>OX422216.1:167154653-168390010 GCA_949130495.1 Sambucus nigra
AAAACTGATCGCGTCATCAGAGGACTCTCGATTTGGGAGAATTTTTTTTTTTTGTAAACTATTAGACATAGGCTTATTAACATGTAGTCAAAGGGTGAAAACATTATACAGCCACAAAACGGACCCGTAAGAGGCAAAACACCTCGCACGAGACCAATGTAACCCAAAGGAAGCAACTGCGTAGTCACGGGACTTTCTATTTGCGAGCATGATGAAAATTTATGAACTGTTAGACTTAGGCTTAACAACATTTTGTCAAAGGGTGAAAATGTAAAACAGCCACTAAGAGGCCCCGTAAGAGGCACGAACACCTCGCACGGGACCATTGTAACCCTCAGGAAGTGATTGCATAATCATGAGATTCTCGGTATAAGAGAATGATGAAAATTTGGAAACTGTTAGAATTAGTCTATGAAACATGACCTTAACGGGTGATAAAATAAAACATCCTCAAAATGGTCTCATAAGAGGCATGAACACCAAACACGGGACCAATGTAACTCGAAGGAAGCGATCGCATAGTCACGGGACTCTCGATTTAAGAGCATGATGAAAATTTGCAAACAGTTGGAATTTGGCTTAAAAATAAGTCGTCTAAGGGTCATAATGTAAAATAGGGACAAAATAGCTCTGTAAGAGGCATAACCACCTCATATGGGACCAATGTAACACATAATAAGCGACCATGTATTCACGAGACTCTCGATTTGAGAGCACGACAGAAATTTGCAAATTATTAGACTTAGGCTTCAAAACATGTCGTCAATAGGTGAAAGCGCAAAACAGCTACAAAATGGCCCCGTAAAAGGCACGAACACCTCTCATGGGACCAATGTAACCAGAAGAACTGATCATATAGTCATGAGACTTTCGGTTTGAGAGCAAGATGAAAATTATTAAATTATTAGACACAAGCTTATAAACATGTTGTAAAAGGGTGAAAACATAAAACAACTGTAAAATGATCCCGTAAAAGGCACAAACACCTAACACGGGACCAATGGAACATAAAGGAAGGGACCGCGTAATCACTTGACTGCTAGTATAAGAGAGCAACAAAAAATTACAAACTGCTAGACGTAGGCTATAAAATATGTCATCAAAGGATGAAAATGTAAAATAGCCCCAAAACAGTCCAATAAGAGGCACGAACACCTAGCACGAGACCAATGTAACTCGGAGGAAGTGATCGAATAGTCAAGGGTCTCTTGATTTAAGAGAACGGAAAAATTTTTCCAACTGTTGGACTTTGGCTTAAAATGAAGTCGTTAAAGTGTGAAAACATAAAATAGCTACAAAACGGTCCCATAAGTGGCACAAACACCTTGCATGGGACCAATCTAACCTGAAGGAAGTGATCATGTAATAACGGGACTCTCGATATGAGAGCATGATGAAAATTTACAAACTGTTAAACGTTGTCTTAAAAACAAGTCGTAAAAGGGTGAAAATGTAAAATAGCCAAAAAATTGGCCCCGTAAGAGGCACGAACACGTCGCATGGGACCAATGTAACTCGTAGGAAGTGACTGCATATTCACGGCACTCCCGATTTCAGAGCACGATAAACATTTACAAATTATTAGACTTAGGCTTAAAAACATGCCATCAAATGGTTGAAACGCAAAACATCCATAAAACGGACCCATAAGAGGCACATTCACCTGTCACGGGACCAAAGGAAGCTGCAGGAATGGACCACATAGTCACGAGTGAAAAGGGAAAATAGCTACAAAATGGCCCCGTGTGAGGCGTGAACCCCTTGCATGGACCTAATGTAACTCACAGGACCCAATTGTGTAGTCACGGACTCCCGATTTGATAGCGTGATGAAAATTTTCAAATTATTAGAATTAGTCCTAGAAACATGTTGTTAAAGGGTGAAAATGTACAACAAAGAACAAAATGGCCCTATAAAAGGAACGAGCACCTTGCATGTGACCAATGTAACTATCAAGAACCGATCTTATAGTCGTGATACTCCCGATTTTTTAGGACGATGAAAATTGGCAAAATGTTAGACATAGTCTTATAAACATGTTGTCAACGGGTGAAAATGTAGAACAACCATAAAAGGGCCCCGTAAGAGGCACGAACACCTCTTACGGGACTAGTGTTACTTACGCAAACTGATTGCGTGGTCACAGGACTCCCGATTTGAGAGCCTGGAAAAATTTGCAAATTTTTTGACTTAGGCTTAAAAACATGTCGTCAAAGGGTGAAAATGAAAAACATTGAAAAAAATGGCCCTGTAAGCAGCACAAACACCTCGTGCGGGACTCCTGTTTTGAGGGCATGATGAAAATCTACAAACAATTAGAGTTAGGCTTAAAAATATGCCGTCAAATGGTGAAAATGTAAAACAACCACGAAATGGTCCCGTAAGAGGCCCGAACACTTCACATGGGACCAATATAACCCGTAAGAAGTGGTCGGATGATCACGGGTCTCTTGATGTGAGAGCATGATAAAAATTTACAAAGTGTTAGAGTCAATCAATAAAATATTCTATCAAAGGATAAAAACCTGACACAACCTCAAAACATCGACGAAAGAGGTACTAACACCTTGCACAAGACTAATGTAACTCAGAGGAAGCAACCTCATTGTCACGGGAGTCCCAATTTAAGAGCACGAAAAAAAATTGTGAACTATTTGACATGGACTTAAAAACATGCCGTTAAAGGGTGAAAATGTAAAACAACCATAAAATGTCCTAATGAGAGGCACGGACACCTCGTACAGGACCAATATAACCCACAAGAAGTGAATGCATAGTCACGGGACTCTCGGTTTGAGAGCACGATGAAAATTTGCAAATTATTAGACTTAAGCTATAAAACATGCCATCAAAGGGTGAAAATGTAATTCTGTCACAAAACTGCCCCATAAGAGGCATGGACACCTCTCACGGTACCAATGTAACCCGCAAGAACCGATCATGTAGGCATGGGACTCATGGTTTGTGAGCGCGACCAAAATTTGTAAACTGTTAGACATAGGTATAAAAAGAATTATGCCAAAGGATGAAAATGTAAAACATCCACAAAACGGTCTTGTAAGAGGCACGAACACCTCACATGGGACCCGTGTAACTCGCAAGAACATACCGTGTAGTAATGAGATTCTCGATTTGAGAGCACGAGGAAAATTTTCAAATTGTTAGACATAGTCTTTAAAACATGTCGTTAATGGGTGAAAACTTAAAACAACCACAAAACGACCCAATAAGAGGCACAAACGCCTCGGACGGGACCATTTTAGCTCAAAGGAAGTGATCGCGTAGTTAAGGGAATCTTAGTTTGGAGAGCATGATGAAAATTTTCAAATGAATAGAATTAGGCTTGAAAACAAGTCGTCAAAGGGTGAAAACATCAAACAACCACAAAACGACCCTATAAGAGACACAAATACCATTCACGCGACAAATGTAACGTGAAAGAAGTGACTGCTTTGTCACGAGACTCCCGGTTTGAGTACACGACAAAAATTTGCAAACTGTTAGACTAAGACTGAAAAACATGTCGTTATAGGGTGAAAATGTGAGTGAGTCATTAAATGACCCTGTAAGAGGCACGAACACCTCGCATGGGGAAAATGTAACCTGCTGGGAGGGACCGCATTATCACGGGACTCCTAGTTTGGAGAAAAATTAAAATTTTCAAACTGTTAGACGTAGGCTAAAAAACATGTAGTCAAAGGGTGAAAAGGAAAAAACAACAACAAAACGTCCCTGGAAGAGGCATGAACACCTCGCAAGAGACTAATGTAGCCCGCAAGATGTGACTGCGTATTGTGGGGACTCCCAATTTGAGACCACAATGAAAATTTGGAAACTATTAAACTTAGGCTTAAAGACAAGCATTCAAAGAATGAAAACTAAATGCAACCACAAAATGACCCCATAAGAGGTACCAACTCCTCGCACGGGACCAATGTAACTCGTAGGAAGTGAACGCATAGTCACGGGACTCCCGATTGGAGAGCACGATGAATATTTGCAAACTTTTAGACTTAGGCTATAAAACATGCCATTAACGGGTCAAAATGTCTAACAACTAGCAAACGGCCCCGTAAGAGGTCCGAACACCTCTCACGGGACCAATGTAACCCGTAGGAATCGATTTCTTAGTCATGGGACTGATGGTTTGAGAGCATGATAACAATTTGTAAATTATTAGACTTAGGCTTAAAAATGTGTCGTCAAAGGATGAAACTGTAAAAACATCCACAAAATGTCCCACTAAGAGGAACGCTGACCTTGCATGGGACCAATGTGACCTGCAGGAATCGACTGCGTAGACACGTGACAGATGGTTTGAGAGCATGACAAAAAATTGTAAACTACTAGACTTTGGCTTGAAAACATGTCGGTAAAGGGTGAAAATGTAAAACATCCACAAAATAGCCCTATAAGAGGAAGGAACACCTCGCATGGGACCAATGAACCTCACAAGAATCGACCGTGTAGTCAGGTGACTCACGATTTTAGAGCACAAAGAAAATTTAGAAATTGTTATAAATATGCTTTAAAAAAAGCCATCAACGGGTGAAAATATAAAACAACCACAAAACCTCCATGTAAGTGGCAAAATCACCTCGCACGGGTCCAATGTAACCCGTATGAAGTGATCGTGTAGTCTTGGGACTCTCGATTTGAGAGCACGACATCAATTTTCAAACTACTAGAAGTAGACTTAAAACATGTCGTCAATGGGTGAAAATGAAAAATAGCCATAAACGGCCCTTTAAGAGGCACGAACACCTTGTTCATGACCAATGTAACTCGAAGGAAATGATCGCATAGTCACAGAACTATCGGTTTGAGAGCACGATGAAAATTTGTAAACTGTAAGACTTAGGCTTAAAAATATGTCGTTAAGGGGTGAAAATTTGAAACCTCCACAAAACGTCCTGACCCCCCCCCCCCCCCCCGCATGGGACTAATGCAACTCGTAGGCTGCACCTGCGAAATAACATAACTCCCGATTTTATATCCTGATAAATTTTGCAAATTATTAGACTTTGGCTATGAAACATGTTGTCAAAGGGTGAAAATATAAAACAACCACGAAATGACCATGTAAGAGGCATGAATACATCACACGGGATGAGTGTAACTCTCAGGAAGCAACAACGTATTTACGAAACTCCCAGTTTGGGAGCATGATGAAAATTTGTAAACTATTATACTTAAACTTGAAAACATTGCGTGAAAGGGTGAAAACAAAAACCAGCCACAAAGAGGTCACATAAGAGGCCTGAATAACTCGCACTATACCAATGTAACCCACAGGAAGCGAACGTGTATTCAGGGGACTCCTAAATTGAGAGCACGATAAAAATTTGAAAACTTTTAAACTTAGGATTAAAAACTTGTAGTTAATGGATTAAAATGAAAACCAACCACTAAATGAACCCTTAAGAGGCACCAACTCCTCACACGGGACCCATCTAAATTGCAGGAAGTGACCGCATGGTCATAGGACTCCCGATTGAATAACATGATGAAAATTTCCAATCAAATAGTCTGAGGCAATAAAACATGCCATTAAAGGGTGAAAACATTAAAGAACCACCAAATGGCCCCATAAGAAGTAAAAACACCTCTCACGAGACTAATGTAACCTAGAAGAATCGACCGCGTAATCAAAGGACTGATGGTTTGAGATCTTGTCAAAAATTTCTGAACTGATAGACTTAGGTTTTAAACATGCGGTCAAATGGTGAAAATGAGAAACAGGCACAAAATGGCCCCGTAAGTGTCATAATCACCTCGCACAGGACAAATGTAATCCGCAATAAGTGACTGCATATTCACAGGACTCCCGATTTGAGAGCATGATCAGAATTTTAAAATTGTTAGACTTAAGCTATAAAACATGCCATCAAAGGGTGAAAACATAATACAACCACAAAATGGCCCAGTAGGAGGAATGAACAATTCTCACGGGACCAATGTAAACCCCAAGAACAGACTGCGTAGGCATGGGACTCATGGTTTGGGACTCATGTAACCCCCAATGTAAACTGTTTAATATAGGCTTAAAAATAATTCCGTCAAAACATGAAAATGTAAATAACACATAAAATTTTCTCCCTAAAGGTACGAACACCTCCTATGAGACCCATGTAAGTCACAAGAACAGACCGTGTAGTCACTAGACTCCTTATTTGAGAGCACGATGAAAATTTACCAACGGTTAGACTTAATCTATAAAACATGTCGTTAATGGGTGAAAACATAAAACAACCACAAAATGACCTAGTAAGATGCACGAAATGGCCCAATAAGAGGCACAAACACATCGTACGGCACCAATGTAACCCACAGGTAGTGACCGCATAGTCAAGAGACTCACGATTTCGAGAGCACGATGACAAATTTCAAACTCCTAGACTTAGGCTTAAAGACATGTCGTCAAAGGGTGAAAACATAAAACAAGCATAAAATGGTCTTATAAGAAGCACGAATACCTTTCATGGGACCAATGTTACCCTAAAGAAGGGACTACATAGTCACAAGATTTCTGGTTCGAGAGCACTGCAAAAATTTGCAAATTGTTAGACTTTGACGTCAAAACTTACCGTTAAAGGGTGAAAATTAAATCATCCATAAAACGACCCCGTAAGAGGCATGAACACCTCATATTGGACATATGTAAGCCGCTGGAAGTGATCGCATAATCACCGGACTCCTAGTTTTGGAGCGCAATTAAAATTTGCAAACTATTAAACGTAGTCTTAAAATCATGTTGTGAGAGGGTGAAAATGAAAAACAACTACAAAACGTCCCTATAAGAGGTATGAACACCTCACACGGCACTACTGTAACTCGCAAGATGTGATCACGTATTCCAGGGACTCCCGATTTGAGAGAACGATGAAAATTTGCAAACTATTAAACTCAGGTTTAAAAACATACGGTCAAATAATGAAAATGAAAAGAAACCACAAAATGACCCCATAAGAGCCACCAACTCCTCGCACGCGACTAATGTAACCCGCAGGAAGCGATCACATAGTCACGAGATTATCGATTGGAAAGCACGATTAAGATTTGCAAAATATAAGACCTAGGCTGTAAAATATGCCATTAAGTAGTGAAAATGTCAAACAACCACCAAACAACCTCGTAATAGGTACAAACACCTCTACGGGATCAATATTACCCAAAAAATCTACCGTGTAGTTAGGGGACTGATGGTTTGAGAGCATGATAAAAATTTGTAAATTGTTTGTCTTAGGCTTAAAAATATGTTGTTAAATGGTGAAAAAGTAAAACAACCACAAAACAGCCCCGTAAGAGGCACGAACAACTCGAATGGGACCAATGTAGAACGTAAAAACCGATCGAGTAGTAACGGGACTCACGGTTTGAGAGCACGATGAAAATTTGCAAATTATTAGACATAGTCTTTAAAACATATCATCAATGGGGGAAAACAGAAAAAGCAGAAAAATAGCCTTGTAAGTCGTTCGAGACAAATGTAACCCACGGGAAGTGAACGTGTAGTCACGGGACTCTCGGTTTGAGAGAAGGATAAAAATTTTGAAATAGCAAAAAGTAGGCTTAAAAACATGTCGTCAATAGGTTAAAACATCAAATGTTGACAAAACGGCTCTGTAAGAGGCATGGACAACTCGCATAGACCAATGTAACCCGCAAGAATCGACCGCTTAATCATGGGACTTTTGGTTCGAGAACATGATGAAAATTTGCAAACTATTAAACTTAGGCTTAAAAACATGTAGTTATATGGTGAAAATAAAAAACAACCAATAAATATCCCCATAAGAGGCTCCACTACCTTGCATAGGACCTACGTTACCCACAGGAAGTGAGCGCATAGTCACGGGACTCTAGATTGGAGAGCCCGATCAAAATTTCCAAACTATTAAACTTAGGATATAAAACATGCCATCAATGGGTAAAAACATAAAATAGCTGCAAAACAGCCCTGTGAGAGGTTCGAACACCTCTCACGGGACTGATGGTTTATGAGCATGACTAAACTTTATAAACTGTTAGACTTAGGATTAAAAGCATGTCGTCGAAGGATGAAAATGTAGAATTGTACACAAAATGGCCCAATAAGAGGAACGGTCACCTCGCATGGGACCAATGTGACATGCAAGAACCGACCGCGTAGTCAGGGGACTGATGATTTGAGGGCATAAAGAAAATTTGCAAACTGTTAGACTTAGGCCTAAAAACATGTCGTCAAAGGGAGAAAATAAGAAATAACCACAAAACGGCCGCCCCGTAAGAGGTACGAACACCTCGCATGGGACCAATGTACCTCGTAAGAAATGACCATGTAGTCACAGGACTAAGAGTTTTACAGTCCGAAGAAAATTTGTAAACCGTTAGACATAGGCTTTAAAAAATGTGATCAATGGGTGAAAAAATAAAACAATCACAAAACGGCCTTATAAGTGGACAAACACCTTGCACGGGACCAATGTAACCCATAGGGAGTGATTGAGTAGTCATGGGACTCTGGGTTTAAGAGCACGATGAAAATTTTCAAACTGGGAGAAGTAAGCTTAAAAATAAGTGATTAATGGGTGAAAATAAAAAACAGCCACAAAACGGCCCTATAAGAGGCATGGGCACCTCACAGGGAACCAATGTAACTCGAAGGAAATGATCGTATCGTCACAGGACTCCCGATTTGAGAGCAGGATGAAAATTTGCAAACTATTCGACGTAGGATTAAAAAATGCCCTTAAAGGTTGAAAGTGTGAAATAGCCACACAACGACCCCGTAATGAGGTAAGAACACCCCAAATGGGACCCATGCAACCTGCAGGCTGCGGCCTCGTAATCATAGGACTCTTGGTTTGAGATCATGACAAAATTTGCAAACAGTCAGACTTAGACTAAAAAACATTTTGTTAAATGGTGAAAACATAAAACAACCACAAAACGACCAGGTAAGAGGCACGAATAACACGAAAGGGACGAATGTAACCCAAAGGAAGCAATTGCGTCGTCACGAGACTCCCAATTTTGGGGCATGATGAAAATTTGTAAATTGTTAGACTTAGGCATACAAACATGACGTTAAAGGATGAAAATAAAAAATGGTGCCAAAACGGTCCCGTAAGAGGCATGGACAAAATGCACGGGACCAATGTAACTTGTAGGAAGCGATCATGTATTCAGGGGACTCCCAATTTGAGAGCATGAGAAAAATTTGCAAACTTTTAAACTTAGTCTTAAAAACTTTCAATCAAAGGGTGAAAACAAAAATAAGCCATTAAATGACCCCATAAGAGGCACAAACTCATCGCACGGGACCACTGTAACTTGCGGGAAGTGACCGCATGGTCACGGAACTCTCGGTTGGATAGCTCGATGAAAATTTACAATCTACTAGACTTAGTCTATAAAATATGTTGTTAAAGGGTGAAAACATCAAACAACCACCAAAGGGCCCCATAAGAGGCACAAACACCTCTCACTGAACCAATGTAACCCGCTAGAATCAACTGCGTAGTCACGGGGTTAATGGTTTGAGAGCATGACAAAATTTTTTAACCTATTAGACTTAGACTTGAAAACGTATTTTCAAAGGGTGAAAAAGTAACAAAACCACAAAACAGCCCATAAGAGACACGAACAACTCGCATAGGACCAATGTATGCCGTAAGAACCGATCATGTAGTCATGTGACTCACGGTTTGAGAGCATGATAAAAATTTGCAAACTATTAGACATAGGATTTAAAACATGTCATCAATGGGTGAAAACATAAAACAACCACAAAATGGCCTTCTAAGCGGTATAAATACCTCGCATGACACCAATGTAACCCGCAGGAAGTGACCGCGTAGTCATGGGACTCTCGATTTGAGAGCATGATGAAAATATTCAAACTGCTAAAAGTATTCTTAAAAACATGTCATCATTGGGTGAAAACATAAAACACCCACAAAACATGTCAGTAACAGGTGAAAACGTAAAATGACCATAAAATGTCCTTGTAAGAGGCACATACACTTCGCAAGGGACCAATTTAACTTGGAAGAAATGATCGCATAGTCACATGACTCTCGATTTGAGAGCACGATGAAAATTTGAAAACTATTAGACTTAGGCTTGAAAACATGTCGTTAAAGGGTGAAATGTGAAACAACCACAATGTGGCCCCGTAAGAGGCATGAACACCCCACACGGGTCCAATGCAAGCCATAAGAAGCGAACGCATAATCACAGGACTCCGGATTTAAGATCATGACAAAATTTGCAAACTATTAGACTTTACCTATAAAACGACCATGTAAGTGGCACGAACACCTTGCACGGGACGAATGTAACCCACAGGAAGGAGCCACATAGTCACGGAACTCCCAGTTTGGGAGCATGATGAAAAATTGCAAACTATTAGAATTAGGCCTACAAAAATGATGTCAAGGTGTGTAACTGAAAAATATTCACAAAACAATCCCGTAAGAGGCACAAACAACTCACACTGGACCAACGTATTCAAGGGATTCCTAATTTGAGAGAACGACGAAAATTTGAAAACTATTAAACTTAGGCTTAAAACATGCCCTCAAAGGGTGAAAATAAAAAGCAACCACAAAATGACCCCATAAGAGGTACCAACTCCTCGCCATGGGACCAATATAACCCGCAGGAAGCGATCACATGGTCTCGAGACTCCCGATTGGATAGCACGATGAAAATTTCCAATTTATTAGACTTAGGCTATAAAACATGACATCCAAGGGTGAAAACATCAAACAACCACAAAACATACCTGTAAGAGGCGCGAACACCTATGACTAAACATTGTAAGCCACAGGAACCGACCACGTAGTCACGGGATTTGAAGTTTGTGAGCATGACTAAAATTTATAAACTATTAAATTTAGGCTGAAAAACATACTATCAAATGGTGAAAATGTAAAACATCCACAAAATGGCCCCGTAAGAGCACAAACACCTCTCATGGGACAAATGTAAGCAGCAAGAACTGACCACATGGTCACAAGACTGACAGTTTAGGAGCATGATGAAAATTTTCAAACTACTAGACATAGGCTTAAATGCATGTTGTCAAAGGGTAAGAACATAAATCATCCATAAAAAAGCCCTATAAGAGGCATGAACACCTTACACTTGATCAATGTAACCCATAGGAAGTGATTGCATAGTCATGGGACTCCTAGTTTGATAGCACGATGAAAACTTTCAAAATGTCACACAGAGGCTTAAAAATAAGTCGTTTTGAGGGTGACCAAACATCCAGAATATAGCCCCATGAGAGGCACGAACACCTCGCATCGAACAAATGTGACCAAGAGGAACTTATCGTGTAGTTGTAGGACTGACACTTTGGGGGAATGATGAATATTTGTAAACTGTTAGACTTGTGCTTGAGAAAAGTCATCAATGGGTGAAAATGTGAAACAACCACAAAAGGGCCCCATAAGAGGTACGAACAACTCGTATGGGACCAATGCAACCCATAGGAATTGATAATGTAGTCACGAGACTCTCAGTTTGGGAGCATGATGAAAATTGGCAAACTATTGGAATTAAGTCAAAGGGTGCAAAATAAAACAGTCACAAAATGGTCCAGTATGAGGTATAAACACCTTGCCAGCGACCAATGTAACCCATAAGAAGTGATCTCATTGTCAGAAGACTCTCGATTTCAGATCATGATAAAACTTTTCAAATTTCTTGACTTTAGCTTAAAAACATGTCATCAAAGAATGAAAACATAAAACAACCATAAAATGTCCCTATAAGAGGCACGAATACATGCCACAGGAACAATGTATCCCAGACGAAGCAATCGCATAGTCACTAGACTCTCGATTTCATAGCATGATAAGAATTTTCAAACTGTTAGACTTAGGGTTAAAAGCATGTTGTTAAAGGGTGAAAATGTGAAAGAACCACAAAACGGCCTCATAAGAGGCACGAGCACGCTGCACGGGACCAAACTATTAGACTTAGATGTAAAACAAGCCGTAAATGGGTGAAAATGTAAAATAGTAGATAAATTTCCCTTTAAGAGTCCGAAACACCTCTAACTGGACCAATGTAACCTATAGGAATCGACCGCATAGTCACTGCACCGACACTTTTAGAGGACGCTGAAAATTTGTAACTATTAGTCTTAGGCTTATAAACATATCATCAAAGGGTGAAAATGTAAAACAATCACAAAACGATCTAGTTAGAATAACAAACACCTCATATGAGACCAATATAAACCGCAGGAAGTGACTGTATATTCCCAGGGCTCTCTGTTTCAGAGCATGACTAAAAATTTCAAACTCCTACGCTTAGGCTTAAAAATATGTCGTCAAAAGATTAAAACATAAAAATACCACAAAACGTCCCTGTAAGACGCACGAGCACCTGACAGAGGACCAATGTAACTCAACGCAAATGATCGTGTAGTCACGGGACTCTCGGTTCGAGATCATAAAGAAAAATTTCAAATTATTAGACTTAGGCTTAAAAACATATCGTTAAAGGGTTCAAACCACAAGATGGCCCCGTAATAAGAATGAACAAACCGTACAGACCAGTCTAACTAGCAGAAAGCAGTTGGATAATCAAGGGACTCCCAATTTGAGGGCATGACAATAATTTGCAAATTGTTAGACTTAGGCTATGAAGCACACCGTAAATGCCTAAAAATGTGAAACGACCACAAAATGGCCTGTAAAAGGCACGGAGACCCCTCACGGGACCAATGTAACTCACAGGAACCGACTTCCTTGTCAAGGGATAGACTCATTGAGGGCATGATACAAATTTGTAAATTGTTTGACTTAGGCTTGAAAACATGCCGTCATGGGGTAAAAATGTAAAAAAGTAACAGAAAGGTCCAGTAAGAGGCACAAACGCCTCGTACGGGACCAATGTAAGCCACCGAAAGTGACCGTATAGGCACGGGACTTTCGATTTGAGAGAACGATAGAAAATTTAAAACTGCTAGACTTGGGCCTAAAAAATCGCGTCAAAGGGTGAAAAAGTGAAACAGTCATAAAACGCCCTTGTAAGAGGCACGAACACCTCGCATAGGATGGACGTAACTCGGAGGATAAGATCGCCTTAACATGGGACTCCTAATTTGAGAGCTTGATGAAAATTTTCAAATAGTTAGACTTAAACTTAAAACATGTCGTTAAAAGGTGAAAATGTGAAACATCCAAAAAATGACCCTGTAAGAGGCACGAGCACCCCCATGGGACCAATGTAACCCACATGAAGCGATCGCATAATCACGGGACTCTCGATTTGAAAATGTAAAACGATAACAAAATGACCATTTAAGAGGCATGAACACCTCGTATGGGACCAATATAATCCTCTTGAACTAATCGCGTAGTCACGGGATTTATGGTTTGAGAGCACGATGAAAATTTGTAAACTATTAGACTTAGGCTTGAAAATATGATTTCACAGGGTGAAAATGAAAAATAGCCACAAAACGGCCCCAAAAAAGGAACAGACACTAGCACGTGACCAATGTAAATCGCAAGAAGCGATCGCGTAGTCAAGGGACTCCCGATTTAGGACCATGATAAAAATTTGAAAACTCTTAATCATAGTATTAAAAACATGTAGTCAAAGGGAAAAAATGAGAAACAACCACAAAATGACCATATAAGAGGAACTATTACCTCCCACGGGATCAATGTGACGCACAAGATGCAATCGCATAGTCATAGGACTCCCAGTTTGAGAGCACGATGAAAATTTTCAAACAGTTAGACTTGGACTTAAAAACATGTCCTAAAAGTGTGAAAATGTGAAAATGCCAAGAAATGACCATGTAGGAAGCACGAGCACCCCGTATAGGACCAATGTAACCCATCGAAAGTGACCCCGTAATCAGGGGACACCCAACTTGAGATTAAGACAAAAAATTTCAAACTATTTGACTTAGGTTGTAAAACATGACGTAAATGGGTTAAAATATAAAACAACCACAAAATGGCCCGGTAAGAGGCACGAACGCCTCTCACGGGACCAATGTAACTTGCAAAAACCGAATGCGTAGCCACAAGATAGATACTTTGAGAACACCACAAAATTTTTTAAACAATTACACTTAGGCTTGAAAACATGACGTCAAATGGTGAAAATGTAAAATAGTCACAAAACGGGCTAGTAAGAGGCACAAACACCTTGCATGGGAATAATGTAACCCATAGGAAGTGACAGCGTAGTCACAGGACTCTTTGCTTGAGAGCACGAGGAAAATTTTCAAAATTCCAGACTTAGGTTTAAAAACATGTCGTCAAAGGGTGAAAACATAAAATAACCACAAAACGACCCTGTAAGAGGCACAAATGCATCCCACAGGACCAACGTAACTGGAAGGAAGAAATCACTTAGTCATGGGACTCTCGGGTTGATAGCACGATGAAAATTTGCAAACTATTAGACTTAATCTTAAAAACATGTTCTTAAAGGGTAAAAATGCCAAACAGCCACAAAACGACCCTGTAAGAGGCATGAACACCATGCACGGGACCAATCTAACAGTAAGGAAGTGACCACATATTCACAGGATTTCGGGTATCAGAGCATGACAAAAATTTGCAAACGCTTAGAATTTGGCTATAAAACATGTTGTCAAAGGGTGAAAACATAAAACAACCACAAAACGATCATGTAAGAGGCACATACATCGTGTACGACACCAATGTAAGTTGGAGGAAGCAACCATGTAATCACGGGACTATCAATTTTAGAGCACGGTAAAAATTTGAAAACAGTTTGACTTGGGATATAAGAGGCACGAACACCACTCACGGGACCAGTGTAATTTGCAAGAACCAAACCTGTAGTCACGGGACATACGCTTTGAGAGCAAGATTAAAATTTTGAAACTATTAGACTTATGTTTGAAAACATTATGTCAAAAGGTGGAAATGTAAAACAGTCACAAAATGGTCAAGTGAGAGGCATAAACACCTTTCTCGGGATCAATGTAACCCACAAGGAGTGTTCTTGTAGTCAGATGACTTTTAATTTTGAGAGCACTACGAAAATTTTATAACTAATACACTTAGGCTTAAAAATATGTTGTCAAAGGGTGAAAACATAAATCAACCATAAGTGGCCCTGTAAGAGTCATGAACACCTCGTACGGGACCAATTTAACCCGAAGGAGGCAACTGTGTAAGAACGGGACTCCTGGTTTAAGGGCATGATGAAAATTTGCAAACCGTTAGACATAGGCTTAAAAATATGCCATTAAAGGGTGGAAATCTGAAATAGCCATAAAACGGACCCGTAAGAGGCACGAATACCCCGCACGAGACCAATGTATGTAGCAGGAAGTGACCGTGTAACAATAGGACTCCCGGTTTGAGATCATGACAAAATCTGCAAACTATTAAACTTAGGCTATAAAACATGTTGTTAAAGGGTGAAAAAATAAAACAACAACAAAATGACCATATAAGAGGCATGTCCACCTCGTACAGGACCAATGTAAACCATAAGATGAAATCGCATAGTCATGGGACTCCCAGTTTTGGAGCAGGATGAAAATTTGCAAACTACTAGACTTAGGCTTAAAAACATGATGTCAAAGGGTGAAAATGAAAAACAACCAAAAATGGCTTAATAAGAGGCGCGAACACCTCGCACGAGACTAATGTAACCCGAAGGAAGCGATCATATACTGACGGTAATCCCGGTTTGAGAGCACAATGAAAATCTTCAAACTGTTAAACTTAGTCTTAAAAACATGCCGTTAAAGGGTGAAAATGAGAAACGACCTCAAAACATCCCCGTAAGAGGCATGATCACCCCACGCGAGACCCATGTAACCCTTAGGAAGTGACCGCATATTCCCACGACTCTCGGTTTGAGAGAACAAAAAAAAAATCAAAATCATAGACTTAGGCTATAAAACATGTCATAAATCAGTGAAAATGTAAAATAGTCATAAAATGGCCCCATAAGAGGCACGAACACCTCTCACGGGACAAATGTAACCCGCAAGAACCGACCGCTTAATCACGGGATTGACGCTTTGAGAGCATGATAAAATTTTATAAAATCTTAGAAAAAGGATTAAAAGTAGTCCATCAAAGGGTGAAAATGTAAAACACTTACAAAATTATCCATTAATATGCACAAACACCTCTCACAAGACCAGTGTAACTTTCAAGAAGTGACCACATAGTCACGGTACTCTCGGTTTGAGAGCACGATAAAAAAATTAAAATTGCCAGACCTAGTCTTAAAATCATGTCGTCAAAGAGTGAAAATGTAAAACAGCCAAAAATGGCCCTGTAAGAGGCACGAGCGCCCTACATGGGACCAATGTAACCCGTAGGAAGTCACCGCGTAATCAAAGGACTCCCAATTTGACAGCATGATAAAAATTTACAAACTATTATGCATAGACTATAAAACATTTCATAAATGAGTGAAAATATAAAACAAGCATAAAATGGCCCCATAAGAGGCACGAACACCTCTCATTGTCCCATTGTCATCTGCAGGACCCGAGCGCGTAGTCACGGGGACTGACGCTTTGATAACACGATGAAAGATGTAAATTATTATGCTTAGGCGTAAAAATATGTCGTCAAAGGGTGAAAATGTAAAACAATAAAAAAATGGTCTAGTAGGAGGCACAAGCACCTCACAGGGGACCAATGTACCCCGCAGAATGTGACCACGTAGTCACGGGAGTACTGATTTGATAGCACGAAGAAAATTTTCAAACAACTAGACTTAGGTTTAAAAATATAGCGTCAAATGGTGAAAACGTAAAATAAAAACAAAACGGTCCTTTAAGAGGCACGAACACCTCCGATGGGACCAATATAACCTGGAGGAAATTCTCGCAAAGTCACGGGACTCCCAATTTGAGAGCACGACAAATATTTACAAACTATTATACTTAGGCTTAAAAACCTGCCATCAAAGGGTGAAACTCTAAAATAGAAAAAAAAGGCCCCATAAGAGGCACGGACACGTCGCATAGGACCAATGTAACTCGCAAGAAGTGATCACATAGTCACGAGACTCTCAGATCGAGAGCACAAAGAAGACTTTCAACCTATTAGACATGGCCTTAAACACATTCCGTCGATGGGTGAAAACATCAAACAGTTGCAAAATGATACGTAAGAGGCATGAACGCCTCTCATGGGACCATTGTAACTCGCAGGAACCGACCAAGTAGTCACAGAACTGACGGTTTGAGAGCATGACCAAAATTTGTAAAGTGTTAGACAAAGTTTTAAAAACAGGCTATCAAAGGATGAAAATATAAAACATCCATAAAATGGCCGCGTAAGAGGCACAAACACCTCTCATGGGACCAATGTAACCTGTAATAACTGACCGCGCAGTCACATGACTGGCTCTTTGGGAGAATAAAAAAATATTTAAACTTTTAGACCTGTGCTTGAAAAATGTCGACAAAGGGTGAAAACATAAAACAACCACATAAAGGCCTCGTACGATAAATGACCACCTCGGATGGAACCAATGTAACCTATATTAATTGACCATGTAGTCATGGGACTCCAAGTTTGAGAGCACGATGAAAACTTCCAAACTGTTGGACATTAACTTAAAAACTTGTCGTCAAAGCTTGAAAACCTAAGATAGCCAGAAAATGGCCCTGTAAAAGGCACGAACACCTCACCCAGGAGTAATGTAACTCGCAAGAACCTATAGTGTAGTCATGGGACTCTAAGTTTGAGAGCAAGATGAAAATTTGCAAACGGTTAGACATAGGCTTAAAACATGTCCTTGATGGGTGAAAACATAAAACAACCATAAAACAGCCTCGTAAGAGGGACAAAAACCTTGCATGGGACCAATGTAACCCACAGGAACTCACCACATAGTCACGAGACTCTCGATTTCAGAGCATGATGAAAATTTTCAAATTGCTAGACTTAGGCTTAAAAGCATGTCGTCAAAGAGTGAAAACATAAAACATCCTTCAAACATCCATCGCACAGGACCACTGTAACCATAGGAAGTGATCGTGTAGTCATGGGAGAAACACTTTTAGAGCAAGGTGATAATTTATAAACTGTTAGACTTATACTTGTAAACATGCCACCAAAGGGTGAAAATGTAAAACAATCACAAAACGGTCCAGTAGGTGGGACAAACACCTCACATAGGACCAACTAACCTATAGAAAGTGATCACATTGTCACGGGACTCTCGTTCGATAGCACGCTAAAAATATTCAAACTGCTAGATTTAGGCTTAAAATGTATCGTGAAAGGGTAAAAACATAAAACAGCCACAAACAACCCTGTAAGAGGTACGAACACCTCGCACGGGATAATGTAACCTAGAGGAAGTGATTAAAAAGTCATGGGACTCCCGATTTCAGAGAACGATAAAGATTTGAAAATTATTAGAGTTAGGCTTAAAACTAAGCGATCAAAGGGTGAAACTGCCAAAAAACAGTCCCGTAAGAGGGATGAAAACCTCACATAGGGAAAATGTTACCCGTAAGAAGCAACCGAATAGTCATAGGACTCCCGATTTGAAACCATGATAAAAAAAATTCAAAATATGATACATAAGCTTTAAAATATTCCGTCAAAGGGTGAAAACATCAATAGCCACAAAAATAGCCCTGTAAGAGGCATGGACAACTCGCATAGGTCCAATGTAACATGCAAGAACCAACCGTGTAGTCACAGAACTCACGATTTGAGAGTAGGATGAAAACTTATAAACAATTAGACATAGGCTTTAAAATATGTTGTCAAAGGTCGAAAATACTAAATAACAATAGAATGGCCCTATAAGAGGCATGAACATCTCGCACAGGCCCAATGTAACTCGCAGGAACCGATCGTGTAATCACCGGACTTTAAGTTTAAGAGCAAGATGAAAATTTTCAAACTATTAGACTTAGGGTTAGAGGCATTCCGTCAAATTTTGAAAATGTAAAATAACCACAAAACGGCCCGTGAGAGGCGCGAATGCCTCGAATGGAACCAATGTAACCGCATTGTCACGGCACTCTCGGTTTGAGATCACGACAAAAATTTGCAAATATTTAGACATAGGCTTAAGAAAGTGTCGTCAAAGGGTGAAAAAATAACCATAAAATGGCACCGTATGAGGTACTAACACGACGCATGGTATCAATGTAACACGCAGGAAGCGATCATGTAGCCACGGGACTCTCGATTTGATAGCACGGAGAAAATTTTCAAATTGCTATTCTTAGGCTTAAAAACATTCGCTCAAAGGGTGAAAACGTAAAATAGCAACAAAACGGCCCTGTAAGAGGCACAAACACCTTACACAGGACCAATTTAACCCACAAGAAGTGATTGCAAAGTCACAGGACTCTCGATTTGAGTGCCAATGAAGATTTACAACTTTTAGATGTAGGCTTAAAAATATACCGTAAAAAGGTGAAACTCTTAAACAATAAAAAATTTGCCTCATAAGAGGCACGAACACCTCGCATATGACCAATGTAACCCGCAAGAAGCGACCGCATAATCACGAGACTTTCGAACTGAGAGAATGAAAAAAACTTGCAAATTATTAGACATGGGCTTGAAAACATGACGTCAAAAGGTGAAAACATAAAACAGTTGCAAAACGGTGACGTAAGAGGTAGGAACAACTCGAACACGTAGAATGTAACCCATAAGAACCGACCGTGTAGTCACGAGACTTCTGATTTTAGAGCACGATGAAAATTTGAAAACTATTAGACTTAGGCTTAAAAATATGCCATCAAAGGTAAAAAAAACATTAAATAGTAAGAGGCACGAACACCTCTCACAGAACCAATGTACCCCCAAGAAAAGACCCCATGGTCACGGGACTCCCAATTTGAGAGCACAATGAAAAATTTGCAAACTATTAGACTTAGGATATAAAACATGCCATCAAAGGGTGAAAACATAAAATAGCCCCAAAACATCTCAGTAAAAGGCATGAATACATCTCATGGGACCATTAAAACTCGCAGGAACCGACCAAGTAGTCACGGTACTCACGGTTTGAGAGCACAACCAAAATTTGTAAAATGTTAGACATAGTCTTAAAAACATGTTGGCAAAGGGTGAAAAGGTGAAACATCCACAAAATGGCCCTGTATGAGGCACGAACTCCTCGCATGTGACCAATGTAACTTGCAAGAACTGACCGCGTAGTCACAAGACTGAGAGTTTGGGAGAATCAAAAAAATCTTTAAACTTTTAGATTTGGGATTGAAAAACGTTGACAAAGGGGGAAAACATAAAACAACCACAAAACGGCATCCTAAGAGAAACGGGCACCTCACATGAAACCAATGTAACCCGTATTAATTGACCGTGTAGTCATGGGACTGCAGATTTGAGAGCATGATGAAAATTTCTCAAATTTTAGACTTTAGCCTGAAAACATGCCGTTAAAAGGTGAAAACCTAATATAGACACAAAACAACACTGTAAAAGCTTGAACACCTCGCCTAGGAGCAATGTAACTCTCATGAACCAATCGCGTAGTCATAGGACTAATAATTTGAGAGCATAATGAAAATTTGCAAACGGTTAGACATACGCATAAAACATGTCCTTTATGGGTGAAAATGTAAAACAACGACAAAATACCCTCGTAAGATACACAAACACCTTGCATCGGACCAATGTAACCTGCAGGAACTGACCTTGTAGTCATCAGACTCTCGATTTTAGAGCTCGATGAAAATTTTCAAACTGCTAGACTTAGGCTTAAAAACATGTTGTCAAAGGGTGAAAACATAAAATAGCAATAAAACAACCCTGTAAGAGGTGCGAACACCTTGCACGGGTGCAATGTACCCCAGAGGAAGTGAGCAGAAAGTCCCAAGACTCTCAATTTCAGGGAACAATGAAGATTTACAAAGTTTTAGATGTAGGATTAAAAACATGCCGTCAAAGGGTAAAACTCTTACACAACTGAAAAATTTCCCCATAAGAGGCACGAACACCTCATAAATGACTAATGTAACCCGCAAGAAGCGACTGCATAGTCACGAGCATGGAAAAAACTTGCAAACTATTAGACATGGGCATGCCGTCAATAGCTAAAAACATCAAACAATCATAAAACGGTCACGTAAGAGGTAGGAACAACTTGCGTAGGCCCAATGTAAACCATAAGAACCAACCGTGTAGTCACGGGACTCTCGATTTGAGAGCACGATGAAAATTTGTTAACTATTAGAATTCGGCTTAAAAACATGCCGTCAAAGGTCAAAAACATTAAATAGCAACAAAACGGCATCATAAGAGGCACGAACACCTCACACGGAACAAATGTACCCCCAGGAAGAGACCCTAAAGTCACGGGACTCCCTATTTGAGAGCACAACGAAAAATTTGCAAACTATTAGACTTAGGCTATAAAATATGCCATCAAAGGGTGAAAACATAAAATAGCCCCAAAATAGCTCAGTAAGAGGCGTGAATACCTCTCGCGGGACCATTGTAGCTCCTACGAATCGACCAAGTAGTCACAGTATTGACGATTTAAGAGCTCGACCAAAATTTGTAAAATGTTAGACATAGTCTTAAAAACATGTTGTCAAAGGGTGAAAATGTAAAGCATCCACAAATGGCCCTGTAAGAGGCACGAACATCTCTCATGGGACCAATGTAACTTGCAAGAGCTGACCGTGTAGTCACGGGACTCACAGCTTGGGAGAATGAAAAAAATCTTTAAACTTTTAGATTTGGGCTCGAAAAATGTTGACAAAGGGTGAAAATGTAAAACAACCACAAAATGGCCTTCGAAGAGAAACGGACACATCGCATGGCACCAATGTAACCCCCATTAATTGATCGTGTAGTCATGGGACTCTAGGTTTGAGAGCACGATGAAAATTTCTAAAATTTTAGACCTTAGGCTAAAAACATACCATTAATGGGTGAAAATTTAAGATAGACACAAAATATCCCTATAAAAGGGCATGAACACCTCGCCAAGGAGCAATGTAAATCTCATGAACCAATAGTGTAGTCAAAGGACTAAAAATTTGAGAGCACAATGAAAATTTGCAAATGGTTAAACATAGGCTTAAAACTTGTCCTTGATGGGTGAAAATGTAAAACAACCACAAAATTCCCTCGTAAGAAGCACAAACACCCTACATGGGACCAATATAACCCGCAGGAACATACCTTATAGTTATCGAACTCTCAATTTTAGAGCAAGATGAAAATTTTCAAACTACTAGACTTAGGCTTAAAAACATGTTTTCAAAGGGTGAAAACATAAAATAGCAACAAAACCGCCCTATAAGAGGAGAAAACACCTTGCACAGGACCAATGTAACCCAGAGGAATTGACCGCAAAGTCATAGGACTCTCGATTTGAGGGCACAATGAAGATTTACAAACTTTTAGGCGTATGCTTAAAAATATGTCGTCAAAGGGTAAAACTCTTAAACAACAGAAAAATTGCCCCATAAGAGGCACGAACACCTCGCATATGACCAATGTAACCAACAAGAAGCAACCACATAGTCACAAGACTCTCGAACTGAAAGGATGCAAACTGTTACACTCTTGAACCGCGTAGTCATGGGAATCTAGGTTTGAGAGAACGATGAAAATTTCTAAAATTTTAAACTTTAACCTAAAAACACGTCGTTAAAGGGCACGAACACCTCTCATGGAGCCAATGTGTGAGGCACGAACATGTCATCAAAAACAAGCCATCAAAGGTCAAAAACCTTTACGAACACCTCGCATGGAGCCAATGTAACCTACAAGAAGAAACCCCATAGTCACGAGACTTCCAATTTGAGAGCACAATGAAAATTTGCAAACTGTTTGACTTAGACTATAAAACATGCCATGAAAGGGTGAAAATGTAAAATAGACACAAAACATCTCAATAAGAGCTTTCAACACCTCTCACAAGACCATTATAACCCGCAGGAACCGACCAACTAGTCACGAGACCTACAGTTTGAGAGCATGACCAAAATTTGTAAAATGTTAGACATAATCTTAAAAACATATTATCAGAGGGTGAAAATGTAAAAAATCCACAAAGTGTCCCCGTAAGAGGCACGAACACCTCGCATGGGACAAATGTAACTTGCAGGAACTGACCGCATCATTACAGGACTAACATTTGGAAGCATGAAAAAAAATATTTAAAATTTTAGACTTGGGCTTGAAAAATGTCGACAAAGGGTGATAATGTAAAATAGCCACAAAACATCCACGTAAGAGAAATGATCACCTCGCATGTAACGAATTGAACCCCCATTAATTGACTATGTAGTCACAGGATTCCTGGCTTTAGAGAACGATGAAAATTTTTAAACTGTTGGACTTATCCTTGAAAACTTGTAATCAAAGGGTGAAAATGTAAAACAATAACAAAACGATCAGGTATAAGGGACAGACACCTCACACGAGACCAACATAACCCGTAGAAAGTGATCGTGTACTCACGGGATTCTCGATTTGATAGCATAATGAAAATTTTCAAACATCCAGACTTTGGCTTAAAAACATTTTGTCAAAAGGTGAAAACATAAAACAACCATAAAACGGCCCTGTAAGAGGTACGAACACCTCGCACAAGACATTGTAATGCATAGGAAGTGACTAAAAAGTCACGGGACACCCGATTTGATAGAATGATAAAGATTTTCAAACTATTAGACTTAAGCTGAAAAGCATGCTTTCAAAGGTTGAAACCGTAAACAGCCACAAAATGGCCCCGTAAGAGGCACGAAGACCTCGCATAGGGAAAATGTTACCCACAATAAGTGACAGAATTATCACGAGACTTCCAATTTGAAAGCATAACAAATGTTTTTGAAATATTATGCACGGTCTTAAAAATATGTCGTCAAAGGGTGAAGACATTAAATAGCCACAAAATGGACCCATATTAGGCACGAACAACTCATACAAGTCCAATATAATGCGCAAGAACCAACCATGTATTCACGGTACTCACAGTTTGAGAGTAGGATGAAAGCATGTAAACTATTAGACATAGGCTTTTAAACTTGTTATCAAAGGTCGAAAACATTAAATAACAATAGAACGGACTTATAAGAGGCATGAACACCTCTTACGGGACCAATGTAACCCGCAGGAACCGACTGTACAGTCACGGGACTCTAAGTTTGAGACAATGATGACAATTTGCAAACTGTTAGACTTAGTCTCAAAGACATTCCGTCAAATTGTAAAAATGTAAAATAACCACAAAATGGCCCTGTGAGAGGAACAAATGCCTAGCACGGGATCAATGTAACTCGCAAGAATCGACCTCATTGTCACGGGAATCTCAATTTCGAGAGGACGACAAAAATTTGCAAAACATTTAGACGTAGGATTAAAAACATGTCGTCAAAGGGTAAAAAAAGAACCACAAAATGGCCATGTATGAGGCACTAACACCTCACATGGTACCAACATAACCCACATGAAGCGATCTTGTAGTCATGGGACTCTTGGTTTGTTAGAAGGAATAAAAAATTCAAACTGCTATTCTTAGGCTTAAAAACATGTCGTCAAAGGGTAAAAACATAAAACAGCCACAAAACGGCCATGTAAGAGGTTCACCTCGCACCGGACAATGTAACCCAGAGGAAGTGATCAAAAAGTAATAGGACTCCCAATTTGAGAGAATGATAAATATTTACAAACTATTAGAATTAGGCTTAAAATCATGATGCCAAAGGGTCCAACCGTGAAATATCCATAAAACACCCCCATAACAGGCACGAACACCTCACAAAGGGCGAAGGTTACCCGCAAGAAGCGACCGAGTAGTCACGAGACTCCCGATTTGAGAGCATGACAACTATTTTCAAAATATTATACACGGGCTTAAAAATATGTCGCCAAAGGGTGAAAACATCAAATAGCCACAAAATGGCCCCGTAAGAGGCACGAACAACCCGCACATGTCCAACGTAACGCGTAAGAACCGAGCCTATAGTCACAGGACTCACGGTTTGAAAGCAGGATGAAAACTGGTAACTTATAGACATAGCCTTAAAAACATGTCGTCAAAGGCCGAAAAGATTGAATAGCAACAGAACGACCTTGTAAGAGGAACAAACCTCTCTCATGGGGCAAATGTAACTCGCAGGAACCAACCGTGTTGTCATGGGACTCTAAGTTTGAGAGCACGATGAAAATTGGTAAACTATGAGGCTGGGCGCAAAGACATTCTCTCAAATTGTGAAAATGTAAAATAACCACAAAATCGACCCGTGAGAGGCATGAACGCCTAGCACGGGACCATAACTCACAAGAACCAACCACGTTGTCACATGACACTCGATTTGCGAGCACAATAAAAAATTTCAAACAGTTAGACATAGGCTTAACAATATGTCATTAAAGGGTGAAAAATACCCAAAATACGACCTTGTACGAGGCACTAACATCTCTCACAGTACCAACGTAACCCACCGGAAGCGATGTTTTAGTCACGGGATTCTCGGTTTGATAGCATGAAGAAAATTTTCAAACTGCTATTCTTGGGATTAAAACCATGTTGTCAAAGGGTGAAAACATAAACTACCACTAAAATTGCCCTATAAGGGAGACGAACACCTCGCACGGGACCAATGTAACCCACATTAAGTTACCAAAAAGTCATGGGACTTCTAATTTGAGAGCAGAATGATGATTTACAAACTGTTAGACTTAGGCTTAAAAACATGTCGTCAAAGAGTGAAACTTTGAAAAAGTCCAAAAATGGCCCCATAAGGGGCATGAGCACCTTGCAAGAAGCGACCACAAAGTCTTGAGACTCTTGGATTGAGAGGACTAAAAAATTTTGCAAACTATTAATCATGGGCTTAAAAGCATGCCGTCAATGGGTGAAAACATCAAATAGACCCAAAACGGACACCTAAGAGGCAGGAATAACTCGTAGAGGTCTAATGTAACCCATAAGAACCGACCGTGTAGTCAGGGGACTCCTGATTTGAGAGCACGATGAAAATTTCTAAACTATTTGACTTAGCCTTAAAAACATGCCGATAAAGGTAAAAAATGTTAAATATCAATCAAAAGGCATCGTAAGAGGCACGAACACCTCACACGGAGCCAATGTAATCCGCAGGAAGAGACCCCATAATCACTGGACTCCCGATCTGAGAGCACAATGAAAATTTGCAAAATGTTAGACTTAGGCAATAAAACATGCCATCAAAGGGTGAAAATGTAAAATAGCCACAAAACGGCTCAATAAGATGCATCAACACCACTCACGAGACCATTGTAACTTATAGGAACCCGCCATGTAGTCACGGTACTTACAGTTTGAGAGCATGACCAAAATTTGTAAAATGTTAGACATAGTCTTAAAAACATGCCGTGAAAGGGTGAAAATGAAAAACATCCACAAAATTTCCTCGTAAGGGACATGAACACCTCGTATGGGAAGAATGTAACTTGCAGGAACTGACCACGTAGTCATAGGACTGACAGTTTGGGAGCACAATTTTTTTGTAAAACTTTTAGACTTGGGCTTTAAAAACATCGACAAAGGGTGAAAATGTAAAATAGCAACAAGAAGGCCTCGTAAGGGAAACAAACACCTCCCATGGAACCAATGTCACCCCCATTAATTGACCCTATAGTAACGGGATTCCCGATTTGAGAGCACAATGAAAATTTCAAAACTGTGTTGTCAAAGGGGGAAAGCCTATGATAGACACAAATTGGCCTTGTAAAAGGCACGGACACCTCACCCAGGAGCAATGTAACTCGTAAGAACCAATCATGTAGTCACAAGACTCCTAGTTTGAGAGCACGATGAAAATTTGTAAACCTTTAGACATAGACTTAAAACATGTCCTTGATGGGTGAAAACGTAAAAAAAACAAATGGCCTCGTAAGAGGCACAAACACCTCACATGGGACCAATGTAACCTAAATGAACTAACCACATAGTCACAGGTCTCAATTCAGAGCACTATGAAAATGTTCAAACTGCTAATCTTGGGATTAAAAACATGTCATCAAAGGGTGAAAACATTAAACATCCATTAAACATCCCTATAAGAGTCACGAAAAGCTCGCATCCGACCACTCTAACCACCAGAAACTGATCACATTGTCACGGGACAAACGATTTTAGAGAACAATGAAAATTTATAAACTATTAGACTAATACTTGAAAACATGTTGTCAAAGGGTGAAAATGAAAAACAATGACAAAACGATCCATTAGGAGGGACAAACACCTCACATGGGACCAATGTAACCTATAGTAAGTGACCGCGTAGTCACGAGACTCTCGATTTGATAGTACAATGAAAATTTTCAAAATGCCAGACTTAGGATTAAAAACGCGTCGTCAAAGGTTGAAAATGTAAAACAGCCACAAAACGGCCTTGTGAGAGGTACGAACACCTCGCATGGGATAATTTAACCCAGAGGAAGTGACCGAAAGACATGAGACTCCCAATTTGAGAGAATGATAAAGATTTACAAACTAATAGACTAAATCTTGAAAGCATGATGTCGAAGTGAGAAATCGTGAAACAGCTGCAAAATGGCCCCGTAAGAGGCTCTACCACCTCGCACAGGGCAAATCTTACCCACGATAAGTTACCAAATTATCACGAGTCTCCCGATTTTAAAGCAAGACAAATATTTTCAAAGTATTATACACGGGTTTAAAAACATGTTGTCAAAGGGTGAAGACTTAAAATAGCCACAAAATCTGCTCATAAGAGGCACGGATGACTCGCACAGGTTCAATGTAATGCGCATGAACCAACCGTGTAGTCACGGCACTCATAGTTTGAGAGCAGGATGAAAACATGTAAACTATGAGACATAGGATTTAAAACTTGTTGTCAAAGGTCAACAATAAGAAATAGCAATCCAACTGCCTTATAAGAGGCATTAACACCTCGCACGGGACTAATGTAACTCGTAGGAACCGACCGTGTAGTCACGGGACTCTAAGTTTGAGAACACGATGAAAATTTTCAAACTGTTAGACTTAGGCTCAAAGACACACCATTAAATTATGAAAATGTAAAATAACCACAAAAATCCCCATGAGAAGCACGAACGCCTAGCACGGGACCAATGTAACTCCCATGAACCGATTGCATTGTCACTGGACTCTCGATTTGAGAGTACCACAAAAATTTCCAAACATTTAGACATTGAATTAAAAACATGTCGTCAAAGGGTGAAAAAAAGAGCCGCAAAATGGACCTGTACGAGGCACTAACATCTCGCACAGTACCAACGTAACCAATAGGAAGCGATCTTGTAGTCACGGGACTCTCAGTTTGATAGCGAGGGGAAAAATTTCAAACTACTATTCTTCGGCTTAAAAACATGTTACCAAAGGGTGAAAACATAAAACATCCACAAAACGGCCCTGTAAGAGGTACGAACACCTCGCACAGGACAATGTAACCCAAAGGAATTGACCAAAAAGTCACAGGACTCCCGATTTGAGAGCACGATAAAGATTTGAAAACTATTAGACTTAGACTTAAAAGCATGATGTCAAAAGGTGAAGCCTTGAAACAACCACAAAACGGCCCTGTAAGAGGCATAAACACCTCGCAGAAGGCAAATATTACCCACTAGAAGCGATCGAGAAGTCACGAGACTCCCAGTTTGAGAGCATAAAAAAATATTTTCAAAATATTATACACGGGCTTAAAAACATGTTGTAAAATGGTGAAAATATCAAATAGCCACAAAATGGCCCCGTAAGAGGCATGGACAACCCGCACATGTCCAATATAACGTGCAAGAACCGACAATGTAGTCACCGAAGTCACGGTTTTAGAGAAGGATGAGAACTTATAAACTATTTTACATAGGCTTAAAAACATGTCGTCAAAGGTCAAAAACATTAAATAGCAACATAACGGCCTTGTAAGTGGCACAAACACCTTTCATGGGACCAATGTAACTCGCCGAAACTGGCCACGTATTCATGGGACTCTAAGTTTGGGAGCATGATGAAAATTGGCAAACTCTTAGACTTAGGCTCAAAGACATTCTCTCAAATTGTGACAATGTAAAATAACTATAAAATGGCCCCGTAAGAGGTACGAACGCCTAGCACGAGACTTTTGGTCTAAGAGCATGATAAAAATTTGCAAACATTTAGACACAGGCTTAATACTATGTCGTCAAAGGGTGAAAAAAACCCCACAAAATGTCCCTGTACGAGGCACTAGCACCTCGCACGATACCAACGTAACCCATAGGACGCACAGTACCAACGTAACCCACAGGAAGCGATGTTGTAATCACGGGATTCTCGGTTTGTTAGCACGAAGAAAATTTTCAAACTGCTATTCTTAGTCTTAAAAACTTGTCGTCAAATGGTGAAAATGTAAAATAGCAACAAAATGGACCTATAAGAGACACAAACACCTCGCATGGGACAAATGTAACCCAAAGTAAGTAATAGAAAAGTCACGAGACTTCCGATTTGAGAGCACAATGAACATTTACAAACTGTTAGACATGGGCTTAAAACTTGTCGATAAAGGGTGAAACTCTGAAATAACAAAAAAAAGTCCCTATAAGAGGCAGGAACACCTCTCAGAGGACCAATGTAACTCGTAAGAATAAACCGCATAGTAACGAGATTCTCGGACTGAGAGCTCAAAAAAAAATTTCAAACTATTAGACATGGGCTTGAAAACATGTTGTCAAAGGGTGAAAACATCAAATAGCCTGAAAACAGTCACCTAACAAGCAGGAACAACTCGTAGAGGTCCAATATAACCCGTATGAACCGATCGTGTAGTCACGGGACTCCCAATTTGAAAGCATGATGAAAATTTGTAAATAATTAGACTTAGCCTTAGAAACATGCCTCAAAGATGGAAAACCATAAATAGTAATAAAATGGCATCGTAAGTGTCACGAACACCACGTACGGAGCCAACGTAACCCACAGGAAGAGACCCCATAGTCAAGGGATTCCTAGTTTGAGAGTACAATGAAAATTTGAAAATTGTTAGACTTAGGCTATAAAATATGCCGTCAAAGGGTGAAAATGTAAAATAATAACAAAACGGATCCATAAGAGACATAGACTCCACTCACGGGACCATTGTAACCTGCAGGAACCGACCAAGTAGTCACGGGACTTATGATTTGAGAACATGACCAAAATTTGTAAAATGTTAGAAGTAGTCTTAAAAACATGTTGTCAAAGGGTGAAAATGTAAAACATCCACATAGTGGACTCCTAAGAGCCACGAACACCTCGCCTGGGACCAATGTAACTTGAAGGAACTAACCGTGTAGTCACGGGACTGACAGTTTGGGAACACGAAAAAAATCTTTAAAATTTGGGACTTGGGCTTGAAAAAGTTGAAAAAGGGTCGAAATGTAAAATCTCCATAAAACGGTCTCGTAATAGAAATGAACACCTCACATGGAACCAATGTAACACCCATTAATTGACCGTACAGTCACAGGATTCCCGATTTGAGAGCACGATGAAAATTTCCAAACTTTTAGACTTTAGCTTAAAAACATGCCGTGAAAAGGGTGAAAACCTATGATAGACACAAAACGGCCTGTAAAAGGCACGGACACCTCGCCCATGATCAATGTAACTTGTAGAAACCAATTGTTTAGTCACAGGACTCCCAATTTGAGAGCACGATGAAAATTTGGAAACGGTTAGACATATGCTTAAAACATGTCCTTCATGGATGAAAATATAAAACAACAACCAAACGGCCTCTTATGATGCACAAACCCCTCGTATGGGACCAATGTAACCAGCACGAACTCACCACATAGTCACGAGACTCTCGATTTGAGAGAATGATGAAAATTTTAAAACTTCTAGACTTGGGCATAAAAACATGTCGTCAAAGGGTGAAAACATAAAACATCCATCAAACGGCCCTATAAGAGTTACGAACAGCTTGCAGAGGACGAATGTAACCCCCAAGAAATGATCGCATAGTCACGGGACAAATGCTTTTAGAGCATGATGAAAATTTATAAACAATTAGACTTATCTTTAAAACATGCCATCAAAGGGTAAAAATGTAAAACAATCACAAAATGATTCAGTGGGAGGGACAAACACCTCACACGGGACCAACGTAACCTGCAGAAAGTGACCACGAAGTCACGAAACTCTCGGTTTGATAGCACGATGAAAATTTACAAACTACCATACTTAGGCTTAAAAACGTGTCATCAAAGGGTGAAAACGTAAAACAACCACAAAACGTTGCTACAAGAGATACGAATGCCTCGAACAAGGAAAATATTACCCGCAATAAGCGAACAATTAGTCACTAGACTCTCGGTTTGTGAGCACAAAAAATATTTTCAAAATATTATACACGGACTTAAAAACATGTCTTCAAAGGGTGAAAACATCAAATAGCAACAAAATGGCCCGTAAGAGGAACGAACAACCCGCACGTGTACAATGTGACACACAAGAACCGACCATGTAGTGATGGGACTCACAGTTTTAGAGCAGAATAAAGACTTGCAAACTATTAGACATAATCTTAAAAACGTGTCGTGATTAGGCATAAATTCTTCACATTTATCCCCTTAATTTCGGTATTTTTATGATCCCGTGCGGTGTAAATAGCTGGGATTTCTCTCATATCTATGATACTATCCCTTTTTGGCAAGTATTTCGTATTTTGTGTATCTCTTATGTGTTTTAAAGGTATTTCATGCAAGAAAGATGGAAAAGAGAACTCAAAATAGTGAAAGAAACCAAGAATCAGGGAGTTGAAGGGCATTTTCATAATTTTGCAGGCTTATTCTGGAGGTGGGGACAACTGTAAAGTTGAATATCTTTCAATTACAAGAACACTGGAAAAAATGACACCTCAATCCGAGCTACGGTGAAGAAGTTATGCTCATTTGAAATTGATAAGAAATCCAAGAAAAAACTGTCAGACCCAAACCAAACTGAAGTTGAGGAAAAAGAACCGGTCCACCCATTTGTCACGCATAAGATCCGTTACAAAATTAGTCACGCTCCACATCCGTTACAAATTATTCATGCTCCATATCCGTTACAAAATTAGTCACACTTTCTAAGTGTGACAAATTGGCAAATACAGGATTTTTATTTTGTGCTTATCTTTTAGCCAAAAGAGTTTTATGTTTTGGGGACTCTTCTAAACGATCTCTAACCTATGTATTTAGTCATTAGGACTATTTTTATTAATATTTCATTCATGTAAAAGATCCATAACAAGTAGGAAGATCAAGGAGAAGGATTCACATATTTTGCACCTTTAGTTCAAGAGCTTTTCTAGTTTTCTTCAATCTTTTGTTTCTGCTTTCATGTTCTTGTTCTTCAATTATGGTAACTTTTATTTCGAGCACTTTTATTATTATTCACCATGTTAGGCTAGGTTTTTAAAGGTTGGGATGCATGAACCCAACCTGATGTTGTAGTTGCTTGTGTATAAAATTAGTCCTCTAAATTTAATGGTTTGATTACGACCGTATTGCGTAGAAACACGACAATTGTAGATCTTTAGATCTCGTTTGCTTCTGAGTAATCAGGATGCTTTAGAATAAAATTTACGTGTAACTATCGTGATATCGATTTACTCGTCCTCAGATTAAGTATGATGCGGTCTTGAACCTCATATATGTAATGCTTGGGAGTACTAAATTATGGGTCTAATTAATCGCTTAAATTTACGATTAGTTTTATACCATCAATAATCTAGGGTTGGGGGATTTTGTCTGTACCTTAAGTTTTCAATTAGTTTTAGTTAACTTTTTTTTTCCTTTTTCCTTTCTCACTCAATCATCTTATTTTTATTTATTTTTAGAGTCAAGTTAGGGTTAACAGTCTTACCTTTGTCTTCACATTCACTCGTCCTAGTTCCCTGAGGATTCGATACCCAAACTAGCCACTATACTCCACAAGAGTGTAGTTATAGTTTAGGTTTTTGTATTGTGGTTGGAAGCCGATAACAACGACTAGCGTATTTACACGGACCCTCGATTTCCGACTCGATCATGTCGTCAAAGGTTGAAAACATTAAATAGCAACTGAATGGCCTTATAAGAGGCACAAACACCTTTCAGGGGACTAATGTAACTCGCAAGAACCGATAGCGTAGTCACGAGACTCTAAGTTTAGGAGTACAATGAAAATTGGCAAACTGTTAGAGTTAGGCTCGAAGACATTCCCTCAAATTGTGACAATGTAAAATAAATACAAATCATCCCCGTAAGAGGCACAAATGCCTAGCACGGGACAAATGTAACACACAGGAACCAGTCGCATTGTCATAGGAGCCTTGGTTTAAGAGAACGATAAAAATTCTCCAACATTTAGACATAGGATTAATACTATGTCGTCAAAGGGTAACAGAACCACAAAATGGACTTGTACAAGGCACTAACACCTCGCACAGTACCAACATAAAACACAGGACGCGCGATACCAACGTAACTCACAGGAAGCCATGTTGTAGTCACGGGATTCTCGATTTGATAGCACGAAGAAAATTTTCAAACCGTTATTCTTAGTATTAAAAACTTGTCGTCAAATGGAGAAAATATAAAATAGCGACAAAATGGACCTATAAGAGATACGAATACCTCGCACGGGACTAATGTAACCCAAAGTAAGTGACAGCAAGGTCACGGGACTTTCGATTTGATAACAGAATGAATATTTACAAACTGTTAGACTTAGGCTTAAAAACATGTCGTTAAAGGGTGAAAATCTGAAATAACCAAAAAATGGTCCTATAAAATGCACGAACACCTCTCATAGGACCAATGTAACTCGCAAGAAGCGACCGCATAGTCACGAGATTCTCGGACTAAGAGCACGACAAAAATTTGCAAACTATTAGACATGGGCTTAAAACATGTAATTAAAGGGTGAAAAAATCAAATATCCTCAAAATAGTCACCTAAGAAGCAGGAATAACTCGTAGAGGTCAAATGTAACCCATATGAACCGATCGTGTAGTCACGGGACTCATAATTTGAGAGCACGATGAAAATATCTAAACTCTTAGACTTAGCCTTAAAAACATTCCAGCAAAGATTGAAAACCTTAAATAGTAATAAAACGGTATTGTAAAAATCACGGACACCGCGTATGGAGCCAATGTAACCCGCAGGAAAAGACCCCATAGTCACGGGACTCCCAGTTTGAGAGCACCATGAAAATTTTAAAAACAGTTAGACTTAAGATATAAAACATGCCATCAAAGGGTGAAAATGTAAAATAACCAAAAAACGGCTCGATAAGAGGCATCGACGCCTCTTATGGGACCATTGTAACCTGACGGAACCGGCCAAGTAGTCACGAGACTTACTATTTGAGAGCATGACCAAAATTTGTAAAATGTTAGACATAGTCTTAAAAACATGTTGTCAAATGGTGAAAATGTAAAACATCCACAAAGTGGCCTCGTAAGAGACAGGAACACCTCGCATGGGACAAATGTAACTTGCAGGAATTGACCACGTAGTCACAGGATTTACAGTTTGGGAGCACAATAAAATCTTTAAACTTTTAGACTTGGGCTTGAAAAAATCGACAAAGGGTCAAAATGTAAAATAGCCATAAAACCGCCTCGTAAGAGAAACGAACACCTCGCATGCAACCAATGTAACCCTCATTAATTAACCATGTAGTCATAAGATTCCCGGTTTGAGAGTACGATGAAAATTTCCAAGCTATTAGACTTTAGATTAAAAACATGCAGTAAAAGGGTGAAAATCTATGATATCCAGAAAACATCCTGTAAAAGGCACGAACACCTCGCCCAGGAGCAATGAAACCTCTAGGAACCAATTGTGTAGTCACATGACTCCGAGTTTCAGAGCACGATGAAAATTGGTAATTGGTTAGATATAGGCTTAAAACATGTCCTTGATGGATGAAAACGTAAAACAAACACCAAACGACCTCGTATGAGGCACAAACACCTCGCATGGGACCAATGTAACCAGTAAGATCTCACCACATAGTCACGGGACTCTCGATTTCAGAGGACAATGAAAATTTTCAAACTGCTAGACTTGGGCTTAAAAAGATGTCGTCAAAGGGTGAAAAGGTAAAACATCCATCAAACGGACCCGTAAGAGTCACGAACAACTCACACAGGACCACTGCAACCCCCAAGAACGGATCGCATAGTCACGGGACAAACAATTTTAGAGCACGGTGAAAATTTATAAATAGTTAGACTTATACATGAAAACATGACGTCGAAGGGTGAAAATGTAAAACAATCACAAAACGGTCCAGTAGGAGGGACAAACACCTCACACGGAACCAACGTAACCTAGTGACTACGAAGTCACGGGACTCTCGGTTTGATAGCACGATGAAATTTTCAAACTGCTAGACTTAGGCTTAAAAACTTATCGTCAAAATGTGAAAATGTAAAACATCCATAAAATGGGCCCTGTAAGTGGTACGAACACCTCGCACAAGGCAAATATGACACGCAAGAAGCGACCGAGTAGTCACGAGACTCCCAGTTTGAGAGCACAAAAAATATTTTCACAATATTATACACGGGCTTAAAAACAAGTTGTCAAAGGCTGAAAACATCAAATAGCCACAAAATGGCCCCATAAGAGGCACAAACAACCCGCACATGTCCAATGTAACGCGTAAGAACCGACCGTGTAGTCAGGGGACTCACGGTTTTAGAGCAGGATGAAAACTTGTAAACTATTAGACATGGGCTTAAAAACATGTAGTCGAAGGTCGAAAACATTAAATAGCAACAAAATGGCCTTGTAAGAGACACAAAAACCATTCACGGGACCAATGTAACTCACAGGAATCGACCGCGTAGTCACGGGACTGTAAGTTTGGGAGCATAATGAAAATTGGCAAAACTGTTAGACTTAGGCTCAAAGACATTCTCTCAAATTTTGACCATGTAAAATAACAACAAAACGGCCCCGTAAGAGACACGAACACCTAACACGGGACAAATGTAACTCTCAGGAACCAATCACATTGCCACGGGACCCTTGGTTTAAGATCACGATAAAAATTAACAAATATTTAGGCATGGGCTTAGTACTATGTCATCAAAGGCTGAAAAAACACAAAATGGCCTGGTACGAGGAACTAACATCTCGCACAGTACGAACGTAACCCACAGGACGCACGGTATCAAAGTAACCCACAGGAATCGATGTTGTAGTCACGTGATTCTCAGTTTGATATCACGAAGAAAATTTTCAAACTGCTATTATTAGTCTTAAAAACTTGTCGTCAAATGATGAAAATGTAAAACAACAACAAAATGGCCCTATAAGAGACACGAACACCTCGCACGGGACCAATGCCATCCAGAGTAAGTGACAGCAAAGTCATGGGACTTATGATTTGAGAGCATAATGAAGATTTACAAACTGTTAGACTTAGGCTTAAAAACATATTGCTAAAGGGTGAAACTCTGAAATAGCCAAAAAATGGCCCTATAAAAGGAATTAACACCTCTCACAGGACCAATGTAACTCACAAGAAGTGACCGCATAGTTGCGAGATGCACGGACTAAGAGCACGACAAAAAATTTCAATCTATTAGACATGTGAATATAAACATGCCGTCAAAGGGTGAAAACATCAAATAGCCTCAAAAAAATCACCTATGAAGCAGGAACAACTCGCAGAGGTCTAATGTAACCCATATGAACCGATCGTGTAATCACGAAACTCCCGATTTGAGAGCAAGACGAAAATTTGTAAACTATTAGAGTTAGCCTTACAATTAAACCGTACGATGTGTAATATTGAACTAAAAAAATTATTCGTACGTTTCCAATTAAACCATAGTTAATTAGAGTCTATTTTTTAAAGCAATAAATACAGTCCCTAAACATGCACCTGCGTGTGTGTGTGTGTGTCATCCCATAAATAAATAAAACATGTGGCAAAAAATATGAGGAAAAATCCTCGCATGGCAAAACCATATTATTTTCATTATAATTTGTAAATAACGGTTACACGGATTATAATGAAAATAAGTGTTAGATACGAAAATACCCGCAGGTATCAGTTCCGATGTTGTCGGCTAGAATCTCCCTCAAGAATTCCAGATGGGAAGCAGTGAAGAAGGGACTCGCTTCTCCACAAAATAATCCAAAATGAGTAAGAATAATTCTTTGAAGGTTTATCATGCGCATTGAATGAATGGGAAGAAGTTTCCTCTTATTAAGAGGCATAAAAGCCTAAAAAACAATTATAGCAAAAGATGGAAGATTTTGGGCCGGAATTTGCTCTGCATGTTACAAAAGTGTTTTGACCACTAAGAAGGGGTGATAACATTTGGCACAGAAATCGAGGTCGGCGGCGTCGTTCGAATGACATTGGATGTCACTCGAATGAGGACACGTGTCATTCGAACGACATCGCGCGAGATGTTTATGTCGTTTGAATGACAGTGACATCACGTTTGAACGAGCACGCCTTCCAAAAAAGTCCATTTCAGCTTAGAAAGAAATTTCATTTGATAAAAAATAATTTAAAAATTTTAAAAATATTTTCTAAAAAATTCCAAAATATTTATGCAAATATAAACAACTCCAATTAACCATTTTACTAATAATACGTCGTCGAGTTTGTGGGAAACAGTTGAGCAGTACGTAGCATGTAGCTAGATGCATGAGTGAAGATGATGGATGCATGGATTTGGATAAAGGCTGTCGTGGATGATCGTGATGGCATGCCGAGTGTAACGGTATCCGACATACAAACTGTGATCTAGGGAAAACATAAAAATCATCGATTATACCCCGTACATTTATAAAATTATGTCCTTATAGAGAGCACAACAAAAAATTACAAACTATTAGACTTAGGCTATAAAACATGCCATCAAAGGGTGAAAACATAAAATCGCCACAAAATGGCCCCATAAGAAGGGACCGCGTAGTCACGGAACTAACGATTTGAGAGTACAATGAAAATTTGCAAACGTTTGGACATAGGCTTAAAAACATGTTGTCAATGCGTGAAAATATAAAACAACCATAAAACGGCACCGTAAGAGGAATCAATAGCTCACATGGGACCGTTGTAACCCATCAGAAGTGATTGCATAGTCACGGGGCTCTCAGTTTGAGAGAACAATGAAGATTTTAACACTGCTAGACTTAGGCTTAAAAACATGTCGTCAAAGGGTGAAAACATAAAACAACCATAAACGGCCCTATAAGAGGTACAAACACCTAGCACAAGACCAATGTAAGACGAAGTAAGTGATTGCTTAGTAACCAAACACCCAGTTTGGGAGCAGGGTGAAAATTCACAAGCTGTTAGACTTAGGCTTAAAAACATGTCGTCAAAGGATGAAAACATAAAATAACCAAAAATGGCCCAGTAGGGGGAAGTTATCGCAAAGTCACGGGACTCCCGATTTGAGAGCATGATGAAAATTTTCCAACTCTTAGACTTAGTCTTAAAAACATATCGTAAGAGGCACGAGCACCCCGAGCGGGACCAATGTAACCCGTAGGAAGTTACCACATAATCATGGGACTCCCGATTTGAGAGCACGGATTTTTTTTGTAAACTATTAGATTAGGCTACAAAACTCGACGTAAATGGGCAAAAATGTAAAACAACCACAAAACATCCCCATAAGAGGCACACACACCTCACAGGGGACCGATGTTACCCGCAGGAAGTGACTGTGTAGTCACGAAACTCTTGATTTGAGAGCATAATGAAAATTTTCAAATTGCTAGACTTATGATTAAAAACTTATCATCCAAGGGTGAAAACATAATATAGCCATAAACGGCCATATAAGAGGCACGAACACCTTGCATGGGACCAATGTAACCCGAAGGAAGTGACTGCAAGTTCAGGGGACTCCCAATTTGACAACATGATGAAGATTTCCAAACTATTAGACTTAGTATTAAAAATATGCCGTCAATGGGTGAATTTGTGAAAATATCACAAAAGGCCCCTATAAGAAACATGAGAACCTCGCATAGGACAAATTTAACCCTCAATAAGCTACATTATAATTACGAGACTCCTAGGTTGAGAGCACAAATAAAACTTCTAAACTATTAGACATGGTCTTAAAAAATGCCGTCAAAGGGAGAAAACATTAAATAGCTTGAAAATGGCCCTGTAAGAGGCACGAACAACTCACAAAGGTCCAATGTAACCCGTAAGAACCGATTGTGTAGTCACGGGACTCCCGATTTAGGAGAATGATGAAAATTTGCAAACTATTAGACTTAGCCTTAAAAATATGCCATCAAAAGTTCAAAACATTAAATAGAAGAGAAACGGCCTCGTAAGTGGCACAAGCACCTCTCACGGGACCAATATAACTCCCTGGAACTGACCGTCTTATCAATGGACTATTAGATTGAGAGCAAAATGAAAATTTTCCAACCGTTAGACTTTTAATCAAAAAGTTATTGTCAATTTGTGAAAATCTAATACACCCACAAAATGGCCCCGTCTGAGGCACGAAATCCTCACACGAGACCAATGTAACTCGCAAGAACGGATCGCGTAGTCACGGCACTCTCGGTTTAAGAACACGATGAAGATTTGCAAACTATTATACTTAGCCTTGAAAACTTGTCGTAAGAGGCACGAGCACCCCGTACGGGACCAATGTAACTCGTAAGAAGTTACCATGCAATCATAGGACTACCGATTTAAGAGCACGATTTTTTTTTTGCAAACTATTAGATTAGGCTATAAAATATGTCATAAATGGGTGACAATGTAAAATAGCCACAAAACGTCCCCATAGGAGGCACAAACACCTCACACGGGACTAATGCTACCCGTAAGAAGTGTTTGCATAGTCACAAAACTCTCGGTTTGAGAGCATAATGAAAATTTTCAAATTGCTAGACTTATGCTTAAAAACATGTCATCAAAGGGTGAAAACATAAAATAGCCATAAACGGCCCCGTAAGAGGCAGGAACACCTCGCATGGGTCCAATGTCACCCGAAGGAAGTGATCGAAGGTCACGGGACTCCCGATTTGAGAACATGATAAAGATTTGCAAATTGTTAGACTTAGGCTTAAAAATATGCCGTTAAAGGGTGAAACTGTGAAACAATCACAAAATGCCCCCATAAGAGGCACGAACACCTCACATAGGAAAAATGTAACCCACAAGAAGCTACATCATAGTTACGAGACTCCCAAGTAGAGAGTACAAAGAAATATTACAACTCTTAGACACGGGCTTAAAAACATGTCGTCAAAGGGTGAAAACATCAAACATACACAAAATGGCCTCATAAGAGGCATGAATAACTCATAAAGGTCCAAATCAACCCGTAAGAACTGATCGTATAGTCACAGAACTCCTTGTTTAAGAGCAAGATAAAAATTTTCAAACTATTAGAATTATACTTAAAGACAAGCTCTCAAAAGTCAAAACATTAAATAGTAATAAAATGGCCTCGTAAGAGGCACAAACACCTCCCACGGGACCAATATAACTGGCTAGAACCGACCGTGTTGTCACAGGACTATTAGTTTGAGAGCACGATGAAAATTTGCAAACTGTTTTACTTAGGCTCAAAGACTTATTGTTAATATGTGGTAATGTAATACAACGACAAAACAACCGCATAAGAGGCATAAAAGGATCGCACGGGACTAATTTAAATCGGAATAACCAACTGCGGAGTCACGGGAATCTATGTTTAAGAGCACCAAGAGAATTTTTAAACTAATAGACATAGGCTTAAGAACATGTCATCAAAAGGTGAAAACATAAAACAACCACAAAACATCGTCATAAGTGGCACTAACACCTCACACGGGAGAAATGTATCATATAGGAAGAGACTGTGTAGTAATGGGACTCTCGATTTGAGAACACAACAAAAAATTTCAAACTGTTAAACTTAGGCAAAAAAGCATGACATCAATGGGTGAAAACATAAAATAGCCATAAAACGACCCTCAAAAAGGCATGAACACCTATCTTGGGACCATCCCATAGGAACCAATCGTATAGTCATGGGACTAATAGCTTAAGAGCACAATGAAAATTTACAAACAATTAGACATAGGCTTAAAAACATGTTGATGATGCTAGAAACAGCACCACCCTTCAAGGTGTTTGTAAGCTCAATTCAGTGTTAACAATGGCATTATAATGGTATATAGTAGAAAGAGGTGAGGAAAAGAGGATATACACCAGAATATATGTGGTTCAGCCAATCAGGCCTACATCCACTGTGATGGTGTGTGGTTAATATCACTATATGAGGGCTCTAATGGACATAGATATAATCTCTCAAGCTTTCCCTCTCTACTGTGTATTTTTATAGAGTTTCAGATAGGGTTGCTAATTTCGGATCCCTCTCCAAACAGGAGAAGACAACTATATATAATACCTGGGAGGTGTAATGCACCCCCCATGCATGCAATGAGCATGTGTGTGTTGATCTAGCCAATCGGATGAATACATCTATCCTTGTCACATCTAGAGAATGATGATGAAATATTCCCTCACGTGAGGGGAATGATTCGGTTATAACTGATTGGGTACACGTGTTCCCAACAGAGCATATGATGATAAGAACTCGGCCATCCATCAATGGTCCCAACCTTGGCCTAGAAGAGGCCGAGGTGGTGACCTTGGTTCAGGTGGAGAGCCAAAGTAAGACATGTTGAGCTATGACATCGACCTGGGAAGAGGTATAGGTGGAAAAGTTGGAACGTCGGTCGATCCTTAGTCGAGATTTATGTTGATTATGGGATTTTAACCTCTTCATCTTCGGAGCCGAGGTTCCAATCCTTGGAAGATCAGGTGGATAACCGCCCCTAGATCATGGTGACCTGACCTGCCGAGGTAGCTAGCGACGTCGGCCGTGGTCGACCTTGCCTAGGATGAGACTACTAGTGATGAATCCAAGGTCCCTCTAACATCGGCCATCTCCATGGCCGAGGTTGATGTCTATGAGCCGAGGGGGTACATTCAGGGCATATCAATCACCCCTATTGCTTAGTTACATGTGGAAGCAGGTGACTATGGGGTCTACAACCCCGAGTTCCTTTTACTTTGTACCAATATTCCTTTTTTTTACACTTATCAATTATTGAAGTGGCTTGCGTGCCTGACAAGGGTAATGATGTTGGCTGTCTCTTGGGCTCCCAAGGCAATAATGGGCCTTGGGAAGTGTGCACTCACACTTAAGGGTTTAAACCCTATTTTTCTTCTCTTTCTTCTTCATTTCTCTCCTTCTCCTGATTCGACTTATTTCTGCAACTCTCTCTCTCTAGAAGAGCTCTGGTTTGATGTTGCATTAGCTGGTCATTTCTTGCAATCTCTTCCTTCTTCCTTAGCACTTTTCTTCAGGTATCTTCTATCATCCTTTCTTTTTCATTTTTCCTGTCCTCTTCTTGTTTTTGCATTTTTTGCTGAGCTTCAAGAGGATTCTAGTGAGTTTATTAGTTTTTCGGTGACGTTGTTCTTATTGTTCTTGGTAGTTGTTGTTAAAAGTTTGATAGTTTGATCTTTAATCCTATTTTTCAATCTTGTTTGTTATTTAAGAGAGTTGTAAGTGTAGGGTCTGCCTCATATGCTTATACCCCTTTCCCAACTCTTATAGGAATTCCCCTCTCTTAGAGATAAGACCTTAGATAAAATTAGGAAAATAGAAAGAGAGTAAGAGGAAGCTCGTAGGGAAGATGAATTCCCCCCTCAGACCTATCTTTCCACCACCTCTGAAGGTCATATAACCTGAACCAATTGAACCAATTAATCAAGCAGAGGTCCCAACTGAACCTTCTCCAATGTCAGAGTCTGAGTCATCCACCTCAGACCCTATGTCTATGGACTCCTTCCAAGAGGCCATGGACTTCTCAAATCAACAAGATCAGGTCCCTGATTAGGCCGAGGTTTCCAGTTGGGCCTCATCTCACAAAAGTTCAAGCACATTAACCTCTTCCTCAGAAGTTGAAATTATTGGACCAAGTGTGGCTATTCCTCCGATTCTTGAAGTGATCCCTCTATCGGTAGTCATAGGGGCTGAGTTCGCTTAGAGGTTTCTAGGTTGTGCCCCATTGTCTGCTCGGGCCGACATTGAGCTAGATGATGATTATGGTATTGAGAGTGATGTTGACACCTCTGAGGTGACCGATATTGAGAGTACAGTCAATGAGGTCGACCTTCTGGCCTTCAGACATCTATATTACATAAGTCCTTCTATAAAACTCACGAGACCTCTGAGGGAAGAGAGGGCTTATGATGGTCGAGATAGTGAGATCTGCCTATATGAGCAGATGCTAAAATTGGGATTTCTTCGGCCCATCCATCCTATAATCAGGGCTATATTGGCCTATATCAACTTAGCTCCTTCCCAGTTGTCACCCAATGCTTGGAGGGTGATAATTGGAGCCATTGTCCCATGGAGGGTTGTCCATCACTCACACTTTCCTATCCAAGTCTTTACAGGGTGCTATATCCCTTCATCTACCAGAAACCATCCGAGCTATTATCATTTCTTAGCTTAGAAATCAAACAAAAAGATGCTTCAGATTAACCAAACCTCAAACCATAACTGGAATCCACGTTACTTCTTTACATCAGGGCCATGGGAATTTAGTCCATGTGCCCTCTCTTCCTCATTAGAGCCGATAATACTCCTGAGATGGGGAAAGGTAATAATGGCTACCACGGTCGACCCTGGGCTAAGCCTAAATAATCTTCAAAAGGTCAAAGACCTTCAGGATCAGGGGGAGCATGGTTTGCTTGTCAAATTTGAACATCTGATGACCCTCTACTATCTCTCTGAGACAGGTCTCGGGGGAAGTACTTTAATAGAGCTTCGTAAGTACTTTTTATTTCAACAAGTTATACCTCTGAATTTATGCATGTATGATTCTCTAACTCAGACCTCTCCATCCTGCAGATTGCCCCAAAGGAATATCTGACGAGTTGTGGGAGATGGAAGCTCCAAGTCTAACGAAGCTCGTCAGGAAAGCTGGTTTGAATGCTCCTCATCCCCCTCCTTCTACCTCTAGGGATGAGGCTACCAAGAAGAGGAAGGTTGCCGACCCTTCCCCTGAGGATCATAGGCAGAAGAAGAAAGTGGGGATCGTGCCATCCCTGTTTCTTCTGAGGATGCCTTGATTTCTCGTCCTGATCAATTAAAGATTGGTGATAGTGTCATTGGCCAAAGTTTGAAGGCTTGGATGCTATCGGCGGTGTCATGACCGAGTCTGACAAGAGCTTTTACCGGTCCCTGGATAAGCCCCTGCTGGTTGAATTCTCTCTTCATCATACTATTCAGGTAAGACCTTTAACTCTTGCTTCTGAATTTGTTCATGTGTAACATCGGCATCGAACCATATCAGATTTTAGACTGAGATCTTTGCAAATATTCTGCAGCATCTCCTCACCATGCATCACTATGTTAACTGGACCTTGGGGAAGATTATTCTGATTGAATGCCGAAGTGGAACGTCTGAAGGATGCTCTAAAGAAGGGTGAGAATAAGATGAACGCACTGCAAAAGGATATGGACAAGTAGAGGGAAGATCATAATATTTCCATGAAGACTCAGGCTGACTGTCTTCAACATAAAGTCGATGTGGCTGTTAAGGCTACCTTGGATGACGCCTCAGAGAACATATTGGAGGAGTACAACGTCTCTGACAAGTTTGTCAGCTTCGGCTTTGAATATATGTAGAGAGGGGCCAAGGCCAGTGGTAAATGGGATGCCATGAAGGAAAAGGAGTCAGGAAACCTTGCAGTCGATGACTTCATCATCTTGGGTTATGTCGACCCCAAGTTTGCTCAGGCCCTGTAGGAGGTTAAAGAGGAGGGGGTGCCGCACCCATCGAGACTACCCCTCAAGGAGACACTATGACTGAAGATGTTGGTACTAAATATGATGGGGTGAAAGTAGACATCCTCAGCCAAGGAAATGCAGACGTGACCCCTAACCCTGAGGCTACGAACACTAAAAAATTTATGAAGCTTTAAGCTATCTTTTATAACTCTTGATTTGTTGTAACCTCTGATGAACATTGCTACTTTATATCTTTGCATTTTGTAACCTAATTTGTCAACCTCTGAGGAGGGCTTTTATTTCCTCTCAATGAATTGTTTATTGGATGACTTTCTTTACCATGCAATATGTCAACATGTCTTATTATAATGATGTCTTTGTTGAGCCAAATGAATGGTTTTTAAAGTCTGAGGTCATATACATATGATGTCTGACCTCAGACCTTGTCATCACATTGTGATGTTATAAGGTCTGAGGTCATCAACCAAGATGTTATCCTCACAAATAATTTCACCAAATTAATGATGTTACGGGTCTAAGGTCATCGAAGTATGATGTCTGACCTCAGACCTTGTCACCACATTGTGATGTTATAAGGTCTGAGGTCATCAACTAAGATGTTATGCTCAGAATTAATTTCATCAAATTAATGATGTTAAGGGTCTGAGGTCATCCAAGTATGATGTCTGACCTCGGACCTTGTCACCAAATTATGATGTTATAAGGTCTGAGGTCATCAACTAAGATGTTATCCTCATAATTAATTTCACCAAACTAATGATGAAAAGGGTCTGAGGTCATCCAAGTATGATGTCTGACCTCAGACCTTGTAACCACATTGTGATGCTATAAGGTCTGAGGTCATTAACTAAGATGTTATCCTCATAAATAATTTCACTAAATTAATGATGTTAAGGGTCTGAGGTCATCCAAGTATGATGTCTGACCTCAGAACTTGTCACCAAATTGTGATGTTATAAGGTCTGAGGTCATCAACTAAGATGTTATCCTCGTAAATAATTTCACCAAACTAACGATGTAAAGGGTCTGGCGTCATCCAAGTATAATGTCTGACCTCAGACCTTATCACCACATTGTGATGTTATAAGGTTTGAGGTCAAGATGTTATCCCCATAAATAATTTCACTAAATTAACGATGTTAAGGGTCTGAGGTTATCCAAGTATGATGTCTCACCTCAGACCTTGTCACCACATTGTGATGTTATAAGGTCTTAGGTCATCAACTAAGATGTTATCCTCATAAATAATTTCACCAAACTAATGATGTAAAGGGTATGAGGTTATCCAAGTATGATGTCTGACCTTAGACCTTATCACCACATGGTGATGTTATAAGGTCTGAGGTCATCAACTAAGATGTTATCCTCATAAATAATTCACCACTAGAGCACAATGAATCAAGAATTGACATGGAAACTGATCTTCTCATTAATAACCTCTTCATAAGATGATACATTTACACAAACATAATATGTAATACTTCTTTAGATGATCAACATTCCAAGGATTAGAAAAAGGTTCCCCCTTGAGGTTTTCTAGCCTGTGGGTCCCAGTTTTAACCTCTTCGATTACTTTGTAAGGACAGCGCCAATTTGGCTGAAGCTTTTTTACCTTCTGTAACATCTTTTTTAGTACTAAATCTCCAATGACAATGGGTCTTTATTTCACCCTTTGGTTGTAGAACTTTGTTGTTCTCTAATGGTAAGCTGCTTGCCTGACTTTTTATATCTTCCATTTTCTCTTCAATCAAGTCTAGGTCGAGTCTTCTTTCCTCTCCATTCTTCTCTGGGTCGTAGGTCTGAATCCTATGAGTAGGGAGTCCTACCTCTTTGGGTATGACGACCTCTGGGCAATGTGATAACATAAATGGGGTCTTCCCCGTAGGTGTCCTAGCCGTCGTTCTATGGGCCCCCATAATAGCATAAACCTCTTCAGTCCATCTTCCCTTAGCCTCTTCCAACCTCTTTTTGATCCCGTTGAGGATAGATCTGTTGGTGACTTCGGTCTGACCATTTGCCTGAGGTCGTCCAGGAGAAGATAAAAATTTCTTTATCCTAACTCTTTCGCAGTATTTTTCTAGGGATGAATTTTTGAACTGGGTTTCGTTGTCCTAAATAAGGGTATTTGGGAGGCCAAGTATGCATATGATGTTCTTCCAAACAAATTGGAAGGTCTTGTGCTCTGTAATCGTGATCATCGGCTCTGCCTCCATCCACTTTGAGAAGTAATCAATGGAAACAATCAGCAATAGGTAATTATTTGCAGCTCTTGGTAGGGGTCCTACTAAGTCAATTCCTCATACTGTGAATGGCCAAGGGGAACTGATAGACGTCACAGGGTGATGAGGATGATGGGGGATTATGGAGATTCTTTGACATTTATTCTACCTTTTCACGTAAGCTACAGCATTCTTGGCCAAGGTTGGCCATCAGTACCCCTGCGTAATAATTCTTTTGGACAAGGGTCTTACTCCTATGTGACTGGAGAAAAAACCCTCATGTACTTCCTGTAAGATGCGGGGAACTTCCTTGGTATGAACGCATCTGAGGAGAGGTAATAGGAATCCCTTCTTATATAGGACGTTTCCCACTATGGAGAATTTTGCAACTCTATATCTTAATTTCCTCCTCTCGAGCTTTGATTCGGCTAGCTCTCCCTCTCTGATATATCCGATAAGGGGGTCCATCCATGAGTCCCCTCGGTTCAGATTGAGGCAAGGGTTGCTAACCTCTTCTTCCTCAATGGTTGCTCTGGGCAAGATCTCGACTGGGACTATTCTACGGATGTCTATCTTTATTGTCAAAGCTAACCTTGCTAAGGCATCTGCGTGGCTATTATTTTGCTAAGGTACTCTCTTCATCTTTACATCTTCGAGACCTTCCAGTATTGTTCTCACACTCTTCAGGTATTTAGACATCCTTTCATCTTTGGCCTCATAAACCCCTAAGACTTGATTAATAACTAACCTTGAGTCACTATGAAGTAGAGTCTTTGCCAATGAGAGACCTACTATCATGGATTCATATTCTAACTCATTGCTCGATGCCTTGAAGATAAACCTTAGGGCATATTCGATGTTAGTACCATCCGGGGCTGAGAGTATCAACCCCGCATCGCTCCCACTTTCGCAAGATGACCCGTCGACAAAGAGGTTCTAGATGTCGCTATCTGATGAGAAGCAACCTTCTAACATTATTCCCTCCCTGAAAAGGTACCGATATTCCTCATTCTCAGTTGTCCTATTGCTAGCTCCCTTGGTCATAGCCTCTTCTGGGTGTCGAAAGACGTTGTTGTTTGACTCTTTTGTAGACTCTTGATTATTCTCAACTTCGACCTCTTCCCATGTGAACTCTGCGACGAAGTCTGTAAGCGCTTGCCCTTTGATTGCCACCCTGGGCTGATAAGTGAGGTCGTATTCCCCCAACTCAATGGCCCATGTCATTAACCTGCCCGACTTCTCAGGCTTATAGGGGACCTGTCTCAGCAGGGAGTTAATGAGAATGACCATGGAATGGGCTTGAAAGTAGGGTTTAATCTTCCTTGAAGCGTGTATCAAGGCGTAGGCCAACTTTTCCATTCGAGGATAATTCTGTTCAGCCCCTTAAAGGGCTTTAATATTGAAGTATACGGGCCTTTGGATCCCAATGTCTTCCCGTACTATGGTTGCACTTATAGTTGATTCAGACACTGCCAGATAAACATATAATTTCTCTCCTACGATGGGCCTAGATAAGATCCAGGGAGACCCGAGGTAGGACTTGAGTTGGTTGAAAGCCTTATCACACTCTTCGTCCCATTGGAAGGCCTTTGTGAGCACCTTAAAGAACGGAAGGCACTTGTCCGTCTCTCTGGAAATAAATCTGTTGAGTGCGGCCACTCTTCCCATGAGGATTTGGACGTCCTTGATACTCTTGGGTGTATTCATTTCAAATAAGGCCTTGATTTTCTCAGGGTTCTCTTCTATTCCTCTTTCATTTACGATGAATCCAAGAAACTTCCTAGCTCCTAACCCGAAGATACATTTTGCAGGTTTGATTTTTGTTCTGTAGAGGTCCACGGTATCGATGGTCTTTTCCAGGTCTTCCACATGAGTGCAGGCCTTAAAGATCTTTGTCAACATCTCATCTACATAAACCTCTATAGTCTTGCCTATTTGGTCTTCGAACATCTTATTCACAAGATGTTGATATGTTTCCCCCGTATTTTTCAATTTGAAAGGCATTACCTTGTAGTAATACGTCCCTTTGTTAGTAATGAAGGTCGTCTTTTTTGAGTCTTGAGCATCTATGAAGATCTGATTGTAGCCTGAGTACACGTCCATGAAGCTCATGAGCTCATGTCCTACAGTTGCATCTACCATATGGTCGATCCGGGGTAGGGGATAACTGTCTTTTGGTCAACACTTATTCAGGTCCGTAAAATCTACGCACATTCTCTACTTTCCATTAGCCTTGGGCATAATGATCGCATTTGATAGACACTCCGGGTATATCACTTCCCTGATGAATTCAGCCTCTTCTAACTTTTTGACCTCTTCCCGAATGACGTCGTACTTCTCCCTAAAGTAGACTCTTCATCTTTGCTTTATTGGTTTTGTATCCTTACTCACGTTGAGTTTGTGACACGTAACATCATGATTGACGCCAGGCATATCTGCGTGACTCCAAGCGAAGACACTCCGTCTCTTCCACGGGACATTTATCAGTTCTTCCTTGATTTCTACTTTGAAGGCTTGGCCGAATTGGACATTTTTTTTTCCGATTCATCCTCATTGAGGACGATGGATTCTACCTCTTCTGCGACCTCTCCGTTCTTCAACTTCATTTCGTCTCCTGGGTCAAGTGTGCCAATATTATAAGTGGTTGTTGCCCTCATATGGGCCTCTCTCTCTTCAGCTGAGTTGAAGTAGAATTCTCGTGCTATGGTCTTGTCACCTTGCACTTCCCCTACCCCATAGGGGGTTGTGAATCTTTTCATCTGATGGACCGTTGATGGCATGGCCTCAAACTCCTTAAGGTCTACTCTTCCTATGATGAGGTTATAGGCCGAGAAGACGTTTTTCTCCATAACAAAAAAATTGATCTTTCGGGTTAACCTCTTAGTCCACTCATCACCCATCGGCACGTCCATCTCATACATGCCAAACGGATGGACCTTTTCACTGCTGAAGCCCATTAACAGATGATGACAGGGTACCAGCCTAGCTCTGCTAAGACCTAAGCTCTTGAAGCAAAGCCAAAACATAACATCTGCTGATCTTCCTCCGTCTATAAGAATTATATGCACCCCACATCCATGAACTCTTATTGTGATCACCAAAGGGTCATCATGTGGAGCTAGGATGCCTTTGAAGTTGAGTCAGGAGAACCCAACTACGAGAGTATCCATGTCTACATTCTTTCTCTTTTGCATAGTATTGGAAGACGTCAAGTTTACCATCTCAAGTTTGGCCACTGATTTAGCCTCTACTACATGAGCTTTTCTATTAGACACTTCAGAGCCACCCCCCACAATTCCTCCGCATATGGTGTTAACACCAAAGGAGATCATTCCAACCCTCTTCACTGGGGTGTTATCATCCTTTGGCGGGAGGTCCAGATCATCTTCATCATCTCCATCTGAATCATCGTCTCTTCTTGCTGGGATATTATCATGACATCTGTCGTTTCTCTTCTTTTTAGGGTCATCTCTTCCGCTTTTAGGGTACTTACCATCAATGTATTTCCTTAAATTTCCTGATTTTAACATCTTTTCGATCTCATCCTTCAAGGTGAAGCACTTGTCTGTAACATGGCCATGGTCTTGGTGGAAATCGAACCACAAGTTCTTGTTCCTCTTATGTGGAGGATCCTTCAGTTTCTCAGGACGTCTTAGAGACCTGTCATTTCTTATCTCATTGAGGATATGCTCGCAGCTCACCGTGAGAGGGGTATAACGTGCGAAGTTGTAATCAACTGGTCTTTTCTTTCTGTCGTTTTTTCTTTCGAACTTCCCGTTGCTACCATCGTTCTCGTCTTCATATTTTATAGCCACGGCCTCTTCGGCATTCAGAACCTTTCCCGCTGTAGCCAATAGCTCCACCATGGACCTGGGAGGGTCTCCTGCAAGTTTCCATAACAATTTCCCTTTCTGGAGACCTCCTTTGAGGCCGATCTTCTGCAAGTTTCCATAATAATTTACCTTTTTGGAGACCTCCTATGAGGGTGATCATAGATATATTCTCTTCGTTATCCTCAACCTGAAATTTTTCTTTGTTGAATCTGTCGATGTAGTCTCTTAGGCTCTCCTTCCTCCCCTTCTTGACATACAGCAAATGGGTGGTCTTCTTTTGAGGTCTTACCCCAAAGCAGAAGTTTTGAATGAATCATTCAGCCAAGCCCTTGAAGTTCTCAATTGAATTCTTTGGAAAAGAAGTAAACCAGATGTGTGTTGCTCCTGTCGAAGTCTCGGAGAAGGCACGACACTTCATCTCATCTGGTATCGAATAGATATCCGCCGCCAACTGATACATCTCAATGTGATGTAGAGGGGTGGTGCTACCGTCATACTTGGGGGAGCCCACGGGCGGTTTGAACTTAGTGGGGGTTGGAAAGTTTACTATCCTAGGCACAAAAGGGGAGCCTTCTGAGAAACCTCTTCGCAATGGGTCTCAGCTTTTGATGAGGTCTCCTATCTTTTCTTCAAGACGTTGAATACAGTCGTTCCATGGTCTTGCAACGTCGGCCTCGACAAGGTTGTCCCCAGCCACCTCCAAGGGGTGGAGTGAGGGTTCCCCAGCCACAGCACAACGTCGGTTGTTGACCTCTGCCTGGTCTCTACCTCTTCCTGTATGGGGTCGGCCTTGATGAGGCCAACGTTACCCCTCTTCCCTTTTGTGATTCAACTGCACTTCTGGACCTTGATAACCTCTATCTTAGGTCATTTATCGGGCCCATCCTTTCAAAAGCTGATCCTCTGCTCAATCTATCACAAGTTGATCTTCGTTGTTGGGCTTCATCACCCCTTTGGCCTCCATAACTTTGGCTCCGGTTGGCAGGACGAACTGTGTTGTTCAAAAATTCATATGTCTCCCAATAGTCTTCTGGGACGTCTTCCGCCTCTAGATCATCATACCGGTCCACCGACGAAGGGTTTCCTTGCCTAAGAAATGTCCCTTCGCCGCTATAGGGTAGGTTAGTCTTTTCGCGGTGCCTGAGGTGGTCCCCTGGCATCAGGATGGGGCTAAACAGCCGCCGGGGTGATCATTTCCGATGAGACTCCAAGTGGCATCATCATACTTTTGCTGAGTTGTGCAAATTTCTCCTGCATTGCTTGTTGCGTTGCAGCCAAAGACCTCAAGGCTGCGGCAACCTCCGCCATTCCAGATTGGGGGCTGCCGGGCTGGAGCTAGGTCCTCCCGCAGGTGGTCATAATTTCGGTGCCATGTGTTAACACAAAAGATCTGGTGTAGTAAATGAGCTTAATACCTTGCAGGACCTCTTTCAATGGTGAAATAACTCTGCATAGTGGGGGAAGGCCCGGTTCACCACTAGAGTTTCCGGTGAGGTTAAGCGAGTAAATAGGAAGAGATAACTTCTCTCTTCCCACAGACGGCGCAAAAATGATGATACTGCAAATAGCAACCCTTCCAAGGTATTTGTAAGCTCAATTCAGTGTTAATAATGGCAGTATAATAGTATATAGTAGAAAGAGGTGAGGAGAAGAGGATATACACCGGAATTTAAGTGGTTCAGCCAATCAGGCCTACATCCAATGTGAAGGTGTGTGGTTAATAACACTATATAAGGGAACTAATGCCCATAGATACAATCTCTCAAGCTTTCTCTCCCTACTGTGTATTTTTACAGAGTTTCAACTTGGGTTTCAAATTTCGGATCCCTCTCCAAAAAGGAGAAGACAACTATATATAATACCTGGGGGGTGTAATGAACCCCTCATTCATGCAATGAGCATGTGTGTGTTGATCTAGCCAATCGGATGAAGACATCTGACACTGTCACATGTAGAGAATGATGACGAAATATTCCCTCACGTGATGGATATGATTCGGTTATAACTGATTGTGTACACATGTTTCTAACAGAGCATATGCTGATAAGAACTCGGCCATCTGTCAATGGTCCCAGCCTCGTCCTGGAAGAGGACGAGGTGGTGACCTTGGTTCAAGTGGAGAGCTGAAGTAAGACATGTTGAGCTATGACATCGGCCTGGGCCGAGGTAGAGGTGGCAAAGCTAGAACGTCGGTTGATCCTTAACCGAGATTGATGTTGATGATGGGATGGTAACCTCTTCATCTTCCGAGCCGAGGTTGCAATCCTAAGAAGATCAGGTGGATAACTTCCCCTGGATCATGGTGACCTCACCTACCGTGGTAGATAGCAAAGTCGTCCATGTCTGACCTTGCCTAGGACGAGACTGCTAGTGATGAATCCAATGTCCCTCTAACTTCAGCCATCTCCATGGCCGAGGTTGATGTCTGTGAGCCGAGGGGGTACATTCAGGGCATATCACATTTCGTCAGTGGGTGAAAATGTAAAAAAAAAAACAAAAGAGCCCGATAAGAGGAAAAACCACCTCACACGAAACCGCTGTAACTCGAAGGAAGTGACCGGGTAGTCATTCTACTTTCAATATGAGAGCATGATGAAAATATTCAAAATGCTCGACCTAGGCTTAAAAACATGTTGTCAAAGGGTGAAAACATAAAACAACAATAAATGGCGTTGTAAGAGCCACGATCACCTCTCACAGGACCAATGTTCCCTGGAGGAAGTGGTGGTGTACTCACGGGACTCCCAACTTAGGGGCACAATGAATATTTGTAACCTATTAGACTTACCAGAAACATGTCGTCAAAGTGTGAAAACATAAAACATTCGGGAAATGGCCCTGTAAGAGGCATGAACACCTCCCATAGGACCACTGTAACCCAGAGGAAGTGATCGTAAAGTCACGAGACTGCCGATTTGAGAGCACAATGAAGATTTGTAAACTGTTAGAGATAGTCTTAAAAACATTCTATCAAAGGGTGAAATTATGAAATATCCATAAAACGGTTCCGTAAGAGGCACAAACACCTCGTACAGGAGAACTCAAAGAAGTGACCACACAGTCACGAGACTCTCGATTTAAAAGCACGATAAAATTTACGAATTATTAGACATGGGATAACAAACATGCCGTCAAAGGGTGAAAACATCAAATAGCCACACAGGTCCAATGTAACCCACAAGAACCCATCGTTAAGTAATTGAACTCCCAATTTGAGAGAACAATGAAATGTTTTTAAAAAATTAGACCTAGGATTAAAAATATGATGTAATATGGATGATCACCCTACATGGGACCAATGTAACCCATAGGAAGTGACCGAGTAGTCACAAGACTCTTAGTTTGAGAACACAATCAAAATTGGCAAACTATTAGACATAGTCTTAAAAATATGATTTAAGAGGCATGAACACCTCGCACAGACCAATGTAACTTACTAGAACCAACTGTGCAGTCACGGGACTCTTAGTTTGAGAGCACGATCAAAATTTACAAAATTTTAGACTTAGGCTCAAAGACTTGCCATTAAATTGTGAAAATGTAAAACAACTGCAAAATGGCCCCGTGATAGGCACCAACGACTCGAACGAAACCAATGTAACTCAGAGAAACCGATCGCATAGTCATGGGACTCTCGATTTAAGAGAATAACATAAAATTTCAAACTCTTAGATGTAGGCTTAAAAACGTGTCGTCAAAGGGTGATAACATAAAACAGCCAAATAAATCCCCATAAGTGGCACTAACATCTCGAACAGGAGCAATGTAACCCGCTAGAAGTGACCGTCTAGTCATGGGGCTCTTGGTTTGAGAGAACAATGACAATTTTCAAACTATTTGACTTATGCTATGGAACATGCCATAAAAGGGCAAAAACATAAAATATCCACAAAATGGCCGCGTAAGAGGCATGGACACCTCTCATGGGACCAATTTAATCGATCGTGTAGTCATAGGACTAACGATTTGAGAGAACGATAAAAATTTGCAAACGATTAGACATAGGCTTAAAAACAAGTTGTTAATGGGTGAAAATGAAAAATAACCATAAAACGGCCCCGTAAGAGGCATAAAAACCTCACACAAGACTGATGTAACCCATAGGAAGTGATCCCGTAATCATGGGACTCTCTATTTAAGAGCACGTTAAAGATTTTAAAACTGCTAGACTTAGGCTTAAATACATGTTGTCAAAGGGGGAACATAAAAAAGCATAAACGACCCTGTAAGAGGCACGAACCCCTCGCACGGTACCAATATAACTTAGAGGAAATGACGACAGAGTCACCGAACTCCCTATTTGAGAGAACCATGTAGATTTGTAAACTATTAGGCTTAAAAATATGTCGTTAAAGGCTAAAACTGTGAAACAACAACAAAATGGCGCTTAAGAGGCACGAACACGTCACACAGGGCAAATGTAAATCGTAAGAAGTGACCGCATGGTCATAAGATTGCCAATTTTAGAGCACGATAAAAAGATGCAAACCATTAGACATGGGCTTAAAACATGCCATCAAAGGGTGAAAATATCAAAGACCCACAAAACTGCTCTTTAAGAAGCATGAACCACTCGCACAGTTCCAACGTCATCCGTAAAAATTGATCGTGTTGTCACGGGGCTCCTGATTTGAGAGCATGATGAAAATTTGCAAACTATTAGACTTAGGCTTAAAACATGTCGTAAGAGGCATGAGGATCGCGTAGGGACCAATATAATCTGTAGGATGTTTCCATGTAATCATGGGAATCCCAATTTGAGAGCACAAAAAAATTGCAATATGTTAGTCATAGGCTATAAAACAAGTCGTAAATGGGTGAAAATGTAACACATCCACGAAACAGCGCCATAAGAGGCACAAACACCTCACACGGAACTGATGTTACCGCCGGAAATGACCGTGTAGTCAAGGGACTCTCGATTTGAGACCACGATGAATATTACAAAAACTGCTAGACTTAAGCTTAAAAACATGTCGTCAAAGGGTGAAAACATAAAATAACCATAAACGGACCTGTAAGAGGCACAAACACCTCACACGAGACCAATGTAACCAGGAAGAAGCAACTGTGTAGTCATGGGACCCCCACTCTGAAGGCACGATGAAAATTTATAAACTGTTAGACTTAGGCTTAAAAACATGACGTAAAAAGGTGAAAACATAAAACAACCACAAAATGACCTTATAAGAGGCATGATCACTTCACATGGGACCAAGGTAACCCAGAGGAAGTGGTCGCAAAGTCACAGGACCCCCAATTTGAGAGCATAATGAAGATTTGAAAAATATTAGACTTAGGCTTCAAAACATGTCGTCAAGGGGTGAAACGACCCTTTAAGAGACACGAACACCTCGCATAAGACAAATGTAACCCACAATAAATGACTACATAGTTACAAGACTCCCGATTTGAGAGTAGGATGAACATTTTCCAGCTATTAGGCATGGGAATAAAATCACGCTATCAAAGGATGAAAATATCAAGCAACCACAAAATCACCCTGCAAGAGGCACTAACAACTCAGAAAGGTCTAACGTAACTCACAACGATCGATCGTATAGTCACAGGACTCCCAATTTGAGAGCATGATGAAAATTAGAAAAATATTAGACTTGGGCTTAAAAGCATGCTGTCAAAAGTCGAAAAAACATCAAATAGAAACAAAATGACCTCGTAAGAGGCACGAGCAAATTGTACGGGACCAATGTAACTCGATGGAAGTGACCGTGTAGTCACGAAACTTTTATTTTGAGAGCACAATGAAAATTTTCAAATTGTTAGACTTATGCTAAAAGACTTGCCGTCAAATTGTGAACATATAAAACAACCATAAAACTGCCCCATGAGAGGCACGAATGCCTCACACAAAACAAATGTAACTCATAAGAACCGACCGCGTAGTCACGGGACTCTTGATTTAAGAGAACAAAAAAATTGCAAACTGTTAGACATAGGCTTAAAAATAAGTCATCAAAGGGTGAAAACATAAACTAACCACAAAACATCCCGTAAGTGGTACTAACACCTCACATGGGAGAAATGCGATCGCCTAGTCATGGAACTCTCGATTTGAGAGCAAGATAAAAATTTGTAAACTATTTGACTTAGGCTACAGAACATGCCATAAAAGGGTGAAAACATAAACAGCAACAAAACATACCCATTAGAGGCATGAGCACTTCTTACAGGACCATTGTAACCCATAGGAAGTGACCACAAAGTCACGAGACTACCGATTTGAGAGCACGATGAAGATTTTCAAACTATTAGGCTTAGACTTAAAAACATTCCGTCAAAGGGTGAAACTGTGATATAGCCACAAAACGGTTCGGTAAGAGCCACAAACACCTCACACAGGACTGATGTAACCCATAGGAAGTGATCGCGTAATCACGAGACTCTCGATTTTTGATCGCCATAAATATTTTCAAACTGTTAGGTTTAGGCTTAAAAATATGTCGTCAAAGCGTGAAAATATATAACAACCATAAATGGACGTGTAAGAGGCACAACCCCTCGTACGGGACCAATGTAACAAGGAGGAAGTTATAACAGAGTCATGGGTATCTAGATTTGAGATCACGTAGAAGATTTCCAAACTGTTAGACTTAAAAACATGACGTCAAAGGGTGAACCTACGAAATAGCAACAAAATGGTCTCGTAATAGGCACGAACACATCGCATGGGACAAATGTAAACTGCAAGAAGTGATCACATAGTCATAACACTCTCGGAGCACGATGAAAAGATGCAAACTATTAGACATGGGCTTAAAAACATGCCATCATAGGGTGAAAACATCAAAGATCCATAAAACGTCCCGGTAAGAGGCACGGACAATTCACACGTGTCCAATGTCACCCTCAAGAACTAATCGTGTATTTATAGGACTCTCGATTTGAGAGAAAATTTGCGAACTATTAGACTTAGGGTTAAAAACATGTAGTAAGAGGCACGAGCACGCCGTACAGGACCAATATAATCCATGGGAAGTGACCGCATAATCATGGGACTCCCGATTTGAGAGCACGATAAAAAATTGCAAACTGTTAGACTTAGGCTATAAAACATGTCATAAATGGTTAAAAATATAGAACCACCACAAAACAGCGCGTAAAAGTCACCAACACCTTATATGGGATTGATGTTACCCTGGGAAGTGACAGAATAGTCACAAGACTCTATGTTTGATAGCACGATGAAAATATTTAAACATCAAGACTTAGGCATAAAAACATGTCGTCAAAAGGTGAAAATATAAAACAACTATAAACAGCCCTTTAAGAGGTACAAACACCTAGCATGAGAAAAATGTAACTAGGAAGAACTAACTGCATAGTCATGGGACTCCGGGTCTGAGAGCATAATGAAAATTTTCAGACTATTAGACTTAGGCTTAAAAACATGTCATCAAAGGGTGAAAAAATAAAACAGCCACAAAATGACCCCGTAAGAGGCACAAGCACTTCACATGGGATCAAGGTAACTCGGATTTGAGAGCACAATGAAGAGTTGCAAAATGTTAGACCCAGGCTTAAAAACATGCCGTCAAAGGGTGAAACTGTGAAACAGTCACAAAACGACCCTTTAAGAGGAACGAACACCTCCCATAGGACAAATGTAACTCGCAAGAAGTGACGGCATAGTCAAAAGACTCCTGGTTTGAGATCATAATGAAAATTTTTGAACTATTAAACATGGGCTAAAAAATATGTCCTCAAAGTGTGAAAACATCAAACAACCACAAATTGGCCCCGTAAAAGGCACAAACAACCCACAAAGGTCCAATGTAACTCGCATGAAATGATCGTGTAGTAACGAGACTCTTAGTTTGAGAGCACGAGGAAAAGTTTCAAACTACTAGACTTAGGCTTAAAAGCATGCCATCAAAAGTTAAAAATAAATAAATAACAACAAAACGGCCTCGTAAGTGGCACAAACACATCGGACATGACCAACTTAACTCGATGGACGTGATTACGTAGTCACGGGACTCTTTGTTGGAGAGCCCGATGAATATTTTCATATTATTAGACTTAGGCTTAAAGACTTTTCGTGAAAATGTGAAAATGTAAAGTTGTAGAGGGGGCCTGAAGGTAATCCTGGGATTAGGGATAATCCACCAACTAGCAACAGTGTTCTGAGGATAAGCTCAATGTGGCAACTCAAGCGTGGCATCTTGGTGAGGCAGCTCAGCGTGGCAACTCAAGCGTGGCAGCTTGGTGAGGCAGCTTGGCGTGGCAACTCAAGCGTGGCAGCTTGGTGAGATTGCTCAGCGTGGCAACTCAAGCGTGGCATCTTGGTGAGGCAGCTCAGCGTGGCAACTCAAGCGTGGCAGCTTGGTAAGGCAGCTCAAGCGTGGCAACTCAAGCGTGGCATCTTGGTGAGGCAGCTTGGCGTGGCAACTCGTACCTTAGCTTATTGTTACTTTGCCATATTATAGCTTTGTTCATATTTATTACGAGTTGTAATGACTGTAATGTTGTAACGAGAATAATGAATGGGCGTGAGGTCGAACGGTACTCGCGAGAGACCAGGCTTGGCAGGGCCTGGGAGAGCTTTCATGCTTTATCGAACAACCTCACCGTGGGAACTTTAGAGGGATTTGGTTTGGAGGATTGAGAAGTGGGGCACCGTTGGGGCTTGTCCTGACCATCTTAGATACACCTGGTAAAACACCGAAGGACCCTGACCGTGGAACCTCAAGCGGGGCAGCTTGGAGTTCCATCGGGCATTAAGTTATGAACCAAACAACCCTCTACTTAAAAGTCACATCTACTGTGGGTGATGTCACTAGCCTTCTAAACAATGTCAGACATGCACTTGAGTAAACCACCGTGGTATTTGGGGCTGTCAGATAGTTGGTGAGCCACCTCTGCAACAACAACCCCCTGACACACAGTGGTTAGGCAAAAGGCATGTCTTGGCATTTAATGTTTATGACGTAGGAGACAACTAGTGCATCGGGCATTTAATGTTGTGACATAAAGTATGAGGGATGTCTTTCATAGTCTTTAATGACTGAGTTGCCTCGGGGTTGGTGTGGGGGGGCTATTTAAGGACCCCAACCACCTTTGAGGAGGGGATGATCCTTTTGAGAGTTCAAGAAAGTTATTACTAGATATACATCAGAGAGAGAATTATTGCAAACTAGAGGGCTTATCCACTCACCATTGTCATTTATTACGAAGATTTTAATACATAACACAGACCCTTGAGAGTTTTTCTAGTATGTTTGCCTACCTACCAAGGTGTATCTAGGGTGCTTACTTCTCTCTCCCTCTAGCCAAGTTATTTCTGAAGTTCTTTATTATATTGAGAGTTATACACGAGATTTGTGAGTATAAGATGGGTTCCATATCTTCCAAACTGCTCTTTGTGTCTTGTGGCTAAATCACTAGAGTTTCTCTAACTAACCTTGCCATCACCATACTTAAAAGGGGTTACGCCTCCATCTTATCTAAACCACCCTCTTACATTTGGCGACTCTGTTGGGGAGGCATTCTTCTAAGGAAGAAGTATGGCGCAAGATAACGTTAATCGAAGGCTCAACTTTGATGATATCCAACACAGTGAAGAGCAGGCAGCGGTAGAATTGGAGGCTTTAAGGAGCGGAGCTCCTCGAATAGAAGTGCCCCCAGTTCAGGCAACAACAGGCGTTCCGGGAGTGACGTAGGCTTCCACGAGCGCTGGGCTGGGATCTGCCCAAATGACCCTCCTTATGAGCAAGTTCTATGAGTTTTTGCAAACTCCTGCAGCTTCAACGGTGTTGGGAGGACTCGAAGCCAATTCCTTCGTAACACCAGGGGCAGCTCCAACGGTTCCACCAGGCGTAGGTACAACGGGAGCAGCCCCAGCAAGCATACCCTCCATCGTGAATCTGGCGGTGGGAATATCCGGAGTATCAACGGCGCTAGCTGTAACGATGGCTCCAACTATAACGGTCATTCAGCCAACACCCCCATTGGTCGTTGCCCTATCGCCCATGGAGGAAATGAGGAGAGAAATTCAAAAGGAGATGTTAAAATTTGTGCAGGCTTCCTCACAGTCTATAGGCGAGGTAGCTTCAGTCTATGACGACTTTAGGACACCTTATCCTCAGGAATACAACGATGAGCCTTACCCGAGGGATTATATTCCCCCCATCTTTGAAAAATACACAGAGAATGGTGGGAATCCGAAAGAGCACATTAAACGTTTTATTGAGCACCTGGGGGCGCATTGCAACAACAAGAAGCTCAGGTTGAGGGAGTTTTCCAAATCCCTGACCGATATGGCATACACGAGGTATTCTCATTTGGCCCCTAAAAGTGTTTCCACGTGGGAAGAGATGCACATGCTGTTTGTCCAAAAGTTCTTTCTAGCAGAGGATGAATTCACTCTGACCCAACTAGGGAGAGAGAAGCAACGACCAGGAGAAGACGTGGTGGCATACGTTCCGAGGTTCAGGGAAAGGTCTCTGGATGTGAGAGAGGAGGCCAAGGAGTCCAAACTATTACAAATCTGTGCCGAAGGACTACTCCCGGAGTACATCTGCCATTTTATCAATGAGACGCGCGAGGGAACTTTTTCGGCGTTCTTAAAATCTGCAAGGAACATCTCATTGGTCGTACGACCAAACCCGGTGGTGGTGCCTATGATATTCAGGCAACCGATACAACCTGGGGGAGGAAGGCCTCAACCCCCACGGGTGGGATACACCGAAGGAACAGATGGGGGTAAGGCGGAAAAGAAGGACAACAAAAGGAAGTTCGGAAGGGATAGGGAAGACCCACCACCGTTACCATGCACGATAGAAGAGGCGGTGAGTTGTTACAATGCCATGGTCCAAGGTGGAACAGTCTACCTACCAAAAGGCGTTCCTTCAGAAGAACCCGATGACGCAACAAAAGCAGATCCTTGGTATTGTCAGGTTCATCGAAAGATCCAGCACCCGACAGAGAGCTGATTCACACTGAGAAGAATCATTGACAAGTACATGAAGGCAGGGACGCTGCAGATCCCCCCACAGAACGTTAACAATAACCCGTTTCCAGCGCATGAGGCCAACTTGGTGACGGCCTACGACGATGAGGCGGAAAGAGGGGAAGGAAGGCCAACAATGAGGCAAAAAGAATTGGAAGAAACTCTGGAATATTGCACCACAGGAATGGATAACGTAGTTTTAGCCTACGATGAAGCAAGTGCTAAAGACGTGGAAGACGTATACAGCGTTGAAGGCGAGGAAATGGAGGCAGTCGTTGAATACAGCGCAGTTTCAAAATCCCCAAAATTCGCTTGGTTCTTCGATCAAGTGGGGATACCAAAGGAGAGCAGACTGGAAATAACTCAGGCGATTCTAGACATCGCGAAGAAGGACGCGGTTCCATCATTGAAATGGAGGGGATCCATGGCGAGGCTGGTAAAAAAGTTCCTATCAAAGGTGACCTTCAGCGATGCAGATAGAGCTGTAAGGTTCCCTCATAACAGGCCCTTGTATGTGACGGCCAGTATCAATGGGGTTAGTTTTGCAAGAACGCTTATGGATGGGGGCGCTTCCATCAACATTATGTCGATCAACTCCTTCCACGCAGCTGATATCCCAGAAGAAAGGTTGGTCCCCATGCCTCTGGTAATCTCAGGGTATGACAACCAATCTTCCAAATCCATTGGGTATGTGAATGTGGGAATTGTAATGGGAAATCTGAATTCCCACATCAAGTTCCATGTAATAGAAAGTGAAACTTCCTATCATTTACTAATAGGAAGAGTGTGGATGCACAATCAAGGTTTAGTTCCTTCAACATATCATCAATGCGCCAAGGCAAATGTCAAAGGAACAGAAGTGACCATTAGGGCTACAAAAAGGCCTTTTGCTATCGAGGAAGCTCACTTTGTAGATGCGGCCTTTTATACAGAGTTGGAGGAGGATGCTCGAGTCCTAACGAGAAGAATGGAGGGGGCATGGGTTCCTTCGATCAGAGATAGAATGGGGCCTCTGAACGAGCAAAGTAAAGAAGCCGCGAGTAACGAAGGGGTGAGGGCCGAAGAAACCTATCAGGTGATCCCTCGCCCCCAAAGTACCACGAAGCAGCTCAAAAACAAAGTAAGGCTTAGAGTGGATCCTGTGGAGCATGAGGTCCAACGGCAAAGCGTGTTGAGTCTCTTTTCAGGGGGAAGAATCGTTGAGGCTTCGAGAGAGAGGAAGAGGAAGGCCGTGGCAACAGCTACCAACAGGCAATGCAAGAAGGTGGTCACTGAAGAGGGGAAGGTGGTATACCATTTATAACGATGTGAGCGGGCGGCCGAAGAGACCGAGGATGGAGCTGACCCGTTATATGAGTGTTTCTTGGTGGATCAACAGGGACAGTGTATGGTGATAGACAACTCCAACATACAGGAGTTTGTGGAGGAGGTCGCCGAAGAACCAGATTACATGGCAAATCAACCAAAGACCCAGGCACAAGAGTTGGAGCAGTTGAACCTGGCAGGAGAAGGGGAAGACCCAAGGCCCATCTTCATCGTGAAGGATCTCGGTAAGGAGAAACGAGAAGCCTTAGTTGGGATAATCCGGGAATTCATAGATGTCTTTACATGGAAGTATACCGAAATGTAAAGGCTAGATGAGGAAGTGAGCTGCCACAAGCTAAACGTGATGCCTTCAGCCATCCCGGTGAAGCAGGCAACAAGGACTTACAAACCTGAGTTGGACTTGAAGATTAAGTAAGAGGTTAAACGTTTGTTGGCAGCAGGATTCATCGAACCAATACAGCATCCCCTTTGGCTATCTAGCATTGTGCCAGTAGGAAAGAAGGACAAGAATCAAATAAGGATCTGTGTGGACTTTAGAGATTTGAACAGGGCTTGCCCCAAAGATGAGTTCCCTCTACCCTCCATTGATAGCTTGATAGATGCCACGGCTGGGCATGACATGTATAGCTTCATGGATGGGTACGTAGGGTACAACTAGATCAAGATGGACCCCACAGACGCAGAGAAAACGGCATTCAGAACCCCGTTGGGCAATTTCATGTACAAAGTAATGCCGTTTGGACTTAAGAACGTGGGGGATACTTATCAAAGAACAATGATGGCCATTTTTCACGATTTCTTCCACAGATTTTTAGAATTCTATGTGGACGATTTGGTCATCAAATCGAATAAAGAGGAGTCCCACCTAAACGACTTAAAGAAGGTGTTTACTCGATGTAGGAAGTATAAATTAAAGATGAACCCATTGAAGTGCGTCTTTGGAGTAACATGCGGGAAGTTTCTAAGCTTTGTGGTTGATCGACAAGGGGTGCAGATGGACCAGGATAAACAACGCGCGATCTTAGAAATGCCGTGCCCAAGAACGACGAAGGAGCTAAAAAAGCTTCCTCGGAAAAGTCTCCTACCTCAGAAGATTTGTACCAGGATTGGCTGAGGTAACACACCCGTTGATGCAACTGCTCCGAAAGAACACAAAGTTCAGATGGGAAAAGGACCACCAGGAGTCTCTCGATGAGTTGAAGAAGCTGCTCGTTTCACCACAAATCATGGTTCCTCCGCAGGCAGGAGTACCGTTGCAGCTGTACCTCACCTCAACTACAAGGTCCGTTGGAGCCTTACTGGCACAAGAGATTGACGGGAAAGAGCGGCCGGTGTATTACCTCAGCAGGATCATACATGGGCCAGAGATTAGATATAGCAGCCTAGAAAGGCATTGTTTGGCCTTAGTCTTTGTAGCACAAAAACTTAGACATTATATGCTGTCTTTTACAATTCATATTGTAACTAGATGTGATCCTATTAAGTATTTGTTGGCTAGAACTATCTTGATTGGTAGGGCAGCTAAGTGGTTCCTTATTCTCTCCGAATATGATTTAAAGTGTGTGATTCCTCGTGCCATCAAGAGCCAGGCGTATGTCGATCTATTGGTAATCTTTCCATCTGGAACATTTGAACCACCTAAAGAAGACATTCCGGGAGATGACTTGCAAGCCAACTATCTGGATGCAACCGATGAGGAATGGACGATGCAGTTTGATGGGTCTTCGGCAGAGAAAAAAGGAGGGGCAGGGGTCATCCTTTCAAAAGGAATGGAGGAAATTTGCCTTTCCTACAAACTAGATTTCCCTTGCTCCAATAACGAAGCAGAATACGAAGCGTTAGTGCTAGGGTTGCTGGAGGATCTTCGAAGGGGAATTCGTTCTCTCTGCATCAAAGGTGACTCGAACTTAGTAATTCAGCAAGTTAACGGAGAATATGCGTTGAAGCACATGAGTTTGGCACCGTACAGAACGATCATTCAAAGGATCCTCAGCCAGTTCCATCGGACCAAAATCATAAGACATCCCAGAACGATGAATCATCATCCAGACGCTTATGCCACTATTGCTCAAAAGATGGTCATGAGGAGCGATACGACTATCGTTACGATCCAACGAAGAACAGCTCCTTCGGTGGTGCAGTCAATACTACCGATGAAGGGAGACGCGGATTGAAGAGGAGAGATCAGGAAGCAACTGGAGTCTGGCGAAGGAGCTATGGGACTAAGAGAGTTAGCCCAATACTTTACAAACCAGGGAAATCTTTACTACAGAAATGCAGGGGGATGGTTATCAAGATGCATTGGGCCAGAGGAAGTAGAGCGGAGGTTGAAGAGAACACATGAGGAGCATTGCGAAATAACTGAGATACCTCTCTATAGAAGAATTCAAAGAGGGGGATATTTTTGGCCTAGAATGAAACAGGATGCTATAGAACTACAACAGAATTGTGATAAGTGTCAGCTATTTTTCGAAGCAGCTGAGTGTCATTTAATAGAAGCCCAAACAGACTGGAGGCAGCCCTATATCGACTTTATTCAAGATGGAACTTCCCAACGGAGAAAGTGGATGCGATGGGACTGAAGCGAAGGTCCCCAAGGTTCTATATCCAAGAGGGGCAGCTTTATCGAAGGGGGTACTTCAACAAGCCATTGCGTTGCATCACGAAAGAAGAGGCAACTGAGGTCCTCAAACAAGCCGATGACCCAGATCATATAGGAGGGGGCAAGTTATATGATCAGCTGATGACGTTGGGATATTATTGGCCAACGATGGAGCAAGACTCTGCCGAATTTGTTCGAAAATGCAAAGCTTGCCAACTTCATGGAAATATGATCCATGCCCCATCGGTGGACTTACATTCTCTGGCAACGCCTTATCCTTTCCACACTTGGGTGTTCGACCTCGTGGGGGCGATACACCCTTCGTCAAGGGGCAAGATATGGATACTGGTAGCAACGGAGTGCTTTACAAAATGGGCTGAAGCAATACCACTCAGAAGGGCAACGGCTGGGGTAGTGAGTAACTTCATCAGAGAGTATATCATTTGCCGTTTTGGGATCCCAAAGGTTATTCTCTCAGATAATGGGACTCCCTTTGTCAACTTAGAAGTAACGATGCTTACAGACAAGTATTCCATCGTTCATCACACTTCAACGGTGGCATACCCGAAGGGGAACGGTCAGGCCGAGGCAACTAACAAAACTCTGGTTAATATCCTGGCTAAAACAATGGAGGACTTTCCAGGATCGTGGGATGACAAGATACCAGCAGCATTGTGGGCCTATCGAACGACAAAGAGGAAGCCCACAGGGTACACTCCGTTCTCCCTTGTCTACGGGGCTAAGGCAATCCTTCGAGTGGAGTTGGAGGTTCCCTCTGCTCGATACGCCTTGCGAAGTAGCATGCTCCCTCAGAACAGGCATGTGCAGCTGGAGGCATTGGATGAACACAGAGACAACGCAATGCAACATTTTCAAATGTATACGAGCCAGCTCGCTAGGGCATATGACAACCTGGTAAGACCAAGGAGGTTCGTAGAGGGGGATCTCGTTTTGAAAGCAGCGGTGAAACACATTAGGGGACTTCCTCTGCCAAAATTCACAGCCAATTGGGAGGGACCTTTTGTCGTGAAGGAAGCTCATGATTCAGGTTATTGCCTAATTTCTATGTTGGAGGAAGATAAGCCATTCAAAATTAATAATAAATGGTTGAAAGTCTATCATGTGTAAACAATTAAGTTTGTACCATCGATGTATCTAGTCTTTGATTATGAATATACAAGTTTTATTGATGACGTGAAGTATAGACACCGATATGAAAGCAGTCACAACTCAAAGATAAAACGGGAAAATATACTTTATTTCATTCAATAAACAAGAGGGCATTACAAAAAGATTGGGAACTATTGCCCAAGAATTACATAAACGGACGAAGAAGGAAAATATATACAAGAGATTGCTACCCTAAAAGGAACCATAGGTCTGGGGAAGAGAAAAAATCCCCAGGAAGGCCCGAAGAAGCTGACGCAAAGGAGCTTTGAGCGTTGACAGCAACCTCTAGCCTGATTTGCACCTGGGCGCGTTCAATAAGAAGTCTCTCCCGTTTCAGTTTGGCCAAACGAAGAGCCTCTTCGGCATTCTTTATTTCTTCATCCGCTGATTCCAAAAGAGGTGCCAGCTCAGCTAACTTAACTTCCTCAGCCCGTTGGTCCTCCTGGTGCTTCCTCAACAGTTCCCTCTGGCCGATCAGCTGCTGGCTCTTCAAAGTTTTCAAATACGCCATAAGCCAGTCGAAACGGAAACCATCACGACCCAATTCCTTCAGAAAACCCAGAAACTGATTAATGAGGGTTCGGGTTACACGGGAAGTGGGAGTATTGGCAATCTCAACAACAACGATCGCCATGCCTTGCAGTCGATAACTCATCACGGGAATATTGGATCGTAGGCAGTCCACGGTGAAGGTCTCGGGGTGATGGTTCACCAACTGCTCAATCACCAAGCGATGGCTCACAGGCATTTGGGGAGAATTGTGAAGCACCATTAGGCAAAAGGCAGGAGGAGTTAAGTCAGGGAGAGGCAATTCGCACCCAGACTCACTTTCGGCCTCAACACCAGTCGTGGAACATTGGTCAGCCTGGTCAGATTCTTCCGAAACAGCAGGTTCCCGACGTGGTGTGCCTATAAGTGAAAGAGCTGGTGAGGAATCCTCCTGAGCAACCTGAGAAGAGATATAAGAAATAGTGAGATTGTAACGTTTTCGTTGTTAAGTCACCGTTATAAGGTGGAGATTATATAAAAATATTAACAAACGTTTTCATTGTTAAGTCACCGTTATAAGGTGGAGATTATATAAAAATCTTAACAAGTGTTTTCATTGTTAAGTCACCGTTATAAGGTGGAGATTATATAAAAATCTTAACAAGTGTTTTCATTGTTAAGTCACCGTTATAAGGTGGAGATTATATAAAAATCTTAACAAACGTTTTCGTTGTTAAGTCACCGTTATTAGGTGGAGATTATATAAAAATCTTAACAAACGTTTTCGTTGTTAAGTCACCGTTATAAGGTGGAGATTATATAAAAATCTTAACAAGTGTTTTCATTGTTAAGTCACCGTTATAAGGTGGAGATTATATAAAAATCTTAACAAACGTTTTTGTTGTTAAGTCACCGTTATAAGGAGGAGATTATATAAAGAATTAAGAAAGTACCTGAATTATAACAGGGGCAGGAGTGGGAGTCATCACGGAGGTTAAAGTGGCAGGAATTGTTGGGAGGGGACTTGTTACCTCATCAGCCTCAACGGGGTCTCTGGCCCCAGAAACCTCAACCATCGGCATAGTTCCCTCGCCCACATAAGGTACCAAAGCAAGAGCAAGGGGTTCATCGGGAATAGATAAGGGTGGTGAAAGATCAGGAGAAAGCTGTAATATAAAAGCCAAGGTTAGTAAAGAGGAACAAATACAGAAAAAATGGTGAAATGTATCCAAGAATAACTTACCTCAGTCAGAACGTTGAAAATGGGCACTGTGGTCAGAGGTCTCGCCAGCACCGTTGGACGAAGAATGTCTGTTAGCAGCGAGGATACTTCGACCTAGGGCAACCAACATCCTAAATTCAGCACACAGAACGGGGTGAAAGAGAAGGAATGCCAGACCAGACAAATTTAAATATGAAATAATTACCTCAGGATCACCTGCAGCAACCAGAACGAGGGGGAGAACAGCCTCAGAGGAAGCCAGAGAGCTAGAGGGGACTGGAGTAGGCATCTCAGATTGTGTTGTCTCCGGTGGCGAAGAGACATCCAGGGGCTCTATAACCTCACCCTCCCCAACTGCCTCCCTCGCCCGTCGTGAGATTGAACGACGGGCGTAAGTAAGCCCGGTCATTGGCGAACGGGGTGGGGTCATATCGGATGAGATGGCCCCACAGCGACCGCCCACGAAACGGCTAATGGGGGGACTTGGGGGGCTAGGAGAACGAGGCCCCGTTTCTTTAAGTCCCTGCACCAAAGTAGTTAAGAACAATATATATAAGCAAATCCGGCTTGCTCTAACCAAAGAAGAGAAGAGAAGAGGATAAGTGTACATACCTCAGATTGGGAAGAAGAATGAGGAGCTTGCACCGGGGAAGCTTGCTTCTGCTGGGACTTGGTGCCTAGAGTCTTCCTCCTCAGCCTTGTCACGTCACTACCAGTGGCTTGAGGAACCTTCGAACCTTTTCTCCTCTTTGCAGCTGGCTCAGTGGGATCGATGACCATCGTGGGGAAGGCAACCGAGGGAGGAACGACGACAGCGCGCCGTTGAAACTCTGCATTCACCCGATCTACCTCAGCCTGCGCCTCCCTCCTTAACCTCTCGGCCCTTTCAGGAGACATGGGAGGAGGAACGGAGGCTATGGGAAGGGCTGCCACAGGAATCTGGGATTTGGACTTTGTCTTTTTCGTGGAAGACACCCCACTCTTGGCCTTCTTGGTCGACGGCTGCGAAGACCCTTCATCAGCAGTAGCTCCAGTCGAAGGAGCGTTCTTCCTGGATACCCCAGCACTTTTCGCTTTGGATATGGCAGTGGGAGTCATGGGGCATAACGGAGGTAGCTCTTCGGAAGGCCTCTTAGGGGTTTTGCTTAGAGGGAACTCAATCCCCAGAACGGAGTTGCCTTTGAGTCCCAGCTCCATCGCAGAAAATGAAAGAACTGGAGGGTACACAGGCTCACCATCTATGAATTCAGCAATGTTAGCCAGTTGTCTCGGCCAGAACTTCATGGAAAATAGACTGGTCACATTCCCTTGCCTCTTGTTGGAAGGAATGGTGACTCTCCAAGCCATTGATTCACTTATCCCCGATGCAGCAGTGGAGGAAAATAAGGAACATGCCTCACTAAAGCTAACCTTCGGGTTTGAGGATTGGAAAACTGAGTGAGGAGCCTCCTGATCAAACCCAAATTGACGACTACACCGATTGGGGTTGTAATGTTCGCTGGAATATCCCCACTCGGTGTAGGAAGGCAGATACCCCGGAGAAAGGAGAAGCACCACGGCTAACTGGGGATCTTCAATGTCTACCCCCACTTGTACCACCCTGGATTCGTGCTGAAAGAAATCACAAGTATGAACAAAGGCGTCCTCTCCATAAGGCCTCATAACAAAGTCCTCAAAACGATCAATTGAGGCGATCAGCTCTTTTCGGCTCTGCCTCTTGTGATAAATGTAAGAGCGTGGGGGAAGAATGGTTTCCCCAGAAGGAGGACGGTTGGCCTTGGCCGCCACAACAGGAAAGCGCACGTAAAGAAAGCTGGTTAGAAGGACGCTGTTAGCAAAATTGGCCAGGTTATAATGGCCAAGTGATCGTTCCATGTCGAACAACGTTCTGTCAAGCCAGGTGTAGAGGGACCCTAGGGCAATTGCAGCCAAAGGAAGTTTGATGCCCCGGGCCAAACGAAGGGATATGTTGATAAGGTCCCTTCGGGGCTGATCGTTTGGTTTTCCCGTCAAAAGAAAACGGGAAAGAATCACAAGGATGTAAGCAGGGAGCTCTAACGAAGTACCTTGGCCAGGGGCATCCGTTGAAATTGAAGAACTACCTTCACTAGAACCCTTGAAGAAATAATTAATCAGCGGAGTGAAGGTAACTTTGTTTGAAGAACCGATGCAACTTCGGCATATTCGGTCCAACGCAAAACGGTCAGAATTCTCTTCGGCGTCGAGAGGCTCATCGGTATAAGGCTCATGACTTGTTGCTTCGAGTCCCAGAAGCTCGCAGACATCTTCTAGGGTTATCGTGAACTCGCCCCACGCAGCAATAAATGTGTGAGTCGTCACGTTCCAACGAGAAACAAGAATGGGGAGAGCAGCATTATTTTTGGAGAGAGTAAACTCACCAAACCATTTGGCCCGTTGAAGGCCAATCTTACTCAAAATATCACCATAGGAACTCACCATGTGAGAGTTCCAAGCAGCAAAATGGGCAGGAGAACCACCTAGTGCTTCGAAGTCAATTTGGGACCATTGGAAGTCCCCTCGCTCCAGACGAAATCGGAGAGTCCCCTCTGGAGGAAGAAAGCCCCACTTCGAGGGTTCTTCGTCCTCGTCACCCAGCACTAAGGACTCAAACTTGCATTCAAAATTGACAGTCTTGCAAGCAGCATCAAAGCAATCACCTTCGCCAAAAATGGGAGAGCGACGATAAAACCTTAACTGTTCACGATGGACAGCGTCCAAGGCAGAGGCACCAGTTGTGGTGGCAACAGCAGTAGCAGGCGGCGCATTGGTTGAAGAGATGGTGGGGTAACTTTGAGACGCCATGACAGATTGTTACAGCAAACAAAAAACAACCTTGAGTCAGAGGAGCCTGAGCACGACAATGGCGGAAGAACAACCACAGGAGGTGGCGAAGAAGATGAGAGCAAGAACAGGACGGCACAAGCTCGAACAGCAATAGAGGTTTCAGACGATTAACAATGGAAGCTCTTTCTCTCTCTCTAAAAAAACGATGGAAATTTGAAGCAAGTAGTGGGAAAGCAAGAAAAAGAATGGTTTTAAGTGATTTGGTCGTTTAATTTTTAAATTTCATCATTTAAGTTTCCCACCATTGCACGTGTGTGGCCGCCTACAATCATTTCAAAGGTACACGTGGCACTTCGGGAAGTGTCCTGACATGGAAAAGACAACGCTATGTCATTCAATGACGTGACACCTGGGAAACTGCCATCAATTAATGAAGTGACACCTAGGGAACAGCCACCGTTACCTTCCTAAGCAAGATTCAGTTTTGGGCCCCAAGATTTTTTTCTGACATATCCAATAACGCCCCCCCCCCCCAATGAAGAAGGTGTCCCAACGGTTCAAAAAAGCCACGATGTCCCCTCGACAGAAGCTCAAACGTTGTTTAGTTATGAGTCAGTTACATCGGGGAGAATTTTTCGCTTTTTCGAACATTACTGGGAGAATATTAGCAGGTCCTTCGAGAGAATTTCAGATATTCAAACTGGAACGGCTGAGGATCAGCATTAGAAAAAGCTGCAGGCCAGACAGAGAAGGTTCATCGGATTAAGAAGTTTTCGTGGAGGCACTTCTTGTTCCCACAACAAATCCCTCCACGAAGGGGCAAATGTAGAGAGGGCCTGAAGGTAATCCTGGGATTAGGGATAATCCACCGACTAGCAACAGTGTTCTGAGGATAAGCTCAGCGTGGCAACTCAAGCGTGGCATCTCGGTGAGGCAGCTCAGCGTGGCAACTCAAGCGTGGCATCTTGGCGTGGCAACTCAAGCGTGGAAGCTTGGTGAGACAGCTCAGCGTGGCAACTCAAGCGTGGCATCTTGGTGAGGCAGCTCAGCGTGGCAACTCAAGCGTGGCAGCTTGGTAAGGCAGCTCAAGCGTGGAAACTCAAGCGTGGCAGCTTGGTGAGGCAGCTTGGCGTGGCAACTCGTACTTTAGCTTATTGTTACTTTGCCATATTATAGCTTTGTTCATATTTATTACGAGTTGTAATGACTGTAATGTTGTAACGAGAATAATGAATGGGCGTGAGGTCGAACGGTACTCGCGAGAGACCAGGCTTGGCAGGCCCTGGGAGAGCTTTCATGCTCTATCGAACAACCTCACCGTGGGAACTTTAGAGGGATTTGGTTTGGAGGATTGAGAAGTGGGGCACCGTTGGGGCTTGTCCTGACCATCTTAGATACACCTGGTAAAACACCGAAGGACCCTGACCGTGGAACCTCAAGCGGGGCAGCTTGGAGTTCCATCGGGCATTAAGTTATGAACCAAACAACCCTCTACTTAAAAGTCACATCTACTGTGGGTGATGTCACTAGCCTTCTAAACAATGTCAGACATGCACTTGAGTAAACCACCGTGGTATTTGGGGCTGTCAGATAGTTGGTGAGCCACCTCTGCAACAACAACCCCCTGACACACAGTGGTTAGGCAAAAGGCATGTCTTGGCATTTAATGTTTATGACGTAGGAGACAACTAGTGCATCAGGCATTTAATGTTGTGACATAAAGTATGAGGGATGTCTTTCATAGTCTTTAACGACTGAGTTGCCTCGGGGTTGGTGTGGGGGGGCTATTTAAGGACCCCAACCACCTTTGAGGAGGGGATGATCCTTTTGAGAGTTCAGAAAAGTTATTACTAGATATACATCAGAGAGAGAATTATTGCAAACTAGAGGGCTTATCCACTCACCATTGTCATTTATTACGAAGCTTTTAATACATAACACAGACCCTTGAGAGTTTTTCTAGTATGTTTGCCTGCCTACCAAGGTGTATCTAGGGTGCTTACTTCTCTCTCCCTCTAGCCAAGTTATTTCTGAAGTTCTTTATTATATTGAGAGTTATACACGAGATTTGTGAGTATAAGATGGGTTCCATATCTTCCAAACTGCTCTTTGTGTCTTGTGGCTAAATCACTAGTGTTTCTCTAACTAACCTTGCCATCACCATACTTAAAAGGGGTTACGCCTCCATCTTATCTAAACCACCCTCTTACAAAACTAGACACAAAATGGCCCTGTGAGAGGCACAAACGCCTCGCACGAAACCAATGTAAGTCACAGGGACTGACCGTATAGTCAACTGACTCTGGATTTAAGAGAAAGTAAAAAAATTGCAAACTTTTAGACATAGGCTCAAAAACATGACGTCAAAGGGTGAAAACACAAAACATCCGAAAACATCCTGTAAGTGGGACTAACTCCCTGCACGCGAGCAATGTAACCTGCACAAAGCGACCGTCTAGTCACAGGACCCTCGATTTCAGAGCATAACAAAAATTTGCAAATTGTTTGACTAAGGCTATTGAACATGCCATAAAGGGGTGAAAACAAAAAATATTCATAAATCGGCCCCGTAAGAGGCGTGAACACCTCTCACGAGAGCATCGTAAACTCTAGGTACCAACATGTTATGAGAGCACGATGAAAAATATGTCGCTAATGAGTGAAAATGAAAAACAACCATATAACGGCACTGTTAGAGGCACAAACACCTCAAACGAGACCGATGTACCCCATAGGAAGTGATCGCGTAATAATGAGACTCTTGATTTGAGAGCACGATAAAGATTTCGAAACTGCTAGACTTAGTCTTAAAAACTTGTTGTCAAAGGTTGGACAGATAAAACAACCATAAACGGCCTAGTAAGTGGAACGAACACCTCGCACGGAACCAATGTAACAAGGAGGAAGTGATCACAAAGTCACGGGACTCCCAATTTCAGAGCACGATGAAGATTTGCAAACTGTTAGGCTTAAAAACATGTCGTCAAAGGGTGAAACTTTGAAACAGAGAAAAAATAGCCCCGTAAGAGGTACAGACACGTCGCAGAGGACCAATGCAAACCGAAATAAGTTACTGCATAGTCACAAGACTCCCAGTTTGAGATCATGAACAAAGGATGTAAACTACTAGACTTAGGCTTAAAAACTTATCGTCAAAAGGTGAAAACATAAAATAACCACAAAATTACCCTATAAGAGGCATGAGAACAAGGTAACCTAGAGGAAGTGGCTGCAAACTAACAAGACTGCCAATTTGAGAGCATGATCAAGATTTGTAAACTATTAGACATAGGCTTAAAAATACGTGGCTAAAGGGTGAAACTGTGAAACAGGCACAAAATGTCCCTATAACAGGCACGAACACCTCGCACAGGACAAATGTTTCCCGAAAGAAGTGATCGCATAGTCACAAGACTCCCGATTTAAGAGAAGGATGAAAATTTTCCAGTTATTAGACATGGGCTTAGAAGCATGCTATCAAAGGGTGAAAAATCGAAGAGCCACAAAACGGCCCCATAAGAGGCACGAACAACTCACAAAGGTCCAATGTAACTTGAAAGAACTGACCGTGTAGTCACGGGACTCCAAGTTCGAGAGCACAATGAAAATTTGCAAACTATTAGACTGGTGCTTAAAATCATACCGTCAAAAGTCGAAAACATGGAATAGCAACAAAACTGTAATGTAAGAGGAACAAACACCTCGTAAAGGACCAATCCAAATCGATGGAACCGAGTCATGGGACTCTAAGTTTGAGAGCATGATGAAAATTTTCAAACTGTTAGAATTTGGCTCAAAGACTAGCCATCAAATTGTGAAAATGTAAAACAACCACAAACGAACCCATGAGATGCACAAATGCCTCACACTAAACTAATCTAACTCAGAGGAACCGATCGGATAGTAACATGACTATCTATTTAAGATCAAGACTATAATTTGCAAACTATTAGACATAGTCTTGAAAACATGTCATCAAAGAGTGAAAAAATAAAATATCCACAAAACATCACTGTAAGTTCCACTAACGCCACACACAAACGGCCCAATAAGACTCCTGGTTTGAGATCACAATGAAATTTTTTGAGCTAATAAACATGGGCCTAAAAATATGTCGTCAAAGTGTGAAAACATCAAATAACCACAAATTGGCCCGGTAAAAGGCATGCACAACTCCCAAAGGTCCAATGTAACTCGTGTGAAATGATCGTGTAGTAACGAGACTCTTAGTTTGAGAGAAAGAGGAAAATTTGGAAACTATTAGACTTAAGCTTAAAACCACGATGTCAAAAGTCAAAAAAATTAAATAACAACAAAACGGCCTCGTAAGAGGCATGAACACATCGGATGGGACCAACGTAACTCGTGGAACTGACCGTGTAGTCAAGGGACTCTTTGTTTGAGAGCGTGATAAATATTTTCATACTATTGGACTTAGGCTTAAAGAGTTTCCGTAAAATTGTGAAAATGTAAGATAGGCACAAAACGGCCCTATGAGAGGCACAAACGCCTCGAACGAAACTAATGTAACTCAGAGGAACAGACCGTGTAGTCAATGAACTCTAGATTTAAGAGAAAGTAAAAAAGTTACAAATTGTGAGACGTAGGCTTAAAAACATGACTTCAAAGGATGAAAACATAAAATATTCACAAAACATCCCATAAATGGAACTCAGCTCGCACGCGAGCAATGTAACCCGCACGAAGCGACCGTCTAGTCATGGGACTCTTGATTTCAAAGCATAATGAAAAATTGCAAATTATTCGACTAAGGCTATAGAACATGCCATAAAAGGGTGAAAACAAACAATATCCACAAATCGGCGCCATAAGAGGCGTGAACACCTCTCATAAGAGCATCGTAACCTGTAGGAAATGACCATATAGTCACGGGACTGGTGGTTTGAGAGCACGATGAAAATTATCAAATAGTAAGGCATATGATTAGAAACATGTCGCTAATTAGTGAAAATGAAAAACAACCATAAAATGGCACTATAAGAGGCACAAACACCTCACATGGGACCGATGTACCCCATAAGAAGTGATCGCGTAAGAACGAGACTCTTTATTTGAGGGCACGATAAAGATTTTGAAACTCCTAGACTTAGTCTTAAAAACATGTCGTCAAAGGGTGAAAACATAAAACAACCATAAACGGCCCAGTAAGAGGCACGAACCCCTCGAACGGAACCAATGTAACCAGGAGGAAGAGATCGAAAAGTCACAGGACTCCCAATTTCAGATCATGATGAAGATTTGCAAACTGTTAGGCTTGAAAACATGTTGTTAAAGGGTGAAACTTTGAAATAGATAAAAAATCCCCCCATTAGAGGCACGGAACACATGACAAATGCAAACCAAAATAAATGACAGCATAGTCACAAGACTCCCAGTTTGAGATCATGACCAAAAGATGTAAACTATAAGACTTAGCCTTAAAAATGTATCTTCAAAGGGTGAAAACATAAAACAGCCACAAAATTACCCTATAAGAGGCAAGAGAACTTCGCATGAGAACAAGGTAACCCCAGAGGAAGTGACTACAACGTCACAAGACTGACGAGTTGAGAACACGATGAAGATTTGTAAACTATTAGACTTAGGCTTAAAAACATGTCCTTAACGGGTCAAACTTGAAACTGCCACAAAATAGCCTTGTAAGAGTCACGAACACCTCGCACAGGACAAATGTAACCTGGAAGAAGTGACCGCATAGTCACAAGATTCCCGATTTCAGAGAAGGATGAAAATTTTCCAGTTATTAGACATGGGCTTAAAAGCATGCTATCAAAGGGTCAAAACATCGAAGAGCCACAAAAAGGCCCTGTAAGAGGCACAAAAAACTCACAAAGAATGTAACTTGAAAAGCTGATCGCGTTGTCACGGGACTTCCAGTTTGAGGGCACAATGAAAATTTTCAAACTACTAGACTTGGGCTTAAAAGCATACCATCAAAAGTCAAAAACATTAAATAGCAACAAAATGGTCATGTAAGAGGCACGAACACCTCGCACGGGACCAATGTAACTCGATGAAACCGACTATGTAGTCATGGGACTCTTAGTTTGAGAGCATGATGAAAATTTTCAAACTGTTAGAATTTGGCTCGAAAACTAGCTATCCAGTTGTGAAAAAGTAAAATAACCACAAACGGAGCCATGAGAGACACAAACGCCTCACAAAACTAATGTAACTCAGAGGAATTGATCACATGGTCACAAGACTATCTATTTAAGTTCAAGACTAAAATTTGCAAACTGTTAGACATAGGTTTGAAAATACGTCATTAAAGGGTGAAAACATAAAATATCCACAAAACATCCCAGTAAGTTCCACTAACACCTCGCACGAACGGCCCCGTAAGACTCCTGGTTTAAGATAATAATGAAAATTATTGAGCTATTAAACATGGGCCTAAAAATATGTCCTAAAAGTGTGAAAACATCAAATAACCATAAATTGGTCCCGTAAAAAGCATGAACAACTCACAAAGGTCCAATGTAACTCGCATGAAATGATCGTGTAGTAACGAGACTCTTAGTTTGAGAGCACGAGGAAAATTTGCAAACTATTAGACTTAGTCCTAAAACGATGTTGTCAAAAGTCAAAATAAATAAATAACAACAAAACGGCCTCGTAAGAGGCACGAACACATCGGATGGGACCAACGTAACTCGATGGAACTAGACTTATAGTCAGGGGACTCTTTGTTTGAGAGCGAGATGAATATTTTCATACTATTAGACTTATGATTAAAGACTTGCCGTAAAATTGTGAAAATGTAAATAGACACAAAACGGCCCTATGATAGGCACAAATGCCTCACATGAATCCAATGTAATTCACAGGAACCGACCGTGTAGTCAACGGACTCTGGATTTAAGAAAAAACAAAAAAAATTCAAACTAATAGACCTAGCCTTAAAAACATGAGGTCAAAGGGTGAAAACATAAAACATCCACAAAACAACCCGGGAGTGAAACTAACACCTTGCACGCGAGCAGTGTAACCTACACGAAGAGATCGTCTAATCACAGACTCCCGATTTCAAAGTACAACAAAAATTTACAAATTGTTTGACTAAGGATATAAAACATGCATTAAAAGTGTGAAAACAAAAAATATCCACAAACTGGCCCCGTAAGAGGCGTGAACACCTCTCACGGGAGCATCATAACCTATAAGAAACGACCATATAGTCACGGTACTGATGGTTTGAGAGCATGATGAAAATTTTCAAACCGTTATGCATATGGTTAAAAACATATCGCTAGTAAGTGAAAATGAAAAACAACCATAAAACGGCACTATAAGAGGCACAAACATCTCACATGGGACCGATGTACCCCATAAGAAGTGATCGCATAATAATGAGACTCTTGATTTGAGAGAACGATAAAGATTTTGAAACTTCTAGACTTAGTCTTAAAAACTTGTTGTCAAAGGGTGAAAACATAAAACAACCATAAACGACCCAGTAAGAGGGACGAACCCTCGCACGGAGCCAATGTAACCAGGAGGAAGTGATCGCAAAGTCGCGGGACTCCCAATTTTAGAGCACGATCAAGATTTTAAAACTTTTAGGCTTAAAAACATGCCATTAAAGGGTGAAACTTTGAAACAGATAAAAAACGGCCCCGTAAGAGGTACGAACACTTCGCACAGGACAAATGCAAACCAAAATAAGTGACTACATAGTCACAAGACTCCAAGTTTAAGATCATGACCAAAAGATGTAAACTATTAGACATAGTCGTAAAAACTTGTCGTCAAAGGGTGAAAACATAAAACAACCACAAAATTACCATATAAGAGGCATGAGAACTTCGCATGAGAACAAGGTAACCCGGAGGAAGTGGATGCAAAGTCACAAGACTGCCGATTTGAGAGCATGATCAAGATTTGCAAACTATTAGACTTAAGCGTAAAAACATGTTGTTAAAGGGTGAAACTATGAAACAGCCACAAAACGGTCTTGTAAGAGGAGCGAACACCTCGTAAAAGACAAATGTAACATGGAATAAGTGACCGCATAGTCACAAGACTCCCAATTTGAGAGAATGATGAACATTTTCCAGTTATTAGACATGGGCTTAAAGGCATGCTATCAAAGGGTGAAAACATCGAAGGGCCACAAAACGGCCCCGTAAGAGGCACAAACAACTCACAAAGGTCCAATGTAACTTGCATGAACTGATCGTGTAGTCAAGGGACTCCCAGTTTGAGAGAATAATGAAAATTTGCAAACTATTACAGTTGGGCTTAAAAGCATATCGTCAAAATTCAAAAACATTAAATAGCAATAACATGGTCATGTAAGAGGCACGAACACGTCGCACAGGACCAATGTAACTCGATGGAACCGACCGTGTAGTCATGGTACTCTTAGTATGAGAGAATGATGAAAAATTTTAAATTGTTAGACTTTGGTTGAAAGACTAGCTATCAAATTGTGAAAATGTAAAACAACCACAAATAGACCCATGAGAGGCACCACCTCGCACTAAACTCATGTAACTCAGAGGAACTGATCGCATAGTCACAGGACTATCTATTTAAGATCAAGACTAAAATTTGCAAACTGTTAGTGATACGCTTCAAAACATGTCATCAAAGGGTGAAAACATAAAATATCCATAAAACATCCCCGTAAGTTCCACTAACACCTCGCACGGGAGCAATGTATCTGGAAGCAAGTGACCATCTAGTCACGGGACTATCGGTTTTAGAGAACGACCAAAATTTGCAAAATTTTAGTATTAGGCTGTAAGACATGCCATCAAAGGGTGAAGACATAAAATTGCAACAAAAGAACCCCATGAGAGGCATGAACACCTCCCACGGTACCCTTGTAACTTGCAGGAACTGACCGCGTAGTTACAAGACTGACAGTTTGAGAGCGCAATGAAAATTTCCAAACGATTAGACAAAGGCTTAAAAACATGTCGTCTGTGGGTGACAACATAAAACAACCATAAAACAGCCCTATAAGAAATCACATAGGACCGATGTAACTCACAGGAAGTGACCGCTTAGTCAAGGGACTCTCAGTTTGAGAGTGGGAAGAAAATTTTCAAACTGCTAGACTTAGGCTTAAAAATATGTTATCAAAGGGTGAAAATTTAAAATAGCCCGAAAACGGCCCTGTAAGAGGCACAAACACCTTGTAAGGGCCAATGTAACCCGAAGGAAGTGATCGCAAAGTCAAAAGACTCCCTATTTGGGAGTACGTTAAAGATTTGCAAACTGTTAGACTTAGGCTTCAAAGCATGACGTCAAAGGGTGAAACAACATTAAAACGGCCCCGTAAGAGGCATGAACACCTTACACAGGACAACTGCAAGAAGTGATCAGATAGTCATGAGACTCTCGATTTGAGAGCATGACAAAAAATTTCTAAGTATTAGGCATGGGCTTAAAAATATGCAGTCAAAAGGTGAAAACAACAAACAACTAGAATATGACACCATAAGAGTCACGAACAACTCGCAAAGGTCCAATGTAACCAACAAGAGCCGACTGTGTAGTCATGGGACTACAAGTTTGTGCACATAATGAAAATTTGTAGATTATTGGACTTATGCTTCAAAATATGCCATAAGAGGAATGAGTACCCCACACGGTACCAATGTAACCCATAGGAAATGACCTCATAATCACGGGACTCCCGGTTTGAGAGGATGGCAAAAATTTGCAAAATTTAGACTTCGGAAACAAAACATGTCGTAAGTGGATGAAAATATAAAACAACCACAAATGGCTCTTACATGACCACAAATGTCGTAACAGGCATAAATACCTCACACATGATCGATGTAACCCGCAAGAAGTAATCGTGTAGTCACGGGACTCTTGATTTGAGGGCATGCTGAAAATTTTCAAACTGTTACACTTAGGATTAAAAACATGTTGTCAATGAACGAAAATACAAAATATCCATAAATGGCTCTGTAAGAGGCACGAACAGCTCGCACGGGACCAACGAAACCCAAAAGATCCGACCCCATAGACACGGGACTCCCGGTTGAGAGCACGATGCAAATTTTCATCTTGTTATGCTTAGTCCTAAAAATATGATGCCAAGGGTGAAAATGTAAAACCACCATAAAATGACCCTGTACTAGGCACGAACACCTTGCACGGGACCAATGTAGCCCAGAGGAAGTGAAAGCAAAGTCACGGGACTCCCTATTTGAGAGCACGATGAAGATTTGCAAACTATTAGACTTAGGTTCAAAAACATGCCATCAAAAGGTGAAAACTCAAAAATTGCTAAAAAAATGGCTCCGTAAAAGGTATGAACACCTCGAATGGGATCAATGTAACACGTAGGACGTGACCGCGACGTCACGGGAGTCGCAGTTTGAGAGTACAACCAAAATTGGCAAACTGTTAGATTTAGGCTTTAAAGGAATCCGTTAAATGGTGAAAATATAAAACATCCACAAAACGTCCACGTAAGAAGCATGAAAACCTTACACGGGATGAATGTAACCTGTAAGAAGTGACTCCATAGTCACGAAACTCCCGATTTTAGAGCATGAAGAAAACATATAAATTGTTAGAATAAGGCTTAAAAACTTGTTGTCAAAGGGTGAAAATGTAAAATAGCCACAGAGTGGCCCTCTAAGATGCGCGAACACCTCGTATGGGACTAATGTAACCCTCAGGAGGTGACGACCTAGTCATGAAAGTCTCGATTTGAGAGCACAATGAAAATTTTAAAACTATTATACATGGGCTTAAAAAAAATATATTCAAAGGCTGAAAATGTAAAATTGCTAAAAAATGGCCCCATGAGAGGCATGCACACCTCGCAAGGGACCAATGTAACCCAAAAGAAGTGATCGTGTAGTCACATGACTCTTAGTTTGAGAGCATGAAAAAAATTTCCAAACCATTACAATTAGGCCTAAAAACATGTCGATAAGCGGTGAAATGTGAAACAACAACAAAAAAGCCCCGTCAGAGGCACGAATACCCTTCACAGGACCAATGTAACCGGCAAGAAGTGATCTCATAATCACGAGACTCCCGATTTGAGAGCACGATGAAAATTTGTAAACTTTTAGGCTTAGGTTATAAAACATGTCATAAAGGGGTAAAAATGTAAAACAACCACAAAATGGCCCCATAAAAAGCACGAACACCTCTCATGGCAGAAATGTTACCAGCAGGAACAAATCACGTTATCACGGGACTCCTGATTTAAGAGCACCATGAAAATTTACAAATTGTTAAACTTAGTATATAAGCCAAAAAATGGCTCTATAAGATTTACAAACACCTCATACGGGACGAATGTAACTCACAAGAATCGACCACGTAGTCACGGGATTGACGGTTTGAGTGCATGATTTAAATTTGTAAACGGTTAGACTTTTGCTTGAAAACATGTCTGTCAAAGGGTGAAAATGTGAACCAACCACAAAAATAGTCTCGTTAGAGTCACGAACACCTCCTAGGAGGCCAATGTATTCTCAAGGAACTAACCTCATAGTCACGGGACAAACGGTTTGAGAGCAGGAATATAATTTGTAAATTGTTAGACTTGGGCTTGAAAACATACTGTCAAAAGGTGAAAATAAAAAAAAACAACAACAAAAAGTCCGTGGAAGAGGCATGAACACCTTGCACACGACCAATGTAACCCACATAAAGTGACCACGTAGTCACGAGACTCTCGAGTTGAGAGCAAAGTGAAAATTTGCAAAATGTTAGACATGGACTTAAAAACATCATGTCAAAGGGTGAAAACGTAAAGCAACCACAAAATGGTCCTGTAAGAGGCACGAACACCACATATAGGTCCACTGTAATCGAAAAGAACCGACCTTGTAGTCATGGGATGCTCAATTTCAAAGTACGTTGAAAAATTTCAAACTATTAGACTTAGGCTTAAAAACATGCCATCAAAGGTTAAAAACATTAAATAGCAACAAATGGCCCCGTAAGATGTAGGAACACCTTGAACAGGACCAATGTAACTCCCAAGAATTGACCATATAGTCATGAGACTTTCGGTTTGAGAGCAAGACAAAAAATTGAAAACTGTTAGACATAAGCTTAAAAACGTGATGCCAAAGGGTGAAAATATAAAACAGCCATAAAATATACCTATAAGAGGCACGAACCCCACACATCGGACTAATGTAACCCACTAGAACCGATCACGTAGTAATAGGACTCCTGGTTTGAGACCACGTCAAAATTCGCAAATTATTAGGCCAAGGCTTAAAAACGTGTCATTAAAGTGTCAAAATGTAAAACAACCTGAAAACATCCCCATAAGAGGAACAAACACCTCATAAGGTACCCATGTAACCTGAAGGAAGTGATCGCACAGTCACATGACTACCGATTTGGGAGCATGACAAAAATTTACAAACTGTAAGACTTTGGCCTAACAACATGTCGTTAAAGGGTGAAAATGTAAAATAACAACAATAAAACAGCCACGTAAGAGGCACGAACACCTCACACCGGACTAATATAACTCGCACGAACCGACCGCATAGTCACCAGACTAACAATTTAAGAACACGATGAAAATTTACATAATGTTAGACATAGACTTAAAAACATGTCGTCAATGGGTGAAAACATAAAACAATAATTAATCGACCCTGTAAGAGGCATGAACACCTCACAACGTCCCATGTAAACCGCATAAAGTGATAGCGTAGTGATGGGACACCCATGTTGTGAGCACAACAAAAAATTACAAGCGGTTAGAATTAGGCTTAAAAATAGTCCATCAAAGGGTGAAAACGTAAAACAACGACAAAACGACCATGTAAGAGGCATGGACACCTCACACTAGACCAATGTAACCAACATGAAGTGACTCTATAGTCACAGAACTCCCGATCTTAGAGAATAAAAAAAAATTCACTTAGTTGGACTTAGGATTAAAAACATGTCACAGGGTAAAAACATAAACTAATACTATAAGATGCGCGAACAACTCGTACGGGAACAATGTAACCCTCAAAAGCGACCACATTATCACTGGTCTCTCGATTTGAGAGCATGATGAAAATATATAAACTGTTAGACATAGGTTTAAAAACATATCATCAAAGGGTGAAAATGTAAAACAACCACAAAAAGTTCCTATAAAAGGCATGAACACCTCATACTAGACTAATGTAACCCACAGGAAGTGATGTGTAGTCACGGGACTCTAAGTTTGAGAGCATGACAAAAATTTGCAAACTGCTATACTTAGGCTTCAAAACATGTCGTCAAAGGGTGAAACTGAAAAATAGCGAGAAAATGGCCCCATAAGATGCACGATCACCTCACACGGGACCAATGAAAGCCCGGGAAGAGACCTCATAGTCTCGAGACTCCAAGTTTGAGGGCACGATGAAAATTTACAAATTGTTAGACATAAGCTTAAAATAATGTCGTCGAATGGTGAAAATGAAAAAAAAAACCACAAAACGTCCCCGTTATATGCACGAACACCTCGTATGGGACTAATGTAACCCGCAAGAAGGGACCGCATAGTCAAGGGACTCCTAGTTATAAAGCATGATGAAAATTTGCAAACTATTAGGCTTAGGCTTAAAAACACGCTATCAGAGGGTGAAATTGTGAAACAGTGACAAAACAGCCTCGTAAGAGCCACTAACACCTCGAATAAGATAAATATAACCCACAAGAAGTGACTGCATAGTCTCGAGACTCTAGATTTGAGAGCACGAAGAAAATTTGTAAACTATTAGACATTGGCTTAAAATTGTTACGTCAAAAGGTGAAAACATCAAATAACAACAAAATGGCCCTGTAAGAGACATGAATAACCCACAAAGGTACATTGTTACACAAAAGAACCGATCGTGTGGTCTTGGGAGTCTCGGTTTCAGACCACGATAAAAATTTACAAACTATTAGACTTAGTCTTAAAAATATGCCATCAAAAGTCAAGAATGTTGAATAGCAACAAAATGGCCTCATAAGAGGAACGAAAACCTAGCACGAGGCCAATGTAACTCGTTGGAATTGACTATGTAGTCACGGGACTCTTAGTTTGGGAGCCTGATGTAAATTTGCAAACTGCTGGACTTAGACATAAATACATGCGATCAAATTGTGAACATGAAAAATCGCAACCAAAGGACTCGTGAGAGGCATGAATGCCTCACGCGGGACCAATGTAACTTGCAGGAACCGACTGCTTATTTACGGGACTCTCTATTTGAGAACATGATGACAATTTCCAAATTATTATACATAGGCTTAAAAATATGTCGTCAAAGGGTGAAAACATAAAATAGCCACAAAACGGCCCATAAGATGCACTAACACCTCGCACAGGACCAATGTAACAGACAAGAAGAGATCATGTAGTCACGGGACTCTCGATTTGGGAGCAAAAATAAAATTTGCTAACTGTTAGAATTAGGCTATAAAATATGCCATAAAATTGTGAAAATATAAAATAGCCACAAAACGGTCATGTAAGAGACATGAACACCTCTCACGGGACTATTGTAACCCGCCGGAAGTGATCGCCTGATCAGGAGACTGACGGTTTGAGAGCGTGATAAAAATTTGAAAATGGTTAGACATAGGCTTTATAATATGATGTCAATGGGTGAAAATATAAAAGAACCATCAAACGACCTCGTAACATGCACCAACACCTCACCCTGGACTGATCTAACCCCGTAAGAAGTGAGTGCATAGTCATGGGACACTCGTCTTGAGTGCACGAAGAAGATTTTGAAACTGCTAGACTTAGGCTTAGAAACATGTTGTCAAAAGGTGAAAACATAAAACAACCATAAACATCCCTATAGAAGGCACGAACACCTCGCATGAGACCAATATAACCTGAAAGAAGCGATTGCATAGTCACGGGACACCTAGTTTGGGAGCAAGACAAAAATTTGTAAACTGTTAGACTTAAGCGTAAAAATATGTCGTCAAAGGGTGAAAAACTAAAATAGCCACAGACGGCCCTGTAAGAGGCACGGATACTTCTCATGGGTCCAATGTAACCCAAAGAAATTGAACGGAAAGTCATGGGACTCCCGATTTGAGAGAACGATGAAGTTTTGAAAACCGTTAGACTTTTACTTAAAAACATGTCGTCTTAGGGTGAAATTATGAAACAACCACAAAACTGACCCGTAAGAGGCATGAGCACCGTTCACCGAACAAATGTATACCGCAAGAAGTAACCGCATAGTCACGAGACTCCCGATTTGAGAGAACGATGAAAATTTGCAAACTATTAGACATAGGCATAAAAGCATGCTGTCAAAGGGTGAAAACATCAAAGAGCCACAAGACGGACGCGTAAGAGGCAACTCGTACAGGTCTAATGTAACCTGTAAGAACCAATCCTGTAGTCACGGGACTTTAAATTTCAGATCACGATGAAAATTTACAAACTATTAGACTTAGGAATAAAAACATGTCGTAAGAGGCACGATCACCCTGCACATGACGAATGTATCCTGTAGGAAGTGATCGCATAATCATGGGTTTGAGAACACGACAAAAAACTGTGAACATGTCGTAAATGGGTTAAAACCTAGAACATCCACAAAATGGCCCCGTAAGAGGCATAAACATCTCAAGCACGACCAATTTTACTTGCAGGAAGTGATCACAAGGTCACTAAACTCTCGGTTTGAGAGCACGATGAAAATTTTCAAACTTCTAGACTTAGGGTTAAAAACATGTTCTCGAACACCACGCATGGAACCATCGTAACCCACGGGAAGAAACTACGTCATCATGGGACTCCCGATTTGAGAGTATATCAAAATTGACAAACTGTTAGACTTAGGCTTAAAAACAAGCAACTAAATGGTCAAAATGTAAAACCATCAGAAAACGTCCCCAAAAAAGGCACAAATACCTCACACAGGATCAATGTAACCTAAAGGAAGTGACTGTGTACTCACAGGACTCCCAATTTGATATCACATCAAAAATTTAGAAATTTTTAGAGTTACGTCTATAAACATGTCGACAAAAGGTGAAAATATAGAAATACCACAAAAAGGCCCCATAGAGTCACGAGCACCTCGTACGGGGCCAATGTAACCCACATGAACCACTCGTATAGTCACAAGACTCCCTATTTGGGTGCATGACAAAAAAATACAAATTATTAGACTTTGGATAAAAAATATGCTGTCAACAGGTGAAAATGTTAAACAACAACAAAGCGGCCACATAAGAGGCATGGACACCTTGTACGGGACATATGTAACCCGCAAGAAATGACCGCGTAGTGATGGGACTCCTGGTTTGTGAGCACATTAAAAAATTGCAATCTATTAGACTTAGGCTTACAAATAAGCCGTCAAAGGGTGAAAACTTAACACAACCACAAAACGGCCAAGTAACAGGCATGGACACCTCACACTTGACCAATGTAACTAGAAAGAAGTGACTTCGTAGTTACGAAACTCCTGAGTTTACATCAGGATGAAAATGGGCACTTTGTTAGACTTAGGCTTTAAAACATGTCATCAAATGGTAAAACATAAAACAACACTACAATATGCACGAAGATCTCATATGGGATGAATATAACCCGGAAAAGAGACCGCATTATCACGGGACTCTCGATTTAAGAGAACGATGAAAATTTACAAATTGTTAGACATAGGCTTAAAAATGTGCCATCAAAGGGTGAAGAAGTAAAACAACCATAAAATGCCTCGTAAGATGCAAAAAACCTCCTACGAGACCAATGTTACCCGTAGGAAGTGATTGCGTACTCACGGGACTCCAGGTTCAAGAGTAAGATAAAAAATTACAAAGTGTTACGCTTAGGCTCAAAAACATATCGTCAAAGGGAAAAAATGAATAATAACTACAAAAAGGCCCCATTAGAGGTAAGATGACCTCGCACGAGACCAATGCAATCCCCAAGAAGAGATAGCATAGTCAAGAGACTCCCGATTTGAGAGAACGATGAAAATTTACAAACGGGTAGATGTAGGCTTAAAAACATGTCTTCGAAGGGTGAAAATGAAAAACAACCCCAAAAAGTCCCCGTAACAAGCACAAACACCTCGCACGGGACAAATGTAACCCGCAGGAAGTGACCGCATAGTCAAGAGATTCCCAATTCGAGAGCACGAACAAAATTTGTAGACTATTAGACTTAGGCTTAAACACATGTCGTCAAATGGTGAAAATGTAAAATAGACACAAAATGTCCTTGTAAGAGTCACAGAACGTCGTACGGGACCAATGTACATCATAAGAACCGACAACATAGTCATGCGACTCTCGATTTGAGAGCACGATGAAAATTTCCAAACTATTAGACATAGGCTTAAAAAGTGTCGTCAAAGGGCGAATACAAAAACCAACCATAAAACAGTGCCTTAACAGGCACAAACACCTCACGCCAGACTAATTTAACCCACAGAAAGTCACCGCGTTGTCAAGGGACTCCTAATTTGAGAGCATGATTAAAATTGTCAAAATGCTTGACTTAGGCTTAAAAACTTGTCCTCAAAGGGTGAAAATGTAAAACAACCACAAAATGGCCCCATAAGAGGCATAAACACCTCAAATGGGACCAATGTAACCCGGAGTATGTGACCGTGTAGTCATGGGACTCTAGATTTTAGGGCATGAAAAAAAATTCAAATGCCTAGATATAGCCTTAAAAACATATCTTCAAAGGCAAAAATGTAAAACAGGCAAAAAATGACCTTGTTAGTGGCTTTGACACCTTACACAGAACCAATGTAACCTATAGGAAGCGACTGCATAGTAACGAGACTCCCGATCTGAGAGGATAATGAAAAATTGCTAACTCTTAGACATAGGCTTAAAAACATGTAGTCAATGGGCGACGCTATGAAACAATAACAAAATGTTCACGTAATGGACACGAACACCCCGTAAGAGACCAATGTAACCTATTGGAAGAAACTGCATAATCACGGGACTTCTGATTTGAGAGAATGATGAAAATTTGTAAACTATTAGAATTAGGCTATAAAATATGGCATCAATGGGTGAAAACATAAAACAACCATAAATCATCCCCTCAAGAGGCATGAACACCTCGCACGGTACCAATATAACGAGTAGGAAGCAACCGCGTAGTCAGTGGACTCCCGGTTCAAGAGTATGATAAAAATTTGCAATGTGTTAGATTTAGGCTTAAAAACATACCGTTAAAGGGTGAAAATGAAAAACAGCCAAAAAATGGCCCCATAAGCGGTAGGAACACCACGCACGGGACCAATGTAACCCCCAGGAAGCAACCACAGAGTCACGAGACTCTTGGTTTGAGAGCATAATGAAAATTTACAAACGGTTAGACTTAGTCTTTAAAACATGTCGTCGAAGGGTGAAAATGAAATACAACTACAAAAAGTCCCCGTAAGAGGCATGAACACCACACATAGGACTAATGTAATCCACTAAAACTAATTGTTTAGTCATGGGACTGACCATTTGAGAGCATGATGAAAATTTGTAAACTGTTAGACTTGGGCTTCAAAACTTGCCGTCAAATGTTGAAAATGCAAAACAATTACAAAACGGCTCGCTTAGAACTAATATATCCTGTAGGAATCGAATATGTAGTTGCAGGACTCCTGATTTGAGAGCACAACAAAAATTTACAAACTATTGGACTTAGGCTTAAAAACACGTCCTTAAAAGGTGAAAATGTAAAATAACCATAAACAGATCTGTAAGAGGCACGAACACGACACACGAGACCAATGTAACTCGTAGGAATTAACCACATGGTCACCAGAGTACCAATTTGAGAGAACGATGAAAATTTTGAAACTGTTTCAAATATGTCATCAAAGGGTGAAAACGTCCCACGGGACAATTATAACCCGCGGGAAGTGACCATGTAATCAACAGACTCCGAATTTGAGAGCACAATGAAATTTTTTGAAACTACCTTACTTAGCTTAAAAACTAGTCCTCAAAGGGTGAAAATGTAAAACAACCCCATAACGGCGCCATAAGAGGAATAAACACCTCACACGTGACCAATGTAACCCGCAGGATGTGACCATGTAGTTACCGGTCTCTCGATTCGATAGCACAAGAAAAATTATCAAAAAACTGGACTGGGTCTTAAAAACATGTCGTCAAAGGGTGAAATATAAAATAGCCACAAAACTTCCTTATAAGAGGCACGGACACCTCGCACAGGACCAATGTAACTCAGAGGAAGTGATCGCATAATCACGTGACTACCGATTTGAGAGTACGATCAAAATTTGCTAATTCTTAGAATTAGTCTTAAAAATATGTCGTCAATGATTCAAATTGTTAAGAAAAACAAAATAGCCCTATAAGAGGCATGAAATCCCCTCACGAGACCAACGTTACCTAGAGGAAGCGACCCGTAATCACAAGACCTCTCATTTGAAAGTAGAAAAATAATTTGCAAATTGTTAGACATGGGCTTAAAACCTGTCGTCAAAGGGTGAAAACATAAAACAACCACAAAATGGTCCCATAGGAGGCATAAACATCTCACAAAGGTCCAGCGTAACCCATAAGAACTGACCATGTAGTCACAAGACTCTTGATTTCAGAGCATGATGAAATTTTCCAAATTGCTAGACTTAGAATTATAAAATGTTGTGAAAGGGAGAAAACCTAAAACGGCCCTCCAAGTGGCACGAACACGTCGCACGTGACCAATGTAACTCAGAGGAAGATACCGCATAGTTACGTGACTTCCGCTTAGAGAGCATGATGAAAATATCCAAACTGCTAGACCTGGGTTTGAAAATATGTTTTCAAAAGGTGAAAATGTGAAAAAACACAAAATGGCTTCATAAGAGGCAAGAACAAACCACATGGGACCAATATAACCTGTATGAAGCGATTGCGTAATCAGGAGATTCCCAGTTTGAGAGCACGTTGAAAATTTTCAATCATTTAGACTTGGTTAATAATACATGTAATCCAAGGGTGAAAACATAAAACAACCCCAAAACGGCCTCATAAGAGGCACGAACACCTCTTATGGTATAGTTGTAACCTACAGGAACCAATCGCCTAATCAGTGGACTCCCGATTTGGGAGCACAATAGAAATTTACAAGCTGTTAGACTTAGGCTATAAAACATGCCATAAAGTTTTAAAATGTAATATAAACACAAAACGGTCTCATAAAAGGCATGAGCACCTCGCACGGGACCAATGTAAGCAGCAGGAACCGACCATGTAGTCATAGGACTAACGGTTTGAGAGCATGACCGAAATTTTCAAACTTTTAGACTTAGGCTTACAAACATGTCATCAAATGGTGAAAATTTAAAGTAGCCAAAAAATGACCTCGTAACAGGCACAAAAACCTCTCGTAGACCAATGTAACCCGAAGGAAGTGACCTCATAGTCAAGGGACTCCCAATTTGAGAGCATGATGAAAATTTTCAAACTCTTGGACTTAGGATTAAAAACATATCTTCAAAGGATGAAAATGTAAAATGGCCACAAAAGAGCCCATAAGAGGCACAGACACCTCGCTAGGGACCAATGTAACTCGCACGCTGCGAACGTGTAGTCTGGGTGAAAAAGTAAAACAACCACAAAATGGGCCCGCAAGAGGCACGAACACCTCTCACAGGAAAAATGTAGCCCGGAAGAACCAACTGCGTAACCACACGAATCTTGATTTAAGAGTATGATGAGAATTTGCAAATTTTTTGACTTTGTCTATAAAATAGGGTGATAATCTAAGATAGCCAAAAATTGGCCCCGTAAAAGGCATAACCACATCTTACGGGACCAATGTAACCCACATAAGCCAATTGCATTGTCACACGACTGAAAGTTTTAAAGCACGATAAAAATCAACTAACTCTTAGACTTAGGTTTAAAAATAAGCTGTCAAAGGGTGAAAATAAAACCCGGTAAGAAAATGGCCCCAGAAGTGGCACGAACACTCCCCATGGGACCAATGCAACCTGTAGGAAGTGACCGCATTGTCATGGGACTTCCAATTTGAGAGCACGATGAAAATTTGCAAATTATTAGACTTAGGATAAAAAATGTCGTCAAAAGGTGAAAATGTAAACAACCACTAATTGCCTTGTGAGAAGAACAAACACCTCGTACGAGACCAATGTAACTCTCAGGAATCGATCGTGTAGGCATGGGATTCATAAACTATTTTTCATATGTTAAAAAACATGTTATCAAAGGGTGAAAACATAAAAGAACATCAAAATTTTCTCGTAAGAGGCACAAACACCTTGCATGGGACAAATATAACTTGAAGTAAGCGATCGTGTAGTCACGGGACTTCCTATTTGAGAGCACAATGAAAATCTATGAACTGTTAGACTTAGATTTAAAAACATGTCATCAAAGGGTGAAAATGTAAAACAGCTATAAAACGACCGTGTAAGAGGCACGAACACCATGCATGGGACCATCATAACTCACAGGAAGCAACTGCGTAATCATGGAGCTCTCGGTATGAGAGCACGATAGAAGTTTGCAAATTGTTAGACTTAGGCTATAAAACATCCTGTCAAATGTTGTAAATGCAAAACAAGCCTAAAATAACCCCGTAAGAGGAACAAACACCTCTCATGGGACCAATGTTAATGGGAGGAAGCGACCACATAGTCACGAGACTCTCAATTTGAAAGCATGAAAAAATTTACAAACAATTAGTCTTTGTCTTTAAAATATGTTGTCGGTGAAAATGTAAAACATGGCCCCGTGAGAGGCACGAACACCTCGTATGGGACGAATATAACCCGTAGGAAGTAACTGTGTATTCATGGGAATCCCAATTTGATAGCAACATGAAAACTTACAAATTATTAGACTTACGCATAAAATCGTGTCGTTAAAGGGTGACAACATAAAATAGCCACAAAATGTCCCCATAGGAGGCACGAACACCTCTTATGGGATCAATGTAACCAGCAGGAATCGACCGCGTCGTCATGGGACTCTCGATTTTAGAGCATGACAAAAATTTGCCAACGGTTAGACTTAGGCTATAATATGTGTTGTCAAAGGGTGAAAACATAAAAAAGCAACCAAATGGACCTATAATAGGAAAGAACTCCTCTCATGGGACCAATGTAATCTAAACGAACTGTATGCATAATCACGGGACTCATGGTTTGGGAGCATGAAATAAAATTATAAATTATTTAACGTGGGCTAGAAAACATGTCGTCAAAGGGTAGACAAGTAAAACAACCACAAAATAACCCCGTCATAGGGACAAACACCTTTCACGGGACCAATTTATCCGGCTGGAATCAACCGCAAAGTCACGGGATTGAGGATTTGAGAGCACAACGAAAATTTGTAAACTGCTAGACATAGGTTTGAAAATATGTCATCAAAGGGTTTAAATGTAAATTAACCATAAATCGTCCATGTAAAAGGTAGATATACCTCGTACGAGACAAAGGTAAATTGCAGGAAGTGATAGCATAGTAACAGGACTCTCGATTTGAGAGCACGGTGAAAATTTTCAAAATGCTAGACTTTAGCCTATAAACATGTCTTCAAACGGTGAAAACGTAAAACCTCCATAATATGGCCATGTAAATGGCAATTACACCTTGCACGAGATCAATGTAAATCGAAGGAAGTGACCGCGTATCACGGGACTCCAGATTTTAGAGCACAACATATTTTTGTAAACTATCTGACTTCAGCTTACAAGCATACCGTCAAAGAGTGGAAATGTGAAACAACAACAAAATGGCCCCGTAAGAGGCATGAATACCCAGTGCATGACCAAGGTAACCCCCAAGAAGCGAACGCGTAATCGTAGGACTCCCAATTTGAAAGCATGGCACAAATTTGGAAACTGTTAGACTTAGGTTATTACACATTTCGTCAAAGGGTAAAAATGTAAAAATTCCATAACACGGCCCCGTAAGATATACGAACACCTCTAACAAAACAAATCTCGCCTATAAGAACCAACTGTGCAATCAAAAGACTCCTAGTTTGAGAGCACGATGAAAATTTGGAAATTGTTAAACTTAGGTTATAAATAGTGTGAAAATCTAAAATTTGCAAACTGTTAAACTTAGGCTATAACTTGCAGGAGTCGATCGCATAGCCACGGGACTAACGATTTTAGAGCACAATGAAAATTTTCAAATTGTTAGACTTAGGCTTAAAAACAAGTCGTCCAAGGGTGAAAACAAAACAAATCCTGGAACCGAACATGTAAATGGCATGAACCTCTTGCATGGGACTAATGTAACATATAGGATGCGATCGCGTAGTCACGGGACTCCTGATTTGAGAGCACGATGAAAATTTGCAAATTATTAGACTTAAGCTTAAAAAGATGTCTTCAAAGGGTGAAAATGTAAAACAACCAAAAAAACAGCCCTGTAAGAGGCAGGAACACCTCTCACATGACCATTGTAAGCTTCAGGAACTGACCGCATAGCCACAAGACAACCGATTTGACAACACGACGAAAATGTAGAAATTATCAAACTTAGGCTAGAAAACATGTCGTCAAAGGGTGAGAATGTAAAAAAACACAAGATAGTCTTGTAAGAGGCATGAACACCTTGAATGGGACCAATGTACCATGTAAGAACCGATCATGTTATCACGGGACTCCTTATTTGAAAGCACGACAAAAAATTATATACTATTAGACTTAGGCTTAAAGAAAGTCGTCAAAGGGTGATAATGTAAAATCGCTCCAAAATGAACCTGTAAGAGGAACTAACACCTCGCACGGGACCAATGTAACTCTTAGGAACCGATCGCGTAGTCACGAGACTCCAAATTTGTGAGCATAATGAAAATTTGCAAGTAGTTAGACATAGTCTCATAAACTTGTTCTCGCAGCGTGAAAACATAAAATAGCCCCAGAATGGCCTCGTAAGAGGTATAAATACCTCACATGGGACCAATGTAACCCATAGGAAGTGACTGCATAATCACGCGACTCCCGATTTGAGAGAAGGATGAAAATTTTAAATTAATGGACTTAGGCTTAAAAATATTCCGTCAAAGGGTGACAATGTAAAACAGCCACGAAGCGGCCCCATAAGAGGAATGAACACCTCGCACGGGACCAACGTATCCCGTAGGAAGAGACCGCATGATCATCGGACTCCTATTTTTAGAAGGAGATGAAAATTTTCAAATTTTTAGACTTTATCTTAAAAACATGCTATCAAAGGGTGAAAACGTAAAACAATGACAAAATAGCCCCGTAAGAGGCACGAACACCTCTCATGGGACCAATGTAACCAGCAGGAATTGGTCGCGTAGTCACGGGAGACCTGATTTGAGACCACAACAAAATTTGAAAATTCTTAGACTTAGGCTTAAAAAATGTCATAAAGGGTGAAAACATAAAAAAAATCACATAACGGCCCCATAAGAGGAGCTAACAACTCTTACAAGTCCAATGTAACCCAAACTCACCGACTGCATAGCCACGAGACTTTCAGTTTGAAAGAAGGATGAAAATTTGCAAACTATTAGACTTAGGCTTGAAAACACGTCTTCAAAGGATGAAAATGTTAAACAGCCACAAAATGACCTCGTAAGTGGCAGGAACACCTCAAATGTGATCATTGTAACCCGCAGGAACCGAACGTGTAGTGACGGGACTCTCGATTTGAGATCACGATGAAAATATGAAAACTATTAGAGTTAGGATTAAAAACATGTTGCCAAGGGTGAAAATGTGAAACAACCACAAAACAGTCCCATACAAGGCACGAACACCTCGCACGGGTCCAATGTAACAACAAGGAACCGTCGACATCATCACGAGACTCTAAATTTGAGAGCGTGATGAAAATTTACAAACTGTTACACATAGGCTTAATAACATGTCGTCAAAGGGTGAAAATATAAAACAAAACGGCCCTGTAACTCAAAGCAAAAGACCGCGCAGTCACTCAGGATAAATGTAACTCGGAGGAAGCGACCGCATAGTCACGAGGCAAGATAAAAATAAGAAAAGTATAAGATTAAGGCTAAAAACATGCTTGTGACACCCCGCCTAATTAAATATGGGGTGATCAGTCCTTTATTAAATTATAACCAAGGTGAACAGTTGGTTCATTCTTAGCATCACTATCGCAAAAATAACTTTTTAAATTAAACACCCTAAATAATTAAGCTAAGTGACAAAATCATTTTTAAGACATCAATTCCGAATTTATGTTTAAAAACAACATTAAAAACCTTTCATAATCCATAGTTTAAGAATCACACAACAACTAGACTGGAAAATATAATCCAAGCATTTTAAGCATCAAACTAATTAATTCCAACTCTAAAACTTCAAAGGAAAACATCATGATAGTAACAATCCCAAAGTATAAATACTGGAAATAAGCGAATCACAATCTCTAACAAAACAATCTGAATAATTGAAAAGGGCGACACATGCCCAACTAGATAAAATAGAACTAGAAATGGAATCAATTAAGAGGTCGTCTAAGAGGCCTGCAACTCCCACCTAAGCTACAGCACGTTCCTTCAAAAGGATCTTATGCAAGACGCCCATGTGGCTGGGCACCTGTAATATATACATATATATACAAGAGAAGAGAAAATAGGAAAATGGTCAGAGACCGATTGTAAAACAGTTTAAAATTTAGATAGTAAGTATTTAAAATGCTTACCTACTAATTTAACAATTATATTAGTAGGCGGCACTCTCTTGAAGAATTCTCACCTCTCTTTTAATGTGCACCTACCGCACTATTTATCCCAACAATTTAGCTTTTCTTAAAAATTATCATAAGGTTTCATGCCGACAATTACTAGTGCTAAGATTGTAACTTCCTAAAGGCAAAGTTTTCACATAACTCTCATTTTATTATAATATTTTTTAAGTGTTGTCTCAAACTTTTTACACACTTTAAATATTGGAATATTTATTCATTACTCAACTACTTTTAACCACAGTAGAAAGTTTCCCAAATTTTAATTCTATATATATATATATATATATATCGATCACTCTCATAATATATATATTTACTTTCAGCACCCCACATAAATTTATGGTGCTTGCATACTCTACTATCAATTCCTCACATCACTCGTACTAAGGGATATACTAGTTCGGAATCACTCTCAAACTGTATTAACACAAAAGACATAAAAAATGAGGCGAAGCATAGTTCCAAGTCACTAAGAGGTCAGGACATACCCTCACGTCTCTTAGAACCGTCTGACTATCTATCCGATAGCTTGTACGAAGGATTCCTATGTTCTAGGGTACAAGTCAATATCCCCCATAAAGGTCCATCGAGATAAGACTGTCCCGGCGCGGTAACGTCAGTGATAGCAAGTAGCGCTGATATGATTTTTACACGTATATAGTATATGAACAAACACAGTCATATATGTATACTACCATTCCCATTTCAAATTTAGGTACACCCACGACTCATACTTATGATATTTATTCTTATTTCACATTACTAGATTATCCCGTATAACGGTTTGTCTCTTTTATTCTTATTTATGGGATTATTCCAAACCTTCTCCGTAACACTCGTGGAATCCTACCTCCCTAAGTGTAATTTCATTAGGTACTCTTTTATTTTATGACATAACTTCCATACGAAACACCTCCATTAAATGTTAATCTCGTCTTACATTAAAGGTTCCATTTTTTATAAAGTCCTAATGGTCTTCTTTATATCCCAAAATGTTCTAACGATAATGTCCAAGGATTTATAATCAATTAAATTGGAACAACCTATTTAAAAAGGGGAATTTGATTCTTCCAGGAGGGGTCGATCGATTTATGGCATATGCTCGATTGATCGATGGGAAGATCAATGGATGCTCTTGGGTCAGGTATTGCGAAACTGTAAAATTTCCAGTTACGGGAATGCTATTCCAAAATCATTCAAATCATCATATTTGATTTCCAAACTTCCAATAAATTATACCACAAGTGTTATATCCCCAAATAATGAATATTCTACGTAAGACATGGGATTTTTCATAAATTATAACGAATTAAAAGGGTTAAAATCCAGAAAAATTACAAGAACCCTAATAATTCCTTTAACTTAGTTCTTCCCATTCTTTTCCCAGATTTCCTACTCCTAACTTAGTGAATTTCGTCGTTCAATCTCTACATATGAATTAGATTTCCAGAATACGTCTTTTACCTCTACAACATGCAAATTAGAGTCTCCCATACATGCTTTCTTTCACAAAAAACTACTCCTAATCAACCCTAGACTAACATCATTGAAGCATTAAATGAAATAGAGCAAGATAGATACTTGCCTGGAAATGTTTGGATAAGATTTGTGGATAAGATTAGTGTGGTTGTGATCCTCATTGCACGATCTAAATTTTGGCGGCGACGGCGGTGCAAACGGTGGAGTTCTTGGCCTAGAAGTCCTTCGAAAGCTTCTCCTGTTACTCTCCAATTGCCGTATTTAGTTCTTGGTTATGCTAACCCTATAAGAAAATCCCTAACATCTGATAAAGCCATATAATTTCGTGGTGTTAAAGACAATCCCAAAAATACGAAATGTCTAATACGCCCTCCCGGGGTGTTTATTGGGCCTAGAAACTCCCCGAGACCCAAACTAAACCCCCTGGTACATTATTTGGACTATCTCGACCCTTACAGACACATTGACGTACTCAAAATGACCATACGGATGACTTATAATTTATTCACTTTTAATAGTTTGAATTTAATAACGACACGACACACGCGCGTCCTGATAAATTTCCAAAATTATCAAATTAGATTCTCGTGATAATTTTACTAAATACAATTACACCTATTACTTTATCCATAAAGTAACTTATAACAAAATTCCAACAATTACTAAAGCCCATCATGCTAGTAAGTATTTAAATGACTTTTTGGATTAATATTAAATTAATATCTCTAATTAAATTTAATAAATCCCCAAAATTTAAAGTCATAAAAATACGGGGTATTACACACTTCCCCCTAATAACGGAATTTCGTCCCGAAATTCAAAAAAATAAGTTGTACCTGGTAAGAATAACTCTAGGTACTTCTCACACATGTCTTCATCACGCTCCCAAGTGGATTCCTTCACATTATGATGTTCCCACTAGACCTGTACAAGTAGGACTAATTTTGACATCAATCTCCTTTCGCTATGGTCTAGAATAGCTACTGGTCTCTCCTCATAAGAGCTATTAGGCTTTAAGTCAATATCCTCAATCGTGATGTGGGTGTGGGCCATGTCATCTCGAAGGTATCGTCTCAACGACGAGATGTGGAATACATCATGAATGCGGTGTAAATGCTCTAGCAGTCCCAACATGTATGCTACCGGCCCAATCCTCTCGATAATGGGAAATGGTCCGACGTACCTCGGGGCCAGTTTCCCTTTCATCCCAAACCTCATAACTCCTTTCATAGGAGATACACGTAGTAATACTAGGTCCCCCACATTAAATTCTCAGAAGAACCGTTTTGCATCAGCGTAGCTTTTCTGCCTATCCTAGGTTACCCGAATGCGACTCCTAATAATATCAATCCCAGCGGAGGTTTCCTGAATCACCTCTATTCCGAGAAAATTATTGTCCCCCACCTCTAGACAACAAGTTGGGGAACGGCAAGGCCTTCCATTAAATGCCTCAAATGGAGCCATGTTGATCGTGCACTGATAAGAGTTATTATAATCAAACTCCACCAGTGGAAGATATGGCTCCCAACCTCCTCCAAAATCAAGGACACACATGTGTAGCATATATTCTAACATCTAGTTGCTACGCTCTGTTTATCCATCTGTCTGTGGGTGATAAGCTGAACTCAGCCTCAACTATATACCTATTCCCTCTTGAAAACTCTCCTAGAAACGCGACACGAAAATCTTGTCTCTATGTGACATAATATCCAGGGGCACTCCATGTAGTCTAACAATATCAGCAATGAACAACTGAGCATACTGGCACGTGGTATAGTCTGTCCGTATTGGTAGGAAATGAGCTACCTTGGCCAAATAGTCCACAATCACCTAGATGGAGTCGTGGCCCCATAGTGATGTAGGCTACCCAGTAATAAAATCTAGGGAAATACTCTCCCACTTCCACGTGGGTATTTCCAACGGTTGAAGAAACCCCGACGCTTTCTGGTGGTCCACCTTTACCATCTGGAAAGTGGAACACTTGGACATGAACTCAGCAATGTCCTTCTTCATCCCACTCCACCAGTATTGTCATCTCATATCCTGGTACATCTTATCTCCTCCGGGATGCACCGTAAATCGAGACCCATGAGACTGGATCATCACTGCATAACGTAAGTCTACTCCTTCTATGACCTCCAATCTCCCATTAAACCTTAAACCTCCTTCAGAAATAATTGAATAGGACTCAGCACCCTCGACTAAAAGCCGTATAATTTGCTCCTGGCAAAATGAGTCTGTTGTATGTGCCTGTATTACCATCATAACAATCTCGAGTGTCACTGTCATAATAGATATGAAGGAAGGGGATACCGCATCTTGGTAACCCAAATCTTTCTACTTTGCTTTCTAGACATCCGTTACATCCTCTATCGATCTACTGCTCAACGCATCAGCAACTACGTTGGCCTTCCCTGGATGGTACTGCATGTCAAACTGACAGTCTTTCATAAACTCTAACCACCTGCGCTGACGCATACTCAATTCTTGCTGAGTGAATAGGTATTGAAGTTAATTTTGGTCTTTGAACAAGAAGAATTTTTCCCTTAATAAATAGGGTCTCCGTATCCTCAATGCAAAGACGATCGCTGCTAACTCTAGGTCGTAAGTAGGGTAATTCCTCTCGTACGGATTAAGCTTACCGGAGGCAAAATCTATAGCCTTCTCTTCCAATGGAAGTACTCCCTCGAGTCCCAGTGAGTACGCATTGGTGTAAACCAGATACTCCACGCCCAACTTGGGTAAAGCAAGGACTGGTGCCGAAGTCAGCTTGTCTTTCAGCTCATCAAAATCTAATTGACAAGTATCGTCCCAAACATATGGTACCCCCTTACAAGTCAGGTTCGTCAATGGACCCACTATCTTGGAGAACCCTCGAATGAATCTCCTGTAGTACCCGGCTAACCCCAAGAAAATACTCACTTTCGTTGGTGTCTTAGGATTTCTCCACTCTATCACCGCTGACACTTTTCTCGAGTCAACCGCTATCCCCAGTTCAGAAACAATATGTCCGAAGAATTGCACTTCCCGTAACAAGAATATGCACTTCTCTTAGTGAGAATACAGTCGATGCTCTCATAGAGTCTGAAGAACCTACCTCAAGTTCTCAGCATGCTCTTCCTCAGTGTATGAATATATTAAGATGTCATATATGAAGACGATAACAAACTAATCCAAGAACTCTCCGAATAATCGGTTCGTCAAGTCCATGAATACGGTTGGAGCATTTGTGAGTCCAAATGGCATCACTGTGAGCTCATAGGACCCATATCCTGTCAAGAAAGCAGTCTTCAGAACATAATTCTCCCTATTACGTCGATGATGGTATCCAGACCTCAAATCTATCTTTGAAAAGAAAGTTTCTCCCTTCAGCTGGTTGAACAGATCATCGATTTGGGGCAACGGATATTTGTTCCGTATCGTGACCTTGTTCAACTCCCGGTAGTCCACACATAGCCTTAGTGAACAATCTCTCTTCTTCACAAACAAAACTGGAGCACCCCAAGGTAAGGTACTCCTACGAATGAAGCCCTGACCTAATAACTGCTCAATCTAATCTCGCAACCCTTGTATTTATGCCGGAGCCATACGGTATGGAGCGCGTGCTATCGATCGAGTATTCAGTAACAAATCTATGACAAAATCTATCTCTCTCCTAGGGGTAGGCTTGGTATCTCCTAAAATACATCAGAATATGCACGAACGACTAGGATCGAGTCTAAGGGAGTTACGACCTCCTTAGAGGTATCCTCCTTTATGTAATACAAATGAGCGGTAGAGCCCCCCTCTGGGCGAGGCATTGCCACTACAAACATCTCCTGCCCCGAAATGGCAAAGACAATACTCCCACCCAAACAATCTATCATGGCTTTGTATGTTGCAAGCCAATCCATGCCAATATTAACATCATGCTCATGCATATATAAGACTAACATGTCTACTGGTAAGATTAAGCTACTAATCTCTACTCCCACACCCCGACATATAAAGAAAATTAACTATCCATTTCCCAATGGTGAGTCTATTCTTGTCACAGTGCTCTCTACTGTGGCTAATAACCCTAAGGCCTTCGCGAAATGAGTAGCTATAAAATAGTGTGTCGCCCCAGTATCAAATAAAACCCTACCCATAGTGCCATGGATAGGTTACGTACCCATAATCGTGAGTGGTGCCTGAGGAGTTGGTTCCTAGTGGATGTTATAGACACGTCCGTATTGTAACTGCCCCTATTGCACTGAAGCTGCTGGAATGGATGGTAGGGCTGGTGCCTGAGCTGGTGCTGGGAGGGCGATTGGAAAAAGTGGCCTCTATGGCTCATTACGGGCACCCTGCTATAGTGTGGCCCTATCTCCCTCTGGACAATCATGGCTCCTATGGACATTTTTACCACACCCGAAGCATTGACCCCTTAAATTTCCTCCCCCCTGCCCCTACTGATTACGACCATGTTGGTCTTTACCACCACGCCATTGGCTATGCAATAATCGTTGTTGACCCTAATGGCCCTGCTGCTAACCCTGTAGCTGACGATATTGGCCCTGTGGGCCCTGCTGATTAGATTGGGCCTGCCTAAATCCCCCAAATCCCTTCCTAGAGTCACCCGATCAGAACCTCTTGGCATGGTCCCTTATGGGAACTCTGCTCATGCTGACAGGTCTGCCCCTGAGATGTCGATGCTCCATTAGTACCACTACCCCTTGTCCTGCCCTACTGGCTGGACTCTCCTGCTCGCTAGCTTCCCTGCAAATGGAAGCGGTGATCCTGGAAGTGTAACAAAGAAGCATTGATTACATCCTTATAGGTACTCAGTGACAGATTGCCTCTGAGGTGTTAACGGATCCTCCAGGCCAACCCGTCCACAAACAACAGTATCTTATTTTCCTCAGTGGGTGCCTCATCTGGCACTATAGTGAGAAGTCTTGTGAACTCCTCTTCGTACTCAGCAATAGTTGAATTCCCCTCTTTCAAATTCAGTAACTTTCGCCTCATCTTTGTCTGCACAGCGGATGGAAAGTATTTACCGTCAAACCTATCCATCTCCTCCAAGGTGGCGATGGATTCCCACCAATTCAAAGAGGCCCCCACTATCTTGAAGGAAGTAACAGCTATTTCTGCACGTCCGTGCACTCGTGCATGCGTCGATGCCTCCAGATATCCTTCTTCCATTGGCTGGCTATAATGATATATGCACTACCCGCAAACTCTGGGGGATGCTCCTTCTGGAAGGCATCCCTAACTCGCTCCCATGCAGATGGAAGTTGTGCTGGTACTAGAGCCACTGCCTGAACCTGGGGTGGAGCCTGCTGCACTACCGCTAGCATGGCATTCACCGCCTGAGAAACGATAGAGGATACCTTGATTGCATTCATCGTTCCCTGAGCCGGAGCTACTGGCTACTCGGCTTGGGCATGCCTATCCTTGGGTGTGCGCCTCAAAGGCATCTAAAATGTAAAGAAATTTATTAGTCTACAGTTATTATCAAATCTCAAATAGCTTAAGACGTAATCATAAAATCAAGAATACAACAATCCTAAAAATAAGGCTCTATAGCTAGAACGCTAAGCTGAAAGAGAAATAAGCCGTACAGATCCTAAAGGACACATGAACCTGATGCTCTGATACCACCTGTGACACCCCGCCAAATTAAATACCGGGTGATCAGTCCTTTATTAAATTATAACCAAGGTGAACGATTGGTACATTCTTAGCATCACTGTCGCAAAAATAACTTTTTAAATTAAACACCCGAAATAATTAAGATAAGTGAAAAAACCATTTCTAAGACATCAATTCCGAATTTATGTTTAAAACCAACATTTAAAACCTTTTATAATCCATAGTTTAAGAATCACACAACAACTAGACTGGAAAATATAATCCAAGCAACTTAAGCGTCCAACTACTTAATTCCAACTCTAAAACTTCAAAGGAAAACATCCTGACAGTAACAATCCCAAAGTATAAATACTGGAAATAAACGAATCACAATCTCTGATAAAACCAACTGAGTAATGGAAAAGGGCGACATATGCCCAACTAGATAAAATAGAACTAGAAATGGAATCAATAATGACGTCGTCTAATCAAGAGGCATGCAACTCCCACCTAAGCTGCAGCACGTTCCTTCCAAAGGATCCTATGCAAGACACCCCTGTGGCTGGGCTCCTGTAATATATACATATATATACAAGAGAGAAGAGAAAGTAGGAAACGGGTGAGAGCCCGATTGTAAAACAGTTTAAAATTTAGTTAGCAACTATTTAAAATGCTTACCAGCTAATGCAACAATCATATTAGTATGCGACACTCTCTTGAAGAATTCTCACCTCTCTTCTAATGTGCACCTACCGCACTATTTATCCCAACAGTTTAGCTTTTCTTAAAAATTCTCATAAGGTTTCATGCCGAAAATTACTAGTGCTAAGATTATAACTTCCTAAAGGCAAATTTTTCACATAACTCTCATTTTATTATAATATTTTTCAGTGTTGTCTCAAACTTTTTACACACTTTTAAATATTGGAATATTTATTCATTACTCAACTACTTTTAACCACAGTAGAAAGTTTCCCAAATTTAATTCTTTATATATATATATATATATATCACTCTCATAATATATATATATTTACTATCGGTACCCCACATAAATTTATGGTGCTGGCATACTCTACTATCAAGTCCCCGTATCACTCGTACTAAGGGATATACTAGTTCGGAATCACTCTCGAACTTTATAAACACAAACACATACAAATTGATGCAAAGAATTGTTCCAAGTCACTAAGAGGTTAGCACATACCCTCACGTCTCTTAAGACCATCTGACTATCTATCGGATAGCCTGTACCAAGGATTCCTATGTTCTAGGGTACAAGTCAATATCCCCCATAAAGGCCTCAAGTGCTCAGCCTGCTCTTCTTCAATGTATGAATATATCAGGATGTCATATCTGAAGACGATACCAAACTTATCCAAGAACTCTCTGAATACTCGGTTCATCAAGTCCATGAATGAGGCTGGAGCATTTGTGAGTCCAAATGGCATCACTCTAAACTCATAGGACCCATATCTCGTCAAGAAAGCAGTCTTCAAAACATGTTGATCATTAATACATAGATGATGGTATCCTGACCTCAAATTTATCTTCGAAAAGAAAGTTCCTCACCTCAGGTGGTCGAACAGATCATCGATTAAGGGCAACGGATATTTGTTCCGTATCGTGACCTTGTTCAGCTCCCGGTAGTCCACACATAGCCTTAGTGAACCATCTCTCTTCTTCACAAACAAAACTGGAGCGCCCCAAGGTGAGGTACTCCTACGAATGAAGCCCTGACCTGATAGCTTCTCTATCTGATCTCGTAACTCTCGCATTTCTGCCAGATCCATACAGTATGGAGCGCGTGCTCTTGGTCGAGAATCCGGCAACAAATCTATGATAAAATCTATCTCTCGACTAGGGGTAGGCTTGGTATTTCCGGAAATACATCAGAATACTCACAAACGACTGGGATCGAGTCTGTGGGAGTCACGACCTCCTTAGAGGTATCCTCCTCTATGTAATACAAATGAGCGGTAGAGCCCCCCTGTGACACTCTGCCTAATTAAATACCGGCCGATCACTCCTTTATTAAATTAAAATCAAGGTGAACAGTTGATTCATTCTTAGAATCACTGTGGTAAAAATAACTTTTCCAATTTAAACACCCTAATTAATTAAGCTAAGTGTCAAAACCATTTTTTGACATTACTTTCCAATTTTTTTCTTTTTTTATAAAACAAGATTTAAATATATACAATAATTCAATATTAAAGAATCATACCACAATTATCCTGGAACATATAATCCAAATAAATTTAACATTCAACAACCAAATCCCAACATTTAAAATTTAAAGTAAAACATCCAGACAATAATAAATCCCAAAGTAACAATACTAGAAATAAATGAATCACAATGTCCAATAAAACAAATGGATAATGGAGACGGGTGACACATGCCCAACTGAATAAATAAGCTAGGAGTGGAATCAAATAAATGAAGTCATCTAAGCAAGAGGCCTGTAACTCCCACCTAAGCTGCAGCGCATTCTTTCCAAAGGATCAGATGCAATACTCCCCTATGGCTGGGCCCCTGCAATATATACACATAGATACACGAGAGAAAGGAAAATAGAAACGGATCAGAGACCGATAGTGTAAATGATTTAAAATTTGTTTAGCAAGTATTTAAAATGTTTACAGGCCAATGCAACAACATATTAGTGCGGCACTCCCTTGAGAAATTCTCACCTCTCTTCTATTGTGCACGCCTATCGCACTAATCTTCCCAACGGATTATCTTATCTTATATGGCACTAATCTTTCCAATGGTTTAACATATCTTAGGTTACTCGTAAGACTTAAAACCGAACAATATAGTTGTTTAAGAGGATAATTTCATTTGATCACAAAGTTCTCATTTAAACCTTATTTACTAATAAAGTTTCCATTGTTCCATTATACTTTCCAAAACAAGTATTTCCAAATTGAAGTCGAGATTCATTTCTTACTTACCATAAGCACAATATGAAATTCCAAATTTTAGAATTTAATATATATATATTAAATACTCGAATAATATATATATATATATATATATTCTAACAGCACCCCACATAAAAATTATGATTCGGGCATACTCTACTATCCAATCCCCGTATCACTCGTACTAAGGGAATTACAAGTTCGGAATCACTCTCAAACTGTATTAACATATACACAAGTAATATTGAGGTGAAGCATAGATTCCAAGTCTCTAAGAGGATAGCACATGCCCCCACGTCTCTTAGGACCGTCTGAACTATCGATTCGATAGCCTGTACCAAGGATTTCTATATTCTAGGCTACGAGTCATTATCCGCCATAAAGGCACATCGAGATAAGATCGTCCCAACACGGTAACCTCAGGGATAGCAAGCAGCGCGGGCACGATTTCAACACATAGATAGTATATGCATAAACACAGTCATATAACTATACTACTATTACCATACCAAATTAGGTACATTTATAATCCCATAATTACGACATTTGTCCTTATTTCTCATTATTTTGTTCTCACGTATAACTGTTCATTTCTTACTATAATTTGAGGGATCATTCCAACTTATTGCGTAACACTCATGGACTCTATCCTCCCAAGTGTAGAATTCAGTAGGTAATCTAATTTCCAACGTAACTATCTTACGCGTCTCTCCCCTTAATACATAATTTCATCGTCCCTTATATCTTAATATCCCAAAAATACAACTCTCGTTTTACATTAAAGGTCCCACAATTATTTATAAGTCCTACTGGCCTTCTTTATCTCCCAAAACATTTTACTAAGGGTGTCCAAGGATTATTTCTCATTACATTGAATTTAACTAATTTAAAAAGGGGAAATTTGAGTCTGCCAGAAGGGGTCGATCGATCGAGGGCTGGGGCTCGATCAATCGAACCTTCGATCGATCGAACTCTTTGCTCGCTCGATCGATCAAGCAGGTATGGAAAATTCTGCAGGAAACCAGTTACGGGTTCTATCACACAACCTCATCCAAATCCAGATTTTCACACCCAAACTCCCTAAAATTCGTACTATAATCAGTATACACCCATATTATTCATCTTCTACGTAAAGCATGCAATTTTTCATCAATAACCATGGATTAATAGGCCAAAACTTCATAAAAATGTCAAGAACCCTATAATTTTCTTAACATAGTTCTAATCAGTCTTTTTCCAGAAATTTCTACTCCTAATTCATCATAATTTCATGGTTAAGCCTCTACATATGAAGGGGTTTCCAGATTGTCATTCAAACCATTTCTACATGCGATTTTCCTATCTCCAACATGGATTTTCCTCTACTAAACTCATCCTAATCACCCTAGACTAACATGAACGATGCATTAATGAAAATAAGCAAGATAAATACTCGCCTGGGATTTTCAGAGTTCTGATTTGATGATGAATTTGGCGTCGTTGCGTTCCCCGTCGCGCGATCTACGCGTTGCTGGTGGTGGTGGTGCAACCGGATGAAGTTTTGGTCTAAAAATTGATTTGAAAGCTCTCTCCTTCCCTCTCCTATGGCCGTCACTTAACCTTGGTTGTTTTAACCCTAGAAGGCAACCTTAGACATCTGATATAACCCTTGAAATCTCGTGGGGTACTAATTAAGACTAAAAATGCCCCGAGGTCCAAACTAAACCCTCGGGTAAAATTTTCTGACTATCTCGACCCTTCCGGACACTTTGACTCACTCGAAATGACCATACGGGTAACTTATAATTTATTCACTTTTATTCATCAATATTTAGTCCCGACGCGACATGAGCACATCCCGACTCAAATTTCCAAAATTGTAATTTTATTCACTCTTGACATTTAATAGAACCAATATTATATTACTTTAATCATTAGTAATATTCAACAACAAGTTTCCCACTATTACTAACTCACATCACATTAATAATTATAAAGTCATTAATTTCTAGATTTATATTAAATTAATAACTCACATTAAATTTAATAAATCAACAAATTAATATTGCATAAAAATACGGGGTATTACGTACTTCCCTCCTAATAACATAATTTTATCCCGAAATTCAAAAAATAAGGCATACCTAGTAAGAATAAATCTGCGTATCTCTCGCGCACATCTGCCTCACGCTCCCAAGTGGATTCCTCCACATTATGATGCTCCCACTAGACCCGTACAAGTGGAACTACCTTCGAACTCAATCTCCTCTCGCTATGGTCCAGGATAGCCACCAGTCTCTCCTCGTAAGAGCTATCAGGCTATAAGTCTATCTCATCTATCGCAATGTGGGTATGGGACATATCATCCTGAAGATATCGTCTCAACGACGAGATGTGGAATACACCGTGAATGCGATGTAAATGCTCTGGCAGTCCCAATCTGTATGCTACAGGCCCAATCTTGTCGATAATGGGAAATCGTCCCACATACCTCGGGGCTAATTTCCATTTCTTCCTGAACCTCATCACTCCTTTCATAGGAGATACACGTAGTAACATTTGGTCCCCCACATTAAACTCTCGGATGAATCGTTTCGCATCGGCGTAGCTCTTCGGCATGTCCCGGGCTACTCGAATGCGACTCCTGATCATCTCAATCCTCGTGGAGGTTTCCTGAATTACCTCTAGTCCGAGCAACTTATTATCCCCCACCTTGAGCCAATAAGTTAGGGAACGACATGGCCTTCCGTACAAAGCCTCGAATGGAGCCATGCCAATCGTGAACTCATAAGAGTTATTATAAGCAAACTCTACCAGTGGAAGATGTAGCTCCCAACCTCCACCAAAATCAAGAACACACATGCGTAGCATATCCTCCAACATCTGATTAGTACGCTCTATCTGTCCATCTGTCTGTAGGTGATAAGATGAACTCAATGTCAACTTATTACCCATAGCCTCTTGAAAGCTCTCCCAGAAATGCGACACGAAAATCTTATCTCTATCTGACATAATATTCAGGGGCACCCCATGTAATCTGACAATATCAGCAATGAACAACTGATCATACTGACCCATTGTATAGTCTGTCCCCACCGACAGAAAATGATCCACCTTGGTCAGGCGGTCTACAATCACCTAAATAGAGTCGTGGCCCCGCTCTAATGTTGGAAACCCTGTAATAAAATCCATGAAAATACTCTCCCACTTCCACGCGGGTACTTCCAATGGCTGAAGCAACTTTGACGGTTTCTGATGGTCCAGCTTTACCAGCTGGAAGGTAGAACACTTGGACACGAATTCAGCAATGTCCTTCTTCATCCCACTCCACCAGTATTGATGCCTCATATCCTGGTACATTTTATCCCCTCCAAGATGTACTGCAAATCGGGACCCGTGAGATTAGGTCATCACTTCATGAAGTAAGTCTAATCCTTCTGGAACCACCAATCTCCCATTAAACCTCAAACCCCCATCATAACTAACAGAATAGGACTCATCACCCTCAGCTAAATGTCGTACAATCTGCTTCTGGAAAAATGGGTCTACGATCTATGCCTGTATCACCCTCGTAACAATCTCGGGTGTCACTGTCATAACAGATATGAAGGAATGGGCTACTGCGTCCTGGTGACCCAACTCTTTCCACTTTACTTTCCAGACGTTCGCTACATCATCTACCGGTCTACGGCTCAACGCATCAGTAACTACGTTGTCATTCCCCAGGTGGAATTGTATGTCGAACTGATAATCCTTCACAAACTCTAACCATCTACACTGACGCATATTCAGCTCTCGCTGAGTGAACAGGTACTACAGTGACTTGTGATCTGTTAACAAGCGTAATTTCTCCCCCAATAAATAGTGCCTCCATATCCTCAATGCAAAAATGACCGCTGCTAACTCTAGGTCGTGGGTGGGGTAATTCTTCTCATTCGGCTTAAGCTTGCAGGAGGCAAAAGCTATATCCTTCTCTTCCTGCTGCAGTACTCCCCCAAGTCCTCGTAAAGAGGCATCGGTGTAAACCAGGTACTCCACACCCGGCTTCGATAAAGCAAGGACAGGTGCTGAAGTAAGCTTGTCTTTCAGCTCGTCGAAAGCCAATTGACAAGCATCATCCCAAACATATGGTACCCCTTTGCGAGTCAAGTTCGTCAATGGACCCGCTATTTTGGAAAATCCATGAATGAATCTCCTGTAGTATCCAGCTAACCCCAAGAAACTACACACTTCCGTCGGTGTCATGGGTTGTCCTCACTCTCTCACCGCTGATATTTTACTCGGGTCAACTGCTATCCCCTGCTCAGAAATAACATTCCCCAAGAACTATACTTCTCGTAACCAGAATCCGCACTTCTCATACTTAGCATACAACTGATGCTCTCGTAGAGTCTGAAGAACCTGCCTCAAGTGCTTGGCATGTTCCTCCTCGGAGTGTGAATATATCAAAATGTCATCTATGAAGACGATACAAACTGATCCAAGAACTCTCTGAACACTCGGTTCATTAAGTCCATAAACGCGGCTAGAGCATTTATGAGGCCAAATGGCATCACTCTGAACTCATAGGACCCGTATCTAGTCAAGAAAGTAGTCTTTGAAACATCCTGCTCCCTATTTCGTAGCTGATGGTACTCCGACCTCAGATCTATCTTCGAAAAGAAAGTTGCTCCCCTCAACTGGTCGAACAGATCATCGATTAGAGGCAACGGATACTTATTTCGTATAGTGACCTTGTTCAACACCTGGTAGTCCACACATAGTCTTAGTGAACCATCTTTCTTCTTCACAAATAAGACTGGAGCGCCCCAAGGTGAGGTAATCCTGCGAATGAAGCCGTGACCTAACATCTGCTCTATCTGATCTCATAACTCTAGCATCTCCGTCGGAGCCATACGGTATGGAGAGCGTGCTATAGGTCTAGTATCTGGTAATAAGTCTATTATAATGTCTATCTCATGACTGGGGGGTAGGCCTGGTATCTCCTGAAATACATCGGAATACTCACGAACAACAGGGATCGAGTCTAAAGGAGTCATAAACTCCATAAAGGTATCCTCCTCTATGTAATACAAATGAGCGGTCGAGCCTCCCTATGTTTGAGGCATCGCCACTACAAACATCTCTTACCCCGGAATGGAAAAAACAATACTCCCACCAAAACAATCTATCATGGCCCTGTAAGCACCGAGCCAATCCATACCGATAATAACGCCATGCTCATGCATATCTAAGACTAATATGTCTGTAGGTAATACCAAAATACCAATCTCTACCCCCACTCCCCGGAATATAAAGAAAATTAGCGATCCACTCCCCAGTGGTGAGTCTACACACGTCACAGTGCTCTCTGTTGTGGTTAATAACCCTAAGGCCTTCGTAAAATGCGTAGCTATAAAACAATGCGTCCCCCCAGTATTAAAAAAAATGCCACCCATAGTACCATGGATAGGAAACATACCCTCAATCGCGGGTGGTGCCTGTGGAGCTATTGCCTAGTGGACGTTATAGATACGTCCATACTATAACTGACCCTGCTACACTAGAGCTGCTGGAATGGCTGGTAGGGCTGGTACTTGAGTTGGGGCTGGGAGGGCGGTCGGAAAAAGTGGCCTTTGTGGCTCTTTACGGGCACCCTTCTGTTGTGGAGCCCTCTCTCCCTCTGGAAAATCCTGGTGCCTATGGTCATGCTTACCGCACCCAAAACATCGGCCTTTGAAATTTCGTCCCCTTTGACCCTGCTGACCATGGCCATGCTGGCCGTTACCACCCTGCCACTGGCCGTGTTGGCCCTGATGAAAACATTGTTGGCCCTGCTGCTGATGTTGTTGGCCTTGCTGGCCTTGCTGACCCTGCCTATAACCCCCAAATCCCTGCCTGGAATCACATGATCGGAAGCACTTGGCAGGGTCCCCTGATGGGCACTCTGCTCGTGCTGACGAGTCTGTCTCTGGGATGTTGGTGCTCCACTAGCACTACTACCCCCGGTCCTGCCCTGCTGGCCGAACTCTCCTACTCGCTTGCTTCCCTACAGATGGAAGCGGGGATTCTGGAAATGTAGTAAAGCAACATTGAGTACATTAATGAAAGTACTCAGAGATAGATTCCCTATAAGGTGCTGACGGATCCTCCAAGCTAACCCGTCCATAAACAACATTATCTACTTACCCTCAGTGGGTGCCTTATCTTGCACTATTGTGAGAAATCTCATGAACTCTTCCTCATACTCAGCAACGGTAGAATTCTCCTGCTTCAAGTTCAGTAATTTCTGCCTCATCTCAGTCTGCACGGTGGGTGGAAAGTACTTGCAGTCAAATCGCTTCCAGAATGACTGAATCGGGATCTTATCCCTCTCCTCTAAGGTGGTGGTAGACTCCCACCACTGCAAAGCGGCCCCCACCAGCTTAAAGGAAGCCAACAACTGTTTATGTACGTCTGTGCACTCATATATATGAAGATGCCATTGGATATCTTTCTTCCATTGGCTGAGGATGATGATATCTGAACTACCAGAGAACTCGGGGGGATGTGCCTTCTAAAAGACATTCCTAACCTGCTCCCATGCAGATGGAAGCTATGCAGGTACTGGCGCCACTGCCTGAATCTGGGGTGGAACCTACTGTACCACCGCTAGCACGACATTCACCGCCTGAGCAACAATAGCGCCTACCTTATTAGCATTCATCGTACCCTGTGTCGGAGCTGCTGGTTGCTCGGCTTGGGCACGCCTATCCTTTAGTGCACGTCTCGGAGGCATCTGAAACATGAAGAAATTTATTAGTCTACAGTTATTATCAAATCTCAAATAGTTGAAAACGTAAACGTAAACGCAAAAGCAATAATACAACAATCCTAAAATAGGGTTCTATAGCATAAATGTTAAGTTGAAAGTGAAATAAGCCGTACAGATCCTAAGGACACTAGAACTTGATGCTCTGATACCACCTGTGGCACCCCGCCTAATTAATTACCGGGCGATCACTCCTTTATTAAATTAAAATCAAGGTGAACAGTTGGTTCATTCTTAGCATCACTGTCGTAAAAATAACTTTTCCAATTTAAACACCCTAATTAATTAAGCTAAGTGTCAAAACCATTTTTAGACATTACTTTCCAAATTTTTATCTAAAACAAGATTTAAATATATACAATAATTCAATATTAAAGAATCACACCACAATAATCCTGGAACATATAATCCAAATAAATTTAACATTCAACAACTAAATCCCAATATTTAAAATTTAAAGTAAAACATCCAGACAGTAATAAATCCCAAAGTAACAATACTAGAAATAAATGAATCATAATGTCCAATAAAACAAATGGATAATGGAGACGGGCGACACATGCCCAACTGAATAAATAAGCTAGGAGTGGAATCAAATAAATGAAGTCGTCTAAGCAAGAGGTCTGCAACTCCCACCTAAGCTGCAGCGCGTTCCTTCCAAAGGATCCAACACAATACTCCCCTATGGCTGGGCACCTGTAATATAAACACATATATACACGAGAGAAAGGAAAATCGAAACGAATCAGAGCCCGATAGTGTAAATGATTTAAAAAAAATTAGCAAGTACTTAAAATATTTACAGTCCAATGCAACAATATACTAGTGCGGCACTCTCTTGAGAAATTCTCACCTCTCTTCTAATGTGCACGCCTATCTCACTAATCTTCCCAACGGATTATCTTATCTTATATCGCACTAATCTTCCCAATGGTTTAATATATCTTGGGTTACTCGTAAGACTTAAAACCGAACAATATAATTGTTTAAGAGGATAATTTCATTTGATCACAAAGTTCTCATTTAAACCTTATTTACTAATAAAGTTTCCAGTGTTCCATTATACTTTCCAAAACAATTATTTCCAAATTGAAGTCGAGATTCATTTCTTACTTACCATAAGCACAATATGAAATTCCAAATTTCAGAATTGAATATATATATATATTAAATACTCGTATAATATATATATATATATTTATATATATATATTCTAACAGCACCCCACATAAAAATTATGGTGCGGGCATACTCTACTATCCAATTCCCGTATCACTCGTACTGAGGGAATTATAAGTTTGGAATGACTCTCAAACTGTATTAACATATACACAAGTAATATTGAGGCGAAGCATAGATTCCAAGTCTCTAAGAGGATAGCACATGCCCCCACGTCTCTTAGGACCGTCTGAACTATCGATTCGATAGCATGTACCAAGGATTTCTATATTCTAGGGTACGAGTCATTATCCCCCATAAAGGGACATCGAGATAAGATCGTCCCAGCGCGGTAACCTCAGGGATAGCAAGCAGCGCGGGTACGATTTTCACACATAGATAGTATATGCATAAACACAGTCATATAACTATACTACTATTACCATACCAAATTAGGTACATTTCTAATCCCATAATTACGACATTTGTCCTTATTTCTCATTATTTAGTTCTCACGTATAACTGTTCATTTCTTACTTTAATTTGAGGGATCATTCCAACTTATTGCATAACATTCATGAACTTTAGCCACCCAAGTGTAGAATTAAGTAAGTAATCTAATTTCCAACGTAACTAACTTACACGTCTCTCCCCTTAATACATAATTTCATCGTCCCTTATATGTTAATATCCCAAAAATACAACTCTCATTTTACATTAAAGGTCCCATAATTATTTATAAGACCTACTGGCCTTCTTTATCTCCCAAAACATTTTAATAAGGGTGTCCAAGGATTATTTCTCATTAAATTGAATTTAACTAATTTTAAAAGGGGAAATATGAGTCTTCCAGAAGGGGTCGATCAATCGAGGGCTGGGTCTCGATCGATCGAAGCTCTTAGCTCGATCGATCGATCAAGCAGGTATGGCAAATTCTGCAGGAAACCAGTTGCGGGTTTTATCACACAACCTCATCCAAATCAAGATTTTTCACACACAAACTTCCTAAAATTCATACTATAATTAGTATACACCCATATTATTCATCTTCTACGTAAAGCATGCAATTTTTCATCAATAACAATGGGTTAATAGGTCAAAACTTCATAAAAATCTCAAGAACCCTTGAATTTCTTTAACATAGTTCTAATCAGTCTTTTTCCAGGAATTTGTACTCCTTATTCATCATAATTTCGGTGTTAAGCCTCTACATATGAAGGGTTTTCATGATTATCATTCAAACCATTTCTACATGCGATTTTCCTATCTCTAATATGGATTTTCCTCTACCAAACTCATCCTAATCACCCTAGACTAACATGAACGATGCATTAACGAAAATAAGCAAGATAAATACTCGCTTGAGATTTTCAGAGTTCTGATTTGATGACGAATTTGGAGTGGTTGCGTTCCCCGTCGCGCGATCTACGCGTTGGAGGTGGTGGCGGTGCAACTGGATGAATTTTCGGTCTAAACATTTCTTTGAAAGCTCTCTCCTTCCCTCTCCTATGGATGTCACTTGTTTTTGGTTGTTTTAAACCTAGAAGGCAACCTTAGACATCTGATATAACCCTTGAAATCTCGTGGGTTTAATTACCCAAAAATGTAAAATTTCCAAAATGCCCTCCCGGGGTACGAATTAAGCCTAAAAACACCCCGAGGTCCAAACTAAACCCCCGGGTACACTTTTCTGACTATCTCGACCATTTCGGACACTTTGACGCACTCAAAATGACCATACCGGTGACTTATAATTCATTCACTTTTATTCATCAATATTTAGTCCCGACGCGACACGGGTGTGTCCCGACTCAAATTTCCAAAATTGTCATTTTATTCACTCTTGACATTTAATAGACCAATATTATATTACTTTACTCATTAGTAATATTCAACAACAAGTTTCCCATAATTACTAACTCACATCATGTTAATAATTATAAAGTGATTAATTTCTGAATTTATATTAAATTAATAACTCACATTAAATTTAATAAATCCCCAAATTAATAGTGCCTAAAAATACAGGGTATTACACCCCCTCTGGGCGAGGCATCGTCACTACAAACATCTCCTGCCTCATAATGGCAAAGACAATACTCCCACCCAAACAATATATCATGGCTCTATATGCTGCGAGCCAATCCATGCCAATAATAACGTCGTGCTCATGCATATCTAAGACTAACATGTCTGCTGGTAAGATTAAGCTACCAATCTCTACTCCCACACCCCGGCATATAAAGAAAATTAACGATCCATTTCCCAATGGTGAGTCTATACATGTCAAAGTGCTCTCCGTTGTCGCTAATAACCCTAAGGCCTTCACAAAATGAGTAGTTATAAAATAGTGTGTCGCCACAGAATAAAAAATAAACCCGACCCAGAGTACCATGGATTGGAAACGTACCCTCAATCACAGGTGATTCCTGAGGACTTACTGCATGGTGCACGTTACAGACATGTCCGTATTGTAACTGCCCCTATTCCACTGGAGCTGCTGGAATGGCTGGTAGGGGTTATGCCTGAGATGGTGCTGGGAGGGCGGCTAGAAAAAGTGGCCGCTGTGGCTCATTATGGGAACCCTGCTAATGTGGACAATCATGGATCCTATGGCCATTTTTACGACACCTGAAGCATCGGCCCCTAAAATTTCCTCCCCTCTGTCCCTGTTAATTAGGGCTCTGTTGGACGTTACCACCCCGCCATTGGCCCTGCTAAAAATGCTGTTGGCCCTGATGGCCCTACTGCTAACCCTACAGCTAACGATATTGTCCCTGCTGGCCCTGCTGATTAGATTGGCCCTGCCTAAATCCCACAAATCCCTGCCTGGAGTCACCTGATCGGAACCGCTTGGCAGGGTCCCCCTGATGGGAACTCTGCTCAGGCTGACAAGTTAACCCCTGAGATGTCGGTGCTCCACTAGTACCACTACCCCCTGTACTGCCCTACTGTCTGGACTCTCTTGCTCGCTTTCTTCCCTGGAGATGGAAGCGGTGATCCTGGAAGTGTAACAAAGCAACATTAATTACATTCGTGTAGGTACTCAGTGAAACATTTCCTATTAGGTTTTGACGGATCCTCCAGGGAAACCTGTCCACAAACAACAATATCTTATTTCCCTCAGTGGGTGCCTCATCTGGCACTATAGTGAGAAGTCTTGTGAACTCCTCTTTGTACTCAGCAACAGTGGAATTCTCCTATTTCAAATTTAGTAACTTTCGCCTCATCTCAGTATGCACAGCAAACAGAAAGTATTTGCTTTCAACCCACGTCCAAAATGACTAAATAGTGATGATATCCGTCTCCTCCAAGGTGGTGGTGGATTCCCACCAATGCAAAGCGACCCCCACTAGCTTGAAGGAAGCAACAACTATTTATGCATGTTCGTACACTCGTACATGCACAGATGCCTCTGGATATTCTTCTTCCATTGGTTGGCTACTATGATATCCAAACTACCTGCAAACTCTGGGGGGATGAGCCTTCTGGAAGGTATCCCTAACTCGCTCCCATGCAGATCGAAGTTGTGCTGGTACTGGCGCCACTGGCTGAACGTGGGGTGGAGCCTGCTGCACTATCTCTAGCACAACGTTCACCGCATGAGCAACGATAGCGGCTACCTCGATTGCATTCATCGTTCCCTAAGCCGAAGCTAACGTCTGCTGGGCTTGGGCATGCCTCTCCTTGGGTGCGCATCTCGAAGGCATCTGAAACATAAAGAAATTTATTAATCTACAATTATTATCAAATCTTAAATAGCTGAAGATGTAATCGTAAAAGCAAGAATACAACAATCCTAAAAATAGGGCTCTACAGCAAGAACGCTTAGTTGATATCAAAATAAGACGTATAGATCCTAAATGATAGTAGAACCTGATGCTCTGATACCACCTGTGACACCCCGGCTAATTAAATACCGGGTGATCAGTCATTTATTAAATTATAACCAAGGTGAACAGTTGGTTCATTCTTAGCATCATTGTCACAAAAATAACTTTTTAAATTAAACACCCTAAATAATTAAGCTAAGTGACAAAACAGTTTTTAAGACATCAATTACAAATTTATGTTTAAAACCAACATTTAAAACCTTTCATAATCCATAGTTAAAGAATCACACAACAACTAGACTAGAAAATATAATCCACGAAATTTAAGCATCCAACTAATTAATTCCAACTCTAAAACTTCAAAGGAAAACATCATGACACTAACAATCCCAAAGTATAAATACTGGAAATAAACGAATCACAATCTCTGGTAAAACCAACTGAATAATGGAAAAGGGCGACATATGCCCAACTAGATAAAATAGAATTAGAAATGGATTAAATAATGAGGTCGTCTAATCAAGAGGCCTACAACTCCCACCTAAGCTGCAGCACATTCCTTCCAAAGGATCCTATGCAAGACGCCCCTGTGGCTGGGCACCTGTAATATATTCATATATATACAAGAGAGAAGAGAAAATAGTAAACGGGTCAGAGCCCGATTGTAAAACAATTTAAAATTTAGTTAGCATGTATTTAAAATGCTTACCTCCTAATTCAACAATCATATTAGTATGCGGCACTCTCTTGAAGAATTCTCACCTCTCTTCTAATGTGCACCTACTGCTCTATTTATCCCAACAGTTTAGCTTTTCTTAAAAATTCTCATAAGGTTTCATGCCGATAATTACTAATGCTAAGATTGTAACTTCCTAAAGGCAAAGTTTTCACATAACTCTAATTTTATTATAATATTTTTCAGTGTTGTCTCAAACTTTTTACTCACTTTTAAATATTGGAATATTTATTCATTACTCAACAACTTTTAACCATGGTAGAAAGTTTCCCAAATTTTAATTATATATATATATATATTTACTATCGGCACCCAACATAAATTTATAGTGCTGGCATACTCAGCTCTCAAGTCCCCATATCACTCGTACTAAGGGATATACTATTTCGGAATCACTCTCGAACTGTATTAACACAAAACACATACAAATTGAGGCGAAGCATAGTTCCAATTCACAAAGAGGTCAGCACATACCCTCACGTCTCTTAGGACCGTCTAACTATCTATCCCACATCCTGTACCAAGGATTCCTATGTTCTAGGGTTCAAGTCAATATCCCTCATAAAGGTCCCATCGAGATAAGACTGTCCCGGCGCGGTAACCTCAATGATAGAAAGTAACGCGGGCATGATTTTTACACGTATATAGTATATGCACAAACACAGTCATATATGTATACTACCATTACCATTTCAAATTTAGGTACACCCACAACTCATACTTATGATATTTATTCTTATTTCACATTACTAGATTATCCCGTATAACGATTCGTCTCTTTTATTCTTATTTATGGGATTATTCCAAACCTTCTTCGTAACACTCGTAGAATCCTACCTCCCTAAGTGTAATTTCAGTTGGTACTCTTTTATTTTATGACGTAACTTCCTTACGAGTATCACCCTTTAGACACACGTTCCAATTGTTCCATAAGTGTAAAACACCTCCGTTAAATGTTAATCTCGTCTTACATTAAAGGTTCCATTTTTTATAAAGTTGTACTCGTCTTCTTTATATCCCAAAATGTTCTAACAATAATGTCCAAGGGTTTTTATTCATTTAAGTTGGAACAACCTATTTAAAAAGGGGAATTTGAGTCTTCTAGGAGGGGCCGATCGGTTGACGGAATGTGCTCGATCGATCGATGCGTCGATCGATCAATGCTCTTGGGTCGATCGATCGATCAAGCAGGTAAGTCGAAACTGCAGAATTTTCAGTTACGGGAATGGTATTCCAAAATCATTCAAATTATCATATTTGATTTCCAAACTTCCAGCAAATTGTACCACAAGTGTTATATCCCCAAATAATGAATATTCTACGTAAGACGTGCGAGTTTTCATCAATTATAACGAATTAAAAGGGTTAAAATCCTGAAAACATTACGAGAACCCTAATAATTCCTTTAACTTAGTTCTTCCCATTCTTTTCCCAGATTTCCTACTCCTAACTCCATGAATTTCGTGGTTCAACCTCTACATATGAATTAGATTTCCAGAATACGTCTTTTACCTCTACAAACATCAAATTATAGTCTCCTATAAATGCTTTCTTTCACAAAAACTAGTCCTAATCAACCCTAGACTAACATCATGGAACCATTAACTAAAATAGAGCAAGATAGATACTTTTCTGGAAATATATGGCTCAGATTTGTGGAAAAGATTGGTGTGGTTGTGATCCTCAGTGCACGATCTAAAGTTTGGCGACGACGGCGGTGCAAACAGTGGAGTTCGGCCTAGAACTCCTTAGAAAGCTTCTCCTCTTCCTCTCCAATGGACGTCTTTAGTTCTTGGTTATGCTAACCCTATAAGATAATCCCTAAAATCAGATAAAGCCTTAGAAATTCGTGGGTTTCCATGCCCAAAAATATTAAGTGTCTAAAACGCCCTCCCAGGATGTTAATTAGGCCTAGAAACGCCCCGAGTCCCAAACTAAACCCTCGGGTACATTATTTTGACTATCTCGACCCTTTCGGACACATTGACGTACTCAAAATGACCGTACGAGTGACTTATAATTTATTAACTTTTAATAGTTCGAATTTAATCCCGACACGACACAAGCGCGTCCCGATAAATTTCCAAAATTATCAAATTAGATTCTCGTGATAATTTTACTAAATACAATTACACATCTTAATTTATCCATAAAGTAACTTACAAAAAAATTCCAATAATTACTAACTCTCATCACGCTAGTAAGTATTTAAATGATTTTTTGGATTAATATTAAATTAATATCTCTAATTAAATTTAGTAAATCCCCAAAATTAAAAGTCATAAAAATACGGGGTATTAGAATGCTATCAAAGGGTGAAAACATAAAAGAGCCAAAAACGGACTTGTAAGAGGCAAGAATACCTCGGATGGGATAAATATAACCTACAGGAACTGGCTGCGCCGTCGTGGGACTCCCAATTTGACAGCAGGACGAAAATTTTCAAACTGTTAGACTTAGGCTATAAAACATGCCGTCAATGGGTGAAAGCATTAGACAACCATAAAATGGCCCTGTAAGAGGCATGGACACCTTTCACGGGACCACAGTAACTCAGAGGAAGCGATCGTGTTGTAACTAGACTCTAAGTTTGAGAACACAATGAATATTTAAAAATTGTTAGACTTATGCTTAAAAACATGACATGAAAGGGTGAAAACATAAAACATCCACAAAATGGCCCCATAAGATGCAAGAACACCTCGAATGGGACCAATGTAACCCATAAAAAGTGACTGCATAGTCACGAGGCTTTCGGTTTAAGAGCAAGTTGAAAATATTCAAAATTATAGACCTATTTTAAAAATATGTCATCAAAGGGTAAAATGTAAAATAATAATAAAACAGCACGGTAAAAGGCACGAACACCTCGCACGGGGCCAATGCAACTCGTAGGATATGACTGAATAGTTTAGGGATTCCTGGGTTCAGAGCATGATGAAAATTTCTAAACTATTGAACTTAGGCTTGAAAACATGCACCCAAATGGTGAAAATGAAAAACAACCACAAAATGTCACCGAAAGAGGCATCAACACCTCGCACGGGACAAATTCTACCCGCAAGAAGCGATCGCATATTCAGGGGACTCTCGGGTTGAGAACATGATGAAAATTTGCAAATTGTTAGACTTAGGCTATAAAACACGCCATCAAATGGTGAAAATATAAAACAGCCACAAAACGGCCCCGCCAGAGTCACGAACACCTCTCACGAGATCATTGTAACTTGCAGTAATCGTCGGCGTAGTCACGAGATTGATTATTTGTGAGCATGACTAAAATTTGTATATTTTTAGACTTACGCTTAAAAGCATTCCATCAAGGTATGGAAACATAAAATATCTAAAAAAATAGCCCCCCTAGGAGGCACGAACAACTCGCGCGAGACCAATGTAACTCGCAGGAACTGACCTTATAGTCACATGACTCTCGATTTGAGAGCACGATGAAAATTTTCAAACTCCTACACATGGGATTAAAAACATGTCGTCATAGGGTAAACATGTAAAACACCCACAAAATGTTCCTGTAAGAGGCACGAACACCCCGCACGGGACCAATCAAACCCACAGGAAGCGACCGCATAATCACAGGCCTCTCGATTTGAGAGCATGAAATTTTTTTATAAAATATTAGACTTAGGCTATAAAACATGTTGTAAAAGGGTGAAAACGTAAAACAACCACAAAATTACCATGTAAGAGGCACAAACACCTCATATGGGGCCATTGTAACATGTCGAAAGTGACCGCGTAGTCACGGGAATCCTAGTTTGGGAGCATGAAAATAATTTGTAAAATTTTAGACTTAAGGTTAAAAACATATTTTCAAAGTGTGGAAATGAAAAACAACCACAAAATAGCCCCGTAAGAGGAATGAATACCTCGCACGGGACCAACATAACCAGCAAGAAGTGACCGCATAGTCAAGGGACTCCCGATTTAAGAGCACGATGCAAATTTATAAACTGTTAAACTTAGGTTTAAAAACATGCATTCAAAGGGTGGAAACAAAAAAAAAACAGAAAACGTCCCCATAAGAGCCACCAACGTAGGAAGCGACCACATAGTTGTAATACCCCATATTTTTATGCTATAATTAAATTGGGGATTTATTTAATAAAAATCCGGAAATTAATTATGTTATAATTATTAACGTGACGCGAGTTAGTAATAATATGAAATTGTTGAATATTACTTAAGAGCATAGTAATATATGGTAAATGTCACGAGTGAATAAAAATGACAACGAGTGAATGAAAATGACAATTTTGGTAATTTTAGTCGGGACGCGCCCGTGTCGCGTCGGGACTAATTATTGAGATATAAAAGTAAATATTTTATGAGTTGTCCATATGGTCATTTTGAGTGCGCCAACGCGTCCGGAAGGGTCGAGATAGTCAGAAAAGTGTACCCGGGGGTTTAGTTTGGGTCTCGGGATGTTTTTAGGCTTAATTAGTGACCCGGGAGGGCGTTTTGGTAATTTTACAAATTAGGGTAATTAAACCCACGAATTTCAGCCATCCTTAGCAGCCATTTAAGTCAGCCTTTTAGGGTTAGATCATTCAGAACCCTAAGACGGCTAGTGGAGAAGAGAGGAGAGACCTTGCTAGGTGATTCAAGGCCAAAAAACACCACCTTTTGCACCACCGTCACCACCAACGCGTAGATCGCGAGGAGGAGAACGCAGCCATACCAATATCAGCAGGAAAATAGACCTCTGAAATCCCAGGCAAGTGTTTAACTTGCGTATTTTCGTTGATGCAATAATCATGTTAGTGTAGGAACGATTAAGAGTATAATCCATGGAGGAAAACCCAATTTTGATAAAGATTTGCATGTAGAAATCATATGAACCTTATTCTGGAAATTAATATGTGAAGTAGATATTTAACCCACGAAATTTTGATGATTTATTAGAAGGAATTTCTGAAGAAAACTGATTAGAACAAAGGTTAAGAAAACTGTAGGGTTCTTGATGATTAGATGAAATATTAGGTTGTTTAATCATGTTTATTGATGTATATACGCATGCTGATCGTTAAAGAAACCTGGAATTATGTTAGGATGTAAGCAGTAGACTTTTTGGGTCAATTAGAGTTGGAAAATATGAGTTTTGATGAAGAAACCTAAGCAACCCCGTCACTGCAGTTTCTGCAGAATTTTCACAGACCTGCTCGATCGATCGATCGACCCTAGATCGTCGATCGATCGAAGGTTCGATCGGTCGACCCTCCCTGGCAGCCTATTATTCCCCTTGTTTAATTAGTTGAATTAATTTATCGTGGAATAAACCTTGGGCATTCTAAATAAAATGATTTGGGAGATATTGAGGACCAGTAGAGTATATGGACATATGTTAGAACCTTTAATCTTCAACGAAGAGGGTAATTATGGGATATTTACTTTAGGTTGTTAGATTTATGAAACTTAAGGGTGAGGTGCGTAAGAGAGTTACGTTGGAATCAAATGAAGTTATTTCATGAATTCTAGAATTGTAAAGTTATAACCCATGAGTATTAGGTAATGAGTGAGAAAACCCTTCGAATTAAGGTTAGAGGCGAAACCTTTTACGTTACACTAATAAGGTGAAATTTAGGACAAAGGTTGTAATTATGGGTAATGAGGGTGACCTATATTAATATGATGAAATCGGTATATTTATATGAATGTGTGTACATATATTATATACATGTGAAAAACGTACCCGCGCTACTTGCTATCCCTGAGGTTACCGCGCTGGGACGATCGTATCCTGTGTTGCTTTATGGGGATATTGAATTGTACCCTAGAAGATAGAGATCCTAGGTACGGGCTATTAAATTGATAGTCGGACGGTCCTAAGAGACGTGTGGGTATGTACTGACCTCTTGGACTTGGAATCTATGCTTCGCCTCAACGTTGTTTTGTATATGTTAATACAGTTCGAGAGTGGTTCCGAACTTGTATTTCCCTTTTTTGTGAGCGATACGGGGAATGGATAGCAGAGTATGCCCGCACCATAGTTTAGTTGGGGTGCCATTATATATATATTTTATGCGAGTAGTTAATATATATATGAGGTTATAAAATTTGAACTGCCTACTGTGATTTGATAAGTAGAACATGGTTGTTGACTCAAATTATTAAATACTTGTTTTTGTGAAAATATGAAAAGGTACGGGAAATCTTATAATTTAATGAAGCTAAAACGAGAGGAATACTACAAATTGAAAGTAACCTTTTTATAACATTGTTATCGTTCAGTTTTTTTAAAACATTTGAGTAAGTTAAGATAAACGAACCATTGGGAAGGCTAGTACGATAGGAGTGCACATTAGAAGAGAGGTGAGTATTTCTCAAGAGAGAGACGAACTAATATGATGTTGCATTGGCCTGTATCAATTTAAATACTTGCTCAATGTATTCTAAAATCAAACACACTTTCGGGCCCTGACCCGTTTCCTTTTCTCTCTCTCTCTTGTATATATATGTATATTTTTCAGGTGCCCAGCCACCGGGGCGTCTTGCTTAGGATTCTTTGAGAAGGACGAGCTGCAGCTTAGGTGGGAGTTGCAGGTCCCTTGAGTAGACGGCTTCTGTCATTGACTCCACTCCTATTACTCTCATTTATGGGGCACGTGTCGCCTTTTTTATCATTTCATTTATTATTGGGGATTTTTATATTTCAGTTATTCCAGTATTGTTTATGGGATTTGTTTCAGGATGGTTTATGATTTTAGCTTTATATTATTGACATTCGATTGGTGAATGTATGGTTTTATTTAGATTTCGTGGTGTGATTCTATATTGTAGAAATGTTGTTTTGTATTAATAAAAATCTTTTCTTTAATTAAAATTTGGAAGTTCGTATGAAAAATGTTTTTGACACTTAGCTTAATTATTTAGGGTGTTAAATTGGAAAAATTATTTTTATCGACAGTGATGTTGAGAATGGACCAACTGTTTACCTTGATTTAATTTAATAAAGGAGTGATCGCCCAGTATTTAATTAGGCGGGGTGTCACAGGTGGTATCAGAGCATCAGGTTCTAGTGTCCATAGGATCTGTACGGCTTATTTTCGCTTTCAGCTTAACGTTATTGCTATAGAGCCCTATTGTTAGGACTGTTGTATTCTTGCTTTCACGTTTAAGTCTTCAGCTATTTGAGATTTGTTGATAACTGTAGGCTAATAAACTTGTTCACGTTTCAGATGCCTCCGAGACGTGCTCCGAAAGATAGGCGTGCCCAAGCCGATCAGCCAGCAGCTCCGGCACCAGGCACTATGAATGCGAATGAGGTAGCCGCCATCGTTGCTCAGGCGGTAAATGCCGCGATAGCGGTGATTCAGCAGGCTCCACCATAGGTCCAAGCAGTGGCGCCAGTACCAGCACAGCTTCCATCTGCATGGGAGAGAGTTCGGGATGCTTTTCAGAAAGCACATCCCCCTGAGTTTTCTGGTAGCTCCGATATTATTACTGTCAGCCAATGGAAGAAGGACATCCAGTGGCACCTCCGTATGTATGAGTGCACCGAAGTGCATAAGCAACTATTGGCCTCTTTTAAACTGGTGGGAGCCGCATTATAGTGGTGGGAGTCCACTACTACTTTGGAGGAGAGGGACACGATCCCTATTCAGATTTTCTGGGAGCGGTTTGACCGTAAGTACTTTCCACCCGCAGTGCAGACTGAGATGAGGCGGAAATTGCTAAATCTGAAGCAGGAGAACCTTACTGTAGCAGAGTATGAGGAGGAGTTCACGAGACTTCTCACTATTGTGCCGGATGAGGCACCCACTGAGAGCAAGAAGATTTTGTTGTTCGTCGACGGGTTAGCTTGGAGGATCCGTCAGCACCTTATTGGAAATCTATCCCTGAGTACTTTTACGGACGTACTCAATGCAGCGTTACTACATTGCCAGGATCACCGCTCCCATCTTCAGGGAAGCAAGAGAGCAGGAGAGTCCAGCCAGCAGGGCAGGACCGGGGGTAATAGTGCTAGTGGGGCACCAACTCAGGGACAGACTCGTCAGCACGAGCAGAGTTCCCATCAGGGGGACCCTGCTAAGCGATTCCATTCAGGTGATTCTAGGCAGGGATTCGGGGGATTCAGGCAGGGCCATCAGGGTCAGCTTAATGAGCAGGGCCAGCAGGGCCAACACCGACCGCAGGGTCAGCAGCAGGGCCAGCAAGGCCAACAGCGTGCACATCAGGGCCAACAGGGCCAATGGCGTGGAGGTAACGGCCAGCAGGGCCGTGGTCAGCAGGGACAGAGGGGAGGTAATTTTAGAGGCCGGTGTTTTGTGTGTGGCAAGCACGGCCATAAGCGTCAGGATTGCCCAGAGGGCGATAGGGCCCCACCGCAGCAGGGAGCCCGTAATGAGCCACGGAGACCACTCTTTCCACCTGCCCTTCCAGCTCCAGCCCAGATGCCAGCCCTACCAGCCATCCCAGCAGCTCCCGTGCAGCAGGGGCAATTACAGTACGGACGTGTCTATAACGTCCACCAGGCGGCAGCTCCACAGGCACCACCCGCGATTGAGGGTATGTTTCCTATCCATGGTACTATGGGTAAAGTTTTGTTTGATACGGGGGCAACGCACTGTTTTATAGCTACGCATTTTGCGAAGTCCTTAGGATTGTTAGCCACAGCAGAGAGCACCGTGACGTGTGTCGACTCACCTTTAGGGAGTGGGTCGCTTATATTCTTTATATGCCGAGGAGTGGGGATAGAGATTGGTAGCTTGGTACTGCCTGCAGACATGCTAGTCTTAGACATGCATGAGCATGACGTGATTATTGGTATGGATTGACTCGCATCTTATAGAGCCATGATTGATTGCTTTGGTGGGAGCATTGTTTTTGCCATTCCGGGGCAAGAGATGTTTGTAGTAGCGATGCCTCGCCCAGAGGGAGGTTCGACCGCTCATTTATATTACATTGAGGTAGATACCTCTAAGGAGGTTGTGATTCCTTTGGATTCGATCCCAGTTGTTAGGGAGTATTCCGATGTGTTTCAGGAGATACCAGGCCTACCGCCCAGTCGTGAGATAGACTTCGTTATAGACTTATTGCCGGATACGAGACCTATAGCACGCGCACCATACCATATGGCTCCGACAGAGATGCGAGAGCTACGAGATCAGATTGAGCAGCTATTAGGTCAGGGTTTCATTCGTAGGAGTACCTCACCGTGGGGCGCTCCAGTCTTATTTGTGAAGAAGAGAGATGGCTCACTGAGATTGTGTGTGGACTACCGGGAGTTGAACAAGGTCACGATACGGAACAAGTATCCGTTGCCTCGAATCGATGATCTGTTCGACCAGTTAAGGGGAGCAACTTTCTTTTCGAAGATAGATCTGAGGTCGGGATACCATCAGTTGCGAATTAGAGAGCAGGATGTTTCGAAGACTGCCTTCTTGTTGAGATATGGGTCCTATGAGTTCAGGGTGATGCCGTTCGGACTCACAAATGCCCCAGCCGTTTTCATGGACTTGATGAACCGAGTATTCAGAGAGTTATTGGATCAGTTCGTCATCGTATCTTGATATATTCACACTCCGAGGAGGAGCATGCCGAACACTTGAGGCAGGTTCTTCAGACTCTACGAGAGCATCAGTTGTATGCTAAGTACGAGAAGTGTGGATTATGGTTGAGAGAGGTACAATTCTTGGGCCATGTTGTTTCTGAGCAGGGGATAGCAGTTGACCCGAGCAAAGTGTCAGCGGTGAGGGAGTGGGGGCAGACCACGACATCGACGGAAGTGTGTAGTTTCTTGGGGTTAGCCGGATACTACAGGAGGTTCATTCGGGGATTCTCCAAAATAGCGGGTCCATTGACGAATCTGACTCGCAAGGGGGTACCATATGTTTGGGATGACGCTTGTCAGTTGGCTTTCGACGAGCTGAAGGACAAGCTTACTTCGGCAGCAGTCCTTGCTTTACCGAAGCCGAGTGTAGAGTACCTGGTTTACACAGATGCGTCCTTACGAGGACTTGGGGGAGTGCTTCAGCAGGAAGAGAAGGCTATAGCTTTTGCTTCCCGTAAGCTTAAGCCGCATGAGAAGAATTACCCCACCCACGACCTGGAGTTAGCTGCGGTCGTCTTTGCATTGAGAATTTGGAGGCACTATTTATTGGGCGAGAAATTCCGTTTGTTTACAGACCATAAGTCACTGCAGTACCTGTTCACTCAGCGAGAGCTGAATATGCGTCAGCGCAGATGGTTAGAGTTTGTGAAAGATTACCAGTTCGATATACAGTATCATCCGGGGAAAGCCAACGTAGTTGCTGATGCGTTGAGCCGTAGATCGGTTGACGATGTAGCGGACATCTGGAAAGCAAAGTGGAAGGAGTTGGGTCACCAGGACGCAGTCGCACGTTCGTTCATATCCGTGATGACAGTCACACCCGAGATTGTTACAAGGGTGATACAGGCACAGACCACAGACCCGTTTTGTTAGGAGCAGATTGTACGACTTCTAGCCGAGGGTGCTGAGTCCTATTCTGTTAGTTCGGATGGAGGGTTGCGGTTTAATGGGAGATTAGTGGTTCCAGAAGGAGCAGAGCTACGTCATGAGGTGATGACTCATTCTCATGGGTCCCGATTTGCTGTACATTCGGGAGGCGATAAGATGTACCAGGATATGAGACGTCAGTACTGGTGGAGTGGGATGAAGAAGGACATCGCTGAATTTGTGTCCAAATGTTTTATTTGCCAGTTGGTGAAGGTGGACCACCAGAAACCGTCGGGATTACTTCAGCCATTGGAAGTACCTGCGTGGAAGTGGGAAAGTATTTCCATGGACTTCATTACATGGTTGCCTACATCACAGCGAGGCCACGATTCTATCTGGGTGATTGTAGACCGTCTGACCAAGGTGGCTCATTTTCTGCCAGTAAGAACAGATTATACCACGGGTCAGTATGCTCAGTTGTTTATTACTGAGATCGTCAGATTACACGGGGTGCCCCTGGATATTGTGTCAGACAGAGACAAGATTTTTGTGTCGCGTTTCTGGGAAAGCTTTCAGGAGGCTATGGGTACAGAGTTGAGACTGAGTTCAGCTTACCACCCACAGACAGATGGACAGACAGAGCGTACTAATCAGATGTTGGAAGATATGCTACGCATGTGTATCCTCGACTTCGAGGGAGGTTGGGAGCCACATCTTCCACTGGTCGAGTTTGCTTATAATAACTCCTATCAGTTTACGATTGGCATGGCTCCATTTGAAGCTTTGTACGGCAGGCCTTGTCGCTCTCCAACCTGTTGGCTCGAGGTGGGGGACAACAAGTTATTAGGACCAGAAGTGATCCAGGAGACCTCTGCGAGGATTGAGATAATCAGGAGTCGTATTCGGGTAGCCCAAGATAGACAGAAGAGCTACGCCGATGCAAAACGATTCTTCCGGGAGTTTAATGTGGGAGATCAAGTGTTGTTGCGTGTATCTCCTATGAAAGGAGTGATGAGGTTCGGGAAGAAGGGGAAGTTGGCTCCGAGGTACGTAGGACCATTTCCAATCATCGAGAGAATTGGGCCAGTAGCATACAGGTTGGGTTTGCCAGAACATTTACATCGCATCCACGATGTATTCCACATCTCGTCGTTGAGACGATACCTTCGGGATGATATGGACCATACTCACATTGCGTTAGATGATATCGACTTGCAGTCGGATAGCTCTTACGAGGAGAGACCGGTGGCTATTCTAGACTACAGTGAGAGGAGATTGAGGTCGAAGATAGTTCCACTCGTGGGGGTCCAGTGGGAACATCATAATGTGGAGGAATCCACTTGGGAGCGTGAGGCAGATATGCGTGAGAGATATCCAGAGTTGTTTTTACCAGGAATGCCTTATTTTCCGAATTTCGGGACGAAATTCCGTTATTAGGGGGGAAGTATGTAATACCCCATATTTTTATGCTATAATTAAATTGGGGATTTATTTAATAAAAATCCGGAAATTAATTATGTTATAATTATTAACGTGACGCGAGTTAGTAATAATATGAAATTGTTGAATATTACTTAAGAGCATAGTAATATATGGTAAATGTCACGAGTGAATAAAAATGACAACGAGTGAATGAAAATGACAATTTTGGTAATTTTAGTCGGGACGCGCCCGTGTCGCGTCGGGACTAATTATTGAGATATAAAAGTAAATATTTTATGAGTTGTCCGTATGGTCATTTTGAGTGCGCCAACGCGTCCGAAAGGGTCGAGATAGTCAGAAAAGTGTACCCGGGGGTTTAGTTTGGGTCTCGGGATGTTTTTAGGCTTAATTAGTGACCCGGGAGGGCGTTTTGGTAATTTTACAAATTAGGGTAATTAAACCCACGAATTTCAGCCATCCTTAGCAGCCATTTAAGTCAGCCTTTTAGGGTTAGATCATTCAGAACCCTAAGACGGCTAGTGGAGAAGAGAGGAGAGACCTTGCTAGGTGATTCAAGGCCAAAAAACACCACCTTTTGCACCACCGTCACCACCAACGCGTAGATCGCGAGGAGGAGAACGCAGCCATACCAATATCAGCAGGAAACCAGACCTCTAAATCCCAGGCAAGTGTTTAACTTGCATATTTTCGTTGATGCAATAATCATGTTAGTGTAGGAACGATTAAGAGTATAATCCATGGAGGAAAACCCAATTTTGATAAAGATTTGCATGTAGAAATCATATGAACCTTATTCTGGAAATTAATATGTGAAGTAGATATTTAACCCACGAAAATTTGATGATTTATTAGAAGGAATTTCTGGAGAAAACTGATTAGAACAAAGGTTAAGAAAACTGTAGGGTTCTTGATGATTAGATGAAATATTAGGTTGTTTAATCATGTTTATTGATGTATATACGCATGCTGATCGTTAAAGAAACCTGGAATTATGTTAGGATGTAAGCAGTAGACTTTTTGGGTCAATTAGAGTTGGAAAATATGAGTTTTGATGAAGAAACCTAAGCAACCCCGTCACTGCAGTTTCTGCAGAATTTTCACAGACCTGCTCGATCGATCGATCGACCCTAGATCGTCGATCGATCGAAGGTTCGATCGGTCGACCCTCCCTGGCAGCCTATTATTCCCCTTGTTTAATTAGTTGAATTAATTTATCGTGGAATAAACCTTGGGCATTCTAAATAAAATGATTTGGGAGATATTGAGGACCAGTAGAGTATATGGACATATGTTAGAACCTTTAATCTTCAATGAAGAGGGTAATTATGGGATATTTACTTTAGGTTGTTAGATTTATGAAACTTAAGGGTGAGGTGCGTAAGAGAGTTACGTTGGAATCAAATGAAGTTATTTCATGAATTCTAGAATTGTAAAGTTATAACCCATGAGTATTAGGTAATGAGTGAGAAAACCCTTCGAATTAAGGTTAGAGGCGAAACCTTTTACGTTACACTAATAAGGTGAAATTTAGGACAAAGGTTGTAATTATGGGTAATGAGGGTGACCTATATTAATATGATGAAATCGGTATATTTATATGAATGTGTGTACATATATTATATACATGTGAAAAACGTACCCGCGCTACTTGCTTTCCCTGAGGTTACCGCGCTGGGACGATCGTATCCTGTGTTGCTTTATGGGGATATTGAATCGTACCCTAGAAGATAGAGATCCTAGGTACGGGCTATTAAATTGATAGTCGGACGGTCCTAAGAGACGTGTGGGTATGTACTGACCTCTTGGACTTGGAATCTATGCTTCGCCTCAACGTTGTTTTGTATATGTTAATACAGTTCGAGAGTGGTTCCGAACTTGTATTTCCCTTTTTTGTGAGCGATACGGGGATTGGATAGCAGAGTATGCTCGCACCATAGTTTAGTTGGGGTGCCATTATATATATATTTTATGCGAGTAGTTAATATATATATGAGGTTATAAAATTTGAACTGCCTACTGTGATTTGATAAGTAGAACATGGTTGTTGACTCAAATTATTAAATACTTGTTTTTGTGAAAATATGAAAAGGTACGGGAAATCTTATAATTTAATGAAGCTAAAACGAGAGGAATACTACAAATTGAAAGTAACCTTTTTATAACATTGTTATCGTTCAGTTTTTTTAAAACATTTGAGTAAGTTAAGATAAACGAACCATTGGGAAGGCTAGTACGATAGGAGTGCACATTAGAAGAGAGGTGAGTATTTCTCAAGAGAGAGACGAACTAATATGATGTTGCATTGGCCTGTATCAATTTAAATACTTGCTCAACGGGACAAATGTAGCCCGCAAGAACCCATCTCATAGTCACGGGACTAGCAGTTTGTGAGCACGACTAAAATTTGTAAACTATTAGACTTAGTCTTGAAACATGATGTCAAGGGCTGAAAATGTAAAACACACACAACATGGCCCCATAGGAGGCACGGACACCTCGCATCGGACCAATGTAACCTACAGGAAATGACTACGTAGTTATGAGACTGATTATTTGAGAGCACGATGAAAATTTATAAATTTTTAGACTTAGGGTTGAAAACATATCATCAAAGGGTGAATATGTAAAATAACCACCAAATGGTGCTATAAGTGGCACGAACACATCTCACGGGACCAATGTAACCGAAGAAAGCGACCACGTAGTTATGGTGCTCCCAGTTTGAGAGGACGACAAAATTTTGCAGACTATTAGACCTAGGCTTAAAAACATGCCGAGAAAGGGTGAAAGTGTATAACAACCAAAAAATGGCCTCATAAGAAGTACGAATATCTCGCATGTGACCAATGTAACCTCCAAGAACAGACTTTGTAGTCACAAGACTCTCGACTTGAGATCACGATGGAAATTTTCAAACTGATAGACTTAGGCATAAAAACATGCTGTCAAAGGGTTGAAATGTAAAGCAATTACAAAATGGCCTTGTAAGAGGAACGGCCAACTCACACGGAACTTATGTAACCCACAGGAATCGACTGCATAGTCACGAGATCGCTGCTTTGAGAGGAGCATGATATATATTTTCAAATTGTTAAACTTAGGCCTGAATAAATGACGTTAAAGGGTGAAAATGTAAGACATACCCAAAATGTCCCTACAAAAGGCATGAACACCTTGCATGGGACGAATGTAACCCGCTGAAACCGATCGTGTAGTCACGAGACTCTCAGTTTGAGAGCACGATGAAAATTTAGTAAATTGTTAGAGTTTGGCTTAAAAGCAAACCATCAAAGGGTGAATGTAAATCATCCCCAACATGGCCCCTTAAGAGGCACAGACATCTCGCATGGGACCAATGTAACTTGCAGGAACTAACCACGTAGTCATGAGACTTACAGTTTGGGAGCACGATGAAAATTTGGAAATTGTTCGACTTAGTCTTAATAACATGTCGTCAAAGGGTGAAAATATAAAACATCCACAAAACGACCCCGTAAGAGTCACAAACACCACGCACGGGACCAATGTAACTAGCAGGAATCGATTGTGCAGTCATAAGACTCCTAGTTTGAAAGATGGATGAAAATTTCAAAATTATTAGACGTTGGCTTAAAAAATGTCATCAATTGGTGAAAACATAAAACGACCGAAAACATCCGCATAAGATGCATAAACACCTTGCACGAGACTAATGTAACCCGTAGAAGTGACCGCGTCATCACGGGACTCTCGGTTTGAGTGCACGATGAATATTTTCAAACAACTAGACCCTGGCTTAAAAAAAGGCCGTCAATGGATGAAAACAACAAACAACGACAAAATGGTCCTATAAGAGGCACTGACACCTCGCATTGGACCAATGTAACTTGAAGGAAGTGATCGCGTATTCATGACACCCAATTTGAGAGCACGGTGATAATTTTCAAACTATTAGACTTAGGCTTAAAAATATTCCGTCAAAGGGTGAAAATGTGAAACACCCATAAAACGGGAAAGTAAGAGGCACGAACACCCTGCATAGGACCAATGTAACCTGTAGGAAGTCACCGTATAATCACGGGACTCCCGATTTGGGAGTACAACAAAAATTTGAAAACTATTTGACTTAATCTATCAAACATGCCATTAAATGGTGAGAAAATGGCCCCATAAGAGGCACAGACACCTCTCACAGAACCAATGTAACCCGTAAAAAGCGACAGCATAATCGCGGGACTCCCGTTTCGGAGCACCTCAAAAGATTTCAAACTGTTATACTTAGGACTTAAAACATGTCGTCAAAGGGTGAAAACGTAAAACATCATAAGAGGCACAAACACCTCTCACAAGAGTAATGTAACTCGCGGGAACTGACTACGTAGTCACAGGAATGAAGGTTTGAGAGCACAATAAAAATTTATAAATCGTTAGACTTAGGCTTGTAAACATACCGTTAACGGGTGAAAATGTGAAACAACCACAAAATGGCCATGTAAGAGTCACAAACACCTCGCATGGGACCAATGTAACTCACAGAAATTGACCTGGTAGTCACGAGACTCTCAGTTTGAGAACACGATGAAAATTTTTAGGTTGCTAGACAAAGGCTTAAAAACGTCATCAAAGGGTGAAAATTTAAAACAACCATAAAATAACCCTGTAAGATAGACAAACACCTCCTAAGGGACCAATGTAACCCAAGGGAAGTGGTCACATAGTCACGGGACTCCCGATTTGAGAGAACAATGGAAATGTCCAAACTGTTATACATAGTCTTAAAAACATTTCGTTAAGGGGTGAAAACTTAAAATAATCAAAAAATGGCCTCGTAAGAGGCACGACATCTCGTACAGGACCAATATAACCCGAATGAAGTGACCACTTAATCACGGGACTCCCGATTTGAGAGCACAATAAGAATTCGCAAACTATTTGACATTGGTTATAAAACATGTCGTCCAATGGTGAAAGCATAAAACAACACAAAAGAGGTCGTAAGAGGCACGAACACCTCTCACGAAACCAACATAACCCGTAGAGATTGACAGTATAATCATGTGACTCTGATATCGAAGCACGAAGAAAATTTGCAAATTGTTATACTTAGGCTATAAAACATGCCCTCAAAGGGTGAAAATTGTGACACTCGGCCTAATTAAATAACAGGTGATCAGTCATTTATTAAATTAAATCAAAGTGTCCGGTTGGATCATTTTTAGCATCACTACCGAAATATTACTTTTTCTTTATTAATCACCTAATAAATAATTAATCTAAGTGTGAAAACGTTTAATTTTATAGATTAAGTCCTATTGTTATGATAAAATATGTGAAACCATTTTCATGAACATATAATAATATTAGAGACCAACCCATCAAACTGAAATAAACATGCTAGATTAATCATCTTAATAAAAGATCCCATATCGAAGGAAAATGCAATATTAAAAAACAATCCCAACTAAAATAGAATACTGAAATAAATAAAGAGTACAAATCTCCCTCTGAACTAAATAAAAACTGGAAATGGGCAACACATGCCGTATCTAATAATGACTGGATAGAAGACTGAGACGATAAGGAAGAAGTCATTTACTACAAGGACCTACAACTCCAACACTAGATGCAGCATGTCACCAATCCAAAGATCTATGCTTGACACCCCTTTGGCTAGACACTTGTAATATATATATTTATAAATATACAAGTGAAAGAAGATATGACAAAAAACGGGTTAGAGCCCTAGTGTAAAACAACATTAAAATAATTTAGCAAGTATTTAAAATTCTTACAAGTTGATATTACACATATGTTAGTACCTCGACAATCACTTGTGAATTATGACGCCTCAACTAGTGTGCACGCCTAACTTACTACCAAACAAATCTACATAAATTTAACCCAATTCACTAGTCTAACCCTTTTCACTAGTTTAACACAATTTCCTTTCACCAAATTCTGTCTCAAGAAATCGTATAACTGTAGTTTATATATGCCAACCTTTTCTTATGAATATATCAAGCCAGTTATGTTCATCTCAATACAGAGTTAAGTTCTGAACCACTTCATTCATTTAATATTAATTATTCAATTTTCATCTACTTACAGGCACAGTAAATTAACCACAAGTATATATGTATCATCCACAATATATATACTAATAGGGCACAGCACATAAATCTATGGTGCAACCATACTCTACAATCAAGTCCCCATATCTCTCGTACAAAAGGGAAATGCTAGTCCGAAGCATAGTTCCAAGTCACTAAGAGGTCAGCACATACCCTCACATCTCTTAGTACCGTTTGACTACCATTATCAGATAGCCATTACCAAGGATGTCATGTTCTAGGGTACAAGTCAATATATACCCATGAGGTCCAATCGAGAGAAGACTATCTCGACGCGAAAACCTTTTTGATAGCAAGTAGCGCGGGTATGATTACACACAGATAATTTATAATAAATATTCACACATATATTTATATTTTCATCCTTCAGGTAGGTACACATATGGCCCATGTTATATTCTGACCATACGCGGTATATAGCACCGGAGTCCTATGTATAATTAATTCACTCTTACTTTCTCAATTACTGTAGGTTCTTCGGTACTTCTCGACTCTTGACGTGTGTCATTTTAATAAATGCCAAATCAGTAAGTATGCCCTCTCTACCCTACTGGTTTACATCATCATCGACTTGCATAATTCCCAATCTATCACACGCATGATTATAACTCATTTTATATCCTCGTAGCCCTATGGTTCAATTCCATATGAAATCGTATTACCTAGTCCCTATGAAGTCCCATTATGATATTTAATTAATGTCTAAGGGTCCATACACATTTGGGATGGGTTAACATTTAAAAAGAAAATAAGTGGGACTAATTCAAGAAGCTATTTCAAACCCTAGTTGATCATATAAATTCCAGAACTTCTTAATCATTACCAGATATCTTCATCTAAATATCACTAAAATTCGTAATTATGATTCTACACATAATAAGGATATCAACTTCGTTTGGTTACTAGTCAAACATATTAATTCATTTCTTCTCATTCACATCAAATCTCCAAAAAAACATGCATTTATTCTTCCTATTCTAGCATGGATGTTGTATCAACATGATAACAACAAGATGGATACTTTCGTGATCCAACGAATTTGAGTGGTATAGGAAGGATCCTTTTCTTCCAATATACGCGTTGGTGGTGGAATTGGTGATGTTGGTGTAGGGTTGGTGGTTCTCCTCATTGGAAGCCTTCTCTCTTCTCTCTTCTCTCTTCCATAGCCTCGCTGCTACTCCAATGTTTGTAACCCTTAAGGACTCTAAATCCAATCAGACATAACCCTTTCATTTTCGTCATTAATTAAGGCCTAAAATTGGAAATTACCAAAATGACCTCTCGGGTTGCTAATTAGGCCTAAAAACGTCCCGAGACCCAAACTAAACCCCTGGGTGCACTTTTCTGACTATCTCGACCCGTCCGAAAACACTGGCGCACTCGAAATGACCATACGGGTGACTTAGAATTAATTTACTTTTTATTCCATTAATTTTGTCTCAACACAACACATGCGCGTCCCGACTTAATTTCTATAATTGTCGTAGTATTCATTCGCGACAATTTTAATAAATTCAATCTCATATATTACTTTACTCAATAAGTAATATTCGACATAATTCTTATCATTAATTACTAACTCTTGTCACGCTAGTAAATATTCCATTTAAAAAATACGGATTAATATTAAATTAATTTATCCCAATTAAATTTATTTAATCTCGTAATTAAAAGCCATAAAAATACTTGGTATTACATACTTCCCCCTAATAACGGAATTTCATCTCGAAATTCGAAAAGTAAGGCCTACCTTGTAAAATAATTCTTGATACTTTATCAGTAAGCAAAACCAACTTTAGAGTAAGGTGCTCAATCACTATAGCCCCTGCCTCACAACAAGCTTGTTTAACACTCTCGACACATTATCAGTTATAGGGTCACACCTCAATAACGAAACTTCCCATTGTTCTCCTACCCAACAACATTCGAATAATAAGAGCCTATAAATCATTGTCCCCCATTATCTAAATATTATTAGGAGGAAGCACCTCACTACGTATCAACTACTAGTATTTATCTAAACAAAAAACTCCCATCCTGAGAGAAACCATATGAATATGTGACAACTCTTATCAATTGTTCGAATATCGATTTCCATTGATGTAACTCTTACGACGGTCAATAGCCATTTAAAATACTCTGTGGTAATTCCACTATAGTCATCGGACTCTAACTCGACCAATCAAAAATTTTGATTATCCGCTCACCTCTAAACAACTAGAAGGAGAATAGTTAAGGTTCTTCACACAAAACCTCAATAAGAACATTGTCCACCATAAACACGTATAAGCGATTACACAGAAATCTACCATTTGGTAATATCTTCCCCCAAGTACCGTACTATACTTCACTTATAAGCTATAATTGTTGCGGAAATGAAATGACCACAATGAGTCCAAAATTACAATCATACAGCTCCACTAGTCGTTTATCACCCTTCGCCTACTCCTCGGGCTATAGGTGGTACAACCTACTCAAAATGAAAAGTTATCCCCTCTACTTCCTGAAATCCTGTATTGAAGCTGGGTTTTAAGGATCTCATCCAAGTTCAGAACAATACCGAGCCGGACCACTTATCGGCGCAATCCTTCTTTTCAAAGAAAGACTGTGACATACTGTCTAATTGTGTAAATCACCAAAAATAATAACAATTACTTTCTTTTAGGTCAACTTGTTCCACACATTCGACGAAACTCGTGACCTTAACTTGAGGTTGGCAACCCATCAAAGAAATTTACCAAATTGACTGCCCTCTTCCATTACAGGAATCTTCGTCTTACTAAAAAATTCTCTGGTTTACCCTGTTGCTCCAACCGATTTCTATCTAGGTGTGGTGAATGCAGAGAGTACTCACTATGTCCCACTCAACATAGAATTCCACTTGTAATGTTTCACATTAAGTGACACTTAATACTCCCCTTCTTTCCTCAGCGTATACCGAAATTTCCTACCCGAGCACTTTTCTCCATGATGTGCACTTTTGGACCTTTTATACCTTACTAAAATCATCATTATATTTATGCACCAGTCTCTCTTAACATTTGAAAACGTAAAATTCCGCTCCATAATAGGTAAATTTTACTCTTCTCAAGGAATACCCCTTTTTAAATGGCTTCCCACAGCCTTTCAACAAAATTCGGGTGTACTATTTTTATTGCACACGTATATATGGATTATCGTCCTTCTCACACAATTCTTAATCCACTTTACCATTTCCACTTTATTATATAAATCCCCTAGGAATGTATTTCACACATTTATTCCCACGTCCCTTTAACTTCGACGATTTTGACATTAGTTAACCAGGATGCCCACACACCCTATAAACCATGCACACTGGAATAAACATCATATATGCTTCACACATAATGCTCAATTTCTTATTTCCCTTGTATTCATAATGTGGTTATAAGACTTGGGTATTCTCAATAACCCAGAAGTCGAAAATTTAAGTCCTCCTTGACATCGTTCCACCCTTCAACTCGTGGTGATAAAACAATATTTTTAATACTTACTTACGACACAATCGGCTCCATAGGCCATAAATCATAATTTAACTTCCAACTTAGTGTTATAGGTTGACTAATGGCCAAACATCTCACCATTTCCAACCTTATGCTAAGTTTCATGCGTGGGATGTCTCGTAAAGCGAAATCCAAACTAGGAACCCCCTATACACTACTGCCTAGGATTATTGGTTATCGAAATCCATTAGGCCCTCCTTCCATAACATGTACCCCTATATTCCTATCTCGCGACATAAGACTACATCTCCTCCCATAATATTCTTTAAATAAGAAAATTTTCTCCAATTCCTAGTAATCACATTCCATAAATCTCGTACACATAATCGTGACTCTTGAAACCTTATACCCACACATATGAATATAAGTCTTAACTCCCATGTCTCTAAAGGATTGAATAGCAAAGCTCTCTTTCAATCACCAAGTCATGGGCGCTAAGTATAATAATGAGTTAAATCTTTTCGCTTAATAATAAGCCCAATACACACTGAATCATGTCAATAAAGTCCCTACACACCCTGGATTTAAACATTTTATCACCATTATACCCTTCTAAGTCTCTATAATATATGATATAAATGCGATCTCGACCATCTCATAGGTGAGGCTTCGCCAGAACAAAACATCCTGCACTCGAGAAGTAACCCCGATAGACTTATGATATTCGCACACTATCGGTCTAATCATTACTATAAAACCATAATTAGGATAATATCATACTCGTATAACACATCACTTAAATGATTAATCTGAATAAGGTATATAACGCTATCAATACACCCATTCATCCTCCTCAAATAACACTAAAGATAACCCTACTATACTAGGGAAAATATTTTTATTAAACTCGGCTCATGTGTGAATCTAGTAAAAATCAAAATATAGTGACTCGCTCATGTCACATAAAACACGTCTCATCCTTTGAGGGTAAAACTCATAGTTCTACTTTTCCAATTTCCTTGATAGCTCAAATGGTTTTCGGACAAAACACGCATGTTCAACCCCAAACAAAAACTACTTTAATCATTGCCCCTTACTAGGCACCATACTATTGTCCCTTTACTCGCTTCGGGTAAAAAATTGACGCATGTCGTTTCAATCTCCACAAAATATCTCTATGAATAATCAACTTATCACCGATCATACTGACCATATTAGGGTTGCCTTCTGTCGGATTTTAGTAAGCTCGATCCTGATGGCCACCCTCATTGTTCCCTTATCTTTGTTGGACCTAAGTGACACACTACTATCTTCGATAGCCCTTACTGAATTTACCATCGATTGGTAAGGATTTAGCTACCTGAATCATTTAAATGGGTCCCTTGATGGGTCTCCACCCTTGTAGCGTTTCACTAACTGTGTTTCATCTAGTCTTACTCCCCAACTAAATCTTTCAATTCCTTTAGCTCATTTAACAAAGAAGCGCTAAAATGTCTATGGATAACGTGTGACATCATCACCATATGGATCGATTGTCCACCAGAATTCCCTTTAAGTCTTGTCAACTTTTCTTACGAGTTCATTTTACACTTGAAATCCTCTTCTCTATTTGTATATACTTCATAGGGCATAAAATTCACTAAATAATTAAATTCATTTTCACACATGGACCTCGGTTCGTCCCTCCTCTGATGAGTTCAGAACAACATTCACATCTTAACCTGAACATTTGATAAAGGAACTGTCAGTCAAACCATAAATCGTACTTAAGATCTTTCCATACTTTCGACCCAAATTTTCACTTTTAGTTAACCACACTCCGCCATATTCCCAAGCCTTTGGATATATTACATTCGTTGGTTAACACACACAATTCCCATATTTCTAGAACTTCCACTAATGGTTGTCCTCATTGCTTCTTGTGACTCTCTCCCAGTCCTACCATGTTGGGTGAGTCTATTTTGTTACCACTTTCGACTATAAAAGTACTTGGAAATCATATGTTATGCCTTAGATGTCTTTACCGTCCTGGTTTCTCAAGACATAATAGGGGTGACCTCGACTACGGTCACCATCTTCGAATATACTATAGAACCTCAACTAAGCCCTGTATTCTACTGTCTGCCCAACATCCCTCGTCTGTCAGACTTCATTATTAGAACACACCCGAACACAAATAAGATTTACTAATATATATACATTATAGAAGGAGAACTAAATCTCACCATAGAAATCAGCAATCCTAAACATAGGGCTTTATATCAAACAAAGCAACGCTGGAAGCCTAATAAGCCGCACAGATCCTAAAGACACTAAAACCTGGCTCTGACACCAGCTGTGACACGCTGCCTAATTAAATACCAGGTGATCAGTCCTTTATGAAATTAAATCAAAGTGTCCGGTTGGTTCATTTTTAGCATCATTATCGAAAAATAACTTTTTCTTTATTAATCACCTAATCAATAATTAAGCTGAGTGTCAAAATATTTAATTTTATAGATTAAGTCATATTGTTATGATTTAATATGTGCAAACATCTTCATGTACAAATAATAATATTATAGACCAACCCATCCAAATATAGTAAGCATGGTAGATAAATCATCCCAATAAAAGATCCCAAATCGAAGGACAAAGTAATATCCAAAAACAATCCCAACTAAAACAGAATACTAAAATAAAAAGAGAGTACAAATCTCTCTCTGAACTAAATAAAAATTAGAAATGGGATACACATGCCCTATCTAATAATGACTTATTATAAGAGTGAGAAGACAAGTAAGAAGTCGTCTACTGCAAGGACCTACAATTCCAACACTAGATGCAGCACGTCACCAGTCCAAAGATCTAAGCCTGATGCCCAAGTGGTTGGGCACCTGTAATATATATATATATATATATATATATAATAAGGAGTAGAATTTTTTTTACTATTGCATAAGAAGATTAGACTTATTATGACTTATTATAATGACTTATTATAAGAGTGAGAAGACAAGTAAGAAGTCGTCTACTGCAAGGACCTACAATTCCAACACTAGATGCAGCACGTCACCAGTCCAAAGATCTAAGCCTGATGCCCAAGTGGTTGGGCACCTGTAATATATATATATATATATATATATATATATATATATATATATAATAAGGAGTAGAATTTTTTTTACTATTGCATAAGAAGATTAGCTAAGTAGAGGTGGGGATTTTGTCAACAAAGCACTAGATGGAGGGTGAGATCACAATTCACACTATAAACTCTATAACTCACCACACCTCATCATATACTCTAAATAATATTTAAAATTTTAACCCACTAAAACATTATTTCACCCATATTTTATTCTTAGATTTTCATTTCTGATTCAAACAAAGGGGCATTAGGGTAATACACGGAAAAGTAATTTGTTGCTCACACACACGATGACTCTCTCTCTCCCATTCATTCTCACCACACCACACAACCCATCTCAACTCACCCTCCCACCCAAAACATAACACACTAGCCTCATACTGTTTCCTCTCGAATGTAAAATCATGGACTGCGATGTCATTTTTTGGTTTTACGATTTCACACTATAGACGTTTTGGTTAAATCGGAGCGTATTTTTTTTTTTGCATATCCAACCGGAACTTAGGTTTCATTTGTAATTAATGTTTGATTGTAGCTGATGTCGTTTAATTGACATTTTTGAGTTCTCTTATTGTTTGATTCTTTTTCTGAACAATACTTTGATTGGGTACTTATATGGTTTGATTCTTTTTCAATGTTGGATGGGGTTTGTGATTGTATGTATTTTTTAAAAAAAAAATTGTATTTAATTCTTTGAAATTAGTGGTTTGTTTTATATGTTTGGCTTTGTTTTTTAAATTAGTGGTTTTATCTTTATTGTCTTTTTTGTGAGAACATTTAAATATTTGGTTCGATTATGTTTTTCTAAGCTCTTGCAATGTTTTTTTGTTTCAGATTTTGAGCTACTAGAATAAATCTACAAGCGGTATTTACATGCTTCCATAAGTGTTTTCTTCATTTTGATTTTCATTTTCAGGTAAGTACTCTGATTTCTAAGGGTTATTTTTAAGCTTATACTAATACTATTACCTCTCTTTGTGGTTGAAGTCATTTTCGTGTGGAATAGAGGTTATGGGATTTGGTACTACTAATTAAATGTAAGCGTTTATATATGAATGTTCTTGGTACTCTCCCTCTTACGCTAATTTTTTAGAAGGATGTTCAAATATTTGTTTGCCTACCAAATGTTTGAGAAAATCTCCATATAGGTATCTTGATTTATTTTTTGACCTCCATATAAGCATGCCCTTTTCCTAATATTGAACATCACTGAACATGTGGTGAGATTATATGCGGGATTTAATGTCGTCACGCCACTCTGTTATTTGAAGTTTATGATATGAATTAATTTTATTAGTTATGAATTTATGACAAATTCTACTTTATTAGTGTTTGGTCACTATTTTTTTTTTACATTTAGATGTTTATGCTGTGAGCTACTTTCATTTGATTCGAGTTCGGCAAAACATATCAGCTATAGTACACTATTATTTTGACTCTCAAGAAATTTCCATTTGCAATTTTGATGTTAGACTAAAAATGGTGGTGGTGGGCTTTGGGAGTTTTTGTAGAGGCAGTTGGGTTTCATTCCTGCCAATCTTACACATGGCTTGGGAACATGTACTGATCAAGTTATAGGGTACAAAATTGCAGATGGTTTATTTCTCCACTGCTGATAAAGGCAAAAAATAAGGAATAACCATACATGGATAAAAGTGCAGTAACTGATTTATGTAGCATTATTATAAAAAATGTCATATTTGCATGTATACTCAAGGAAAGTATGTTGAAAACCTATGTCCCTTATATAGGACGCAATGTGAGCAGCAAGATCCAATGTGGGCCCATGAGTCATGTGAGAGGAAGCTAACTAAGTCAATGAGCATATCGTAAGAAGAGGTGTTCTTCACAATCTGAAATGGAAAGATATCATGACAAATCCAAAAGGAAATTTAGGAATCATATAGACAGTGGCCCCAAAGGTTTGTAATAGTTTTGGTTTTTCTATCTAATATTAATTGTATTTTTGAATTGAGTAAATATAGAATACTTTGTATTTGTATGTTATGTGTATATTTTAATTTTAGACACATTTCTCATTCGGTTTGTTTTTATGATTTATGGCATTCTAAATTATTTGTACATTCAAATTTCAAGTATTAGATTCATGTCCATACTTTACAAAGCTAGATGGAAACTCAATTACAAAACTCAGATCAAATGACCACTGATTCATGTCCATACTTTAGAAAACTATATCAAAACTCAAATTTCAAGTATTAGAAAGTGCTATCATGTCTTCGTGTTTGCTATCACGATATCAATGTGAGATGTTTTCCCCAATTAAATAATTTGTACTTCATATTCAGTAATTGTGACTTATGATATAATGATTGTAGTTTTTATGTTTATTTTGTAAAGTGATCACTAAAAGTTTATACATGTTGATGTAAAACCCCGTAATTTTAAATGACTTTTAAAATGGGTTATATTTTAAATTAATGGATTAATTAGATTTTATTATTAATTAATTCATTCGGGTTTTATCCAGACGGTGGATATTAAAATAGATGATTCTGAATATTACTTAAAGATATTTAGGTAATATATGAATGTGATGTCATATATATGACTGTATGATATAAATTCGGTAATTTATATTTTTAGTCAGACGCGGTATGGGACGTGTCGGGACTAATTTATTAAATTTAAAAGGAAATTTATTTTATATCGATCTAATAGTCATTTCGATTGCGTCTTTGCGTCCAGAAGGTTCGAAATAGTCAGGAAAGTCTATTTGGATGTTAATTTTGAGTCTCGGGTCATTTGGAAATGAATAGACAACCCGAAAGGGCATTTTGGTCATTTTTCTAGGGGGTGTGAATAGTGATTTCGGGTTTGTCCTATTATAAGTATTGGTAGATTAAGTGTATGTGGGTTATTCATCTCCTCTTCACAAATTAGAGAAGCCATCTTCCTTGAGAGAGTGGAAGGGTACTTGGGAAGGAAAAAGCCTACTTAGGAAGGAGAAGAACAAGAACCAAGGTTCACCACCACCAACCACCACCGGAGTTTGACTGGAGAAGGGACAACCAACTGAGATATACTACACCAAAGGATCAGACCTTCACTAAAGGCAAGTGTTTGATAATGGCAATTTAAGTTTGTATATTGTCCATGTTAGAATAGTATGAAAAGAGAAGATTATTCATGTTTGGAAGAAATAATGGATTATTAAATGGATTTCTGGAAACTGAAATGATATAGGAATTTAACTCATGTTGTAGGATGAAAATAATCATGCAATATTCATATATATATATATGTGGAAGAAAAATCTGAAAACCATTGAAGTGTTATTGAAGTTAATATGTTGATGATTTTCTGGAAAATAAGGAGATAAACATGCTTTTTAATCCAATCCCTTGATGATTCTAGGATGTTTAGTGTATTGGAAATAGTTCATATATGTGGATATATCATGTAGTAAAGATTATAAGTCATTTGGGATGTTTAGATGAAGGTATAAATGATCATAAGTTGCTAAACCCGTAATTGCTGAAATGCAGAAAAACCAGGCTGTGACCTGAGGGATCGATCGATCGACCCCTGCCTTCGATCGATCGACTTCCCCAGAATATGTAAAGTTACGTCTTTTTTAAAATGTTGATTCTTATCCCAAACCTTTTGTGGAAATTTGGTGATTATTATTTGGATATTATGGGACTTAGAAAATATAAGTAAACCCTTGATAAGATTTGAATTAATTTGATTTGGATTCAAGTGATTTAAATGATGAAAATTATATTGAATGGAATTTCGGTTGCTAGATTCATTTGTTAAATTCCTAATGGGGATGTATGAGGATTTAAGATAGGACCAGTAGGGGTGATTTAATATAACACCTAGGTATCCTTAAGTTTACAAGAGGGTTTAATCCTAAGTGAAAGAAGATGTGTTTATAAGAGATTTGAAACTATCGGTTTTCAACCTTAATTAAAAGGAGAACTAAACTCGTAGTAGTTCGAGAGAAATAATGTGATGGACCAGTAGGATATTAGTGACTTCTTACTGAATATAAGATGAGGAAAATCTTATTTTAATCTTATGAGATGGGATTTTAGAACACATTTGGTTGAAAGAGGGTGTGAGGTTATCCCGATCGCATAGTTGAAGTTGTCGAACCTCCTCGATCGAAAAAGTTAAGTAGTAGTGTTTTGGAGGGGTTCCTTGTGAGGATTTCACTTTCCGAGACGCTCCGCGCATGAACCTTAACGACGTCGGGAGTGGAGAGATGTTAGAGGATGCGAGGATAATTAAATTATGAAGTAAAAATATGATATTTTAATACGTGGAATTTAAAAGAGATATAATGTTGCGTATGGGAAATATATTAGGGTAGTGATAATTACCTTATTGATATTATATTATAGGTATGATAATACCTATTTGATTGATTGATGATTTATGTGTATGACATACATAGCTTACTTGCTATCGGTGGGGGGTTTGCGCTTGAGGGCAGTCATATCCTGATGAATCCATGGGATCATTGATTTGTCGCTCGAGAACATAAGTCTATGAAAGACTTATTGGGGAGTTGATAAGTCCGCTGACTGTGGGTACGTAGGTATGTGCGTGACCCATGGATACGAAAACTATGTTCGCCTCCAATTTGTTTGTTGTTGTTTGTGGTTCGTGGAATCTTACCAAACCTTTAGTCCCCTATTCGGCGACCTGCGATGATGGGACATGATAGCAAAGTAATGCATTGCACCGCAGATGTGACTCGGGGTGCCGTATTATATATGAATATTTATATATAATGGATTAAATGATGGAATGGATATATGTTGTTGTTAAATCTATCTACAGTGATAATTGTAGATAACGGTGAATAGAGAAAGATAGTGGAATGAAGTTAATGAATGTTTATTCTTACAGAATTGAAACGCTTAATTCATATTAATGGGAAATTGTTCATGTTAATGAGAAACGATTCATAAATGAGAAATGTAAATGAATAATAATGTGACGTATGGTATGGGACATACGGGGATTATGATATGGGAATGGAATTATAATATGGAGACTAGAAAAGAGGAACCATTAACTAGGAGGTTAATAGGAAACGTTAAGTGTGCACTCTAGTTGAGAGGTGAGAATAGAAAGTGAGAGTTGGATCTAACATGTACATAATAAATGCTTTATTTCACTTGTTAAATACTTGGTATTTTAAAAATCATCTACACATTCGGGCTCTGACCCGTTTCCTTGCATATTTTCTTTTTTATTGTATCTCTATATCAGGTGTCCAGCAACAGGGACGCCAACCTTAGCGGATGATGTTGAACTATGGAGATATGGAGTTTTTTCTTAGACGCCTTTCATCTTTTGATTCACAGTATTCTTAGTTAGGGCATGTCTCCCAAAGGATTCAGTTATCTTTTCTATCGAGGTCAAATACTATTGTATTCGAGACTTTTTAATATATTTAACATTGTTGGGATTATTGTAAAGGATTTATATTATTTGGGAATGTTTATTCTAGTTGCATTTAAATTCTTTTGTGTTATTTATTGGGTTATCAGTGTTGTAGAATAAAATGTGTTGTGTTATTCTTAAACTGGAAATGGATTTTGTTAAATTAAAATTTGGAAAGTTTTTAACACTAGCTTAATTGAGTATTGGGTGAGTTGTAAATGTTTTCGACAGTGATACTAAGAATGAGCCAACTGTATATTCTGTTTTAATTTGGTATGGGACTGGCCACCCGGTATTTAATTAGGTGGGGTGTTACAGTTGATTGAATCAACTTTAGTAGATTTATCTTTTTCTCACTTATTAGGAGTTTGAAAATTGGGAGATGTCTATTTGCTTTTTCTTTTATTTAAATGACTTTTCTTCTTTTTCATGAGCGTGAGTTGATATAGCAACCTTAACGATTTATAACAGCCTTATTTAAGATGTATGCATCCTAAAGAGATATAGTACCCTTAAAGATGCTACATAATTGAAAATTAGATTCTTTTTTGATATCCTGAGTAGGGCCAAATGGAATTGAAAACTCGATTGTTCATTGCAAAACTAATTACACGTCAAATTTGGAGTGTAATTGTATTGCACTAGAGTTCAAAACTTTAAGATTGACCCAAAATTACTTTTCATATTGCACTAAAGGTGGTTGTTGATTATTTATGGCTAAAGGGGGTTGTTGATTATTGATGGCTAAAAGCAGTGGTGTGTCAATGCATTTTTGGTTATCTCTTATCCTCTATATTTATGAGTTTCTCTCACTTATGAAACCTTCTTTGTAATGTCAACATTTTCCTTTTCATTTCCACCTAATAATTTCTTTATTTGTCTTATATAATTTGGTTTCATTAGTAATTGGTTACGTGGGGATCATCCTATAGCTATTGAATTGACAAAGATCAATGGTTTTCTTATTCTCACCTTTTTAATTTCAAACCTTTATGAAAATTGAGACTTGATTATCTTTGGTTTGTTATAGCCTTAAAAAGCATGGTCCAAGGGAGACAAGGAAGACGAGAAGAGCAGATGAGGTTTACGGATTAAAAGCAAGCAGATCAAGGAAGAAAGATCAGTGAGGTCTATTATATTTTATGGTCTTTATAGTTATGGTTACAAGTGGATTCTTTATGTTTTATTTTGACAAAGTGTTACATTTATTCTTTATATAATGAATTTCATTTATTCCTCGACTTTTAGTGTATGATATGAATGCCAAATAAGCTTTTGTATAATCGATTATGTTTTTTATAAGAGGTCCAAATAAGGACGGAGTATTAGTATTGTTGTAGAGAATTTTTTAATTTCTTAAATGGGGGGATACTCCCTTTGTGTTAATAGGTCTAGGAATTTTAAGAATGGGGGGATAACTCATTCTTAAAATCTGAATTTTTTAACAAGTTAGTTTTACACTATATGATGTTTTTTTGGTGTGCCAAGTGTGAGTATAAATTCTCAAAATTCTTCTCAATAATTTTTTTTTTGGTGTTTTTTCAACTGTAGTTTCGGTGAGATTCTACGGAAGATTTTTGGCATCAAGAATAAGATTTTAATACAATTTTATTCTCTGTTTCTAATTACTTCCGGGTCAACTGCACTACTTGCTCTATGATTTACACACTATTGTTCATATAATTTTTGGGAACTCATTTTTGATATATACAATGGTGGTATTACATCAGTCATGATATACACTATTTTTTGCAGGTTCCTTACTATCAAGTTTCACCTACTTCATTCAGAAAACATGTGATTTTGGTTTGGCTTGGATTTTTTTTTATATGAGCTAAGTTCAGTACTATGTTCTACCTTATCATCTGAATGGATTGGATTAGAAACACTTTTCTCTCTCTCAAATCATCTAATAGTTTGTACCTGGTCAACTATATCTATTATTGTTTGGGGATTCTTCCTAACAACTCTTGGTATGATGATCTACCTTGGAAATTCTCCTGTATAATTCATAAAAGGATTTATTGGTTCTATGACCAAATTTAGTATGATAATCTTCCCCTGTTCATTACTCACTATTACTGGCCTCCCTCTTCCTTCTAAAGCCATACTTGGGATGCTCTTCTTATTTATCTCACTGCTCCTCTTCATGTTCATTACTCACTATAGATTGGGACTATGTCTGTGGCTTGGATTTATAAATAGTAGACTTCTTCTTTGGGGATGTCTATATTGGCTTGGAGGTGTTAAACTCCTACTTGATGCTCCGTTTCAAGCTATGATTGAGAAAACCTCGATATGAGGACAGTCTATAACATGTTTATTTATCTTTTATTTTGTATGTGTTGAAATATAACAGGTATGGAATACGTAAGGTATGGAATATAGAAGGTACAAAATTTTTGTATCCAAATCAATTTTAAAATCTATATGTGTTTAAATTCAATAGTCATTTTAGTCATAATGTTTACTTGGCTATAATGTTTCTTCAGTTTTCACGACATTAAACTTCAATATTAGTACACTCTCTTCCGTCATTTTCTGCAACGGATCCAGGATTCAATGTCATATTTAGCCAAATTTTTTTCATGCCTTCATGCAAGGTCATTATATTATATATTTGAATGAACTCAAAAGAGTTAATGTTGAGTTGGTAGAATTGGTTTGTAAACATCACCAATCTGCTTTGACTCATCAGTGTTTCTTCAACCAATCTGCTCCAACTCATCTCAGTGTCTTTAACGAATACTTTTTTTATTCTTCACAGTTCTATGAGTACCAATTTCCATGTGTTGTGGTGGTTCTTCACATGGACAGCTTTAAAGTCAAGCTTTTTTCAATTTGAATGCTTGCATAAGAGTACCATTATCGTCCTTTATTTGGTATTTTATTTTTTTTCTTAATCATTTATACATCAGTCAATCTAAATTAGATTACAAAAAAAGAGTTGATGTTTTGCTTTGTGTTTAACTGAAGTGGGAGTTCTACATTGTTTGTCGACATGTATGATTCATTTTGTTTTGTTTACTTACTAAACTTTTGAAGATATTTTGATTAATTTGATGCCGTTATTTCATTTCAATCATGTTGTATTTTTTGCACACATTTAATTCTTTTGTCAAGATACTATTTGTTCTATCTCTCACTCTCAGGTATACTATATACTTAGTTTGTGAAGTGCAACGGATGCTGTAGATTCAAGGCGCTTACGAATGGTGCAGAGTACAACGAATGCTACAAGTAAAGCCTTTGGCATGATAAATGCTATAGAGTACACTGAATGCTGCAAGTAATGCAGATTCACAGTGTGCCATCGCCACGACACTTGCCACGGGAGTTTGCATAAATTGATGGCATCGGTGACACTAGAATCAATGACATGTGATCTATTATGATTAATTGAATCACACCTATAATCACTCCTTTTGTGGATGTTAATAGTAATATATGCTATTCCAGTCATTGAAATACATGTTGAAGACGTTGAAATTCCCTCACGAAGACTCAATTTTATTCAGGAGGAATAAGTTTGAACTCAATGGTGTGTTTAAGAACTTCAACGGTGTTTACGGACTGATTTTATATATTGATATAGATTTAATATAGATTGATTGATCTTAGGAATTTATTTTGTGGATTGAAAATGTCCTCTTTTATAAAATCAGTTCCTATACTCGATCAATGTATATTCAATCTATGTCCAGATTGTATATAGGATCATACAAATCATCGTATCGAAGACGGTATTTGCGACGGTGATTGGAGAAGGTTTTCATGTTGGCCCCTATTCCGCCAACTTGGCTAACAATGCTCATACAGTCCTTGGTAATACCTATTAGTCAAATTTTAACCTAATGAATCTCCATTATTAAGTTCAATGAACAAAACACATATTTTTTGTGGTCATTAGTTTTAATTAATAGTATTGATCATGATTGTAGAGTAGAAGGTTAGTTGTTAATTAATACACTCCAAAAGTATTGTTGATGGTTATTTTTTGATGTTGGTTATAGAGTAGAAGGTTAGCTGCAACAAAGAATCAATTTTTAATTAACTTTTGGAGTGATCAATGGTATTGAAGAGGTTTTGGATTGATCAACTAAGAAAGTGGTTGCTACACTTGGCATAGTTGATCCCAATTTTGTGGCATTCTTCACCCCAACTGCCCAAAACATGGTTGATGAACAGGTGTTCTTGCTGCTGCCATACCTCAATTGACCAGGCATTACTTTGGAATGCAACTTGACCACGTAATGCTGAGGTAAAATTCTATCTGTCTCACCACATTATTGTCCTTATATTCCCATTGTTTCTATATTGGTTTAAATACGAAAATAAAAAGAAATAATAATGGTCATATTCAACGATTTGGAGGGAGATTTCTGATAGATGTTCCTATCAGATGTTGAAAACTGATGGATTGCTCTAACCTTGATTTGGATTTTATCTTTTTTTTTCATCTTAAGATGCCGAGACTCTTTACAGATACATTCATTATATTTTCTTCATGCCCTGTTTATAAAAAGTTGATTTAAACTTTTTCTTTTCAGATATGTGCAGCTATGACATTGACGACGTTGATGTTGAAAACTATTGAGTCAAATACTACAAATGTTCTGCGAAATGTTCTCACAGTGAGCCTTAATTTCATCTTTGCCCATAACGAGCTGTAAAAAATATTTCAATGCAAGAAAATAGTGATGCCCTTTCATTGGAAAAGATTTCACCTCTAGCAGTCTCAGATGCAGCTATGTTGGATCCTAAGGTAATCGTTGGTGGCAAGGGGGATATCAAAGAAGAAGAGGACCTAACACACGTGGAGAGGAAGAGGAGTAAAGCTAACCAGAAAAGAAAATTTAAAGCTCAAGGAAGTGGAGAAGATTCTGAGAAAATTTAGAGAAGATTCAGAACACATACCTACCGTCGATTGATCGGGTTTCGTTTGTTGAAATAATTTTTTAATGTTTTGTTGAAATTTATCATTTTCGAACAATGAATCTCAGTTGGAGATTTGAATCAACTTCTATATGAATCCATATTCAACAGTATCATCATCTGAATTATTTGTCTTGTGATAAAATGAGTTTATAATTCATTATTTAACACCAAGTTTTTCCTTTTCATTGTCAGTTGGTTTTGTACTTTAATATTTTTCTTTCAATTTAGGTTGATGTGAAGAGATATGGTATACGTTTACATCTTTAAGCCCTTATAGTCATGAGTTAAGCAGAGAAAATATAAAAACAAAGTTGTGGAATCATTGACCCTTATTCTCATATTTTAAAGCCCTCTTTAGTTAAAGCAACAACCAGTGCCCAATGCTCTGTAGATGTTCCAAAATCAGGAGATCACATGAGAATATCTAGAGAGAATTTGATTGTTGCGTCTGATATTGAAGTACGGTTGTAACTTTGAGTAAGGTTATTTCATTTTTGAATTGTCTAATTCATTTATACGTTCCTTTTTTAGTCTATATACTATACATCTTGTACATGATATGATTTACTTCTTGTTGATTTTTGAATTGTTCGATATATCAGGTATACTGCATCCCCCTGTTTTGTTCTCCATTACATAGTTGCGTCCAATGTTCGATATATCATGTATATTTCGATATATCAGGTATATTCCTTATGCCATTTTTGTATATTGTATGAGTTGTCTCATACAATGCAGACTTTGTGTTTTATATAGTGCCAAAATGAATATGTACTCATATATTGAGTAGTTCAATCTCATAATATCATTTATTTCGACATTTTCATACAAACATGCTAGAATTATTTTTTCTACAATGGGAAATCTTTTATTTATAACCACTATTGATAGGTTAAATGATTTGATTTTTAATTTTAGTTTGAAAATAAGTAATAGCTTACCAGTGGCAGAGGAGAGGACATTCTGATATTTTGTTTACTCTCTATGTATGCAGAAGAGTGAAGTGTTTCGTGGAAAAAAAGTTGGTGCTGACGCTTGCATATCTACGATCTTGGTAAAAATTTGTCATATCTTTTAACCTCATTTAGTCATTTGATCCCCTCTTACACATACTGATCTTGACGCGAAAACTGAGGAGATGATTGTAGATGTTCTAGGGGTGGATGTTTTTAGGCAAACAATTGCTGGTAATATTATGTGTATTCTCAAATAGAGGTGGCTTGGTCCATCCCCACACATCTATAGAAGACTTATATAAGCATTCAACCCTCCTTCAGGTCCCCTTAGTGGCAGGGACTCTGAATCGTGGTAGCATTGTTGCTAGCTTGACAGTTATTGACTGGGCGGCCTACTGTTAATCAAACACTATAGCAACTAAATTGTCTGCTATAGATCTTTTGTAGGAAATGAGCTTTGTGGAAGTGGGGAATATGTTAAATCACTCAAAGAGTCTGAACATTATGTGTTGTATAACATTAAAAACCAATTAATTGAATGTGTTGGTATATAACTATTATACCAATTGGTATATAACTGTTATATCATTTCTCAACTGATGGAATGTTATACCAACTGTTACAACACAAAACCAAAACAACTATTATAGAAAATCGATTATATCAACTGTTATAACTGTTATACCAATTGGTATATATCAATTTTGAGAATGATGGAATACTATACCAACACCAACTCTTATATACCATTTATACCAACACCAACTCTTATATACCATTTATACCAACACCAACTGTTATACCAAACCAACAGTTATACTATCTGACCAAAGTGCCAACTGAACGATTAATGAAATTTAATACCAAATGAAATACCAAACCAACTGCTATACCATTTCAAACCAACTCAAATATTTGAATTACAATTTTAAATCAATATTTGAAGTACAATACCAACCGAAATTCCAACTCAATCACAACACTGAATTTCAAACCAACACTGAAATACCAACTGAAATTCTATTGTGCTACTGAACTGTGTAAGTTTTAGTGTCTTTTCCTATGTTCTAATTAGTCTTTTCTAGACAAGAAAAATCTACCGTTGATTAAATTGATTTATTTTGTTGTGTGTGACTATTGAATTATTTAGTGTTGGGAATGCAGTTAATCTTCGTTGTAATTGTCATTTTCAGGTCCATTTCAAACTCCTTTTATATTCCATTAATTCGGATCGTATGTAATATTACTTTCCCCCAATTAGTTTCACTTGATATTTTGACCTACATGTTTAAGAAAATTGCAAGTACATATCGTATGAGTAAGTTATCAAATATCATGTCTACATATGCCAAATATTTGCTCTGTTATGTTTCATGAAATGATTTTTTTTACTAAAGTCATCGTAATTATAGAAACACACTTTAATACAACCAACAATGGAAAACCATCGATTACAACACAGTTGTTTCCTAGTGTTCCGAGTAATAATTGATTCAAAAGATGACGTTTTGCAATTATCTACTTTGAAAATTTTCTAATACATGGGATTTGTGTTTTATTTTGTTTTTGTAAAGATAAATAAAAATGTCCAACTTCATTGTCATTGGTTGTTTGTAATTATCAGGTGTGTATAGAGATCACTGTGATGGTCTTAAGGTATGTATATAGACATACTTGGGAGAATAAGTGTCACTTTACGACAAAACTTACGGTATGTAAAAAAAAGGATTTGGGGTTGAGTTTTAATAAAGATATGTTTGTGTCAAGTAAAAAGAATAAGATGGAGTTATTTACGACAAAACATGCGATTTTTGTTTCTATATTGTTGGATTTGCCGTTATCCCTTGAGAAGGGTGGATAGTCCAATAAACAAAGGAGACTATGCCCAATTTTTTAAAAACTTTGACACTTTGTTTATATAATATTTGACTAGCTTTTTCAATTTACTAACTATATTTTCTTTTTTGTATCGGGTCGCATTTGGAAAAGAACGGACAATAATTATAGTGGAACATTGAAGCTTTTGTTAGGCGCATTTGTTTTTTTCTATATTGTTGGATTTGTCGCTATCCCTTGAGAAGGGTGGATAGTACAATAAACAAAGAAGATTCTGCAAAAAAATTTTAAAACTTTGAAACTTTGTTTTTTAATACACAATTCATTTGATGAATATTTTGTATATTTCATATTATATGTGAATTTGTTTGATGAATTTTGGCTATTTGAATGTTGTTGGGCTATTTCTTGTTTGTTAAGCATGTTGAATAATTTATAAACAAAGGAGATTATGTCCAATTGTTATAAATTACACTTTTTTTTTGTTAAAAACGATATATTTTCAATTTTGCAATTACGTACTTCAAAATTTTTTGTCGTTTTCTAATTACGTACTTTGAAATTTTTTGAAATTCTTCTAGTGTATATATATACAAGAGAAAGAAAAGATGGTAGGAAACGGGTCAGAGCCCGAGTGTAAAACAGTATTAAAATTGTTTAGAAGGTATTTAAAATCCTTACCCGTTGATATTACATACATGTGTCACACCCCGCCTAATTCTGGCGTCGGCCGCCACCAAAACTAAGCCGGGCGTGAACTAAATAAATACCATTCTTAGCATGAGACAGATCTGAGACATAAATAAATCAGTCCATAAGATAAATAATTGGTCAATCTCAAATGATCACAAATAACTAAGCGATAAAAGATCCATCACATGCTAACTCCAAAAATCCAATCTCCAATAATGATTAAATAAAATCTGAAATAATCCCAAAATAAATCCTCTAAACAACTTTGGAACCGAATGGCCCAATAAAACTCAAATGAAGTCTCATAATACGTCTGGAAAAGAAAGTCTAACTAAACTATGCCATAAAGTAAATAACTCTAGCTGCACCTCCAATGATAACTCCGATAAACTTATACAGCTTCTCCAAATTCTAATCCGGAAAAAGATTAGTCAACGCATGGGTCAGAGCCAAAGCCCCGAGCAAGAATACACACTACTCCCCTAAAATAGGATCCTTGAATCCAGACAGTAGCATTATACGCAATAAATATCACAATAGAATATTTTAAATTAAACGGGATAATTAAACGCGATAGATATAAATCTCTAACTACCCGCATAAATCCCCATTTATAAAGGCACACCAATATGATTTTAATTTCCCAAGTCCCACGATGTTAATTTAATTAAATTAACAGCTTTTATTATATCCTCATTTTATTATGGCGGTCCTCCCGCCTCGGGTGATTTCTCCACCAAAAATACACATCCCCTCGTCAAAACGCCGGCTGGCCCATTTAAACTGTCGGCCCTCGCTGATTGACAAGGTTGCACACACGACACAACATAAAACGTCGGCTGGCCCGTTTAAACTGTCGGCCCTCGCTGATTATGTCTCCAATATATTTTAATACCCGTCTTATTATCTTAGGTATTAGTTCTCAATTTCTCAATTCACAATTTATAATTTACCCCCCCCTTTTATCGATGTGAGATCCTCAAAATACCCCTTAGTCCCATACCTAAGGGTTCCCAAGTCATCAATACGTCCTAACTTATTTATATGAGGATTTTCTAACATAAATCATAACCTAGTCTCATACTTAGACAAGTGTAACGACGATAAAGTAATAAAAATCACCCCACCCTCAAGGTTATAAAAACGCAATAATCTTCCCTCACTAGTCCCATTCCTATAAGGCATTCTAAAATATAGGGGGAGCAAAAAAATACCCAACAATCCATCGTCACAAGGAAATATAATAATACCAAAAAGTCACACAACCACGCATGATTAATCAACGTATAAAACTACGCATGATAGTCCAATTCAATTAAATCTTTAATTTAATTATCACAACGTCAACAATACCAAAATAATCTCATTTAATTATTTTAAATTAAATATACCAATTTTTCATCATATATACATCAAAAACCAAATTTCATTATCTCTACATATATTACATGAGTTATACGCACCCAAAAATTATTTATTTTAAAACTAGGGCTTTTTCTATATGCAACCTACACCAATAAAACCCAAAATCACTCATCAATCCTACGTACCCAAAGGGTTATGAATATTATTCAGATTAAAAGATTTTATAAAAAACAGCCCCATAATTAGTATTCACTTTTTCTTATTAAGTTACTAATTATTTTTAAGAAAACATGTAATTAAGTGTTTAGGTGACACTTAAAATGCATAATACTAAAGGAAAAGAATAGAGTATTCATGCCTGAATAAAAGTTGGTTTAGAAATCTGATCTTGAATGTGTATTCCTCTAAAAAATTTGACAAAGATTCATTCTTGACGCGTCTTGAGAAAATCCGGTTAATCTTGACAAAACTTGAGTTGAAAGTTATGTAAAATGGGGCTCGGGTTTTGAGGTTGAAGAAGATGAAGAAGATGAGAGGATTCTGATTTTTGGGAAGGCTAAAATGTGTTTTAAAAGATCTAAACTCGTCACTTTATGTTTATATACCAAAAAGAATTAGAGTCCTAATCAAATACATATACTTGAAAAAATCATTACGAACAATTGGACCGTTAGAATCACCTGAAATTTTAGTATGTTGTATCGAAAGGCGAGACAGGACTTCTGACAAAAATTCAGCTTGATCGAACGGTCGGATTTCTAAAAATATTATTTTTACTAGAGAGTTTTATGTTCCGAGGACTCTTAGAGAGTTTTATGTTTTGAGGACTCTTCTAAATAATAAAAATTCAATTAAAACTCCATTTTAATTCCGATTCCAATTCCGTTTGAAAATTCATTTTTCAAATATAAAAACCAACACTTTAAATTATAAAATTTATAAAATCCAAAATTTCATTTTTCTTCGATTTCCAAAATTAATTTAACAATTCCCATTTAAAAAAATCCGGGTTGTTACATACTTCCCCACTAGCAAAGAATTTCATCGTCGAAATTAAACGAAGCATACACATAAACACTTAAATCTCGTAAAAAGAAAATAAGGCTCACATATGCCTACCCGTAGAATACCATAAATGGGCGCCCATACACCCAATTCTATTCGCACCTACCCCACGAGCAACAAAATAATATATATTGCCTATATACATACACATAACTATGAAAATAATGGCGTACCACATGCTCTCAAAATCCCCCACTCGGTCCTATATCCGAAAGTCATTAAAATTCTAACTTCCTCAAATTAAATCTCAAGATCAAAAATCGATACATACGGTACCTAACATCTGTACTAAAATCTCCAAAATAATTATCGTATCCAAAATCCATTTTAAGGATCCCCACATCAAGCTTACTAATTCTAAACTCCATGTCTACAACGTCCTTAACTCAAAACTTCACATCTCCAAGAAACATATCTAACATGTATGCTAGACCCTCTACCTTAAGAAGTACGAATCATCAAAGGGAATCAAAGATCGGCAACTCGGAAGTTAAACGGACTCATAACCTACGAGACCTAAGACCATGCTCTGATACCATCTGTCACACCCCGCCTAATTCTGGCGTCGGCCGCCACCAAAACTAAGTCGGGCGTGAACTAAATAAATACCATTCTTAGCATGAGACAGATATGAGACATAAATAAATCAGTCCATAAGATAAATAATTGGTCAATCTCAAATGATCACAAATAACTAAGAGATAAAAGATCCATCACATGCTAACTCCAAAAATCCAATCTCCAATAATGATTAAATAAAATATGAAATAATCCCAAAATAATTCCTCTAAACAACTTTGGAACCGAATGGCCCAATAAAACTCAAATGAAGTCTCATAATACGTCTGGAAAAGAAAGTCTAACTAAACTATGCCATAAAGTAAATAACTCTAGTTGCACCTCCAATGATAACTCCGATAAACTTATACAGCTTCTCCAAATTGTAATCCTGGAAAAGATTAGTCAACGCATGGGTCAGAGCCAAAGCCCCGAGCAAGAATACACACTACTCCCCTCAAATAGGATCCTTGAATCCAGACAGTAGCATTATACGCAATAAATATCATAATAGAATATTTTAAATTAAACGGGATAATTAAACGCGATAGATATAAATCACTAACTACCCGCATAAATCCCCATTTATAAAGGCACACCAATATGATTTTAATTTCCCAAGTCCCACGATGTTAATTTCATTATATTAACAGCTTTTATTATATCCTCATTTTATTATGGCGGTCCTCCCGCCTCGGGTGATTTCTCCAGCAAAAATACACATCCCCTCGTCAAAACGCCGGCAGGTCCGTTTAAATTGTCGGCCCTCGCTGATTGACGAGGTTCCACACACGACACGACAAAAAACGCCGGCTGGCCCGTTTAAACTGTTGGCCCTCGCTGATTATGTCGCCAATATATTTTAATACCCGTCTTATTATCTTAGGTATTAGTTCTCAATTTCTCAATTCACAATTTATAATTTACCCCACCCTTTTATCGATGTAAGATCCTCAAAATACCCCTTAGTCCCATACCTAAGGGTTCCCAAGTCATCAATACGTCCTAACTTATGTATATGAGGATTTTCTAACATAAATCATAACCTAGTCTCATACTTAGACAAGTGTACCGACGATAGAGTAATAAAAATCACCCCACCCTCAAGGTGATAAAAACGCAATAATCTTCCCTCACTAGTCCCATTCCTAGAAGGCATTCTAAAATATAGGGGGAACTAAAAAATACCCAACAATCCATTGTCACAAGGAAATATAATAATACCAAAAAGTCACACAACCACGCATGATTAATCAACGTATAAAACTACGCATGATAGTCCAATTCAATTAAATCTTTAATTTAATTATCACAACGTCAACAATACCAAAATAATCTCATTTAATTATTTTAAATTAAATATACCAATTTTTCATCATATATACATCAAAAACCAAATTTCATTATCTCTACATATATTACACGAGTTATACGCACCCAAAAATTATTTATTTTAAAACAAGGGCTTTTTCTATATGCAACCTACACCAATAAAACCCAAAATCACTCATCAATCCTACGTACCCAAAGGGTTATGAATATTATTCAGATTAAATTTTTTTATAAAAAACAGCCCCATAATTAGTATTCACTTTTTCTAATTAAGTTACTAATTATTTTTAAGAAAACATGTAATTAAGTGTTTAGGTGACACTTAAAACGCATAATACTAAAGGAAAAGAATAGATTATTCATGCCTGAATAAAAGTTGGTTTAGAAATCTGATCTTGAATGTGTATTCCTCTAAAAAATTTGACAAAGATTCGTTCTTGGCGCGTCTTGAGAAAATCCGGTTAATCTTGACAAAACTTGAGTTGAAAGTTATGTAGAATGGGGCTAGGGTTTTGAGGTTGAAGAAGATGAGAGGATTCTGATTTTTGAGAAGGCTAAAATGTGTTTTAAAAGATCTAAACTCGTCACTTTATGTTTATATACCAAAAAGAATTAGAGTCCTAATCAAATACAAATACTTGAAAAAATCATTACGAACAATTGGACCATTAGAATCACTTGAAATTTTAGTATGCCGTAGCGAACGGCGAGACAGGAGTTCTGACAAAAATTCAGCTTGAGCGGACGGTCGGATTTCTAAAAATATTATTTTTACTAGAGAGTTTTATGTTCTGAGGACTCTTAGAGAGTTTTATGTTTTGTGGACTCTTCTAATTAATAAAAATTCAATTAAAACTCCATTTAAATTCCGATTCCAATTCCGTTTGAAAATTCATTTTTCAAATATAAAAACCAACACTTTAAATTAGAAAATTTATAAAATCCAAAATTTCATTTTTCTTCGATTTCCAAAATTAATTTAACAATTCCCATTTAAAAAAATCCGGGTTGTTACATACTTCCCCACTAGCAAAGAATTTCGTCCTCGAAATTAAACGAAGCATACACATAAACACTTAAATCTCGTAAAAAGAAAATAAGGCTCACATATGCCTACCCGTAGAATGCCATAAATGGTCGCCCATACACCCAATTCTATGCGCACCTACCCCACGAGCAACAAAATAATATATATTGCCTATATACATACACATAACTATGAAAATAATGGCGTACCACATGCTCTCAAAATCCCCCACTCGATCCTATATCCGAAAGTCATTAAAATTCTAACTTCCTCAAATTAAATCTCAAGATCAAAAATCGATACATACGGTACCTAACATCTATACTAAAATCTCCAAAATAATTATCGTATCCAAAATCCATTTTAAGGATCCCCACATCAAGCTTACTAATTCTAAACTCCATGTCTACAACGTCCTTAACTCAAAACTTCACATCTCCAAGAAACATATCTAACATGTATGCTAGACCCTCTACCTTAAGAAGTACGAATCATCAAAGGGAATCAAAGATCGACAACTCGGAAGTTAAACGGACTCATAACCTACGTGACCTAAGACCATGCTCTGATATCATCTGTCACACCCCGCCTAATTCTGGCGTCGGCCGCCACCAAAACTAAGCCGGGCGTGAACTAAATAAATACCATTCTTAGTATGAGACAGATATGAGACATAAATAAATCAGTCCATAATATAAATAATTGGTCAATCTCAAATGATCACAAATAACTAAGCGATAAAAGATCCATCAAATGCTAACTCCAAAAATCCAATCTCCAACAATGATTAAATAAAATCTGAAATAATCCCAAAATAAATCCTCAAAAAAACTTTGAAACCGAATGGCCCAATAAAACTCAAATGAAGTCTCATAATACGTCTGGAAAAGAAAGTCTAACTAAACTATGCCATAAAGTAAATAACTCCAGCTGCACCTCCAATGATAACTCCGATAAACTTATACAGCTTCTCCAAATTCTAATCCTGGAAAAGATTAGTCAACGCATGGGTCAGAGCCAAAGCCCCGAGCAAGAATACACACTACTCCCCTCAAATAGGATCCTTGAATCCAGACAGTAGCATTATACGCAATAAATATCATAATAGAATATTTTAAATTAAAGGGGATAATTAAACGCGATAGATATAAATCACTAACTACCCGCATAAATCCCCATTTATAAAGGCACACCAATATGATTTTAATTTCCCAAGTCCCACGATGTTAATTTCATTAAATTAACACCTTGTATTATATCCTCATTTTATTATGGCGGTCCTCCCGCCTAGGGTGATTTCTCCACCAAAAATACACATCCCCTCGTCAAAACGCCGGCTGGCCCGTTTAAACTGTCGGCCCTCGCTGATTATGTCGCCAATATATTTTAATACCCGTCTTATTATCTTAGGTATTAGTTATCAATTTCTCAATTCACAATTTATAATTTACCCCACCCTTTTATCGATGTGAGATCCTCAAAATACCCTTTAGTCCCATACCTAAGGATTCCCAAGTCATCAATACGTCCTAACTTATGTATATGAGGATTTTCTAACATAAATCATAACCTAGTCTCATACTTAGACAAGTGTAACAACGATAAAGTAATAAAAATCACCCCACCCTCAAGGTGATAAAAACGCAATAATCTTCCCTCACTTGTCCCATTCCTAGAAGGCATTCTAAAATATAGGGGGAACAAAAAAATACCCAACAATCCATCGTCACAAGGAAATATAATAATACCAAAAAGTCACACAACCACGCATGATTAATCAACGTATAAAACTACGCATGATAGTCCAATTCAATTAAATCTTTAATTTAATTATCACAACGTCAACAATACCAAAATAATCTCATTTAATTATTTTAAATTAAATATACCAATTTTTCATCATATATACATCAAAAACCAAATTTCATTATCTCTACATATATTACATGAGTTATACGCACCCAAAAATTATTTATTTTAAAACTAGGGCTTTTTCTATATGCAACCTACACCAATAAAACCCAAAATCACTCATCAATCCTACGTACCCAAAGGGTTATGAATATTATTCAGATTAAAAGATTTTATAAAAAACAGCCCCATAATTAGTATTCACTTTTTCTAATTAAGTTACTAATTTTTTTTAAGAAAACATGTAATTAAGTGTTTAGGTGACACTTAAAACGCATAATACTAAAGGAAAAGAATAGAGTATTCATGCCTAAATAAAGTTGGTTTAGAAATCTGATCTTGAATGTGTATTCCTCTAAAAAATTTGACAAAGATTCGTTCTTGACGCGTCTTGTGGAAATTCGGTTAATCTTGACAAAACTTGAGTTGAAAGTTATGTAGAATGGGGCTAGGGTTTTGAGGTTGAAGAAGATGAAGAAGATGAGAGGATTCTGATTTTTGAGAAGGCTAAAATGTGTTTTAAAAGATCTAAACTCGTCACTTTATGTTTATATACCAAAAAGAATTAGAGTCCTAATCAAATACAAATACTTGAAAACATCATTACGGACAATTGGCCTGTTAGAATCACTTCAAATTCTAGTATGCTGTAGCGAACGGCGAGACAGGACTTCTGACAAAAATTCAGCTTGATCGGACGGTCGGATTTCTAAAAATATTATTTTTACTAGAGAGTTTTATGTTCCGAGGACTCTTAGAGAGTTTTATGTTTTGAGGACTCTTCTAAATAATAAAAATTCAATTAAAACTCCATTTTAATTCCGATTCCAATTCCGTTTGAAAATTCATTTTTCAAATATAAAAACCAACACTTTAAATTATAAAATTTATAAAATCCAAAATTTCATTTTTCTTCGATATCCAAAATTAATTTAAAAATTCCCATTTAAAAAAATCCGGGTTGTTACAACATGTTAGTACCTCGACACTCACTTGGGAAGTCTTACGCCTCAACTAGTGTGCATGCCTAACATACTACCGAACTAATCTAGATAAAGTTAACCCAATTGACTAGTCTAACCCACTTCACTAGTTTAACTCAATTTCCCTTCACCAAATTATGTCTCAAGAAATCGTATAACTATAGTTTATATCTGATAAGCTTTTCTTATGAATATATTAGGCATGTTATGTTCATCTCAATACAGACTTATGTTCTAAACCACTTCATTAATTTAATATTAATTATTCAATTTTCATCTACTTACAAGCAGAGTAGATTAATCACAAGTATATATTTATCATCCATAATATATATACTAATAGGGCACCCCACATAAATATATGGTGCTAACATACTCTGCTATCAAGTCCCCGTATCTCCCGTACAAGAGGTAAATACTACTTTGTAATCACTCTCAAACTATAATAACACAAAACACACAAATTGGAGGAGAAGCATAGTTCCAAGTCACTAAGAGATCAACACCTACCCTCTCGTCTCTTAGGACCATCTGACAATCATTCTCAGATAAGTTGTAACAAGTCTACAAGTCTATATCCCCCCATTAGGTCTAATCGAGACAAGACTATCCCGGCACGGACACCTCCATGATAGCAAGTTGCACGGGTATGATTACATATAGTTAATTATATAATAAATATGCACACTAATATTTTTATTTTCATCCTTCATATATGTACACCAATGACCTATATTATATATTGACCATACGCGGTATGTAGCGCCCGAGTTCTACATATAATTAATTCCCTCTTACTTTCTCAATTACCCTAAGTTCTTAAGTACTTCTCGACTCTCGATGTCTATCATTTTAATAAATGCCAAATCAGTAAGTATACCCTCTCTACCATACTGGTCTATGTCGTCATCGACTTGCATAATTCCCAATCTATTAGAGACATGATTATAACTCCTTTTATATCCCCTCAACCCTATGGTTCAATTCCATGTGAAATCGTGTTACCCAGACCTTATCCACAACCCTGCTGGTCCCTATCAAGTCCCATTATGATATTTATGCTATGTCTAAGGGTCCGTACACAATAGGGTTGGGTTAACATTTAAAAAGGAAATTAGAGTCAAATTCCAAGAAGAGTCGATAGATTGATGAAAAGGGGTAGATCGATCGATCCAGTCGATCCATCGACATTCTTGAGTCGATTGATCGATCGATCGAGCATATGTTGGACGAATTTCTACAATTACTTACCTACGGGTTTCATCACCAAAAATCCTGAAAACTTCTATTATGTCATCCGAAACTCCCAACCAAACATCACAAATGTTATAGCAACGGGTTTGAACAATTTCTAACATTAAATCTCCAAGTAATCATCATTAAGTGGGACTAATTCAAGAAGCTATCTCAAACCCTAGTTGATCATATAAATTCCAGAACTTCTTAATCATTACCATATTACTTCATCTAAGTATGAAGAAAATTCGTAATTGCGATTCTACACATAATCAGGATATCAACTTCGTTTGGTTGCTACTCAAACATATTAATTCAATTCTTCTCATTCATATGAAATCTCCCAAAAAACATGCAATTATTCTTCCTATTCTAAGCTGGATGTTTTATCAACATAATAACAACAAGATAGATACTTGCCTAGAAATCAAAGGTCTGATCTGAAAAATTTGAGTGGTATAGGAACGATCATTTTCTTCCGATCTACACATTGGTGGTGGAATTGGTGAGGATGGTGTCGGGTTGGTGGTTCTTCTCCTTGGAAGCCTTATCTCTTCTCTCTTACTTAGCCTCTCTACAACTCTAATGTTTATAACCCTCGAGGACTCTAACTCCCATCAGATATAACCCTTCAATTTTTGTCATTAATTAAGTCCGAAAATTAGAAATTACCAAAATTCCTTCTCGGGTTGCGAATTAGGCATAAAAACGTCCTGGGACCCAAACTAAACCCCCGAGTACACTTTTATGACTATCTTAAACCGTCCGAGAAGATTGGCGCACTCAAAATGACCATGCAGGTGACTTAGAATTAATTTACTTTTTAATCAATTAATTTAGTCCTAACATGATACAAGCGCCTCACGACTTAATTTCTATAACTATCGTATTATTCACTCGCGACAATTTTAATAAATTCAATCTCACAAATAAATTTACTCAATAAGTAATATTCAACATAATTCTTATCAATAATTACTAACTCTCGTCACGCTAGTAAATATTCAATTTAAAAAAAATCTGGATTGATATTAAATTAATTTATCCCAATTAAATTTAAATAATCCCATAATTAAACGCCACAAAAATACAAGGTATTACAAGAATGTAAACCAACGATAAAATGGCCTCGTAAGAAGCACGCACCTATCATGGAACCAATGTAACCCCTAGGAACTAATCACGTAGTTATGGGATTGACGGTTTGAGAGCCTGGAAATTTTTTTTAAACTGTTAGACTTAGGCATGTAAACATGATGTCAAAGGGTGAAATAGAGAAACGCGGCCCTATAAGAGCCACAAACACCTCGCACGAGACCAAGGTAACCCACTGGAAGTGACTGCGTAGTCATTGGACTCTCAATTTGAGAGCACGATGAAATTTTCAAGTTGCAACACTTAGGCTAAAAGACATGTCATTAAAGAGTGAAAACATAAAGGATCCACAAAACGACACTATAAGACACACGAGCACCTCGAACAGGACCAATGTAAACCGAAGGAATGAACCGCGTATTCACGGGACTCCATGTTTGAAAGCACGAAAATAATTTTCAAACTAGTAGACTTATGCTTAAAAATATGTCGTCGATGGGTGAAAATGTGAAATAGCCACAAAACAGCCAAGAAGAAGCACGAACACCCAACATGGGACCAATGTAACCCGTAGGATGTGACCGCCTAGTCATGAGTCTCCCAGTTTGGGAGCACGAAGAAAATTTGCAAACTATTAGACTTAGGATATAAAACATGTCGTAAATGTGTGAAAATCTAAAACAACCACAAAACGTCCCCGTCAGATGCACTAACACCTCTTATGGGACCAATGTAACCCATGGGCATCGGTCGTGTATACATACGACTGACGCTTTGAGAGCAAGATGAAAATTGGTACACTTTAGAATTAGGCTTGAAAATATGCCATCAATGGGTAAAAATGTAAAAAAGTCACAAAATAACCCCGTAAGTGGTACAAACACCTCGTACGGGTCCAATTTAACCAAGAGGATGTGACCGCGTAGTCAGGAGACACTAGGTTTGAGAGCACGATGAAATTTTTAAAATTTCTAGACATAAGCTTAAAAACACGTCATCAAAGGGTGAAAATGTAAAACAACCACAAAATGGCCTTGTAAGAGGCACTAACACCTCATATAAGACTAATGTACCTCGAAAATAGTGACTTCAAAGTCACGGGACTATTACTTTAGTAGCATGATGAAGATTTGCAAACTATTAGACTTGGGCTTAAAAACATGCCGTGAAAGGGTGAAATTGTGAGACAGACATAAAATAATCTCGTAAGAGGCATGAACACCTCATACAGGACCATCTTATCAAGCAGGAAGTGACCGCCTAGTCACAAGACTCACGATTTGAGGACACAACAAAAATTTGCACACTAATAGACATGGGCTTAAAAACATGCCGTCAAAGGATGAAAATAAAAAACAACCACAAAATGGCCCCATCAGAGGTGCGAACACCTAGCAGAGGTCCAATGTTACCCATAACAACTGACTGTGTACTCACAGGACTCCCGGTTTGAGGTCATAATGAAAATTTGGAAACAATTAGACATAGGATTAAAAACATGCAGTCAAAGTTTGAAATAATTAAATAGAAACAAAGTGTCCTTTGAAGAGACATTAACACCTTGCACGGGACCAAATTAACTCACAAGAACCGACCGTGTAGTCACAAGGCTCTTAGTTTGAGAGCACGATGAAATTTTGTAAGATGTTAGCCTTAGGATCAAAGACTTGTCGTTAAATTTTGGAAACGTAAAACAACCACAAAAGTTCCCCATAAGAGGCATGAACACCTCTCACAGGACCAATGTAACTCGCAGGAACCGATCATGCAGTCAGAGTTCTCCCGATTTGAGAGGCACGCCAAAAAATTTCAAACTGTTAGACATAGGTTTAAAAACATGTCGTCACAAGGTGAAAACGTAAAATAAATCCATAAGAGGCACGAACACCTCGGACGAGACCAGTATAACCCTTAGGAAGTCACTATGTAGTAACGAGACTCTCTTTTTGAGAATACGATGAAAAATTTCAAACTGCTTGACTTAGGCTTAAAAACATGTCGTCAAAAACGATGCTATAAGTGGGATTAACACCTCTCATGGGACCAATGTAGCCCATAGGAAGCGATCGCATAGGCATCAGACACTCGGCTCGAGAGCACGATAAAAATTTGCAAACTATTACACATAGGCTTAAAAACATGCCGTCAAAGGGTGAAAATGTAAAATAACCAAAAAATGGCCCGTAAGAGTCACGAACACCTTGTATTGGACAAACATAACCCGCAGGAAGTGATCGCATAATCACGGGACCCTCTGTTTGAGAATATGATGAAAATTTACCAACTGTTTAACTTAGGCTATAGAACATGTCAGCAAAGGTTGAAAACATAAAACAATAAGAAAACGTCCCCGTAAGGGGCACAAACACATTTCACAGGACCAATGTAACCCAGAGGAAGTGACAGCATAATGGCGGGACTCTAGTTTTCAGAGCATGCCAAAAATTAGCAAATTATTAGACCTAGGCTGCAAAACATGTCGTCAAAGGGTGAAAATGTAAAACAACCATAAAACGACATCGTTTGAGGCAGAAACACCTTGCACGGGACTAATATAACTCGCAGAAACTGATCGCCTAATCACAGGACTTTCGGTTTGAGAGCACGATAAAAAATTTCAAATTTTGTAGACTTAGGCTTAAAAAATGTCGACAGAGGGTGGAAACATAAAATAACTAGAAAACAACCTTGTAAGATGCATGAACACCTCGCACGGAACTAATGTAACCCCAAAGAAATGATCGCGATCACGGGACTCCCGATTTGGGAGCCCGACAAAAATTTGAAAACTATTTAACTAGGCGATAAAACATGTCATCAAATGGTGAAAATACAAAACAACCACAAAACGACCATGTAACAGGAACAAACACCTCGCATGGGACCAATGTAACATGCCGAAAGCGACCCCGTATTCACTGGACTCCCAGTTTAGGAGCCCGACGGAAATTTTCAAACTGTTAGACTTGGGGTTAAAAACATGTTATGAAAGGGTGAAAATGAAACACAAATACAAAATGGCCTCGTAAGAGGAGCGAACACCTTTCACACGACAAATGTAACCCGCATGAAGTATCAACATAATCACGGGACCAACGTAACCCAAGAGAAGTGACCGCGTATTCATGAGACCCAGTTTGAAAGAATGGTAATAAATTTCAAACTACTAGACATAGACTTAAAAACATGCCATAAAAGGGTCAAAATGCTAAATAGACACAAAATGGCACAGTAAGAGGCAAAAATACCTTGGACGAGACGAAGGTAACCAGCAAGAAGCGATCGTGTAATAACGGGACTCCCGATTTGAGAGCATGACAAAAATTTACAAATTATTAGACTTAGGCTATAAAACATGTCATCAAAGGGTGAAAATGAAAGTTGGACATAAAATGGCCCCATAAGGGGCACAAACACTTCTCACAAGACAAATGTAACCCGCAGGAACTGACCACATAATCATGGGACTCCCATTTCAAAGCATGACAAAAAAATTTAAATTGTTAGACTAATGCTATAAAACATGTTGTCAAAGGGTGAAACAACCATAAAATGGCCCATTAAGATGCACCGACACCTCTCACGGGTCCAATGTAACCTTATGGGTCCGACCACATAGTCACGGGACCGATGGTCTGGGATCATGATGAAAATTTATATACTGTTAGACTTAGTCTTGAAAACATGCTGTCAAAGGGTGAGAATGTAAAATAGCCACAAAATTGACCCGTTAAAAGGCATGAACACCTGGCAGGGGAGCAATGTAACCCCCAGGAATCAATCGTGTATTCACGGGCCTAACAGTTTGTGAGCACCATGAAAATTTATGAACTATTAGACATAGGCTTGAAAACATTCCGTCAAGGGGTGAAAATAAAAAACAGCCACAAAAGACTCCATAAGAGGCACGAACACCCTCGCACATGACTAATGTAACCCAAAGGAAGCGACCGCATAACCAGTAGACTCCCGGTTTGAGAGCATGCAAAAAATTTGCAAATTCTTAGACATGGGTTTGAAAATGTGCCGTTAAAGGGTGACAATGTAAATTAATGATAAAATGGCCCTGTGAGAGGCCCGAACACCTCGCGCATGTCCAATGTTACCCACAAGAACCCATCGTTAGTAATGGAACTCCCAGTTTGAGAGCACGATGAAAATTTGCAAACCGTTAGACTTAGGTTTAGAAACATATCGTCAAAGATTGAAAATGTTAAATAACAAAATGGATGTTGCAATGGAGTATATGATTTACATTAATTTATGTTTGTAAAATCTTACAAGTAAATATTCATTTAAGTCAAGTCGAAAGCTAAACACATGCAGAGACTATATGTGAGAATATTAAACATATAGTCATTTAGTTATTTCTAATGTTTTTATAAAATTTGATTGAGGCAAAATAAATGTTAATTTCAAAATTAAACAACATTGCACATGTTTGTGAAAATTGAATAGTTGATTTTAAGTCCATTTATCATGGTATGTACGAAAATCTTTAGGCAACAAATACAAATGCCAGAATTATAGGACCATGGTAAATTAATCAAAGGGTAGTATCTCTTAATAATATAAATATTCTTCATAGTCACAGCACTCTCCATTTGAGAGCATGACAAAAATTCCAAATTGTTATAATTAGGCTTAAAAACACGCCGTCAAAGGGTGAAATGTAAAAAAAACAACAAACTGGCCTCGTAAGAGGCATGAATACCTCCCAATGTAACCCTCGGGAGGTGACGGTATAGTAGCGGGACTCCCATTTTGAGAGCACGGAGGAAATTTCCAAGCTATTAGATTTAGGCTTAAAAATAAGCCTTTAAAGGGTGAAAAGATAAAACAGCAAGAAAACGTCCCTGTTAGATGCGTGAACACCTCTTAAGGGACCAATGTAACCCTCATGAAGCAATTACGTAATCATGGGACTTTCATTTTGAGAGAACGATGAGAATTTTCAAACCGTTAGACATATGCTAAAAAACGTGTCATCGAAGGGTGAAAACATAAATAACCCCAAAACGACACCGTAAGAGGCACAAACACATCATACGGTACCAATGTAACCCGAAAGAAGTGACCATATAGTCATGGGACTCCCAGTTTGAGAGAAGGAAAAAAATTGCAAATTGGTAGAATTAGACTCGGAGATAGCTCTTCGTCATCACTATCTAAGTCATGCTCCAGGAGGTGGGGTAGAATGGCATCCATTAGAATCCATTGGTCATCTTTTGAGAAAGGTTTATGACAGTAAGCAAGACACTCAGTTTGGTACTTATACCGCAATGTAGAAGCCTTGGTTGTCTTAACTTCCCTTAGAGTGCTCAACCACCTATAAGAGAAAGCCACATATATGTCATCCTTTAGCTTTACTTGTGCATCTTCCCAACCTGCATTATAGCCCTCCGACCATGATTACCGAGGTCCTATCTTGAAGTCATTCCTTAACTTTTGAATGTGATCCTTGAGCCCAACATAATTAAACTTTAACCCAGCTACCTCTCTTCTTAGAGTATCATTCTCGACCTCAAGAATTATTGGCACTTGACTAACCACTATGTTCTCTAAGAGTTTGGCCCTTAAAATATTGATTTCTTCTTTAACAAGTTCCCTAATCTCCTCCATCTCTTGGAGATTGTCTTTTAATTTGGTGACAAATTCAGATTGGTCCTTGTATTATTGATTTCTTGCCCAAAAATATTTATAGATCTTTACAAAGGCAATGTGAACCTTCAAGTTGACATCAAGCCTAAGGATTTGTCCCAGTGAAGAGTTCACAAGTATATACTAATCTAAATCAATGCTTTACAATCATCAAAATGAATAAAAGTATCAAAATACGAACAAAGGCACCAATGGATATAAAATAAGAACATTTTTTCATTCACTTCATGAAAGGGGTGGCATAGGCCAATACAGCGGGATCCAAGGATAGGTACAAATGAATAAGAATAGAAATAAAAAAAGAACTGGTAAAATCAATGAAGTCAAATTCTTGTCTTGCTCTGTCACGTGTTGTTCTCCCACCACGTTCTTCCCTCTGTCAATAGATCTAGAACTTCGGCGAGCAGGGACAATCTCTATTCCAGAAGGTTGACCAGTGTCACCTTCCTCCCCTTCCTCATGTGGATAAAGTCCAGGGGAATGAAGACTGAAGAGATCGAATTTAGCAGGAGTTCCAGTTGCCTTCAAAGCTTGGTCCAAACCCTTTTTGAACGCAACCTTGCAACTATAAGTGAGCTACCATTTAGCATCATCCTAGGATTTGTTAATGCCTTTATGGTAGCAGCGTCCTACTCTTGATCAAGATCACCCTCTAGCTTAGCGACCTTGGATAACAATCTCTGATTGTCCTCGATAGGCTTATCTTTTTTAGCAATCACCTTTTTTTAAGCTCATCAAAGTCCTTGGGACCCGTTAAGCTCATCAAATTTCTTGGACATCTTACCTTTATCTTGCTCCCAGGCCTAGAAATATTCAGCAAAAGGCTTCCTTCTTAGGCTTTAGAGCATTTTTTATCTCATGTTTCTTCCTGGACTTATCGGCATGATTGCCTAGCAGAGTTATAAAATTAGATAATAACTACATAAGGAAAGGTGAACCCATAAGGTTAGCATGGTGAAAGAGAAACCACAAAAAGAAAAAATAGAAGAAAAAGAAATTATTTGAGCATGAAGACTTACTAGGGCCATCGCCGTAGCAGTCCTCAAGGCAAGTTGGGACAACCCCATCCTTGAATAGAGATCATAATTAAAAGTGAGCATAACTGCCCTTTTCAGTAATTCAGGGGTAAGGTGGGGTCATCGCCCATGCTAACCCCTAGTAGCAGCAATGGGAACCATCCTTCTCTTTGCCTCCCTCTTCTCTTCTTCTCTCTTTCACCCCCCTTATTTCTCTCTCTTTCTCTTCTTCTCTTCCATCTCCTTCATTATCTCCTTTTCTTTATCCTTGCTGAGCAGGTAAGAACTTTTAGACCCTAGGGATTAAATACTAGATGCCTTCAATAACATTAGCCAATTGGGTAGGATAGCCTAATCGTTGTCATTATCAAAAAATTTAAACTTCTTGCTCTTCAACAAAGGTTCCATATATTTCGAGTATTCTTCCTATTCTTCTCCTTCCTATTCTCCCACTATCCTCTTCTTCCCTCTTACTCCTCTTTTTAACTTTCCTCCTCATCCTATGTCACTATGGGATCAGAATCACCTACCTTAGGTCATACTAAATTTGGGACTCTATCAATTGGAATTGAAATAAAGATAGTACCTATATTTTTATACTCCAACAGAAAGGTCATTGACCTATGATGCTCACCGTCTGCCAAGCTCGTCAGTATCAATTTCACTGATATCAGGTTCCTTAGTTTTGGCACGAGTTGCAAACATAGTGGAGAAAAAATATAAGAACAGGGAAAAAAGTGTTAGAAGCATTCATGAAAGCATGAAAAAGAAAGAAAGAAGAGACCTATTTCAGCCTCTCCATAATAAAATAATAAAAGGACCCCGTTGTCTCTCCACCATAGAAATAGGAGGGCAGTAACAATTCGTCACAGTAAAATCTTGTTCCCAATAATCCTTATGGGAATTATAAAGATTCACTACTAGTCCCCGCTCTACCTTTCAGGTATTCAAGTACAACAAACGTTCTTTGGTTCGCGACCACACCTAGAAGTATCATAGTTCGGCAAGACATAATTTTGTTCCATAAATGGCAGTTATCCTATGTTCTCCATTAACTATATTTTAAACATTTGGGGCACATTGAGCGGGCACAATTTTGAAGTATCTAAGGAACCTTAGAAACAAATCATTTAGAGGAAATTTTAAATCCTCGTGAGTTATCAAGAGGGGGTGAATATAGTGCCCACCCTCAACATCAAGGACATCCCATGGAAGAGGGGTATAATACATAACTACCTAGTCTAGAATATGTTATTGACACCTAAATTATTCTACTGATTTACTATCTAGCATCTCCATGATTAAACAGGGAAGAAAAATGCTAATGATAACCAAAAAACAAACTCCAAATAAAAAGCTTAGAGAAAGAAGAGCTAAACTTATAAGAATTAGTGAAGCTTTAAAGAAGAAGAACAACTCTGATTTTAAAGAAGATAGAAAGGAATGGATCTTAGAGACAAAGTATGTGTAAAGGATGACCATGATAATTGAATCGACATTTGTGTTTGCACTTGAACTGGTTTCAAAAATCTCAAATGATGAGCCACGCTTCCTAGGAAAATTTTAGCTCTTTAGTTATCTAAGATTACCAATGTACCCTTTAGTTCTCATAAAAATTACAAATATGCCACGCCTATTTTGAATATCACCTTAGGCTTTAGGCCTGTTTAAAATATGTTGGTAAAAACTTACTAGCCTAAAGATGTTAAGGGAAAATGCGGGAGCCCATTTAATATGGTCCATGAAAGTAGCCAACCAGCCCAGATGGATTTACATGTTGCCCGATCCAAATCATGACTTAATGACTATACGAGTATTTTAGTGGTATAATAACACTTATGGATATGGTCAAATCATGTACCAAGAATATCGCATGAGATATTCAAGTACATCTTGGTAAATCCACGCGTTATTTTGAGTTCCTTGAATAACTCAAACTTTGTAACAACATATATAAATTATACACCCTGAACAGGAGCATAGGGATTGTGATTTGAGACTTTAAAAGACACTTGATAAGAAAAATAACCTCTCCATGGACGTAGGCAAGTTGTCGAACATTGTACATCATTGTGTTGTGATCTTTTACTTTATGTATTTGTGATTATTTTTTTTGATACCTATATTGTGATATTTTTATCACTCACATTTGTTATAAGTTAAAAATATGCTATGTGTGATTCGTATATTGTAAGAATATTTGACATCGAGGGGACGAAGGGATTTTTGGGATAGTTAGTGTTCTCAACTTATTTTTGGTTTCTTTCTAAGTATGGGACTAGTAGGTAGGCCTTAGTTATTGGTAAACCTTTCTAGGTATGAGACTAGTTAGTGTATATTTTTGAGTAGGGACGACCCCGTGGTGAGGCTAATTTTTACGTTATTTTCATTAGATCGCTAGCCTAGGTGCAGAGCTAGGTAGCTATTTTGGTATGTATTCTTCCAAAATTAAAAACTAGGATATATTTGTGTTTTAGAGACCTCTGGGTATGGGACTAGGGGTGGATTGAGGATTTATTCTTGATAAAAGGGTGGTACTAATAGAAAATAACGAGCCCTTGAGAAATTTTAGAATTAATGCCTAAGGTAATAAAAGGGTGATAAAATGAATTTGCGTTGCCAATAAGTGTAGGGTTGATAGTATACGAGCTGGATGGCTATAACGATGTGGGGGTGTGTTGGCGTCACTAATAAGTGCATGGATAACAAAATATGGGTTTATTTACTATTGTGTTGTGTCATGTGAGGGACCTCGTCAATACATGTAGGTCTAACAAAATTGGGTCGATCGGCTATAGCGAAGGGAATGTGTGTGGTGTACAACATTAGACAAGACTGAATAAGTGCAAGACCAATAGAACAGTCGGTTGGGTATGATGGAACTTCCATAATAATAATTTGGTTAAGCTAATTAAATTAAATTGATAGCTTTATCATAATTAAATGATCGAAATTTCATAATTGGACAAGAACATTGGGGTGCCTTGGTTATGTGGGTAGATAGTGATAGTTTATCTTAACTCGCATGTTAATATATTTATATCTCATTTAAATTAAAATACTCTATTGTGATGTTTATTATGTATAATTCTATTGTCTGGGTTTACGGACCCTATTTGGGACGAGTAGCTAGTAGTCATGCGGTGGGCTCTAACCCAATACGTTGACTAATATTTCAGGTATAATTGCAGGAATAGCTGGATAGTATGTGTTGGAAATCTTTGGAGTACAACTGAAGATTTATTTTATCTACGTTAGTAGTTTATATTTACTTTCCATTCCGTTATTTAATTTTGAGACTGTTATTTATGGATTTTTCGTGGGACATTTATTTCCACATTTATTTATGGATTTCGGATATTATTTTATAAAAATTGAGTTGAACTTATTATAGAGATTAACATGGTGATGGATATTATTTATTTGATGCTTTTATATACTCGTTGGATTTAATTGAATTATATATCTGGTGAATTCAAGTTTTAAATGTCTCATATTAATGTCACATGCTCATAATGGTATTTTATTTAGTAACATCTGGAATAGTTTGGTGGTGGTCGACTCTAGAATGTGCAGGGGGTCTTAGATGGTATCAGAGCATGGTCTTAGGTCTTTTAGGTTGTGAGTGAATTTAGCTCTCGCATTAACGTTCTTTGATCCTCATTATTAATTTGTACTCCTAAAGGTATTGGGCCTAGCATATGTGTTGGTTGTGTTTCTTAAAGATATGGAGTTTTGTGTTAAGGACGTTGTAGGCATTGAGGTTACAACTACTAATCTTGATGTTAAGATACTATGAAATAATTTTGGGAGACAAGATTTATTTTGGACACCGTTGGTGTAGATGTTAGGTATCTCTAATATCAATTTGGTGTTGTGATTTGATTTCAGGACTTCATTGTTCGATGACGTTTGGAGAGATAATCGAGTGGTGATACGTGGGAGAGCGTAATCCGTCATTATTTTCATATATATATATATATATATATATATATATATATATATATATATATATATATAAGATAAATGTTGTAGTTTGTGCAGGGGTTAGTGCATGTGGGATTGGGTGTATGGATGGCCAATTGTGATATTCTATGGGTAATCCTTATTTTAATTGTGTGACTTTACATTTAACGTTTACACTTCGTCGAACTTCGAGGATGAAATTTTGGTATTAGTGGGGGAGTATGTAACACCTCATGATTTTTTGGTTGTAAAAATCTTTGTTAAATAGTTATGTTTTAAAAAAAGAAGAATTTTTGGAATCTATTTAATTTTGGTATGTAAAAAGGTTGGTAGTTATATATAAAAATAATATCTCAATTGGAATTTAAATTAGGACACATTTTTTTAAATTATAACTTTTTGTATAAAATCGTGGGAGGATCGGACCTAGGAAAAAAGAATAAATAAAAATATTCGATTGCCAGATCGTACTGATTTTTTTTGTGCAGCTTCGTTTGCCTTCGTCTACAACATATTAAAATTTTGTCCAATTCCAATTTCCCGATCGTCTGTGACGTTTTTTAAAGTGTTTGTGTATGATTAGGACTCCAATTCTTTTTGGTAAATAAACATAAAGTGACAGGTTTAGTAATTTTAAAACATATTGTAGCCTTATCAAAAATCAGTAGCCTCCCAAAATTTCACTCTCTCTCATCCACAAAACCTAAAACCCATTGAACTAAACTTTCAATCCATGTTTTGAAGATCTAAATCAAGTTTTCTCATAATCGTCCAATAATGCGTCTTTATTGTTTTCTCAAGAGGAACGCAACCGTGCAATTGGATTATTCAAAAGACTTCTTTATAGGAATGAATTCGTCTATTGTTCTGCTTTAGTATTATACATTTTAAATGTTTCCTAAACACTAATAATTATATTTTGTCTTAAAATAAATAGAGACACTAATTAGGTAAAGTCAAACTAAATTTGGGATTGTTTTTATTATAATCTCTAATACGATATCAGACTCAAAACCCTACATGCTTAGGTTAGACCTTGGGATTTCGTTACAAATTATGACGTTCGCATGTTGAATTAATTATAAGGGTGTTATAAATTTATTTCGACATATACAAATTATGTTAATTGTGTGTTATTTGTAGAATAAAAATTTATTGTTAATGCATCAAAATTATACATGTGTTAGAAATTATTTCAGTTGTTGAAAAATAAATTGTTTATTTAATATTATAATTAAACATATATAATTGTGATAAATAGTAATATTGCGATTAATTTAAATAATGGTTGTGATAAGTTAAAAATATGTTATAAGTGATTCGTAAATTGTAGGAATATTTGACACCGCGGGGACGACAGGATTGTTGGGCTAACTAGTGCTCTCACCTTATTTTTTGTTGCGTGCTAGGGAAGATACTAGTAGGTAGGACTCAATTGTTTGTAACACTTTCTAGGTATGGTCCTAGTTAGTGTAGATTTTTAAGTAGGGACGACTCTTAAGTAGGGATGATTTTTACATTGTTTCGTGTGATCGTTAGCTTAGGTGAGGGGATAGGTAGTTATTTTGGTAAGTATTCTTCCTAAATGATAGGTTAGAATATATTTGTGTTTAGGGGGGGGGGGGGGGGGGGCTTTAGGTATGGAACTGGGGGTGGTTTGATGATTTATGCTTGATAAAAGGGTGGGACTAATAGAAAAAAATGAGAATTTGAGAAATTTGAGAATTAATGTGTAAGGAAATAAACGGGTATTAAAATGAATTTATATTGCGAATAAGTTCAGGGTTGACAGAATACGGGTTGGTTTTCCATAGTGGCATGGGGTGTGTTCGCGTCACTTATAAGTGCAGGGCTGACAGAATATGGGTTGGTTGATGTCACACCCCGCCTAATTCTGGTGTCGACTGCAATCAAAACAATGTCGGGCATGAACTAAATAAAATAACATTCTCAGCACGTGACAAATATGAGACATAAATAAATCAATCTACAAGATAAATAATTGAATCAATCCCAAATGAAAATAGGAACTGAGAGATAAAATATCCATCACATGCTAAAACTTCAAATAAATCCAATCTCCAATAATGATTTAATTAAAAACTGAATAATAATCAACTGCGAATAATCCAATTGAAATCCTCTAACAAATTTGGAATTGAATGGACCAATAAAAAAAACAAATGATGTCTCATAATGAAATATGACTGAAAAGAAAGTCTAACTAAATAAATGAATAAACTCTAGCTGCACCTCCAAACGATAAACTTTGATAATCCTATGCAGCTTCTCTAAAACTTATCCTGAAAAAGTTAGTCAACGCATGAGGTCAGAGCCCCGAGCATGAATACACACTACTCTCCTCAAATAGGGTCCATGAACCCAGACAATAGCATTATACGCAATAAATATCACAATAGAATATTTTAATGAAACGTGGGAAAGATAAATTACTAACCACCCCAAAGATTCTGATAAAAACACACCAATGTCATTTTAATTAACCCACAGCCCCAAATAATTAATTTAATTAAATTTTATTATTGTTCTCACTTTTTTTATCATGGCAGTCCTCCCGCCCGGGGTTGTAATTTCCACTAATGTTCAACACCTCCCCTTGTCATAACTACCGTTGATCCGTTTAAACTGTCGATCCAGCAATTTGACAAAGTTCCACACACGATATTATATAAAATGCCAGCTGGCCCATTTAATCTGTCATCCCTCTCTATTTATGTCGCCCATATTTTAATACCCGTCTTATTATCTTAGGTATTAATTCTCAATTCTCAATTATCAAATCACCGCACCCATTTTATCGATGTGAGATCGTCAAAAATACGCCTTAGTCCCATACCTAAGGGTCCCCAAGTACACATACTTGCTATCCCACATATAGGATGAATAACCAAGAGAAAACACATCCTAGTCTCATGTCTAGTCTAGCGAAATGTCGGTACAACATAAAAATCTTCCCCATCCTGAAATATAAAATTCCCACGAATTTACACTAACTAGTCCCATACCTAGTAAGTATAAATTTGACCAAGGCCAACTCGCTAGTCCCATACCTAGTAAGCATCCAGAAATAGGGTTGAGAAAAATACTACCCAAAAGCCCCTCGTCCGCACATTGACAAAAGTTACTAAAACAATTCACACAAAGCACAATTCAATATGCACAATATATTAATTTAATCAAAAAGGTCCCAATTCAATTTAAATCAACTAATAACATCGATGTTGATTTCAATGTGATTAATTTCATTCAATAATGTTAATTTAATTAACATACAATAATCTTTAACAAGACATAATGGTTTTCTTTTATAAATCATCTACTTTTTATAAGTGTGAGCGCATCCCAATAATAATAAACAATCCCATAAAAATTTTGCATGAGAACCTACACTCAAAACCATAAAAACCCAAAAATCTAACCTATGCAACCAAGGGTTTCAAAGATAAATCATATTTAAAATTTTCATAAAAAAGGTCCCAAAATTTAAGTGTCCATTTTCTCCTAATTAAGTTAATAATTGATTTTAATCAAAACCACATGATTAAGGGTTTAGGCGACACTTAAAAAGCATAATACTAAATGAAAAGAATAGAGTCCTCATGATTACTGATGATGCTTGGAAATTGTACCACCCTTCAAGGTGTTGGTAAGCTCAATTCAGTACATAACAATGGCAGCACAAGTATAGTAAATATATAAGAGAATGAGGTGGGGAGAAGAGGATGAACACAATCATATAAGTGGTTCAGCAAATCAGGCCTACGTCCACTCTGAAGGTGTGTGGTTAATATCATTATATGAGGGATCTAATGGTCATGGATACAATCTCTCAAGGTTTCTCTCTCTACTGTATATTCAGACAGAGTTTTATCTAGGGTTTCCAATTTTAGATCCTTTATAAGGTATTGGATGACCTCTCTATATAGTGCCTGGGGGGTGTAATGTACCCCCAAAGCATGAAATGAGCATGTGCATGAGGATCGAACAAGTATGAGAGTGACACCTAGATGATCTCCTATAGATAATGATGACCTCAATATCCCCCCCACGTGAGGGGAATGATTCGGTTATAACTGATTGTGTACACATGTTCCGAACAACACATATGCTGATAAGGGCTCAGCCAACTGTGAATGGTCCCAACCTCGTCCTGGAAGAGGATGAGGTGGTGACTTTGGCTCACAGGGGAAGCTGAGGTATGGTATGTTGAGATGTGACGTCGATATGGGCTGAGGTAATGGTGGCATAGCAGGAACATCGGCTGATCCCCAGTCGAGACTCGTTATGATGCAGGGTGGCTACCTCGGCCTGAACCAAGCCAAGGTTGCAATCCTTGGATGACCAGATGGATAACCGCCCCTGTGGATTATGGATACCTCTCCAACCGAGGTAGCTAGTAACGTCGGCCACAACCAACCTTCCTTTGGACGAGATAGCTGGTTGTTGATCTAAGGTCCCTTTAACATCGGTTATTTCCATGGCCGAGGTTGATATCTCTGAGCTGAGGGGGTACGTTTAGGGCATATCAATCACCACCTATCCTTTACTTACATGTGGGAATAGGTGTCTATGGGGTCTACGACTCCGAGTCCCTTCTTCTTTGTACCAATGTTCCTCTTGACACTTGTCAATTGCTGGAGTGGGAGGCGTGCCTGGAAAGCATGTGATGTCAGCCGTCCTTTGGGATCCCAATGCAATGATGGGACTTGGGACGCGTGCATTTGCTGTTGAGGGTTATACCTCCTTATCTTCTCTTTTTTCTTCACTTATTTATTCCCTCTCTCTCTCTCTCTCTCTCTCTCTATCTATCTATCTATCTCTACAAGAGCTTGCTTAAGGAACTGTTGGTGGATTTTTCTTGCAACTCTCTGTCTTCCTTCTTCACGTATTCTCTCAGGTATCGTCAATCAATCCCCTTTTTTATTTGTTGCATTTTTCTATCTTGTTCCTCTTTTCATTGTATTTTTTGGTGAGCTTCAGCATTTTACGGTCAGCCTAAGAGTTTTTCAATGCACCTAAGATTTTTTTCGTGAACTGTTCATTTATTATTCTTATTTAAAACCCAGTTTTAATCCTTCGTCAAATTACCAACATTGTTTATTTAGAAGAGTCACAAGTGTAGGGTCTGCCTCATATGCTCAAACCCCTTTAACAACTCTTAGAGGAATTCCCCTCTCTTAGGGAGAAGGCCTTAGAAAAAATTAGGATGATAAAAAGAGACCAAGAGGAAGCTCGTAAGGGAGAGGCATTCCCCCTCAGACCTATCTTTCCACCCCCTCTGAAGGTCATTTACCCCGAGCCATCCGAACCAATTAATTCAGCAGAGGTCCCAATTGAACCTACCCCCATGTCTGAGTCTAAGACGTCCACCTCAGACCCTATGTCTGTGGATTCCTTTCATAAGGATATGGACTTTTCCACTCAGCAGGATCAGGTTCCTGATCAAGATGAGGTTTCTAGTCGGGCCTCATCCCACAAGAGTTCAAGCACATCGCATTATTCTTCCGATGTTGAGGTTGTAGGACCTAGAATTATTATTCCACCAATTCTTGAAGCCATTCCCCTATCGGTTGTTACAAGAGTTGAGTTCAGTCAGAGGTTCCCAAGTGGTGCCCAATCGTCTGCTCAGGCCGATGTTCAATCAGATGATGATGATTATGATGATGAGAGCGATGTTGACACTTCTGAGGCAGCCTCAATAGAGAGAACCACCACTGATCTCGACCTTCTTGACTTCAGGCATTTGTACTCCATCAGCCCCTCCAAAAAACTCAGGAGACCTCTGAGGGAAGAGAGGGCCTTCGACGGCCGAGATGGTGAGATCTGTTTGTATGAGTATATGTCCAAGTTATGATTTCGTCTGCCCATTCATCCCATTATTAGGGCCATACTTTCCTACATCACGTTAGCTCCTTCTCAGTTATCCCCCAATGCCTGGAGGGTAATAATTGGAGCTATAGTTCTATGAAAGGTAATCCACCACTCAGACCTTCCTGTTCAGGTCTTCACCGAGTGCTACATCCTTTCCTCTGCCAGGAATCATCTGAGCTATTATCATTTATTAGCTAGAAAGTCAACAAAGAAGATGTTACAGGTTACCCAAACTAGCAACCATAATTGGAAGTCATGGTATTTCTTTGCCTCAGGGGCATGGGAATTTGGACCTTAGGCTCCCTCTTTGAACTTAGAGCCTAGGATACCCCTAAGATGGGGCAAGGTGTCGATGGCTTCTAGGGCTGGACATGGGCTAAGCCAAAATAATCTTCAAAAGGTGAAAGACCTTCAAGATCATGGGGATCATGGTCTGTTGTTCAAGTTCAAATATCTAATGACCCCTTACTATCTCTTTAAGACTCGGCTTGGGGGTAGTCCTCTGACAGAGCTCCGTAATTGCTTATTTTATTATTTTAGCAAGTTAAACCTCTGACTTTTTATGTCTCTGATCTTATAACTCAGACCCTTTCATTTGTAGAACATCTTGAAGGCATCTCAGATGATATCTAGGAGTGTCTGTCCCAAGTCTCATAAAGCTGGTGAAGAAAGAAAGCTTGAGTGCACCCCTTCCTCCTCCACCGAAGAAGAGTGTCGGCACGTCCAAGGCTGACACTACAAGAAAGAGGAAGACTACAACCACTTCCCCTGAGGATTAGAGGAAAAGTAAGGCTCAAAAGGCCATCCCCATATACTCTGAAGATGTATTGGCTGCCCATCTGGAGCAGCTAAAGATCAGTGATAGTATAATAGGACACAGTTTGCAAGCGTTGGATGCCATCGGCTCTGCTATGACCGATGCTAACAAGCGCTTTTGTAGCTCAATGGATACCCCCATGCTGGTTAAATTTGGCCTTCACAGGTCTATTGAGGTAAACCTTTGGATTTTAATTTAGAGGTGTAACCTCAGCTTGAATTTGAACTTATTCATTTGACTTCTTAATCAGCAGGGCCTCGTTGCTATGCACCATCTGACCAACTGGACTCTGAAGAAGTTACCTCTTATCGATAAAGGCCAAGAGGCCAAGAAGGTATAGATCTCTCTGAATGCTGAGGTAGATCATCTTATGTCTGCCTTTAAGGGGTCTGATAAGAAGGTTCAGGAGTGGGAGAAAGATATCTCCAAGCGTAAAAAAGACCATACCATTGCTCTGAAGGCTAAGGACGATGTACTCCAGCACAAAGTTGACGCTGCAGTGATGGCAGCCTTTAAGGATGCTTCTGAGGGGATCCTGGATGATTACAATGTATCTGATGAATTCATCAGATTTGGATTTGAATACCTCGAAAGTGGTATTAAGGCTATTGGCAAATGGGCGGATGTAAAGAAGAATGAGTCAGGGAGCCTGAAAGCCTCTGACTTCATTGGTCTGGGCTTTGCCAACCCTCAATTTTCCCAAGCCCTTGAAGAGGTTGAAGAGGAAGATGTTACCCCTACAGAGACTGCACATTTGGATGTTATTAAAACCGGAGGTGCAAATCTCCAAGACGATTTGTTCGAGGTGACAAACATTGGTCAAGAGCATGAGGCCGAGGATGCCAACACAATGGATTCAAACCCTTAGGTCTTTTTTTATGAATCTTTATGTAATTGTATGATATTAAAATAGAGAAGTAACTTCTGATAAACTAATCTATCGTGTAATTTGTAACTCCTTTGATCTATATCAACCTCTGAGGAGGGTTTTATTTCTTTAATTTCTGAATGTTTCTTGAATGATTTTCTTTTCCATGCCATGTGTGTTCAACTCTAGAAGTCTCAATATAACTTGTCATGAAATAAATGGTGTCTGGGTCTGAGGTCATCCAATGATGATGTTTGACCTCAGACCTTGTGACCAAATCATGATGTTATAAGGTCTGAGGTCATCAACTAAGATGTTATCCCCATAAATAATTTTCACCAAATTAATGATGTTAGGGGTCTGAGGTCATCCAAGTATGATGTCTGACCTCAGACCTTGTTACCAAATCATGATGTTATAAGGTCTGAGGTTATCACTAAGATGTTATCCCCATAAATAAATTTCACCAAACTAATGATGTTAAGGGTCTGAGTTCATCCAAGTACGATGCCTGACCTCAGACCTTGTCACCAAATCATGATGTTATAAGGTCTGAGGTCATCAACTAATATGTTATCCTCGTGAATAATCTTCACCAAATTAATGATATTAAGGGTCTGAGGTCATCTAAGTATGATGTATGACCTCAAACCTTGTCACCAAATCATAATGTTAAAAGGTCTGAGGTCATGAACTAAGATGTTATCCCCATAAATAACTTTCACCAAATTAATGATGTTAAGGGTCTGAGGTCATCCAAGTATGATGTCTGACCTCAGACCTTGTCACCAAATCATGTTGTTATAAGGTCTGAGGTCACCATCTAAGATGTTATCCCCATAAATAACTTTCACCAAACGTATGATGTTAAGGTTCATAGGTCATCCAAGTGTGATGTCTGACCTCAGACCTTATCACCAAATCATGATGTTATAAGGTCTAATGTCATCACTAAGATATTATCCCCATAAATAACTTTCACCAAACTAATGATGTTAAGGGTCTGAGTTCATCCAAGTATGATGTTTGACCTCAGACCTTATCACCAAATCATGATGTTATAAGGTCTGAGGTCATCAGCTAAGATGTTATCCCCATAAATAACTTTCACCAAACTAATGATGTTAAGGTTCTGAGGTCATCGAAGTATGATGTCTGACTTCACACCTTGTCACCAAATCATGATGTTATAAGGCCCGAGGTCATCACTAAGATGTTATCCCCATAAATAACTCTCATCAAACTAATGATTTTAAGGGTCTGAGGTCATCCAAGTATGATGTCTGACCTCAGACCTTGTCACCAAATCATGATTTTATAAGGTCTGAGGTCATCACTAATATGTTATCCCCATAAATAACTTTTACCAAACTAATGATGTTAAGGGTCTGAGGTCATCCAAGTATGATGTCTGACCTCAGACCTTGTCACCAAATCATGATGTTATAAGGTCTCAGTTCATAAATAAGATCTTATCCCCATAAATAACTTTCACCAAACTAATGATGTTAAGGGTCTGAGGTGAAAATATGGTTGTAGCCTGAGTACGCATCCATGAAGCTCATGAGCTCATGTCCTGCAGTTGTGTCTACCATTTGGTCGATTCGAGGTAAGGGATATCTATCTTTTGGGCAATATTTGTTCAGGTCAATGAAGTCTACGCACATTCTCCATTTTTTGTGGGTTTTGGGCACAATGACTGCATTCGATAGCCACTCCAGATATATGACTTATATGATAAAATCGGCCTCTTTCAACTGTCTGACTTCTTCCCGGATGACGTTGTACTTCTCCCTATAGTAGATTCTTCATCTGTGTTTGATTGGTCTAGTGTCCTTAGTCACATTCAGCTTGTGGCACATGACTTTAGGGCTGATGCGAGGCATGTTCACGTGAATCAAAGCTAAGACACTCTGCCTCTTCCTCACGAAGCCTATCAGATCTTCCTTGATTTCTGCCTTTAAGGCTTTGCTGACCTTGATGGTTTTTTTCAGCTCGTCCTCATTGAGGATGATGGATTCTACCTCTTTCGCGGCCTCTCCTTTATTTAATTTCGTTTCATCTCTAGGGTCAAGTGTATCAATGTTATATGTGGTAGTTGCTCTCTTATGAGCCTCTCTCTCTCCAACTGAGTTGAAGTAGCATTCTCGTGATATGGTCTGGTCACCCTGTACTTCCCCTACCCCATAGGGGGTCAGGAATTTTAGCATCTGGTGGATCGTCGATGACACGACTCTAAACTCCTTAAGGGTTACTCTTCCTATGATGAGGTTATAGGCCGAGAAGATGTTTTTGTCCATAATGAAAAAGTTGATCTTCCGGGTTGACCTCTTAGGCCACTCATCGCCCATTCGCACGTCCATCTCATACATGCCCAACGGATGGAACTTTTCACCACTGAACCCCATTAACAGTTGATGATAGGGTACCAGCCTAGCTCTGTTAAGGCCCAGGCTTTTGAAGCATGGCCAGAACATCACATCTATAGAAATTCCTCCATCTATAAGAATTCTCTGCACCTCACATCCATAAACTCTTGTTGTGATCACCAAAGGGTCATCGTGTGTAGCTAGGATGCCTTTAAAGTCGAGTCGGGATAAACCAACTATGAGAGTGTCTATGTACACCCTTTTCCTCTTCTGTGTTGTCTCAGAAAATGTTAGATTTACCACTTCAAGTTTAGCCACTAACTTAGCCTCTGCCACATGAGCGTTCTTGTCAGCCACTTCAGAACCACCCCTGCAAGTCCTTCGCATATGGTGTTAACACCAAAGGAGATCATACCAACCCCCTTCATGGTGGTGTTATCGTCTTTTAGTGGGAGGTCTTGGTCATCCTCATCATCGTCATCTGTGCCATTGTCTCTTCTTATTGTGGTATCGTCGCGGCACCTGTCTTGTCTCTTCTTTTTAGGGTCATCTCTCCGCCTTTTAGGAGCCTTGTTATCAACGTACTTTCATAACTTTCCTGATTTCAACATCTTCTCGATCTTATCCTTTCAGGCGAAGCACTTATCTATGATATGACCATGGTCTTGGTGGAATTCACACCGCAAGTTCTGGTTCTTTTTATGTGGAGGAGCCTTCAACTTCTCTGTCCATCTTAGGGATCGGTCATTCTTGATCTAATTAAGGATGTGTTCGCAACTTAAAGTAAAAGGGGTATAACGTGCAAACTTGTCATCAGCTGACCTCTTCTTTCCATCTTTCTTTCTTTATAGTTTCCCACTGCTACCGCCATTATCGTCTTCATACTTAGCATCCATGGCCTCTTCAGTGTTCATTACCTTCCCCGAAGTTGCTAATAGCTCCGCCATGGACTTTGGAGGGTCTTCCGCAAGTTTCCACAACAAATTCCCTTTCTGAAGACCTCCTATGAGGGCGGTTATGGTAATACTCTCTTCGTAATCTTCAACCTCGAGTTTTTCTTTATTGAACATGGTGATGTAGTCTCTTAGGCTCTTGTGCTTGCCTTGCTTAACATACAATAGATGGGTGGTCTTCTTTTGAGGTCTTACCCCAAAGCAGAAATTGTGAATGAACCATTCATCTAAGCCCTTAAAGTTCTCAATTGAATTCTTCAGAAGAGAGGTAAACCATATATGCACAGCTCCCGTCAATGTCCCGGAGAAGGCCCGACATTTCATCTCATCTGGTATTGAGTAAATGTCCGCCATTGACTGGTACATCTCAATATGATGTACATGATTAGTGCTACCATCATACTTGGGAGTCACTATAGGCAGCTTGAACTTGGTTGGGGTAGGGAAGCTCACTATCTTAGCCACGAATGGAGAGCCTTATGAGAAACCTCTTTGCAGTGGATCCCAACTTTTGATGAGGTCTCCTATCTTGTCCTCAAGACGTTGGATGGAGTCGTTCCATGGTTTAGCAATATCGGCTTGGCTGAGGTTGTCCCCAACCACCTCTAAAGGGTGGACTAAGGGTTCCCCAGCGGTAGCACAATGTCTACTTTTGACCTCTTCTTGGTCTCCTCCTCATCCCGGATTAGGCCGACGTTTCGTCCCTTCTCTTTGTGAGTCGGCTGCACTCCTCGACCTTGAAAACCTCTGTCTTACGTCGTTTACTGGGTCGAGCCTTTCAAAGGATGACCCTATGCTCAGTCGATCAAAAGCTGATCCCCGTTGTTGGGCTTCTGTACCTCTTCTGCCTCCACAACCTTGGCTCCGTTGGATAGGATGAACTGTATTGTTCGAAAACTCATACGGCTCCCAATAATTTTTTGAGACATCTTTCCCCTCTAGATCATCATACCTGTCCTCAGGGAAAGGGTTTCCTTGCCTCCCCAGGTGCAAGTGCCTAGGGTCAGTAACGTCCCTCCTCCGCTGGGGCATAGGGTGATCCTTCCGCGGTGCCTGGGGTGGTCCCCTGGCTTCTGGGTGCGCCAGAATAGTCGCCAGAGTTATCATCTCTGGTGAGACTCCAGGTGGCCTCATCATATTTTGACTGATCTGTGTGAATTTCCCCTGCATGGTTTTTTGTGTTGCAACCGAAGACCTTAAGGTTGCGGCCACCTCCACTATTTTGGATTGAGGCAGTTCCTGGCTGGAGCTAGGCCCACCAGCTTCAGGCGGTGGAAGAGGTGGTGGTAATTCTGGTGACATATGTTTGCACTAAAGATCTGGTGTAGTAGATGATCTTAATACCTTACAGGACCTCTTTCAATGGTGAAACAGCTCCACGCAAGGGGGTGAAGCCTGGTTCACCACCAAAGTCTCCGGTGAGGTTAAGCAACAGTTGAGGAAGAGATAGCTTCTCGATTACCACAAACGGCGCCAAAATGATGATGCTTGGAAATTGCGCCACCCTTCAAGGTGTTGGTAAGCTCAATTCAGTACATAACAATGGCAGCACAAGTATAGTAAATATATAAGAGAATGAGGTGGGGAGAAGAGGATGAACAAAATCATATAAGTGGTTCAGCCAATCAGGGCTACGTCCACTGTGTATTTAGACAGAGTTTTATCTAGGGTTGCTAAATTTAGATCCTTTATAAGGTATAGGATGACCTCTCTATATAGTGCCTGGGGGGTGTAATGTACCCCCAAAGCATGCAATGAGCATGTGCATGAGGATCGAACTAGTATGAGAATGACACCTAGATGATCTCCTGTAGATAATGAGGACCTCAATATTCCTCCCATGTGAGGGGAATGATTCGGTTATAATTGATTGTGTACACGTGTTCCCAATAATACATATGCTGATAAGGGCTCAGACAACTGTGAATGGTCCCAACCTCGGCCTAGAAGAGGATGAGGTCGTGACTTTGGCTCACAGGGGGAGCTCAAGTAAGTCATGTTGAGATGTGATGTCGGCCCGGGCTGAGGTAATGGTGGCATTGTAGGAACGTCGGTTGATCCCCAACCGAGACTCGTTATGATGTTGGGTGGCTACCTCGGCCTGAACCAAGCCGAGGTTGCAAGACTTAGATGACCAGATGGATAACCATCCCTGTGGATTACGGAGACCTCTCCCACCGAGGTAGCTAGTAACGTCAGCCACGGCCTACCTTCCTTAGGACAAGACTGTTGGTTATTGATCTAAGGTCCCTCTAACATCGATCATTTCCATGGCTGAGGTTGATGCCCCTGAGCCAAGGGGGTACATTTAAGGCATATCACTTACGAATAAGATAAAAAAATTCTAACTACACGGTTGGATTCCTCAAGAAAAATTAGCAAAGAGTTGTTCTTTAACCAACTTGATTAAATCCCAATTAAGACTTCAAAACTTGTGGCAAAAAACTTTATTATGTTGGAGGTTAATGATTATGGAGGACAGGGAAACTTTTAGAAGATCTCTCTGGTGAAAAACTTTGGAAAAATTGATTATAAGAAGTCACCCCAAGAATTATAATGGTGAAATACCAATTGAGAATCCTAAACCCACTTAAACTCTAAAATTAAGAAGTCGATTGCTCCAAAAACTGACAGGTTGATCGATCGATCAAGTAGCTCTGGCAGCAGTTCCCCCACAAAAAATGTATAAGTAAAAATAATTAAAAACTCAATAAAAAAATCCATTTAAATTCCAATTTCAACTCCTCTTGAAGCTTTATTCTTCTAATATTAAAACCAACATATTTTACTAATAACAATTATTAAATCCAAATTTTTATTTTTCTCGAATATTCCAATTATTTAATTAAATTAATTATTAAAAACACGGGTTGTTACATACTTCCCAACTATAAAAGAATTTCGTCCTCGAAATTAGACGAAGCATGCACGTCAAACGTAAATTGTGAAACGTAAAAATAAGGCTCACATATCCCTACCTATAGAATGCCACAATTGGGCACTCATACACCCAATCCCACTCGCACCTACCCATCATACACCAAAATAATATATATATATATATATATATATATATATATATATATATATATATATATATATATATATATCATACCATATATATACATAACTATGAAAATAACAGCGTACCACGCACTCTCGCAAATCACCACTTGATACTATCTCTGATAATCTTTGCAATCCTAAGTTCTCAAATCTAATCACCTTGCTGCAGTAATATAAGACATAATCAAAATTCATACTAACAATCTCCCAAATAAAATATCGTCTCCAAAAATCAACTCTCAAGATCCTCACATCAAGCTTGCTAATTCTAAACTCAATGCCTACAACGTCCTTAATACCAAACTTCATATCTCCAAGAAACACATCTAACACGTATGCTAAACCCTTTACCTTAAGGATAATGAATCAATAAAGGGAATCAAAGAACGGTAACACGAAACCTAACGGACTCACAACCTATGAGATCTAAGACCATGCTCAGATACCATCTGTCACACCCCGCCTAATTCTGGTGTAGACTGCCACCAAAACTATGATGGGCATGAACTAAATAAAATACCAAAACTATGACGGGCATGAACTAAACAAAATTGCGATAGATATGAGACATAAATAAATCAATCTACAGGATAAATAATTGAATAAATACCAAATGATAATAGAAACTGAGTGATAAAAAATCCATCACATGCTAAAACTTTAAATAAATCCAATCACCAATAATGATTTAATTAAAAAACTGAATAATAATCACATGCGAATAATCCATTTGAAATCCTCTAACAACTTTGGAACCGATTGGCCCAATAAAAAACCCAAATGAAGTCTCATAATGAAATACGACTGAAAAGAAAGTCAACTAAATAAAGAAATAAAATGAATAAACTCCAGCTGCACTTTTAAACGATAAACTCCAATAATCCTACGCATCTTCTCCAACACTTATCCTGAAAAAGTTAGTCAACGCTTAAGGCCAGATCCCCGAGCATGAATACACACTAATATCCTCAAATAGGGTCCGTGAAACCTGACAGTAGCATTATACGTAATAAATATCACAATGGAATATTGTAATTAAACGTGGGAAAGATAAATTACTAACCACCCCCAAAGATTTTGATAAAAACACACCAATGTCATTTTAATTATCTCACAGCCCCAAAGCGTTAATTTAATTTAATTAACCCAATTTTATTATTGTTCTCACATTTTTTATTATGGCCGTCGTCCCGCCCCGGGTGGTAATTTCCACTAAAGTTCAACACCTCCCCTTGTCAAAACAACCGTTGATCTGTTTAAACTGTCGATCCCGCAATTTGACAAGGTTCCACACACGACAAGACAAAAAACGTCGGCTGACCCGTTTAAACTGTCGGCGCTCGCTATTTATGTCACCCATATTTTAATACACATCTTATTATCAAATCACCCCACCCATTTTATCGATGTTAGATCCTCAAAAATACCCCTTACTCCCATACCTAAGGGTCCCCAAGTATACGTACGTCATATCCTACATATAGGATGAATCACCAAGAGAAAACACGTCCTAGTCTGATGTCTAGGCTAGCGAAATGTCAATACAACATAAAAATTTACCCCAGCCCGAAATATAAAATCCCCACGAATTTACACTAACTAGTCTCGTACCTAGAAAGTATAAATTTAATCAAGACCTACCCACTAGCACCATACCTAATAAGCATCCTAAAATAGGGTTGAGGAAAAAACTACTCAAAATCCCCTCATCCCCACGATGGCAAAAGTGACTAAAACAGTTCACACAAAGAACAATTCAATATTCATAACTTAGAAATTTAATCAAAAAGGTCCCAATTTATTTAAATCAATTAATAACACAGACGTTGATTTTAACATAAATAATTCCATTCAATAATGTTAAATTAATTAACATACAATAATCTTCAATAAGACACAACCGTTTTCTTTTATAAATCATCTACTTTTCATAAGTGTGAGCGCATACCAATAACAATAAATAATCCCATAAAAATTCTACATGAGAACATGCACCCAAAAATCTAACCTACGCACCCAAGGGTTTGAAAGATTAAATCATATTTAATATTTTCATAAAAACATTCCCAAAATTTAATTATCCAATTTGTCTAATTAAGTTAGTAATTGATGTTTGTCAAAAACACATGATTAAGGGTTTAGGCGACACTTAAAACGCATAATACTAATGGAAAAGAATAGAGTATTCATGCCTAAGATTAAGATGAAGAAATTATGACTACACGGTTGCATTCTGCTCGAAAACTTTGCAAAGAGTTGTTCTTTGACAAACGTCATTAAACCCCAATTAAGCCTTCAAAACTTGGGAGAAAAAACTTGATTATGTCAGAGGTTGAAGATTATGGAGGAGAGGAAAACTTTTGGAAGAGCTCTCTTGTGAAAAAGTGATTATGGGAAGTTCCCCCCCCCCCCCCCCCCCCCGAATTACAAAAGTTAAATACCAATTAATAATCCTAAACCCACTTAAACTCTAAAATTAAGAAGTTGACTGCTCCAAAAACTGACAGGTTGATCGATCGACTCCCATGGTCGATCGATAGATCAAGCAAGTCTGGCAGCCATTCCCCCACAAAAATTTTATAAGTAAAAATAATTAAAATCTCAATAATAAAAAATCCATTTTAATTTCGATTTCAATTCCGCTTGAAGTTTTATTCTTCTAATATTAAAACAAACATATTTTACTAATAAAAATTATTAAATCAAAAATTTTATTTTTCTCAAATATTTCAATTAATTAATTAAATTCATTATTAAAATCACGGCGTGTTATAGTGGGTTATCTTGACATGTCATGTGTGGAACCTCATCAATAAGTGTAGGAATAAAAAAATTGGATCGGCTGGCTATAGCGAGGGGAATCGGTGTGGTGTGCAACTTTAGATAGGTTCGAATAAGTGCAAGACCAATAGAAAGGTCATATATCTATAACGGCACCGCCATAATAATAATTTGGTTAAGCCAATTAAATTAAATTGATAGTTTTATTATAATTAAATTATCAAAATTTCATAATTTGATATGAACATTGGGTTGTCTTAGTTTATCTTTACTCGCATGTTAAGATATATATATCTCGTTTAATTTAAAAAACTTTATTGTGATGTTTATCATGTATAATGCTATTGTCTGGGTTTGCATACCCTAATTGGGAGTAGTTAGTATTCATATGGTGGGCCCTGACCCATTGCGTTGACTAAAATTCCAGGTATAATTGTTGGAGTAGTTACAGAGGATGTATGGGTGATCTTTGGAGCGCAATCAGATATTTATTTTATATTCTTTAGTAGTTTAGATTTACATTTGATTCCATCATTTAAAAAATCACGGGGTGTTACAGTTGTCCATTCGGTGATCTTTGGATGATTTTATATACTAGTTCGATTTAATTGCATTATATATCTCGTGGATTAAAATTTAAATGTCTCATATTTATGTCACATGATGAGATTGGAATTTTATTTAGTAATGCCCGATGTAGGTTAGCGGTGGTCAATGCAAGAATTCGCGGGGTGTTATAGGTACATTAATGGATTGAAAGATAACGAAAAATCCTTAGGCTTCTTCTAATTCTCCCTTAAAATGTCTCAAAATAAATTTGTTAGGGTTTACATAAGCAACCATTTCATGAAGCATAATTTTCTTCCTCAAGGGTTATTCGGAGTTTGGCTCGTAGGATATTGAGAAGAACATGAGAGTTCCTCACGATTCGATCGTTCCAAACGCTATTTGTATATTCTTTTTTTGCCCAAGATTTCTTTATATTTTGTGGTTTACCTCTAATTTTGGCTTTGTTTTGCTTCTTGATAAATAAAGTTCTCCCTCAACTTAGATCTATTGAGAAGAGGTTGGTTGATAAATTCTGTCAACCTAACCCTTTGGTATTTGAGGACACCTTATCTTTCGACAATCCCACTTAGTTCGGATCTAGCAGTATGAGATTAGGTCTTAGATCAGTAGTTTAAAGTGGCTAAGTATCCAATGTAACATATATAAGAAATCTCTAAGTTCTGCTTTGGTCATTCCCGTGGTACTAAACCATATTCCTTCGCACAACCCATGCGAGCGGACTACGATTGTGACCATTCAATTGGGGAAACCACGTAACTCCCTAGAATTTAGTCTTTCTTCGACCTCTAGCCCCTGTTATGATTTTTTTGTGAAAAACTACCAATAACGTCCTAATTTAGGGTTTTATTACCTCCATATAACTTAAATTCTCCTACAAAATTCCCTAAACCAAATCATATACTATCCTTACAGGTATTTTAGATTTATATAAGAATTTAGTGATCTTTTTCATAACTAGAACGCTAGATATTGAATTTCATTATAAATTCCCAAATTTCCAAATAATTCACAGAAAAATCACGGTCTTTTTCCATATTCATCAATTATACACAATTTTAATCACAGATTTGTTACATATAACTCAAATGTATGATAATTGGAATCCAATTCTATTTATGGATAAAAATATGGTCTTTCCAATTAATTTTTTACCAAAATTTATTGTTGACCTATCTAAATAAAATATTCGATTTTAAATGTATAATCGAGTGGATAGTAATATTCTTGTGACAAAAGCAATTATATAATTATACTAAATAAGCATGCCTCCAAACTCTAGTAGGATTAACTCCAATCGCAAATCCCCAAATTATCTCTTATCTAATGCCCAATTGTCCTCTTTTCTTCATATCCAAGTGGCCTCCCTCCTAGGGCTTCTTTTTTGAAGTGTTTAGAAATAATTTAGGTGAAACTAAAACCTATTTTGCAATGCTAACCACAGAATTAGGGTTAGCCCCTATATAGGCCTTGACCTATTAACCCCAAAATCGTATCAAAATCGTCCAAAACCTAGTTCGAGTCCAATACTATCCCATATGACTTAAAACACACTCTTTTAAGGTAAAACAGGACCTTTTACAAGTCTCGTAACTCATCCAAAGTAACATATCAATATTTTTAACATCTACATGTGTTCAAGTTTTAAATAATTTGTTATGTTTATTTTTTAAATAATTATTAATTTATATTTATGTATTACATTTCGTTTAGGCGTTCCATTTTAAATAACTACAATTATACACACATACATCATGAATATACATGAAATATTTACAGTCATTACATCACGAAATAATATCAAAGAATTTAAATAATACATTAAATCTATAAGGTATTGCAAACACTGTGACACAAACTCCTCTATGTACCAGTTCATACTTTCCCATAAATAATTATGCAGGAATAACCATGAAACATTCACCTCGATAAAAAATTCCTTACATGGGTTGGTACCTTTCAGCACAATCAATCGCCCCTAGAAATTCAAACCTCTATCTGAGCTGGTAGAATGAAATTAACTCCTCTTCACAACATCCCCCAAACTTTCTCATAATAAAAGAAATATATTTCTCAGGCCTGAATCACTTGTGAGATAATATCTAACAAAATAATCACTACATCCATAAATGCCTTTGTTGCATTAATTTTACACTAGGCATCCCGCTGCTCTTCTATAAATTCAATATAATGCCCATCCTTTGCCCAATGAGTTTATAAACTAACTTTTAGATAATGAATCAAGGCTTTTGCTCACACATTTTCCTTACCTGGATGGTAATGAAAGGAAAAATGTTTAGCCTTCACAAACTCTAACCACCTCCTCTAATGCATTTCAACACCCACTAGCTCTTGTGGTCTGTGAATAACATGAACCTCTTACCCAATAAGTAATTCCTCAAAATGTGAAGAGCAAGAAATATTATCACCATTCCAAGTTGTGGGTAGGTTAGTTGGCCTCGTGAGGCTTAATCTTACGGGAATCGTAAGATATGGGATTCTCCTCCTGAAAAAGGACAAATCCTAATCCTTATAATGGTGACCTCAGTTCAAGCCAATGCAAGTACAGTTGTGATCAGGATCCTCTCCTTTAACTGCACAAAATATCTCTGGCAATGCCCATTCCAAATAAATGTTACCCCATGCCGGGTGAGGTGGGTTTATGATCCCACAATTCCTTAAATTAACTTCTTATAGTACCCCTCCAAACCAAAAAATAATGAGAATCCACACTTAGAGAAGTTATCTTAAAATTGGTGTTCCTGAAGTTTCTATCGAACTGTCATAAAATGTGGTGCATTCTCATCCTAGGACCATGAGTAAATTAAAATATATTTTACAAGCAAAATAAGAAACTTATCTTTGTGTTGTCAAAAGTATCTGTTCATTTGATCCATTTACGTGAAATGAGCATTGGTCAACCCAAATCGCATGACCCATAATTCTTATGATCGACAATATGTTAAAAAAGTTATCTTTGGGATATTATGATCTCGAATCCATAACTAGTGTTAACTCGAACACAATTTGGCTATAATGGGGACTTAACGAAGTAAACAGATGCTTCGTCGAGTTAGGGAATGTTGTAATTCGATTGTCGTTGGATAAAAGTAAATTTGTCAAAAGAAGTACGCTCCCCTTAACTGATCAAAAAAGTCATTCATACATGGAAACAAATACTTCTTTCATATCATGACTTTGTTCAATTCCTTATAATCCACACATACTCGTAGTGAACCATCCTTATTTTGAACAAAGAGGATTGAAGATCCCCCTGGTGATGTACTCTTCAAAATAAACCCATGACTCTAAATATAATGTATATGCTCTTTCAACTCCCTCATCCTCAAAGGATGCATCCTATAAGGTGCCCTCGTTATTGGTATGGTCCCAAGTCTATGAAAAATTTGATATCATGGGTAGGTGATAACCTTTGTACCTCCTCAAATACATATTGGAAATACTAAACTATAAATGAATTATAATCTTTCTAATGTGCTTGCATAAATATAATAAAGGTGTGTTCTAGACACTCCATATAACGTAGACATTGTGATAAGAAACATCTCCTACTTGGGAAGGTTAAGCATAATAGCCTTCATGTTGTAGTAAAGTTTTGAATGATATCGAGCTTACCAATCCATTCCTAAAAGAATAACATAAGATCTTATATCTACTATCAATAAGTCTGCCACCAAATAAATCCGGAAAATCTCAACTACTATGTATGTACAAACATGACATATGGCACCACCCTCACCCATTAAGGCATCAACGTTCAAAGAAACCTCAGTGTAAATACCCATAAGGCCAGTCGTCTTGGAAAAAGTATTACTCACAAAATAATTGGATGTCGTGGTGTCAAATAAAAAAACGTGTGTATGAGCCATAAATATAAAACATATCCTTGATGTCATAGGTTGGGCATGTTGATCTTGTTGATAGAAGTTATACACATTTCCATAGTGAAGTTGAGGGATACCCTATGTTGGGTCTCTATGTAATGGTGTTAGCACTAGACACTAGGGTGTTTCTAATAGCATGTAATGCTACCCTTACAAAATATGGACTTGACTGGCTTGGTTGTGCCTATGTCACCTCCTAAATGATTATCCATAATCACCACCAGTATAGAAATTTCCCTTTAAGGTACAATCACAAAGTTAGCCCTACTAGAAACCCTCCTAAACCTAAACATATTTTCTATGTAAAAATTAGTCATAGCCTTACTAGCCCATGTACCCTTGGCCCTGATGGCTCTTATATTTTTTATCCCTGATGGCCCTAAATTCTCTAATCATGTGATCCACAAAACCTCTTAAGGGACTACTCCCCATGTGTTGGTCCCTTCTACTGATGTGATTTTCTATAAGTGCATGACACTTCCCCACTATCTCTAGTCTTATCCCCATATCCAACTTCTCCTTCTTGGGCAATCTATCTCTCTGATATTCATAATGATTCTAACAGTGTAGGAGGGAAACTTCCATAGTTCTATTCAATCATTGATTGATGTGATCGTATGTGTGTTGGATATAGTCATAACTAATATTCATAACTATAGCCTTTAGTTGTTGGATACATGTAGTGTAGGATAGAACTATCAATCAATAATTGAATAAATTAGGGTTCAGGTGTTGATGCTTCCTAGGACTTGAAAACAGATTCCACAAATGGGACTTACCCTAAAAACTCTATAGTGAGTAAGAATTTAAGTAAATTTGGTCCATGGTAATAATAATGCAGCTTTGTATCATATTTTCGTTATGTTTAAGCAAACCCGACCCAAACAACCTATCTAAAGCATGTAGGTCTAATCCACAGTGCAAGTTGACCTAATGTTACGTAATTATAAATCTTCTCAATTGTTTATAATTATAAGTTTCCATAATCAATATCATTAAGTATTACCCACTCACATACAAATATATGGGCTATGCACAAGCCTAAAAAAAGCATGAACACCTATCCCTATTGCCTTCGGGTATTACACGTCCATACTATGTATTGTTATTGTTCGTCCCAACCCTATAATCTCAAAGAAACAGTAAGGGAGCATAATTATGACTTCCTGTCCACATTATAGACTCTATACCTAAGTCAATATGAAGAACATCCTCGCTTCCCCCTTACTCGGGATACATGCACATCAATAGTAAGATCAGGGTAAAAAGACCAAGGTAACTTGTCGCTATCAATGGGGTAACAGCGTGGTCAACATCATATGTGCCTTATCCAAATTCCTCCTAGTAGGTACCCCATGAGCACACACACCCCCAAGGTATGCTTACACAGAAATTAGAATACAAAAATCCAATCCACCTTCTAATTACTAAAAGCATCATAAGTCACGGATCAATCTTCCTTAATCAATTAACAATTAATAATTAAATTGTGTCAAAGTCGTTCAAAAGAAATCCCTAGGTCATCTAAACATAAACCAAAGTTATTCGAACCCAAAATCTCATCTCGTTCCAACCAAAATCCAACTAGTTCCCCTACCTTATTCGAATGAGACCCCATTCTCGTTCGAGCGAGATATACGGAGAAACCTTCTTCCCCAAATCGTAAAAACTGCAATTGACAACCAAAAACCGAAATTATATGCCTCTAAATAGTCCAATTACCATCCTCCTTCATACATGAGATGTTTAGCTACATTAATAACATATAACAACAAGTTTTAGGTGATTATAATAAGGATTCGTGATTTAATTTCTAAGTACAAGTGTCTAAACACTAAGTTCATACTTCTAATGTAATTTATCAATTTAGTCTCAAATTTTGTTCAATATATATACTTCAAGAAGGGGGATTTTAAAGGTTATCATAACTTTGATTCAAAATAAACATCATTATAATCACATTACACGATGCATGATTCAATTTAAGTGATTGGTTAAAACACTATTCAGGTTCAACAATATGACTAAAGATTAAACATATAATTACAAAAATTACATTTTTAAATGATTAAAATCATATTTCATGAGTTTTAATCCATTTTCCAATGACTATTAAAATAAATAAAAATTCAGTTAGATTCTTAATCAGTGTACACTTGCCTTAGATCGATTGAGGAATCAATGTCTGAAATCATCTTCAATCATTGGAGTGACTCGTTTCCTAATCCTCTAAGATTATCTGTAATGTGTTGTGAAATTTTAAGGTTTTCTAAATTAATTTAATAAAGGTTCTAACCACGAAATTAAGCCTAGGTCCAATATTACCCTTAACCCAAAGAGCCCAAAACAAGCTCCAAATGTCTCGAAACTTGGCCTAAACCATATAAAAACCCAATGGACTTAAATTCAACTATTTTAAGTCCAAAATGAACATTTTAATCGTAACACTCTCAGTTTTTAACACCTAGTTGAACAGGATGAAATGCAAAACTCAGGGAGCCTTATGCAATTTATGTCATTCCCAGCATCAACGTAAACATAAAAATGTCCACAACAGAAAACTCCATGAAGGACGACCATAAGAATAACGGAACTATAATAAATTGGAACACCAATAAAAATTGAATTCACTTTTATACAAATCTCCCAACTAAAATAAAAGATATGCAACAATAGTCATGTCAGAATAAAAGTCCCAAATGCCATGAAAACTAAAATGAAACAGTACTCCAACTCTAAGGATGATAACTGGATCTCCACAACTACAAGTCTAATCGCACATTCCTGCGAAACCTGTATATAACAATAATAATACCTATAAAGGTAAAACATTTATAGATTTGGTTCAGAGAATACAATTAGAATGAAATATATCCAATATCAATAACGTAAATCACTTAACTCGTTTTCATTAAACATGCATCCCGTTGGCACTCACATGTAATGAATGCCTCACCTCTCATCTAGTGAAAATACTGTGAGAATGTCCTAACTCAAAACATAACATATACTAAACATTTATGTCTCTAGACTAATAACCAAGTAACTGCGAAGCGAATGTAACAGGGACATAACTAACAACATACATATATAATAAATCCAAATACCCAATCTTATACTTATTTAGGTTCTCACAGTCTCATAATATGGCATTTCACTTTGTTTTAGAATCTTTAATTAAATATGTTCATCTCTAAAATGTAGCATACGTGCATAATACGATCCATACCAACCTCCATTTCTACGACCCGAAAGTTAAGATAAATACAATATCATAAAGTAGACACAAATGTGATATAGGATCTAAATCGAAGTGTCCATCATCGGCTTAATATCATATACACGTATAAGTTTCATATCAACCTCACAAAGGCATATACCTTCGAGGTACCTTCTCATGATTTTATCGATAAGTCTGTAAGAGTCACTCACCTGACGAACATAAACGAAATTAATGTACACATATAGAAATTGGGGATCAATATTGAGTTGCAACTCTTGAGTAGCCCCATTCTAAGACACAACTAATGGCCAAATCTTTCGGATATCTCATCATGAAGGTTTGACCGTCTGAACATTCAATCTAACTGTGTCAAAGCATAATAAAATCATTGCCTATATTGATTGATGGGTCAACACCTCTCCTTATGGGAGGTTGTCCATCCTGAATATGTTATCAAAACACATCACCGCCTCTAAAGTCCTATGTAAACATCCAATCATGCGATATACGGTAACAACGACTTGAATCCAAAAACCAGACTGATACATTCACCATGAGTAACTAGTAAGTTCAAAACATCAAACACACACACACACACACACACACACACACACACACAGAGAGTTAGGTTCACTCACATCATACTTTATACATCACACCTAATTTTAGAACCTGAGAAACATTTTTTTCCATTTTTTTTATTTTTCTATCGAAATTAACTTTTTAATCAACACATGTTAAAAAATTAGTTCAAAATACATTTTCTAGCTATTTTTAAACATTCATAAAATTCTATTAGCACAAATCCTCATAAATAAGGCATTTTTAGCTTTTTTTTTGTTGGATTTTTTAAAAATAGTTACAAATTGTTTTTTGACCTGATTTTTTTGAACATGTGTTCATTGGAAGCTTAACTCCATGGGGAAAATAAAAAAAATGAAAAAAAAAAGTTTTTTATGGCCTAAAATTAGGTGTGATGGATATGTGATGTATGAAGCGTAATGTGTAAGAGCCTTGCTCTCTCTCTCTCTCTCTTTATATATATATATATATATATATATATATGAATATAGGATAAAATATACTCTCAAGCGTACCCAAATCATCTCAATCCACGAATGTTAGATTGTAAACTTAATTACTGTGTAGATCAAGCATACCAAGATTGGTTGAAAAACACATTTTTTTACTTTTTTTTTAATGGATACGTTCATATACATGTTAAGTGAGCTACATTGGAGAGATTGACTATATATATATATATATATATATATATAAGGAGTAGAAGCTTTTTACTATTCCATAAGGTGATAATATAGGTAGAGGCTAGGATTCAACCAATAATACATGAAATTAAGGTTTGGATAAAAATTCCCACCATTAAGCACTAGAACTTATCACACTTGATTCTATATCTATATTGTATTTACAATTTTAACCCAATAAACTTACTTTCCCGCTCATTTACTTATTAGATTTTCACTTTTGATTCAAACTGAGATGGTGTTTTGGTGAAACAACAAGAAAAGTACTTTGATGGTCCGATGCACCAACTATTATACAATCCTTTCCATAATAAATTTACCCCTAAAACCCCCATCTCTCTCTCTCTCTCATACGAATTAAAAAATTTAGAATTTGACCATTATATACTCTCTCTCATAACTTTAGCTACAATAAAAAAATCTGACATAGAAAACACTGATCTCTCATTGCCGACACCAAAATCCGGCCCGTCACGATCTCTCTTCCATACTATGGATGTAGGTTGATCCTACCATCCACATCAATGTTGTGGAGGTAATAATCCTTTTTTTACTTTAATTTGAAAACACCCATTTAACATTTCATCCCTCATCTTCTTCCATTAGACGCTTATCTCCGCTTCAAAACAACACCGATGACGATGAGTCTATGAGTTCTTGGCGGGGAGTACAATTAAAGTTCAAAGAGGTATGATTTTTTAAATCAAGGTTTTCTATTTAATTAAATGTTTAAATAATGGATTTCTCAGACTTTTTATGGGATTTATGCCTTTCGTGGGCATGAATTCGAAAGCTGCTCCCAAGCCAAAAGATAAATTGAAAAGTTTAAGATAGTTGTGGCGTCTAAACCGTCTGTGAAAGGTCGTGAAAAAATAAAAAAAACCTGTTGCTAAGACTCTCCATCTTACACTCTTATTCAATAGATCTGAATGCTTTAAACCCTGATTGGGGTTTTTTTCCCATCTCCCTTTTGGTACGAATTATTGAAGCAGAACTGTGTAAGTTAATGTTTTTTTTGTTTAGTGTTTAACATAAATTTATCAATGGAATGCTTTTTGATTTTGGTTTTCAGTTTTTTGATACAAAAATGTTTAGGGTCTATTCTAATTTGTTACATCTCACAAATAGGGGTCGTGTTCAATTTTTACATAAGGGGAGCAGGGCTTTCATAGTAGATTCCTGTAATGTTTTTTATGTCTTTCTAATAAGTACTTATTATACATGGAAACGATATGATTCAATTAATATCTATCTCCCTTTATTTGTCATATACACATTTTGTTTTTGTTCATGACATCTATTTTATATGTTTTCAACTGATATAAGATTACTTTTTTATCCTCGCAAAACTACCTAAATTTAAGGATTATCTTTGGATTTCAGAAAATTGATGTTCATTTAGTATGAGTTTCTTAAGTTATTGCTTTAAGTTTTTCTAACTATCTTAATTTATCAAATTCTATGCAAAGTTGCGTCACAGTTTAAGAGTTATTATACTTTTTCGTACTTATGGTCCTTTAGTTTCAGATTTATTCATTAATTAGTTTTTGGTGGTTAAAAATAATACTGAATGTTAGAACGACGAGATTCATTATATCTAGGAAAGTTCATTATGAGTCAACTTTCAGAGCATGTCATATCAATTATATTAAGCTTAACTAGGAAAAAAGTAGGAGTGATCTTGATAAAAAACGGACCTTAACTACAGTTATATTAAGCTTACCTTTTTTTGATGAATTTCTTTTGTACTCATTATTTATATTGTTTGTTTTGGACACTCTGTTATATGTATTTTTTAGGTCTATTGTTGGATGTTAGAAACCCAAATTTGGCTATGTCCATTTCTACAACCTACTTTTATACTTCAGCTTCATTATATGTCCTCTCTTTATTTACTTTTAATAAACTACTATTATGTATATCACTGCTCATTTCCAATTCAATATTGTATTCATAGCATGTTATATGTATTGTTTGGCTTTGCTTCATCATCATCAGTGACATGAGCAAAAAGGTCATGAGTAGTAGTGGTGTGTGTACCCGAGAATGTTGTTGTACAAGTGAAATAGAGAAATGATAGGAGCAAAATGTTGTTCGGTGTTGTTATTCATCATCTACGGAGGAAAATGAGATAAAGTAAGAAAGTGCTTTGTTTATTAGTGTTTGTTATAAATGATAGGAAGAAACAAATGGCTATTAATACAAGGTGACAAATGATTTATTTATAAAAGTTTGTTATAATAATTCATTTCTATGTAGTCATTTCTAAATTTATTAGCTACTAACCATTTTATTTGGAAATAGTTGTTCTTATTCTTTCCCATTCCCATTGCTTCTCTTATTACATTTTTTCCTTTTTATTTTACATATTGTAGTGTTTTTATCAAGGAAATGCAGATGTTTAAGGTTAAAATTTTTGGAGCTTATGAGGTGACGAGAAATAAATATTTTATTTCATTTAGTCTTACTTTGGTTGTCACTAAAATCTCATTTTAAAAAATAATTCTGGCCGAATGAGAAATGCCACACATATCGATGCGCCACACTAACAAGTCGCACCCGCGTAGGCCTATGTCTCAGCTTCACTACTCCTTGACCGAAAAAGAGCCAATAAGGGTTCGACACATTAGTTTGTCACATCAAACGTGTCGCATTTGTGAATCGGCATAGAGGATTTTTTTTTATGTTATCATCTTCATAGTTTGTTTGTTGACAATATATGAGGATTTTTTTATGTTATTTTCTTTATATTTTGAAATTTTATGAACGAGTGTAAAAGGATCAAGCAAGAATATGAGGTTAATCATGTTCAGTAGTTTCATTAGCTGATTGTGATGCTTTAGAAAATCATAAATGAATCTTTTTCACGATTTATCAATTCTCCTGTTTACTCTCCATTTCCATGTAGTTTCAGTTCATTAAAAAATTGAACTTGCAAATGGTGAGAGGTTTGATTATGCCGTGCCTTCAAGCATGGCCATTTTTCTAGATTTTCATGAAAAAATAATTGCAAGCATGGCCTAATAACTTAGGATTGTTGTGTTGTAATTTTTTTTACTTAAATTATACGCAATTCAATACTTCGGAAATTTTTCTCCGTGCCTTCAGGCACGTGCATTCCGCTAGTGTATATATATATATATATATATATATATATATATATATGTGGGTGTGTGTGTGGGTACCCAAAATTAAGACCATGGGCCTGGACGAGTAGCCCAATTCTGGCAGCCCAAAGTCCAGGTTCCCCACCTATTATTCTGAATATGATCCGGTCTCTTCCCACGTTCCCATTAAGGGAGGTTATAGGGAGAGATGGAAGACGTGGGGGAATCCATCACCCCCACTTACCTAAATGTACATGTATATATATAAAACCCTAGGTGTGGGGCAGAGGGACAAGTTGTATTCTTTGTAACCACTCTCCGGAGTATATAGAAATAATACCGACTGCACCACCGTGGACATAGGCACATCTTTGCTGAATCACGTACATCCTTTGCTGTGTGATTGTCATTTTACATTCCTTGTTCTTATTTGGTTCTTTACTTTCTCTTATTCATTTGTGTGATTGTCATTTTACATTCCTTGTTCTTATTTGGTGCTTGTCTTTCTCTTATTCATTTGTGTTGCACAATAATTATCACCATAATTGGCGCCGTCTGTGGGAAATGTTTATCTTACCTGAGAAAAGCCCACACAAAAGAGGAGTTTAAAATGTCCGATCATAGCAGAAATGCCCCCCAGACAGGGGATATTCAAGAACCACCTACTCCTCGAAGGATTAGGTCTGAAGTTCGATGTTCAGATCAGAGGGCTCGCTTGGAAAAGCCAGCCTCAGAAGAAACCCAAGGACCAGCGAGGTCCACAGAGATATCTAGATTGATTGATGCATACGAGGAAAGGCTCCACGAGAAGAGGGAATCTTCTCGCAGGTATGAGGATGAGAATGCTCGCCTGAAAAGACTGCAGAGGGAGCATCGTCCTGATAACAAGAGACGTCCATTCCGCACTCCTAGCCCTTAGGCGAGCAAGTCTCGTAGCCGAGGAAGGATCCCTAGGCGGGGATATCAAAAGGTCGAAGTAGGCGAATCAGATGATGACCTCCGCGAGCAGATGCGAGGAGCTCACCATTACTAGAGCCCTGCTCGCAGCGACGAGAACATACGAAATATGGTCCACAGGGAGATAGGCCAACATCCTGCCCACCACGACACCAGATCGACCCGAGAACTCGCTAGGCGAGCTCTTAAAACCCATATGAAATCACCTTTCATAAGAGAAATTAAGGAAGAATAACCCTCTAAGAAATTTTCCATTCCAAGATTCAAGATTTATGACGGTAAGACTGATCTCATTGATCATGCCAGGCAATACCGACAGGATATGACCCTCTAGAACCACCGGGATGCTCTAATGTGCCAAATTTTTCCTTCGACCCTGCATGACGTAGTGTAAAAGAAGTTCGAAAGGCTCCCCCACCATTCAATCAGGAGTTTCAAATCCTTGGCCGAACTTTTTATGCCCGATTCATTACCAGTAGCTCCCACCCTAAAAGGATGGATGCTTTGCTGACAATGAAGAAAATGCCCCAAGATACCCTCCGAGACTACGTAAAGAAGTACTCGGAGTTATTAAATGAGATCGAGGATTGCGCAGAGGAAGTGGCAGTGGCCTCTTTCAAAATTAGACTCCCTAGTTCTTCCCTTCTATACCATTCCATGATGAAAAAGGAGGCTATGACTATTGACGACCTAATGGCCCGCATCGAGAAGTACACTAAGGTAAAAGATGTCACCCACCTCAGTTCAAGAGAAAACGATCGAGCTAAACAACTACCAAGGGAAGTGGCAAAGTTGAGAACAAGAAGAAAGGAGGAAATAACGGGGGAAAAAATGGCTCCAAGAACGGAGGAAACAATGACGCGTCGAAAGCATTTGAGGTAGTCAATAACATCTTCAAAGAACTAATTTATAAAATTCTCGTGAAGATCAAGGATGAGCCATTCATCAAGTGGCCCAGGAAGATGGGAGGAGATCCCTCAAAGAGGAATAATGTGCTAAGATGCATTTTTCACAAAGAAGGAGGACATAAGACTGAGCAATGCAAAGCTCTTAAGTCTCACCTCGAGGAACTAGCCCAGTCTGGGCATTTGAACGAGTTTGTGGAGAAAAAGGGCAGAGAAAGTGGCTGCCAATAGAGAAGCGAGGCCTGACAACGTGCTCGAAGATGAAGCTGGACATGAGTTTGTGATAAATCATGGGGCATCTGATGCCAAGCAGATACAGGGAAATTCAGCTCGAATGGAGATGACGAAACTTACAACTGTAAGCAGGATTTTCAGATCGATCTAGCAAAATCACAGTCAGTAAAGTACCGACGAGTAGATGATGTCAACTATAACAAGCACATTGTTTTCACAGATGAAGATCTGGTGGGAGTAAGGACCCCGCATCATGGTTCTCTGATCATTACCCTCAATATATCTAACTTTGACATCGACAAGTTACTCGTCGACCAAGGGAGCTCGTCTGAAGTATTATATCTTGCCCTATTCAGAAAATTGAAGTTAAGCGTCGCCGACCTAAAGGAGGCTATTGTACCTTTAGTTATCTTCGCTGGAAAAATAACTATGCCTTTGGGAAAGATCGTACTACCGGTGCGGGCTGGAAATGTCTCCAAGATGATCGAGTTTTTGGTAGTTAACATCGACTCGCCATACCAGGCCATCCTCGGCAGGGGATGGCTCCATGCGATGAAGGAAGTCTCCTCGACCTACCATTAGAAACTCAAATATGTAACAGAGCGCGGAGTAATGGAGATCCACGGTGATCAGGAAATGGTGAGAAGGTGCTTCATAGCATCCATCGGACCAAAGCCAGAGAAGAGGGCCGAGCAGCCCAACGGGAAGGTTAAAGAAGGTCTGACACCTTCTAATTAGCAATTTAAGTATGGAAGACCTGGAGTAGAGGAGACCAGGCTCCTCCCCTTCGAATGGGTCATCGAAGACCTGGTAGAAGTTACGGTCGGAGAAGGTGACAGTAACAGAGTCTTCTTGATTGGAGCATCTCTCACCGACCAAGAACAGAAGGAATTGACAACCTTGCTGAGGCGCAATGTAGGTGTTTTCTCATGGGAACCATTCGAGCTACCTAGAATTGATCCTAGTATGGTCTGTCATCAGCTGCACGTCGACCCCACCTTCAAGCCAATCACGTAGAAGGTACAACGAACTGCACCCGAGAAGGCTAATGCGGTTGAAAAAGAAGTTAAAAAACTACTGGATGTAGGATCCATACGGGAGGTACAATTCCCCAAGGGGTTATCCAACCCATTAGTAGTTTCGAAGAGCAATGGGAAGTGGAGAGTTTGCATAGACTTCACTGACCTCAACAAAGCATGCCCTAAACATAGTTTCCCCCTCCCAAAAATTGACCAACTAGTAGACGCCACCGCAGCTCACGAGCAAATGAGTTTCCTCGACGCATACTCAGGGTATCACCAGATCCCCTTATATGCCCCAGACCATGACAAAACGGCATTCATCATGACAGTTGGGTTATTCTGCTACAAGGTCATGCCCTTCGGGCTCAAGAATGAAGGGGCAACCTATCAGCGGCTGGTTACCAAAATGTCCAAGGGTCAGATGGGAGAAACCATGGAGGTCTACATCGATGCCATGCTCGTTAAGAGTAAAAAGAAGAAAATTCACCTCTCCGTCCTGTCAAACACCTTCAAAATCCTCAGGAAATACCGAATGAAACTTAATGCGAGCAAGTGTTCCTTCGGTGTCCAGTTAGGAAAATTTCTTTATTACTTGGTCAGTAAGAGAGGCATAGAGGCTAACCCAGACCAGATCGATGCAATCAACAGGGTGTAACCTCCTCGCACAATCCGGGACATACAAAATCTCACTAGTATGCTCGCTGCCCTAAATCGCTTCATCTCTAAATCCTCCGAGAAGTGCCAGCCTTTTTTCCAGCTTCTAAAGGGAAGCAAAACGATAGAATGGAGCCCAGATTGATCGCAAGCATTGGTCGAACTCAAGTCTTACTTAACCTTTCCACCACTACTCGTCATACCACAACTAACAGACTCTTTCTACCTGTACCTCTCCGTTTCCAACCACACTGTCAGCTCGACGTTAATATGCGAAGTTGCAGGAATCCAGTACCCCGTTTATCACACAAGCAAGACCTTACTGGACGCCGAGCAAATGTACCTACCATTTGAGAAGCTCACCTTTGCACTAGTAGTAGCCTCGAGGAAGCTGAAGCATTATTTCAAAGATCACACTATCGTCGTCATTACATCACATCCCCTTAAGGCAATCCTAAGGAAAGCGGATTTGTCGGGCAGACTGTCTAAGTGGTCAGTCGAGCTCGGTCGATTTGACATCCAATTTCAACCAAGGACAGCTATCAAGGGTCAAATCCTTGTTGATTTCATAGCCGAATTCATGGGAGGATAACCCTCAAACCAACGTCAACCAGCAAGGAAAAAGGAGAAACAAGCCACAGAGGAAACCTGGAAACTGTTTGTTGATGGAACCTCCAACTCAAAGGGGGCAGGGGTAGGCATTTCCCTCATTACTCCAAAAAATACAATACTTGAACAAGGAATTAGGCTTGTATTTGTAGCCTCCAACAACGAAGTGGAGTACGAATCCTTAATAGTCAGCCTCCAAAAGGCGCACACTTTGGGAGCAAAATATTTATTGGTGTTCGGCGATTCCTAACTAGTTTCCAATCAGATAAGTGGATATTACAATGCAAAAGATGAAAGGATAGTATCCTACCTCGCCTTAGTGAGAAAACTAATGTCAAACTTTGAAGAGATCAACATCCAGTAGTTTCCCAGGGGCCAAAACAGTCATGCTGACGCCCTGGCAGCCCTGAGTTTGGCAGTTGACTCCGACCTAAAAAGAACGATCTCCATCGATCTCCTTACTCGTTCGAGCATTAACCACAACAGCAATCCACCAAACCTGGAACAGGTACTCCAGGTGGGATCAACCGCCAGCTGGATGGACCCCTTAAGGTACTATTTAAAGGATGGTACGCTCCCGAATGATAAGAAGATTGCCCACCAGATAAGAGTCAAAGCAGCTCACTTTCACTTATCCCCACAAGGCAAATTGTATAAGAAATCCTTCTCCGGTCCCTACCTCCAATGCGTTCACCCAGGAGATGTCGAGCAAGTGCTACACGAGCTTCACAAAGGAGTCTGTGGGAGACACATCGAGGGAAGGTCTTTAACCTTTGGAGTAATGAAGGAAGGCTATTGGTGGCCATATATGCAAAGGGACTCTGTGGTGTATGTCGGAAAATGCCTGAAATGCCAACTTCACGCTCCTATGGTCCACCAACCCGCTAGTGATCTAAAATCCCTATCCAGCCCATGGCCATTCTCCCAATGGGGAATGGACATCGTGGGACCACTACCTACCACCACCGGCAATCAAAAATATCTGTTGGTTGTAACTGACTACTTCACCAAATGGATCGAGGCAGAACCCTTGGCGAATATCCTAGACACTGATATGATAAGGTTCAAATGGAGGAATATAATCACTCATTTTGGCATCCCCAGTACCATCATCACCGATAATGGAACACAGTTCGAAAGCGGCTCCTTTCAGAATTTCTGTAACGAACACGGCATCAGACACCACTTCAGTTCTGTGGCCAACCCTTAGAGCAATGGCCAAGCTGAGGCTTCCAACAAAACTATGATCGATGGATTGAAGAAGAGGATGGAGCGATCCAAAGGCACATGGGTAAATGAACTATGCCATATCTTATGGGCATACCGAACCACTCCTCGGCGAGCAACAGGAGAAACCCGATTTTCGCTGACATATAGCATGGAAGAAGTCATCCCCCTAGAAGCAGGTTTGCCAATAATGAGGTCCAACCTTATCGACCAGGGCCATAATGATGCAGCATTGCTCGCTGAGCTTGACCTAGCTGATGAGTGCCTGGAGCTAGCCCTAGTGAAACTAGCGAGCTATCAGCAACATCTCGCGAGGTACTCCGTTAAAGAGATATTACACCACTACTACTCTGAGTTGGAGACTACGTTCTAACGAAATTCCTGGGCAGTGCAGCGAAACCATCAGATGGAAAGCAAGGCCCAAACTGGGAAGGACTCTTTAAGATAACTAGAGACGATCTGCAGGGCGCCTATCACTTGGAAACGATGGAAGGCGGGGAAATACCACGAGCAGGGAACACAGCCAATCTCAAGAGATTCTATTTTTAGATTTTTCTTTTATTCTTTCATTATGAGACTAGAAGATTATTTCCCTTATCATTAATGAAAGTTATTTAATTGGTTACATTCTGATAAGTAATAGCTGCATTTATTACACACCTTTTCCAAATAATAGGCACATTGATCACCACACTATAGCATGGGAAGATCCATCCTCGGGTCATCGTTATGAAATACGAAGGACCTCTTAACATTGCCCTTGGCAATATATGAAGCCCTACAGGGGATCCTTAGGCAATATGACCAAATTTTATCCTGGTCATCAAACCTTCTTTGGTTGAATAAAATCCTGATCGGATAAAGCATCCAACACCAGGTGTGTCCTTGCCAATTGCCCCACTTAGGCCTAAGGGAGTGTGACGACACAACCTAAAAGGTAAAGCGGTGCACAATGGTATCTCAGTATTATACTGGAGTGGGAGGACACTCACATAACAACACAAACTTAGAAGATCATAAAGTAGAAAGAATATGAAGAGTATGGTGCACTTGTTTAGTCCGTAAAATTTCCCAAAACATAAAATTTTCATTAATTTATCATATTTACATCAACGGTGATACATGTTTAGTCGGCGAGCTCGCCCAAAGAATTTACATTGCCAAAAATACAAAAAACAACAACTGGCAAAATCTCAATGGGGGTGAGGCCTCTGAGATAGATAATCAGCCACTCGAGCTCTTCGTCCATCATCAGGAGAAGGAGCTAGCTCTTCCTCAACCTCATTCGCATCCGACTCCAATAATTGACAAGGGATGGCATCAATGGGGATCCATCGATCATCCCTCCTGAAGGGGTTAGGCATCAGGATAGAGGGAGAAATCTCGTGGCGATACCAAAGCATCGAGTTCCTCAAGACTTGCAGCTCCTTCAAAGCACTCAGCCATCCCCTGATGAAGGAAATCTCTTTGAATGATATCAACCTTGTTGGAGCATCTGACCAGCCCTGGTCGTAGCCATCAGACCACACTTACTGAGGAACTTTTTGAACAAGTGACGCAACTGAGTGATGTCCCTCTGAAGCCCAGTAGTGATAATATATGCTCGACGGACGTCGCCACAAAGCTCATCCGTCTCCCTCTCGCGAAGCTCTTCCATTTCCCTATCTTGGCTCCTAGTGCTCCTGCCAGCTCGCACCAATAAAGACCCCGCAGCACAAGAGGAATGTCACTCTGACCAGCTCTGGCTCATGATGATGAGGAACCCTGTAATACTGCTGGAGCAGTGCTCGGTGCATGCTCCTTAAGTCGTGAGACCTCTCTCCTCAGAACCTCATTCTCTTGCTGAAGCATCTCGCCAACCTGGTTGATCTCAAAAGCATCTAGAAGCTTTTCTCTCAACGTATTCACTTCTTCTTGTACTGAAGCACCAACCTCTTCCATCTCCTGGAGCCTATCCTTCAGCTTGGCCACAAGTTCAGATTGCTCCTAATATTTCTGATTCCTAGACCTAAGGGATTTGCAAAGCTTATAGAAGGCCTGGCGAACCTCGGGACTCGCATTAGGAACCAGGGTCCTGCCCAGTTGAGAAGTAGCAGGAATGTAATCATCCACATCAATTAACTACAAGCAATTGAAAGACGAGGAAAAGAAAGAAAGAAATCATTGCACTAATAAATAGAAGCCTTTTCATTAATGAAGATTAAAATTACATCGAGCAGTAAAAAGAAAGTTCACAAATAGAAAAAACTGAAAATACAAAGCAATCCTAGTAGGTAACTAGTTTGCAACCTCAGGTTGCCCAGAGGTCGATGGCCCTTTCCCTTTGTCAGCATCAGCAGGAACACCGCCCTCGCTAGGAGTAATCTCTGTCGCCACAACAAGGGAAGCATCAACAGGGGTCATCTGGGGGACAGGATTAGCACCTTCAATAGCTGGGCTAGGGACTTCATCCACGGTTGGTTTCGGACCTAGGTGATGCTCGTCAAACAGGGGAGAATCGATGTCGACGCTAGTAGCCAAAAGGTCCTTGTTCCAGCCCTTCTTGATGTTCAGATGACTAATATAGCCTATCTGAACTTCAGCATCCTCATACGCTGCAGCCCAACTAGAATAATACGAGTCCTCCTTGGTAGTGACAGCCTCAGACTCCTTCTTCTTCACCTCTTTAGACAGCACCCTATTGTCCTCAAAAACCGCTAGTTTGCTAGAGCAAACCAGGTCGTAGGCATGTCGCAACTCTTTCAAATCCTTAACTTTCGCATCCTTCCCCTTGTTGGCAGTAGCAAGAGCCAGGTCAGATGAAATCTAAGCAGCGTTAATGGCTTTAAAGCTAGCCTCGAGCTCTTTACCCTTCATCTTTAGGGAAGCATTTTCCTTCTTCAGCTCGCTGTTTTTCTTCACCAGCTCATCGCGTGAACGATACAGCACGGAGAAGTTAGTAACAAACTGCAGAAAGAAGATGATGCTAAAAGAGGGAAATGATGAAATTCATAAAAACATGGGAGAGAAGGGAAAAATCTTACCAAAGCTAGCATTTGACTAGCCTGAAGGGTCAATTGCTCGGACCCTGCCACCCTTTGGCGATCAGCTGGGAGGACAGCTCTCTCGAGCAGAGCAGGGGCCAACTGAGGGGAGATTGCAACAGAAGCCCCCTCGGGGAGCACGAACACCGGGACTAAGGCCTTCCCAGCCTTCGTCCTCTCTTCCGCCCTCCTCTTCTCCTCTCCTCTCCCATTCTCTTTCTTTTTCCTCTCCTCTACCCTAGTCTTCTCCTCCATCTTCTTCTTTTGTTCTTCCTTTTTTCTCTCTCTCTCCCTTACCTGCTCCTCTTCCTTCCTCGTTCCCTCCTGCTCCTGAACAAAGGATTGAGAACCAGTAGCCACAGGCCCAGAGTTAGATTTTTGCTTCTTTAACCTCTGTGCAAGGAGCATGTGGTCTTCATCATCATCATCCCAAATTAGGTTCTTCTGGGGAGGATCCATCTCCTCGCTCGAACAACTGGATGTGCTTGACGACTCTCTAGATTTAGAGACCTCCCTACGGTCATAGGAGCTGCTACTATCAGAGCTACCTCCACCCAAATTACTTACTGCTCCGGCGAGGTCACTTTAAGAGCTGCTCTCCTCCTCGTCCAACTGAATAAGATCCGTAGCGGTATTTTTGGGAAAATTAAACTATGGGATACTTTTCACGGGTCTTACTATGAAGATGGAGACAACATTCTTGTACTCGAGCAGAAAGGCAGTAGACCTGGGATGCTCGCCGTCACCCAAAGGCTCCCTGATATTCCAAGCCTTAATTAATTCCGAGAGACGAACCTCGCTGAGAGCAGGCTCTAAGTTTTTTGACCTCGCTGTGGAACAAAAAGTAAAGAAGAGTTAGAAAGATCACAAATCAACAAAATTTGAAACAACAGTCCAATGTCTACCTATGTATTCTTTCCCATAAAAGGGAACAAAGAACCTCTCAGACCTCAACCCTTCAAATTGGGGAGAAAACTGCCAATTTCTAACAAGGAAACCTTCTTGCCAGTAGTCCTTATGGGAATCAGGTAGATTTACTACCAATACCTTGTCAGGGATCCTAGATTTGAGGTAGAGGACACCAGAGCTAGTGTGAGAAAAGGAGTAGCAAAAATAGACCTCGGTGAGCCCTAACCTAGTACGATACAACTGATTTATCCTATGTACGCCATTAACTATTTTCCACACATTGGGCGAGCATTGTGCAGTAACAATATTAAAATAGCGAAAGAAATGCAAAAATAAGTCATTGGGAGGAAAAGTGAGTCCCCCCGGGAAAGCAACAATACGTGGATCCAGTGGGCATCATCTATATCTCTAACATTTCTAGGAGGAGAGGTACAACACTCAATATCTACCCACTCAGGGATGTTGTAAAACTTCCTAAACTCAGAGACCGACCTATTCCCGATCTTCGCCATTGAAAAACCTTAGAAAATTACAAACTCAAAGAGAAAGTACAGAGAAAAGGTACAGGAAACTTACAAGATAGAAGATCGACTCGAATGATGAAGAAGCACAGGCCCAAACAACAAGGAAGCAAAGAGAATGGAGATTGAGAGAAGAAGGTACGAAGTGCTAGAACTCACAGAAATTGGAAAAGTGATGGACGGATTGAAGCGACGGTAGAAAAGTAACTATCCCAAGAAACCTTCAAATTTTGCTAATCATAGTGCACAAGGTATGAAGCGAGTGCCGCCAAAATCAACTTCACAACTTTTGAAGAATTAGAAAAGAGCCATTATGGCTAATCATTTAAATTTATCGAGCCCATAAACATGGCCCAACAAACTTAGGGGCAATTGTGGGTACCCAAAATTAAGACCATGGGCCTGGACGAGTAGCCCAATTCTGGCGACCAAAAGTCCTGGTCCCCCACCTCTTATTCTGAATATGATCCGGTCTCTTCCCACGTTCCCATTAAGGGAGGTTAGAGGGAGAGATGGAAGACGTGGGGGAATCCATCACCCCCACTTACCTAAATGTACATATATATATATATAAAACCCTAGGTCTGGAGCAAAGGGACAAGTTATATTCTCTGTAACCACTCTCCGGAGTATATAGAAATAACACCGACTGCACCACCGTGGACGTTGGCACATCTTTGATGAACCACGTGCATCCTTTGTTGTGTGATTGTCATTTTACATTCCTTGTTCCTATTTGCTGCTTGCCTTTCTCTTATTCATTTATGTGATTGTTATTTTACATTCCTTGTTCTTATTTGGTGCTTGCCTTTCTCTTATTCATTTGTGTTGCACAATAATTGTCACCACAATATATATACATATAAATATATCCTAATATACATATATGTCTCTTTATTTAATTATGAAGTTAACTCTTAAACACTTTAGCTCATTACTCTCTAAGCTCAACATATACATAAGACCAAAGGATATCGCTCACTTGCGCATTTACTCCATCTAACCCATTCCTAAAATCGGATGGCTCGACATAGTACTAAGGTTTATGTCCTCAGCCTATGCAATAATATCAAACATTGAGCAAGTATAATCTCTTAATAAACTAAATTAAACAATAATATCAGAAACCTTAAACCCAAACTAGGCCCTTAAACCTAACCAAACAAGCCATGGCTTATTATTGGTCAAAGATGAAGGGGTTATTCAATTGACCTAGTCGATCGATCGATGGTCCCAAATATTTTATCATTCTCTTTATTACGGATTTCACCCTTCAAAACTTCCGTTAAAGCTTCTAAAATCTTCCAAGACTTATTCAGAACACAACTAAACTTCAACCTGACTATTGGGTTATGATCTAAAACATATTCCAACAATTATTCAAGATTAAGATCAATAAAAACAAGGTTTAATACATTGAATCCATAGTTTTACACCTAGTTCATCAAGAACATGAATGAATTCCAATTTTTTAACGATTCCAAATCAAATTTACAAATTAACATGAGGCTTTTGCTTTATAATGAAAATAGACACTAAAACATGGGTTATATTTATTATTCACACATATATAGCATTAAATTTCATATATTATTTACAAAAGTACGAATCCTCAATGCATAGGCAATTCATTCAACTCCTAATTAACCCATGCACACAAACATGATTGAGACTAATTTAATGAGGCCATAAATATGTGTTCTACCCATTACATAACACATGAATGCGGGTATTTTAAAGAAGTTGCATGTTTACATGAGTATTTCAAGAGATTTCTTACCTTCAAATGAGGAGTAATGAACCTTTTGTTTGAAACCTTTGTGATTTCTCCTCTACAGACCTTATCTAATTCTCCCATAAGCTTATGGCTTGTAGTTTTTTTTTTATAATAATGACTAATTAAATAGGCTTAATAATATAAAATATCTATAATTTTTGCACCTCCACAATAGGCTTTTTTCGCGCCCCAAATGGACCGAAAATAGTACATTGAATAGCCCAAAACATAGTCTAAGGGTATACCTGCCCACGTTCCCAACTTAAGATGATAAAAAAATGTAATCAGGTCTCCATATCACTCTAAAGTCTGTTTCGTCTGTTATCCCTCATATGTCAAGGTAAAACCTAAAAATGTAACATAAAAGAACCAATTTAATGATTTTATGCGTAATAGTAGATATTCCCATAAATTAACTAATCACACACAATTATTAAAGATAACATGACCCACAAATTGTAAAATCTTAACATGGATTTTTTCTACCATTGGGTCAACCCGTCCCCCAGTCAAGGTGTTAAGGCGGGAGGGGAAAAGTCCAATTTTATTGTTTAAGAAAAGCCTTTAATTTGGACCATTTTCTAAGGAATCGAATATAATTTGACCGATTTTAATTTAATAAATAGGGTACCGCTTTACATTATTAAGTTAATTAGAAAGATTTATTTCAGAAAATTCCGTTAATCCAACATCGCTAATAATAAGAAAAATAATCATACAATGCTTGTATTATTGCAACAAATGGCCCAAGTCCCGAATAAAAGGTTGTTTAAAGTGCTATAAATTTAATTTTTTGAAAAACGTACTTTTTAAATTCCATGGTAGATATCTAGTGATGACTAGTACCCTATGAGGTCTTACCAACGTCATTGCTAACTTCCCTATCAGAGGTACCTAGGGGTGGGGGTGGGGGTTTAACATAAAAAGTATTGGGGAAAAAAGTTCTTAGTAGGGTGGGAAGTACTAAGACATATATTTTTATACAAAAATATTATACATATAACATTTATTTTAACAATTTTGAAAACTTTATCATTTTATGAGCACAATGCAACTACCATGCAATGCAACCTGAGCTACGTGCTCATACCCACACTTAACCAATATACACCAATTTTTTCATATAACTGGAGACCTTTTAATCATCTTTATTCACTAGTCTTCATTTTGTTTATTTTCATTAGGTTGTGATTCTTGCATTATCTAAGCACAACCTTATTCATTTCCATTTCCATCATTATATTATTAACATCATCTTATTCTCAAACTTTATCGAATAATCACGTACTTTAACAGGCTCTATACCATCGTCTACGCTACTAAATGCACTGAATATTGATTTTAGTTCTTTCACCCCCAAGGCTTTAGGCCCTTCTTATTTCTTTCATGGTTGCATCTGAGTCCATATTAATTTGTTTTAACATTTTATCAAATGTCCACATTATTTAACTATTCTTATCATTCTTATGGTTCACATTTACATTTCACATTGTTTTCATACTAGTTTATTTATTTCATCCATTTTTAATAAAAATGATCAATAAGGTCAATTGAGGAAGTCAACCACTAGGACCCTCTACTTTACCAAAATTACCATTTTACAGGAAGTCTAGCATCATAAATCATCATTTTATGTTCAAAAAGACATACTTCATAATTTTACTTCAAGAAAGTCCCCTTTTATTCCCATTTCTAAAAAAAACATTGAATCTTTGAAGTCCTTTTTTGCCAAAATGTCCATTTAAGCCTCATTATCACATGTTTTCTCAAAAATCATTATTCCCCACTTTATCAACATATTTAGTGGCTAAATTTTCCAACTTTCTTATTTCCTCTTGAAATTCATTTTAATCTTCATTTATCGTGATTAAAAAACCTTTACTAACATACTACAAGATTCAACACATGTAAGGATGAATTTCAATCTAGGAATCCCATAATATGATATTTACATGATATTATGTTTTATACTCATATTCATCATCTTTTAAGATTAAAATGAAGATTGTTCTTCAAAATACTTTCAGGTTTAATTTTCTTTAAAACATTCATTTTTCGTAAGAAAACTTTAAATAAACAAACCAGAAAATATTTTGCAATATTATCTGCATCAAAGCATGAATCCTAACATGTAGCTTAAGTTTGAAACTTGAAAATATAGCGAGGAAAACACTACCTTTAATTTAAAGAGGATACGTTAAGAATGATGACTTGAACACTCCTAAAACTCTGAGTATGGTCCAAGAATGCTCCAACTTCTCTTGAAACATCCAACAACGACGCTTCAACCCAATTTCTTCCATGATAAAGGCTTGAAATTGGTGTTACATGCTTGGAAATGGCCTAAATATTATTAAGAATTAAGGTTTAGACCTTGGGGTGGTCGAGGAGGGATGGAAATCGAACGAGAGACCTTGAAAATGGGGAGAGAGATCTAAAAAACATGATGGATAATGACTGGAATTACCTATAACACTCTCTCTCATGTATACCCCAAAACTCCATGTCTTTTACCCTTAGTCCACCAAAAGACCTCTACCCGCTTTCATCTACTCCCTTCGGATCTTGACAACTCAACCTATCCAAGGTTCCCCGTTATGATAGCATAAGAATTCTATAAAAAAAATTAGTTTCTATAGAACCCTCCGAACGAGAATAGACCTCATTTGAACGACATCTCTTCTCATTTTAAGGTAGTTCCAATGAGAGTCTAACGAGTCTATAAATGAGAAAAATATTTTTTTATTCGAAGGTCATTTGAAGCACTCGTTTGAATAATGTAGCTCCCTCATTCGAACGACCCAATATTTTGTTAAGACGACCTCAAACTTTTTTTGTATAAATTTCCATCCATTCAATTCCATGTCCAATAGGCATGAAATTTATAGGAAAAGGAAATATAATCTCGATCACGGTCATCACATTATTCCCTCATTAGGATATTTCATCCCCAAAATCAGTACAGCTAAGCTAAGCAAAGAGTTTCGAGTGCTTCTCATGCATTTTCGACTCGTACTCCCCAGTCACACGTTTTACACCTTGGAACTCTCAAAGGACCTTTACCAATGGGTTCACCTTACTACGTAAGACTGTCCTTATAGCCCAAGATGGGTATTGGTCGCATCGACAACGTAACATCTTCCTCGAACTCGATGTGGTTTCATTTAATGATGTGATGAGGATCCAAAGAGTACTTCTTTAGCATAGTCACGTGGAACACACACTTAATGTGAGATAACTGAGGAGGTAATACCAAGTGATACCATACTTCTCTTACCAATTTTAGGATCTTGAAGGGGCCAATATATCGAGGGGAAAGTTTCCTTTTCTGGCCAAACCACTGGCTGTCAGTTCTCACCCTAACCTTTAACAAGATATGGTCACCTACTTCAAACTCTAAATGTATCCATCGATTATTAGCATAATTATTCCATCGGCTCTAAGCCATCACGAGTCTCTTTCAAATTACCTAAACTTTTTTGGTCATCTCCTTGGTCATATCCAAGTTCGCGAGATGCTTCTCACTCACTTCTACACTAAAGACTAGAGAGATGTATGATTTTCCATAAAGGTCTTCATAGGGGGCATGGTAATGTTAGACTGATAACTATTGTTGTATGAATTTTTTTTCCCAAATGAAAATTATCTATCCAACAACCCTGAAAATGAAGAACACAGGCCCTCCCTTAACCTATCTTCTAAAATTTTAATGCTTCATTCTGACTACTCATATGTTTTAAGATAATAATTTGTACTCGTGTTCAACTAGATACCCAATTCTTGATCAATATTTCTCTAGAACCAAAAAATAAACCTTGGATCCCTCTCTGATATGATAGAGAGAAGGATTCCATGAAGACAGACTATGTCTCAAATATACAATCTTACTAACTTAGCCACACTGTTCACGACCTTAATAAGAAAAAAGTGCGCTGACTTAGTAAGCCTATCCATTATAACCCAAAATACATCATGACCACGCTCGGATCGTTGTAAGGTTGTGATAAAGTACATCATAATGTGCTCCCACTTCCATTCCACTACTGGTAGTCATTTCAATAACCCTATCCGACTTTTTGTGCTTCGTTTTCACTTTTTGAAAAGTATAACACTTGGCCACATATATATCCACATCCTTCCTCATACCAAACCACCAAAAGTATCTGCATAGTCACTTATACATCTTAACGGAACCAAGATGTATGTTGAAGCGTGAGTGATGGGACTCCTCCATGCCATCATCGAGAAGTTAATCAATGACCGAAACAATCAAACGTCATTACCTTCCCTTATGCCTTACACCTCCATACTTGTCCATAGTGAGAGTATTGAACACCTCACTACTTTGGATGTGGTCACGATAATGTGAAAACTCGAGATTGCAAGACTAATATTCCAATACCTTCTTCAAAATGAGCGATCTAGCTACCACTAGTCAAAGATATGCCATGTCACAACCCCACTGGCCATGCAAATCAATTTTCTTCAACTTATGGAACACCTTTTCTCGATAACACTTCGTCGGTGCTAAAGTGGGAATAAGATTTTGACTAAGCGCATATTCCACCACATTGGCCTTAACAGGATGGTACTATAAGGAAAAGTCATAGTCTTCCATCAACTTAAGAAATATCATCTGACGAAGATTTAGATAGCGCTAAGTGAAAATTTATTGTAGGTTCTTGTGATCCGTATACACCTCAAGTCATTCATCATATATGTAATATCTCCCGATCTTTATCGCAAACACCATCGCAGATAACTCGAAGTCATGGGTTGGGGGTAGTTCTTCTCATGCAACTTTAACTTTGGAGATGCATAAGCGACCATCTGACCACTCTGCTTTAACAATGCATCGAGTATGAAATTGGAAGCATCACAATATATGATATAACCTTTTGCCTCATTTATGAAGGATAAGACTGGGTGCTAAAGTCAATCTAACCTTAAAATCCTAAATAGTTGACTCATAATCCTTTGACCACTTGAAGCGAGCATCCTTTCACGTTAATAGAGAGGTGAAATACAATCCTCAAGAAATCTTCAACAAATATCCTATAATAACCGAACAAACCAAGAAAATTATGCTCCTTCGTAACTATCTTGGTCCATCCTCAATTTAGAATGACCTTGACTTTGGATGGATCAATGAAAATGGCCTGACCAAAAACTACATGGCCAAGGAACACGACCTTGTTCATTCAAAACTTGCACTTTCTAAATATGTCAAATAACTCGCTCTCCCTGCGTAATTACATAATCATGCAAAGGTGCTCCGTATAATCCCCATTTGAAACTAAGTAGACCCAAATATCATCCAAATAAACGATCACAAACCATTCAAAATATGGACGATAGATAAGGTTCATCAAATCCATGAATGTTGTCGGTGCATTAGTCAAATCGAAGATCATCACTAACAACTAATAATACCCCTACTGGGGTTTTAATCTTTGTCTTGGGAATGTCCTCCTATCTGACAAATAGCTGATGGTACTCGAATAAAATATCTCTCTTTGAAAACCATCCTAAACCATGTAACTAGTTTAATAGATTGTCAATATGGGGCATATGGTACTTATTCTTAAAAGTTACCATGTTCAGTTTCCTATGATCGATGTAAAGCTGTAGGGAGTTGTCCTTCTTCATGGAAAAGAGGACTAGAGCTCCCCAAGAGGATACATTGGGATGAATAAACCCTTGTTGGTCAATTCCTCTAACTGAACTGTAATTCTATTTTAATTACTCCCGAGTCATCCTAGGAAATGGTATAGAGATCGGTGAGATTCCTTGATGCACCGAGATAGGTGAGATGCCGTGATGCACATTTATAAAATAATCCACCTCCCAATGTGGGGGTAGACCAAGAAGATAATTGGGTAACACATTAGGAAACTCCCGCACCACTAATAACATTCAACCATACTCTTTCTAAGCCACCCTAATTCTTAACTAACTAAAATATCACTTATTCTCTCACACGTAAAAACATGGAAGTATAATCCACATCTGGGAGAGATACTGAGACTATATACCGATGGCATTCGATGGTAGCATCAAAACACAATAGCCAATCCATATTGTGGATCATTTTGATCCCATCCATATCCATGAGAATTAAGTCATACTCCAGGACATAATCTCCAGCCATAACCACACAACTATAGGAGAACCTATCAAGAACTATACTATCGCTGATCGAAAGGCTGATGAAGATTGAAGGATAAAACTGATCCACCTCTAAACCGAAGATAAAAGCTAAATAAATCCAAATAAAAGAATGTGATGCGCTTGAATCAAACAATACCTCTACCCAAGTATTGAACAGTATAATCTTATCTTCCATAACCAATGGGTCACCGAAAGGAGATGCAAACTGGGACATAACATAAGTGTTCCCGGGGTTGAACCTACTATCCTAACCACTGGTCACCTGAAAATGTCTGTGACTGCTCTGACCCTGACTGGTATGTGAACGGTCCATACTATGCCTCACTGGATGATGATAAACCAGATGGAAACTTCTACAGTTGAGTTGTGTCCATTGTGACACCGCACCTAATTTCATCATGGGTGATCAGTCCTTTATAAAAATAAATCGGAATCGCATATGGTCCATTCTTAGCATCAATGTCAAAAACTATTTAATTTACTAACAACCTATGTGAAATTAAGCCAGTGCCGTATTTTATCTTGTTATTAACTTAACAACATGTGGTAATAAACATAAAATGATTTAACCAAACCATCTACAAAATAATAATAGTCTGAACATTCCATGACGAATATATAAATAAATGTGACCGAATAAACCATCGTTTCCCAATGATTACTCCAACTACAATCTGAAATAAATAAAATTGAATCTCAACACAATCTGATAAATAAACTAAAGTAGTGAAGAGTCTGAAAGGGAAATATTCCCAAAGGTCAATATGAGATAAAGCTCCTAACTAGGAATGAATAAGATGAAGCTTCTAAATCAAATCCTACAAGCCTCCACAATCCACTGCTATGCATCCCTATAAAGAATCCTCAAAGTGGTCGTCCCTGTGGTTGGACACCTAAAATTATTTGCAACATATTTTTGACATGGGTCAAAGCTTAAGAAAACCTTTTGAAAATATCTACAAAGTAATTACAATTAAATAATTTAAATATGCATGAACACTTTCCATATTTAAGCTGATGTCACACTCTCTTGAGATATAACTCACCCCTCAACTAGTATGCACACTTATCGCTTCCCTTCTAACCTCACTAGTTAATGTTACCCCATCGAACTAGCCTTGGTACACTCTTTCTATTCCGCTACTCTAACCCGAGTATTCCTTACTTTGATTTATAAGTTGTTATACTCATTTGATTATTTATTCATTTCAATTTAATTACTTATATAACCTTCACACTAGTTATATGTGAAATAAATTCACACTTGGTGTATTTATCCTATACATAATTATTTACTCTTATTACATACATACTAGCATACTACAACATTGACACACATGTCACGTATAGTAACCATCCTTTCGAGTTATAACTCACCAGATGCTTATCTATAAAATGCTATCATCCCAAGTATACTCACTATAACCCAGTTACCAAAAATTGGTTAACTCAGACCGAACTAGGTAAATAAAGGGCAAACGTAGTGGAGGATGTCGTACTTCCCCTGAAAGTGAGACCGATTGATACCCAAAACGTATCACCTCAGAAATAAATAACACGACAAAAATACTAGACGATATGACCTAGGCACAATACTCTCCCTGCATTCACTATCCAGGGGATTCACCCACATCGTGTAACCTCCTATGATAGTACTAGAGGCGTATGTGTTCAGAAAAATATCTAACACCGATATTTATAAAGCACACAAGCATATATATACTATCACACTATCTGCATATATAAAATTAAATAAAACCCGACTAACTTGTCACATCCCAAAAAATCAGGAGTGATTTGGGGATTGGGTTTAGAAATAGAACTAGAAAATAAATCTATATATTACGGAAATAAAACATATTTAAGATAGTGGCATGCCGTAATATTATATGTTATGGAATTAAAAGTTTCTTACATCAGAAAATAAAATAAATCACAACTTTATTACATATTCTCCCAAGAGAGCAAACGTAACACGGGGAAAGAAAAGTGTGACATAAGTTTAGGACTACACATAATGCGTCTACTTATACGTAGTAACATAAGTTATTAAAATAGAAGCTTTATTTCCTCGGTTGGTTTTTTGGGTGAACATAATTCATAAGGTAATATGAAAAGATGCATTATTATTAGGGTAGCATTGTCTGCTCTATCCCCCGGATCCACCTGGAATTTGAAAAAAATAAGAAAAATTGCTAAGTAGATAATCCTTATTTTATACAGTTCAAATAGAATTTAAAAGAGTTAGTATAAGAGTTTCAATAAGATGAAGATTCAAATAATATAATATGAGAATGTGTTCCTAAAAATTGATAACAACATAGGGATAGAGATATGTGGTGACAAAAAATCTCAACACAAATTACAAGTAAATGCAATCACCAGAAAAAGAATAAAGAACAGAAATAAGAATGATCACAATCACACAGAACACAAGATGTATGTGGTTCGAAAAATTGGCTATGTCAACGGTGGTGCTCTTTTTTTGTATTTTTCTTTTCCCCAGGGGAGTATTTCAGATCACATAACCTTTGCACCGGGTCAGTGATATCATATATACAGTTAAACTTCGGAGAGTTGGAGTACTGGGCACTCCTAGGCTAGCCCACTATCCCTAGAATATCTCGTGAGAGATTTTAGGAACAAAATGGTTTGTTAATAACTAATTGTTCATGAGGCTTTGCAGTTTCGGCCGAGCTCTCCCTATTTTCAATAGGGCTTAGTTCGACTACTTCTTTGGGACTATGAAGACTAACGAGGTACCCAAAATTGCCCCTAAAATTTTTGGGTCACAATTTGGGCTCAATAATTTTAAATACTAACTCTGATGGCATTTTTGTGAATCGAGCAATGTTATGGGAGCAAAACCTCTCTTCCTCATAGATTTAGGCAGTAGATCAACTTCGTTCTTCATGCGTAATCATTCAGAGGGTTTAAAACTGTTTGAAGAAGCCATTGGACATCGCTTCATAAGTTTTTGCACTCTTAAAATATTTTTTGCCTCTTACTTCGTCTTTGCACTTCCAGGTTTCATCCTTTGTCTTTGAGATTTTCCTTGTCTTTCCATCTTCCCTGCTTGTGGCGTTGCACCGTCTTAAGATAATTTTTACTTCATAAGTTTTCCAAGTTTCTTCTCCTTTCTTTTCTATTGAAATTTCTTCTCTATCACTGTTAGGGTTTTTTCTTCTTATGGAAAGAATAGGTAATAGGTCAATAGTTGAGTTTAGGGAGTTTTACAACATCCCTAACTGCGTGGACATTAAATGTGACCCTGTTCCTCATAATATTTGAGATATTGAAGGCGGGCATTGGATTCATGTTCTTTTGTTGTCTTAGGAGGGTCTGACCTTTGACCCAAATTTCTTGTTTTTGCATTTCTTTAGTTATTTTTATTTAGTCCATTCCTAATGTTCTCCACGGGTTTGGAAAATTGTTAATGGCATCCATAGGATCAATTAGATCCATGGCACCAATTTAGGTCTTGCTAAAATTTATTACTGCTATACTTTTCTCGAATGAGTCCTGGTCTCCTCTATCTGCAAGCTATGAGTCTTGATAGGCTGTTGGTAGCTAATCACCTAATTCTCGTAAGGATTATTAGCACGAGGACTGTATTTCCAGGAACTGATAGTCCCCTCTCCAGTTAAGGGGACTAGGTACAGGGGACCTATGATTCGATTCTATGGAGAGGAGTATATAGGTGGATATTTTTCTTTCTTTGATTATTGATATCTTGTTAGTGTATTCCTTCTCTTATATCCTCTTTGTTTCTTTCTCAATGAAGAAGAAGAACTTGGAAGCTTCTCTCCCCAAAATCTAAGCTGCTGAGATGATAACAGCTTGGAAGATAAGGGAATCTTTGGCTGAGGGAGAACATTCGCAATCAATTGCATTCCTTTTAGAGTACAAGAATATCTGGACCAACTTCATTGCCCGACCTATTAATAGCATTCCTCACCTTGATAACATAGAAGATGTCACTGCTGAGGCAATTCAACTAGATGAGGAGGAGATTAGCTCTGGTGAAGATACTGCGAGGGCTGACAAAGGTGTAGTTGAGGGTGATTCTAGTGAGGAGAGTTCGAGTGAAAAGGGATCTTCTAGTTTGAAGGAGGTCTCAGAGAATTTAAAGAGTTCAGAGGATTCAGATAGCTCCAATAAAGAGACTATGGCTCCTCCTGAGAAGAATTTAATCCATAATGATGATGAGGATAATGTTTCTCTTTCTTGCAGGCTGAAGAAGAAGAAGTCTAGGAGCGGGGATACTACCACTAGCTCACAGACTATACCTCATGAAAGGGAGAGAAAGAAGAAGGACACATTTATGTGTGAGAGAGAGAGGAAGAAGGAAGAAGAGAGGAAAAAATAGGAAGAGAGGAATATGGTTGAGAGGTAGAAGAAGGATAAAGAAGAAGAGAGGAGGAAAGAAGAAGTGAGGACAAACACAGGGAAGTCTTTGGTGCCTGTGTACGCCTTAACTGAGGGGTCTTCCATTTCTCTTGCCCCTCAGCTGGCTCCGACGGTGCTTGAGAGAGAAGTTTTTCCAGCTTATCTCCACAGGTCGTCAAGTATAGGGACCGACTAGTTAGCCCTAAAGCCGAGTCAGGGGCTAGCCTTGGTATGTATGTTTTTACTTCTCTACTCTTGTAATTTTATTTCCAATACCTTTTTCGCTAATGTTTTATTTATCTCTATAGTTTGTGTCTGATTTCACCGTCCTCTATCGTAGCCTCGATGAGTTGGAGAGGAAAAATACTTAGCAGTAGGTGAGCCTAAAGACTACCAGTACTATTCAGAAGTCTTCCGACCTTGCCTTAGTTGAGGCCAATAAACCAAAAGTGGCAGCATCTAAGGAGCTAGAAGAGCTGAGGCAGTCCTATAACTTGGTCTACACGAGCAAGCTGGCAGTCATTGAGGAGAATAAAGATCTCGCCACGAAGATAAAGAAGCTGGAATATGAGGCCACCTCCATCAAGGAGAGATCTTACAATGTTGGATGTCTCGGAGCATATAAGGATGTTGAGGCTCAGATCGGCTACATCAGCCATTTTAACTTTACGAAAGGTTAGGACATGGCTTTACTCGTTACTAAGGTGGATATTGATTGTTCTCATGCTTCCAGTGAAGATGCTTGAGATGTTCCAACAAATGCAACTGATGCTCCCCTTGATCAGGTAATGGTGACTGTTCCATCTAAGGGAGGTTCTCGTGAGGTTGCTGCGAATAAGGGGAAGTAACCAGTATCCTGGGAGCAGAGTGAGGTTGTCATCTAGTCTTCTTAGGGGGGGGCGTTCTATTTTTGTTGTTATTTTTTTTGAGTTGATGTAAATAAACTATTTTTTATTCTATGAAATGAAGTGTTGTTCCCTTTTGTGTTTTGATTTATTTATTCTTTACGCTTATATGGTTTGTAGCTTATCTATATTGAGGAATATATTCTTGCTACCTCTCCCTTAAGAAAAATTCTTGGTGCTGACGTGAGCGACCGAGTTCGCCATGCCTTCATAAGAATCTATAAGTCTCTTAAATTGGGGAATCAAGATTATAAAGACCAGTCACATCTTATTTCCAAGATTAAAGATAGACTTGAGGAGATAGAGGAGGTCTGCGCTTCCGTTCAAGAAGAAATGGATGCTCTGGAGGCTAAGCTTCTGGATGCTTTTGAGATCAATGAAGTTGGAGATATTCTCCAATAGAGAAATAATGTTTTATTGAGGGAAGTCTAGTGTCTTAGGGATAATACACCAAGCATTTCCCCTTATGTTTTATGTGGTTCCTCTTCATTAACTGGGCGGCAAGTTGGGACTCATGATATTGGTTCAGCTAGGGAGATTGCTGAGCTGCGGGGGGGATGTTCACTGGACGTATATGATAGTTGTTGGTCTTCAAAGAGATGTCACCCTACTGAGGTACTTGTTCAAAAAAGGTCCTTGGTAGGTGTGGGTTGATGGCTACGACCAGGGTTGGACTGATACGCGCACGAAGTTGAAGGAGGTTGAGGACTTAGCCTTCATAAGAGAGTTGTTGAGTGCCCCAAGGGAGTTTCAAGTTCCCCGTAACTCTATTCCCTAGTATAGGCATTAGATCTCTCCCTAAACTTTTTACCGAACCCATTGAAAAGGGATGAATGCTGGGTTCCTATAGATGCGATACCAAGACAACTCTATGACACCCCATCGAATTAAATATCGGGTAGCTACTCCTTTATTCAAATTAATACAAAATGTCAAGTTGGTTCAGTTCATAGCATCACTATCGAAAAACATTTTAACAATTAATAGCCACCTAATATTTAAAAGGTGAGTTGTCAATTTTAACCAAATTAGATTAACATGCAACAAGTTTAAATCATGAAATAATGATACCACAACCACATCACAATCATAATAGAATAATAATGGAATAAAATGAATTCTGGAGGAGTAATCCTCTGAATAATCCAAATACTGAATAAAATCAAATACAAAGTATGAATCACTAACTAATTAAATCCACAACTGAATTAAAACTGAGTATTTAAGATGTCTCTAAAAGAAAAGGGGTGACATGCCCTACAGATAAATAAATCTGAAATGAAGTCAAAGTAGAAAGTGGAGGCATCTACTATCGAGGTCCTATAACTTCCACAACAGCTACAGCACGTCACTGGAATGGAACTCCTAATCTTGGTGTCCTTGTGGCTGGGCACCTAAAAGGTTTTTACAAGAAAATAGATTTGAAAGAAAATGTGTCAGAGTCCGATTGTGAAAATAGTTTAAAATTTAGCAAGTGTTTAATATCATTAAATAGTGAATATAAAGCTTTCCTAACTCTAGAACAAATTGACTTCTTCTCTTCTCTCTAGCTAACCCTAACCCTAGATAGGGTTTGCATGGCTTTTCTACCTTCTCCTATCGTAGGAGAAGGCATGCAACCCCTCCATCAGAATGCTTCTCCTTCTTTCCTTTCAAAATCCTCACCTAATCTTCAAAACCACGTTCAACTTGACCCAAAAACCAAATCTTTTGCTGATGTTGTGTGTTCCAAAAACAAGACTCAAACCATTCTTCAGCCTATATCTTCTTATAAAGGTGAACCTGCTATTATGTATGAGGATTCCAGTATTCAAGAAATGGCTGCACCTTTCAAGTACACCTTGGTTGGAAAGTTCTCACATGGTCGACCTTCGGTGGATGATATTCGTAAGTTTTTCTGTTCTCTCAACCTTAAAGCCTCTGATCATATTGGATTGATTGACAACAAACATGTATTGATCCGTCTTGACCATGAAGAAGACTTTCATCGTATTTGGCTTAAAGACTCTTGGTTCATTCATGGTTTCCCTATGCGATCCTTCAAATGGGATACAGATTTTCATCCAAATAAGGAATCATCAATTGTTCCTGCTTGGATTTTACTTCCTCTCCTCCCTATTCATTTGTATAATAAGAGTGCTATGTTCTCTATTGGACAAGTAGTAGGGAGGCCTCTTAAGATTGATGGTGCGACTGGTTCAATTGCTAGACCAAGTGTTGCTAGGTTGTGTGTTGAAGTTGATTTAAAACAAACTTTGCCTTCAAGGGTCTGGATTGGCAATAAGGATAAAGATTCTGGTTTCTGGCAACCTATAGTATATGAAGATTTACCACCATTTTGTTATTTTTGTGGTAAGAAAGGTCATGATCAAGGTCAATGTCATTTCAAGAAGGTTTCGGACGCTGAAAAGAATAGGATGAGCAACAAGGAAATTCAGAGAGCGAAGCAAAATCAGAAAGAGTCTACAAAAGAATGGGTAGCTAGATCGTTTGAGACAAATCCAGTAGAAGATCAAATTGTTAGTGCAATAGCATTGGAGAAAGAAGATGGAGAGATTTTGGAAAAGAATCAGTCCAGCCCCATACAAGTAAGACAAACTTTGATTTCAAATTTTTTCAAAAAACAGGATATGGTAGTGGAGTTGAGGCATACTGTAGAAGAACAATATAATGTGAAAAATTCTAGAAAGGAGATCCTTACAAATGTTCCAGAAGTAGGAGAAATTTGTGCTACAGGTGATACTGTATGTATGCCTGTTTCAGATCTAGAAGAGGCTGATGTGGATAATTGTATTGAGTCTATGGTTGGTGTAAGGGAAAAGTCCTGCAATGATGAGGATTTTGTCCAAGCATATCAGGAAGAAGCCATTCAAAACAATTTTGGGGAATGTTGTTCTTCTGATGATAGAGAGCAAATGGATGGGTTTACAACAGTAGTAAGGAAGAGGAAATCTCCAATTATGAAGGGACTAAAAAATATTAGAATATTAAGGTCCAACTCAAACTCAAAAAAATCTAATAAGTCCATATGATTGAAGCTATGATCTGGAATGTTCGGGGAATTTCTAAGAAAGGGGCAATGAGGAGAATAAGTAGACTTAACAAAATCCATAGGCTGCAAGTAATGGTCATTTTAGAGCCAAAACAGGAATTGGGGAAAATCCAAAGCTATATGATTAAATTAGGCTTTGCATCATGCAAATCTAATTTAAATAGTAAAATCTGGTGCTTTTTCAAGGAAGGGGTGGAATGGGAACTCATTTCTGATATGTCGCAGTGTATAACAATGAAAGTTAAGCTTAATGGTGTAGCACAGTCTGTTCAGTGTAGCTTTGTTTATGCTAGCTGCATCAGACTGGAAAGAAGAGTTTTGTGGGAGCACTTGTCAGATATATGTATAGACTCAGCTTGGATGATATGTGGGGACTTCAACATTATAACGAATCAGGATGAGAAGGCTGGAGGTAATAATATTAATATTGGTGCTATGTTTGAATTCGTTGAGTGCATTGAAGGTAATGGCCTAGAAGATTTGGGGTATAAAGGGTCGAAATTCACTTGGCACAACAAGAGAAGTGGAGGGAGCAGTATATGGTGTAGGCTTGATAGAATTTTAATGAATCAGCAGTGCTTAGATTGTGGAATTAAATGGGCAGTTAATCATCTCAATCGCAGTATGTCTGATCATAATCCTCTATTGCTATCTGGTAACTTAATTAGTCATCAGATTTCAAAAGCCTTTGTATTCCTTAAGTTTTGGACTGAGAAAGAGGCCTGCATCAAAATTGTGGAAGAAACCTGGAAGGAAGTGGAGTGCTCTAATCCTATAGTAGCTATATCCCTCAAACTCAAAGCTATCAGAGGTAAACTTAGCAGGTGGAGTAGATCATATTATGGGGACATTTTTCAGGCGGCTAGGCATGCTGAAGACTTTCTCTTGCAAGCAGAAATTTCTTATGAAAATGATCCCTCTGAATTTAATAGAGAGGTCCTTTCCCAGGTAACTGCTTCCCATAATCATTGCCTAAAAATAGAATATGAGTTCTGGTCGCAAAAAGCAAATGAGAGATGGGTTCAAGATGGGGATAGAAACACTGCCTATTTTCATAAGTGTGTTAAAAATAAGCAGCGTCGTTTAGCCATTGATAAGATAAAGAAGGATGATGGTACGTGGATTCATTCAAAAGAGGAGATAAAAGCTGAAGCAATTGATCATTTTTCTGCAGTTTTTCGATCAGATGAGAATGTGTATCCAGAAGGGGAACAGGATCTGCTAAGGCATATTCCAAAAACCATTATAGAAGATATGAACAAAGCTCTGATTGTGTGGCCAGATATGGAGGAGGTGGAACAAGCTATAAAAGGTCTAAGTTCTTCTAGCAGTCCAGGTGTTGATGGCTTCCCTGGGTATTTTTTTAAATTTTTTTGGGGTATAATAAAAGCTGATGTGTTGAAGGCAGTCCATAGTTTCTTTGCAGGATCTATTCTTCCAAAAATTTCAACAACTACCAAAATTGCTTTGATCCCAAAAACTTTAAACCCTCAATCGTTTAATGAGTTCAGACCTATAAGCATGCAAAATTTTATAAATAAAATCTTCTCAAAGATTTTGAATGACAGGCTTTCAAAATTCTTGAATCAGATAATTTCTCCAGTTCAATCACGCTTCATCAAAGGCAGGTCCATTACAGAAAATGTATTGTTGGCTCAAGAATGTATCTCTCGTCTTCATCATAAGAATTTTGGAGGGAATATCATCTTTAAATTGGACATGGCTAAGGCATATGATAGGGTCTCTTGGATGTTTCTTATAAAGATTATGCGAAGAATGGGATTCTGCGAAATATGGTTGGATTATATATGGAGGATTATTTCTAATGCATGGTTCACTATAATAATAAATGGAGAGACTTCTGGATTTTTCAAATCTTCTAGAGGTTTAAGGCAAGGGGACCCTCTATCCCCAAGTCTATTCATTATGATGGCAGATGTCCTATCCAAAAACCTTGAATTCTTGCTTACTAACTCAAATTATGTGGGGTATAAAATGCCAATTGGTAGCCCTCGATTTAATCATTTGTCTTTTGCAGATGACATTATCATTTTTAGCTCAGGCAATGTGAAGGAAGTGAAGCAGATTATGAGAGTGCTAAGACTCTATGAGCAGGTTTCGGGTCAACTTATCAATACTAGAAAGAGTAATATCATGGCTTCGAAGCAGATTAATCTCAGAGCCATCAATAAAATCAAGGAAATTTCTGGTATGCAACTGAAGTCAGATCCAATAAAGTACTTAGGCTGTCCTATTTTCAGTGGAAGGAAAAAGAGTATTTATTTTATAGAGATGGTGCAGAATATAAAGAATAGAATTCAAGGTTGGAAGTCTAAATGTTTGAGTCTTGGAGGTAAGGTTGTTCTCATAAACTCAGTGCTCTCTTCCATGTATCTGTACAATTTATCTGCTTTGAATCCTCCAAAAGCAATTCTCAATAAAATTACTGCTAGTATTGCAAATTTTTTTTTGGAGTAACAGCTTTGGGGAGTCTCGGCATCACTGGTGTGGCTGGGAAAAAATAGCTAAACCCATATCTGAGGGTGGGTTGGGAATCAGAAACTTATATGATGTTCATTCGGCTCTGAGTATGAAATTATGGTGGAATTTTAGACAGCAAAAATCTATTTGGGCAAAATTCATGATGGCAGCTTATTGTAGGGGTCAGCACCCATGCTCAGCTTCAAAGAGAGGGTCAACTCAGACTTGGAATCGTATGTGCAATGTGAGGGACAAAGCTGAAGAGCACATGATGTGGATTATTGGAGAAGGAAATATTAATATAGCAAAGGATAACTGGGGTGTTCCTGAATGTAAATTATCAAATGCGGTAGAAGCGGGGCAGATTAAAGAATACTGGAACCAAAGCAAAATATGGGAAAAAGAGAAGTTAGAGCAGGTCTTCAACTATGAGATCACTTATAAAGTGTTAAATTTTGAAGAAATTATGCCTAAGTCTGCTGATTCCCTGATTTGGAAACCATCTAGCACAGGTATCTTCAATATAACCTCTGCTTGGAACATTTGTAGGCAGTCTAGTTCATCATGTTTGAGTTCGAAGTTTATCTGGCATAAACATCTTCCCATAAAAATGTCTGTTTTTATGTGGAAGATGATGAATAATATTCTTCCTACTGATGATAAGATAAAAGCTATTGGTTTCAGAGGGCCTTCAAAATGTTGTTGTTGTCAAAATCCTAGAGAAGAAGATGTTGATCATATATTTGAGGCTGGAGATTTTCCTTCTGCTATATGGGATCAAATTAATAGAGAATATGGGATTACTAGAATAAGATGTGGAGGTGTGCGAAATCAGCTTTTTCAATGGTGGATTCATGGGGTTAAGATAGACCAAATTGTTAGCAAAGTGGTGCCATCAATTGTATGTTGGTACCTATGGTGTTATAGAAACAAATGTCGGTATGATGATTGCTCTCCTAGTGTGGCTTCAATTTTGGTTCTAATTAAAAATGAAATTTCTCGAAGGGTTGTTATGCGTATGGAGCATGGTAAAAAAGATATAATGTTTATAAAATGGAATCCTCCTATATATGGCTCTTTGAAGTTAAATGTGGATGGGAGTTCTATAGGAAATCCTGGGCAGGGAGGAGGAGGTGGAGTGCTTAGGAATCAATCAGGAGATATGGTTTGGGCGTTTCATGCGCATTTTGGTGTGGTGTCTAATATGGAAGCTGAAGCTTTGGCTTTACTAAAAGGCCTTGAATTCCTTTTAGACTTTATTGGTTATGATTTATTGGTAGAAAGTGACTCAGAGGCTCTTGTGAACATCATCAATTGTCAAAGAAATCCTCCTTGGAAAATAAGTTGGGTTATTCATAAAATCAGGAGCTTAATGGATATGATGAAGATAAATCTTGTTCATGTATATAGAGAGGCGAATAAAGTGGCTGATTTTCTTGAAAAGCTAGGAGCATCTGAGAAAAAGGACTGTTTCTCTATAGTCCTTCGAGACTTTCCAAAGCATCTCAAAGGTCTTCTAGTAGTGGATAAATGGAGACTCCCATCCATCAGACATGTATAGTGGTCATTGGTGTTCTATTTTGTCAGTAGGTGGTATTATATGGCTATGTAAGGGATCTAATCTATAAAGATCCTCATTTATGTTTCCTTATAAAGTTCTCTGTGTTCTTTGGATGTAAGCCATTTAGAAGAGGCAAGGTCTTCTAATTATTGCAAATAAACCTTATAAAGTTTAAAAAAAAATAAAAAAATAAAATACATGATAGTGCGTGCACTCACATGTGTTCCTCACCTCTCAACTAATTGTGAACTCCTAATGTACCCGTACCCATTCTAGTTATTCCATTATCTAACTAGTCCAATCTATAACCAGACTTTACTATACAATTCAAAGTTCAATTCCCAACGTCTTAATATGAACCGAGAGTCTTACTTTTTATTCCTCAGAATTAGTTATAATATTTACTATGAATTTCCCATTTTTAACTCTACTAAAAATGTCACAATTATTCACATTCATACATTAATAACAGTCCATTTCAATTACCAGTATATTAATCTCATCATAAATATACAATAAGGGCACCCCTAGGCTAAGCTGCGGTGCACACATACTCTACTATCGAATCCCAGTACATCACGTACATAAGGAGCACGTATTCTGAATCTCTTAGGAACCATTTCAATAAGCAACAATCACACATAATGGAGGCGAACATAGTTCACATACCCATGGGTCACACACATACCTACGCTCCCATGGTCAGCTGACTTATTAACTCACCAATAAGTCATTCTCTGACCTATGTCCTTGGGGTACCAATCTAAATCCCCCGTAGGCACACAAATATTAGATGGCCCTGATCGAAAGTCGACCTCCCATGATAGCAAGTATGGTAGGTATGTTATACACATATAAGTCCATATACTAAGCATTCCCACATCTTAGATATCTTATAATATTAATAGAGGCATATTCTATCTCCATATACCGTCATTCAAGTTGGCACATTTATAAGTATTTGGATAATATACAATATAGGCCGTCGACACATCTAACTCATAAAGGTTACTAAGTCTGTTATATATTTCACAAAAATTAAATTCTAATTTATACTCCGGTCTCACAATTATACCTACTAGTCTTCCTCAAGTCTAATTGTTCACAAAGTTCCCAACATTAATTCTCTAAGGTCAAAATTATTAAAATCCAACAAATGGAAAGATAACACTCATATGGATAAGCTTACGCGAAGTTCGAACCAAAAATCGGCTGAAAGAGGTCATTCGGAAATCTCGTTGGAAGACTTAGAAATCTCGTTCGAACAAGTGTTGTTGGAATGAAAGGTTTCGAATGAACCATGAACTTGTTAGAAGGTCTACTGGAATCTCATTAGAAGCTCGTTCGAACAAGGTCGTTCGAACGACCTGGGTTGGTCTTCTAACGAGATTTCAAAAACTGCCCAGATTTCACCTATTTCATTTTTCTCAACTTTTCTCTTCTCCAAAATCATCCTAAGTTCATACTAACTAGATTTTAAGGTTCTTAAATTATTCTAAACCACCATATATCACTTCCTAACATAGTTTTTGGGTCAATTCCTTCAAATCAACATGTAAAATCCATAAATCCCCAAATTTTGCCACGAACCCTAACAACATGAACCCATAATTTAATTGAAAATGAAAAATCCTTTTTAAACTCATTTTTATATCATCAAATGTTATTTTTGGGGTACTAAATTCGTCCGGAATAATTCTACATGCAATCCCTAACAATTCCATTGGGTTTTCATCAATCTTTCAAGACATATGTTAATTTCTACACTAAGCATGGAGGAAATATTCAATGCAAGTAATGAAACCAAATCACTTGCCTTAAGTTTGATCTTATTATTCGTCGTTGATGATCAAGGTTGATTCTCTCTTCTTTTTTGGTCACAATTCCTTCCAGAATGGTGGTGGTGGGAGGTTTTTGGTTTAGAACCCTATGGTAATTTCTCTCTAACTCCCGTAGCCCACTTCTATTGCTTTTGAACGATAATGGCCTTTGTGGGCTCACTAATTATTAATAAATAACCATCAAAATTTGTGGGTCTTAACTCCTTAATTTTTTAAATTACCAAAATACCCTTCTGGGTTGCCAATTTGGCCTAAAAATGCCCCGGGACCCAAACTAAACCCCCGATTAGTGTTTTCTGACTATCTAGACCCTTCTGGACATGTTGGCGCACTCAAAATGACCATACGATTGATAAAAATATAATACTTTTAAATCCATTAAATTGGATCCTGAAGCGACAGACATGCGCGTCCCAACTAAATTACCAAAATTGTCGTATTTTCAACTCACGACAATTTTAATAAACTCAATGATCACATATTACAATAATCACTCAGTAATATTCAACAACATAATAATAACTAAATACTAACTCTCATCCCGTTAGCATTTAAATCCGAATTAATTTTCCAATTAATTATCCCAAATTAATTTAATACATCCTATAATTAAAAGTAATTCCATTTAATTAACCTCATAATTAAAATCCATAAAAATACGGGGTATTACATACTCCCCCCCTAATAATGGAATTTTGTCCCAAAATTCAAAAAGTAAGGTATACCTGGAAATTTATAGGTATCCTCCAGTACTCAAAACAAAAATATAAAGAAAGGCCCAATCACTAAAGCCCTCGCTTCACAACAAGCTTGTTCAACAGACTTGATACTTTATAAGTTATAAGTTTACACTTCAATGAATGCACTTCACGTTGTGCTCTTTTTGAATAACATTTGAATAATGAAAAAAATATATCCTATACATCGATGACCGCTGTGGACATCCCCGATCCCATCCATGTGGGCGGGCTCGAGGAGGAAAGGATCCTTCGGTTCCCGCACATCCATCTCAGGAGCGTTTCGGCCGACGTCATTTGAGATGTGGTGTAAAAGTGTAGAGAGATTCAGAGTCGCCAGTCTATTTTACTCAAAATAGACAAAAGAAAAAGGGGAAGCCACCCTGAAGTGTGCGAAAAGTATGAGAATCCCTATTTGGAATTTATGATCAAACCCTCTTTTTCTTATTTTTTGGGTTTTATTTATATGAAAATTGGAGATGTGAAATAATAATGAATAAAAAAGTATATTAGTATGTGTGAGATGAGATAATAAAAGCACTAAGTAAGAAAATAAGTTATTGAGAGTTTAAGAGAATTTAAGAGAAAGTAGAGAAAGTTGGACCTTCTTGAAGATCTTGAGCTTGATCTTGAATGTGGGAGAGCAGCCCTTACACTAGGATGATGATGGAGAGTGGCTAATTCACCATGTTTGATGAAAAGGATGATGAAAAGTGGAAGTAAAAAGGGGATTTGGATGTTGAAATCATGCTGCCTTCGAGAGAGGTTTCTAGGATTTGTTGAGAGAGGTTTTTATCAAATCTGAGCTCTCCTTGAAAATGAGGTGAAGGCCTCCTTTTATAGGCCCGGGTAACTGCCGATCAGCATATACTTGTTCCTGCCTATCGGCAGGTGCCGATTGGCAGGGTCTGGAACCTGCCATTTGGCAGTGCACTTTAGGCTTTTTCAAAAAATCGGCCGTCGAGGGCAAACCGTTGGTCAAAATTATGCACAAGGAATATCGTTGGAATGGTAATTCACAGTCCTTTGAAAGTCCTTTGGGCCGCTCCCGGGTTTAGGAGTTGACTTCGAGTTAAATATGGCTCGGAAGCATTTGTCGGTCCATCAGACATGGAATCGTTCGGACGCAAACGGATCGTTAATCCGCATGGTAAGTCTGAATTATGCATGGGGTAGATCGTTGGAAAGGTTAGGAGATGTACTTAGACATTCCAAAGAGTTTGACCAGGTTTGGGGAGTTGACTTTGGTCAACTGGGCCCGGGAAGCATTCGGTGACCTCCCGAAGTCAAGCGGATCGTTCGTTCACATGGAAAGTAGGAATCATGCATGGGATGGACCGTTGGAAAGGGTATTCAGTGCACTTTGAATATTCATTCATCCTTGGTCGAGATGAAGAGTTGACATAGGTCAAACAGAGCCCGGTTGCGTTCGGTGGCCTCTAGGTCATGTTTTGGACGCAAACGGATCGTTCGTCAGCATGGTAAGTCAGAATCGTGCACGGGGTGGACCATTGGAAATGGTATTTAGTTCCCTTCAAAGATTCATTCTATCTCGATTGAGACAAAGAGTTTGACTTTTGGGTTAAATTGAGCCGGGGAGTGCCCGGTGGCCTCCAAGTCAGTACTCAGGACATGACCTGGGTTTACGATGATGAATGGAGGTACTAGGGACCTAAGGAGAGTTAGGGGGTAACAGAATAGGGTGTCTATAGAGCCCCTTTATGGGTGAGTTTGGAGCAAATAATGATCGTCGAATAGACAGCATATGATGCTTTTGAGGGAGTATGATCGATTTAAAGGGTCGAGGCCGATTCTGTGGACCTAAGGAGTGTGCTGGGGATGAATGATGATCGGAGGTTTAGGTCGATTCTTGGACATGAAGTGGTGTTGGGGAGGGTGACTAATTCTGCGGGTCAAAGCCAAATCTGCAGGCTTAAGTGACGAGGGTGACCGATTATGCGGGTCAAAGCTAATTATATGGGCTTAGGGTGTAGATTTAATAATCGAGGTCAATTCTGACCTAAGAGTGGTGACGACTGAGGACGGAGGTCAATTGTGACCAAACTCAGGTGACGATCCAAGATCGGGGCCAATTTTTACCCAAGAGTGGTGACGACCGAGGACTGAGGTCAATTATAACCTAACTCAGGTGATGATCCAAGACTGGGGCCAATTTTGACCCCAAGAGAGGTGACGACCGAAGATCGAGGTCAATTTTGACCTAACTCAGGTGACGATCCATGACCGGTGCCAATTCTGACCCAGTAGTGGTGACGATCGAGGATCGAGGTCAATTTTGACCTAACTCGGGTGATGATCCAAGACCGGGGACAATTTGACCCAAGAGTGGTGACGACCGAGGACTGAGGTCAATTCTGACCTAACTCAGGTGACGATCCAAGATCGGGGCCAAATCTGACCCAAGAGTGGTGACGATCAAGAACCGAGGTCAATTCTGACCTAACTCAGGTGACGGTCCAAGACCGCGACCAATTCCGACCCAGGAGTGGTGAAGACCAAGGACCGAGGTCAATTCTGACCTAACTCAGGTGACAATCCAAGACCGGGGCCAATTCTGACCCAAGCATGGTGACGATCGAGGACTGAGGTCAATTCTGACCTAACTCAGGGGACGATCTAAGACCAGGGCCAATTCTGACACAAGAGTGGTGACAAATGCGGACCGAACTCAATTCTGACCTAACTCAGGTGACGGTCTAAGACCGGATCCAATTCTCACCTAAGAGTGGTGAAGACCGATGACTGATGTCAATTCTGACCTAACTCAGGTGACGATCCAAGACCGGAGCCAATTCTGATCCTAGAGTGGTGACGACCGAGGACTGAGGTTAATTTTGACCTAACGCGGGTTACGATCCAAGACCGGGGCCAATTCTGACCCAAGCATGGTGAAAACCAGGGACCGAGTTTAATTCTAACCTAACTCAGGTGGCGATCCAAGACTGGGGCCAATTCGGACCCAAGAGTGGTGATGACTGAGGATCGAGGTCAATTCTGACCTAACTCAGGTGACGATCCAAGATCGGGGCCAATTCTGACTCAAGAGTGGTGACATCCGAGGATCGATGTCAATTCTGACCTAACTCAGGTGATGATCCAAGATCGGGGTCAATTCTGACCCAAGAGTGGTGACGACCAAGGACCGTCATCGATTTTGACCTAACTCAAGAGACGATCCAACACCGAGGTCAATTCTGACCCAGGAGTTGTGAGGACCGAGGATCGAGGTTAATTGTCACCTAACTCAGGTGACGATCCAAGACGGAGGCCAATTCTGACCCAAGGGTGGTGACGATCAAGGACCAAGGTGAATTTTGACCTAACTGAGGTGACGATCCAAGATCGGGACGAATTATGACCCAAGAGTGGCGATGACTGAAGACCAAGGTTAATTCTGACCTAAGTTAGGTGACGATCCAAGACCGGGGTCAATTATGACCCAAGAGTGGATAAAGATTGGATTTTGATTCTGCTGGAGAAAGTGCTTTGTGATTTTGATCTGAGCTGGGGAGATGATAGCTATGGAAGACTTTAGGAGACCTCGGTGGGTGGAATAACCTATTTTTGGTGTTATAAGAGAATTCCGCTAGGGAAGTGATCAGGTGATCCTTAGGGTTCCTACGGAGCTTTGCCGGGAGTAGTTCTCACTTGGTTTTTGAGGATTCTACTAGGGAAGAGGGGCTCTACTCTAGGCAACGCAGAATTTTCTTGGTAAAAAGGCTTTAAATCCTTCCTGGGATTTTTGGAAATTTTTGGGGGATTTTTCAAGGTCTTCTGGTATTTTCTAGGAATTTCTATACAAAATTTAGGCGGGGTGCTGATCGGCATAGTATGAAGGGTGCCATTTGGCAGTGGCATTGACTTTTGGGCTACCTCGGGAAGGCAAGGGGTCAGTGCTGATCGGTATTATAGGGGGAGATGCAAATCGGCATGGCGCTTGGCATCCTATATAAAGGGGGCGAATCCCTTCATTTTTTCACAGCTTCTTTTGCTTTGTCTCTCTCTGCGATTCTTCTGCAAATTGTTCTATCATTCCTACCTTCAAGAAATGGTCGCTTTTATGAGCACTGCAGTCCACTGGGAGTGGTTGACCGTTGATAATTGGGCGAATATGGAGTGGAGGGCTAGGGCACCTCTTGCTTTGGGGAGTGAGAACTCGTTTGATACGTTTGAGCCTATTACGGATGAGTGAACCTTCCTGCAGGATCCTTCGTGTTATCTCTCTTCGAAAGTGATCCCCGACGATTATGTAAGTAACCCGACCTTTGGCATTCTTCTCTTTTTGGTGGTTTTTCTTTCTTTCTTGACCTTTGATGAGACTTTTCTTTTTTCCAGTCTGATATTTCTTTGAAGAACATACGTGCCTGTGGGACAACGGGGCTCAAGGATGTCTAGGAGCATCTCCCACCTGTGGTGTGTTGGATGGTCTCACCAACGGGTTTTGGGAGGTTGGCATCGGCGCTGGATGAGACGCCTCGATCAACAGCGGTCCTGTGCGCTTTGGGAGAGAGGTGGTGGGACACTACCCGCACTTTTCATTTCGGCTTCGGGGAGATGACTGTGACTCCCATAGACGTGCAACAGATGGTTCTGGATTATGATAGAGAACAGATAGAGGTGAATCGCTCTTTACGGGTGAGACCGGAGGCAATGCCTTCGGAACTTGGTGATGTAGGGAGGATAATTTCTGGGGATTCAATATGGTTGTCCTTCCTGAAGAACGTTCTGTGCGGTAGGGAGATCGATGTGGAGGACGGGCTGCAAGTGAGGCAGGTGGCCCGATTATTAATTATGCTGGTATAAGGAGGTTTCATGGTGGCGTCGAGCGGCAACGTCGTTCATTTGTGGTTTTTGTCGTACTTGAGGTTGTTTTCGAACATCCCTTTCTATGATTGGGGGATTCTTACCTTGGCTACCCTTTACTTTTCTCTGGATGCATTTAGTTGGTGCTACCGGTAGACCTTCACTGGGGCCACGTATCTTCTTAAGTTATTCTTCAGTTTGTGCATTTCTTTTCATGCATTTACATTTTCCTTTCATGCATTCGCATTTCCTTACGCATCTCTTTTTGTTTATGAATTCAGACGTGGTTCTATGAGGTGATTAGGTGCAATACCCCACTTATTGATTTGAAGGACGACGCTATTTGGGACTTCTGTCAATTGTATCGATGGCGTAAGGACAATCGACAGTCGAAGGGATCTCTTTCCCTAGAGGCGGTGCGTCAGGTCTTGAATGACCTGGCTAGTGGTAGGGTAAGACTCTTTCCATTTCAGTCATGGTTTTTTGTACCTTCTAATCTTGTATTGATTTATGCTCGCTTGGATATTTTTAGGTGACCTTTTATCCCTGGGGGACAGCCATTCAGGATGCGGGGGCTACCGGGGTGAACGCGCGGATGAGGTATTTACTGGCGCATGAGTTCGGCCATTCCTGACACCTCGGGGAGAGGGTGGTTTGTCAGATTACTGAGGAGGAGGTCATGGTGCCACCCACGCAGCCTCCTACATCTATGAGGCAGGAGCGACTTATGTCAGAGGATAAGAGGATCACAGCGATGATAGGCGAGTCCTACTTGCTATACACCGATACGGCTGCGCCATATGACTATATGGATTTTGTGACGAGCTAGTTGATAGTACCCAACATATATGATGCACTGCCCTTCCCTCCGGTTGGTTCGAGTCGGGCAGTGGGGTCTTCCCACAACGGTGGTGGTCCGTCGGCATCTGCGGTGGAAGTGACCTCGGAGGTCCCTTTTGTACGGTTGCATAACCGTTCATACAATATTCGGCGGGCTGATGGAGGGATGGCGTCTATGCTACACCATCCTCATGCGATGGATCCGATGGAGTTGGTTTGACAAAGGAGTTCCTTCGACCTTCGGTATACTTTTCCGTTACTCTCTTTCTTTCTTTTCTATTTTGGGCATTTCCTCTTTGATATTGATTTCACCTTTTCTTTCAGCAAGTCCGTGTGTCGACCACTTGGCTCAGGGACATTAGAGACTGGATATCTTCGGTAACTGCCCATATTCGAGACGCAGTTCCTGTTCCTTATTCCTTAGTGCTTTCTACTTCGCCCGGAGAGGACTCGGGCACGGGTAGTGGTGGCACATTGTCTCTCCATAGGGGGAATAGAGCACGCCGCATGGGTGGAAGCTCTTGAGAGAGAGAGAAAGAAATAATGTGGGTTCGGACTGAGTCCCAATGTTTTTGCATTTTCTTTCTATTTCCTACAAAAATGATATAACACAGAAAACAGATATATGCAATGCAATGGAGTTTTTTGATTATCTTTTATTTAATGATGAATGAATGCATGCACATGCGCATTTTACTTTTCTGCTGAGACCGTAAAAAGGAATGTTTTGAAATTTTTTGAAGGAACGTTTTTTATTAAAAAGGGGAAATTTAAAGGGATTTCAAAATTCTATCGAGAATATCAATTTATTTTTATTGTGTTTTCTGATTTGACAAAAGAGAAAGAAAGGGAAATTTCTAAAAATGGGGGGGGGGTTGTCGATCGGTAGTTCAGTCCAATCCCCCTCTTCATCCTTTGGTACCTTGTGGGGTAGGATTCCCTCCGATTTCTGCAGGGATTATGTCCCTTGTGAGTATTTTCAAGTATAAAAAGGGGTAAGGGTGGAGTGTTTTCATCACACCTTTGCATTCTTACCTATTTGCCTACCATCTCTTATCCTTGCAAGATGGCTCTCCCTGGTAGCATTGAGTTTTCCAGCTACCTCAAAGCCTTGGAAGCTATGTTCTTTTATGATGTCGACTACGATGCTTTCGACATGCGTCGAGCCTCCTTGTGGCGAAATCGGTCTATTGAGTGGAATTTGCTGATGGCGGCTGTACAATTCTGGTACCCCGAAGACCATGTATTCTTCTTTAGGTTGGAACAAGTTTGTCCTACCTACGAGGAATTTTTTGCCATACTGGGTGTAAATCCAAGTGTTTCTATGGCTTTGCCCAAATTTTCCCATTCTCCTAGGGATTTGTTGGCCGGGCTTCTTCCCATTTCGCCTTCGGCGGGTAGATCATTGGTTGCTGGAGGAATGATCTCTCTCCCAACGGAGCTACAATCCGTGCATTTGCAAGAAGTAGGTGATGTCGGCTATGATGGAGCCGTTGTTCCAGGCCTGGTTTCAAAATTATTTTTAGTGACTTGGGAGGTGCAAGTGGACCCACAACTTACAACCATTACTTCATGGATGTCATACCGTCGCAATGCTGCGGCGGTGATATTGGCGGAGACTCTGAATGGCCTGGATGCCTGGGGAGAAGGTCATTCTGACGTTTTGAGGGGTAGCCCTATGATGTTGTTCATGTGGTTGTCTGAAAGATTTCGTTTGTCGACTCCTCCAGAATATCCCTTGTCAGCCGTACGCAACTTCTTTTCGCGCTACTTCATCCGCGTTGGCATATATGTTGAGAAATAGGAGAATTAGCTTGTGGAACATGGGGCTTGTGGTCTGTATTGGTCTGTGCCTTGGTGGGGACAATTGCATCTTGTTTTGGAGCTAGGAGAGTATTCATATGTGTGGTTGGTTGGTCTCAAACAAATGTCTTTTATTTCCCTTGGCGGCTTTTACGCCAATTCGGTTGGGAGCAGGTCGTGCCCCCTTGGACCTCAAACTTCTTTCCGATAGAGAATTTGACTGAGTGCCTGCTTCTATTACTTAGGTCTCTGTGAGAAAATTGGCGTTCGTCGACCCGTCCCTCTTAGTCTTTGGGGAAGGTTTGGCATGTCCCCAAAGACGATATGAAGCAGTTGTGGAGGAAAGTAGTCAGCAAGATGTTGGAAGTGGAGAGTGGACAAAGATGGTTTATTTTATCTGACACCATGGAAGGGGGTGTTGTGGTCTTTTGAAAAATGGTTAAGGCTCATCGATCCATGAAATGTTTACGTCACTCTTTTTAGGCAAGGGAAACTTGGGGACCTTAGGATGTAGATGATGAGGGTGTATCCTCCTCTGGTAGCTGTGGATAGGAATCTTGGAGAGTTTGTTTATGTAATAGGGAATGTATGTGGGGTTTTTATTTGGATTTTCATGGTAGTCGAGAAGGGATTTCTCCGTTCCTTTTTCTTATGTAATCCGTATTGTAATTTCTTATTAATGAAATAAATAAGTTTCTAATCATCCAGCTGTGCCTTTCGATGAGTTTTTTATTTTGAATTATCTATACGGATCGCTAAGGCATACATAATCCTTTTGTTCAAATAATTTTAGAATGAACCGCCGTTCTCGGAGGTAAGAAAAGAATAGTATTTTGTGAAAAAGAAAGGGTCCTCACTCACGTGAGGTGCATGAGCTACCTACGTACCTCTGGGGTTTTTTTGAAAATGTTTTAAAATAGTTTTTGTAGAGGATCAGACCCACGTAGTTCTTGGTAGAGGGAAATGAAGAGTTTTTTTTAGAATAGAAGGGGGATGAGAATAGTCATAGCGCGTCGAGATTTCGGACTAGGGATAGAATTTCTTGAGACGGTCCAGATTGACTGGATGAGCCATCTCTTCCCCATCTAGGTCAGTGATCATGATGGCACCGCCGGATAAGATTTTTTTCACAATGTAGGGGCATCTCCAATTAGGCTTGAATTTCCCTTTGGGGTCCCAGATGGGTTCTATTATCTCTTTGAGGGCTAAATCCCCCGCCCGGACACTGCGGTCCTTGACTTTTTTGTTGAATGATCGTGCTATTCGGCTATGGTACCCCTGTATGTGGTAAAGAGCTTTTAATCTTCTTTCATCTACAAGGGCTAGCTCATCAAGACGACTTTGGCACTAGTCTTCTTCACTAACCTTGCTTTCAAGCATGACGCGTAGTGAGGTTATTTCAAGCTCCACATGTAGGACTGCTTCTATGCCATAGACCAGGGAGTGAGGGGTAGCCCTAGTAGAAGTTCGGATTTAGTTTCGATAGCCCCAGAGGGCGTATGGGATTCGGTCGGCCAAATCCCTACAACTTTCAGTCATCTTGTTGATGATGCCTTTGAGGTTCTTGTTGGCAGCTTCAACTGCACCATTGGCCTGAGGTCGATAGGGAGAAGATTTGTGTCTATGAATCTCGTACTCGTTGACTACTTCTATGACTTCTGCTTCCAAATGCAACCCATTATTTGATACCATCTCGTACGGGACCCCATATTGGCAGATGATATTTTTCTTGAGTAATTTGGCCACTTTCTTGGCATTCAATACTACGTATGACTCAGCCTCGACCAATTTGGTGAAGTAATAGATGGAAATGAGGATAAACTCATGTCCGTTTGAAACCTTTGGTGTAACCTTCCCTATGATGTGGACACCCAGTTGGAGAACGGCCAGGGAGACGTCATGTTGTATAATTCTCGCGGAGGCAAGTGTTGAAGGTTGGAGAATTGTTGGCATTTAAGGAAACTCCGGACATAGGCGGTGCAATCCTGGATCATGGTGGTCCAGTTGTAGCCCTATCAGATAATCTTCTTGGCAAGCATGTGACCATTCATGTAGGGTCCGCATTCCCCGTTGTGGATTTTCTGCATTATTTTCTCAATCTTAACCCCTGCGATGTAGTGTAGATGAGTTCCACCGAAATTCCTCTTGAGTATAGCTTTATGACAGATGATGTACTAGGCGGCCAGTCTTCGGAGGGTTATTCGATTTTTCTTGTTGGAACCCTCGAGATACCTACCATGTTTGAGGATGCACCAGATATCATAGTACCAGCAATCGACTAGTTCAGGATCTTCAGTGGAGACAAGCTCAATATGGTATCAATGGGTCGGTTTGTCTTGCTTTTGAACTAGGAAGCTGGTCATTGTTATTCCTTCAGGCATGTCCACCATGGAGGACAAGGTGTCTAGAGCATCGCTAGGTTATTCTTTTCTCGGGGTAGGTAATGGAAGGTGATATCTCGGAATCGGGAGGCTAACTCTTCTAATTGGGCATGAAAGGGTTGGAGATTTTTGTCCTTGACTTTCCACTTTCTGAGCACTTAACTGATGATAAGGGTAGAATCCCCGTAGACATCAAGGTATTGAATACCTTTATTGAGAGCAAATTTGAGTCCCACTATGCATGCCTCGTATTCTGTCATGTTGTTAGTGCAAGGGAAATCCAATTTAATGCCGATGGGAGTGTGGGAGTCATCTGGGGCGATCAGAAGTATCCCAATGACATATCACTTTTTTTTGGCAGCCCCATCAAAGAACATTTTCCATCGAAGGTGGTCTTGAGTGGTGCAGAGGATATTTTCATCTTGAAATATCGAGATCTGGACATCTACTTCTTCTATAGGGTAATCAACGAGGTAGTGAGAGATATCTCTTCCTTTAATGGCTTTCTGTGTGACGTACACGATATCGAACTCGGTTAGGAGCATCAACCATCAGGCCATTTGACTTGATAAGGTAGGTTTCTCAAGTAGGTATTTGATGGGATCCATTCAAGATACAAGTTTGATGGGGAAGGCGATCATGTAGTGTCGCAACTTTTGGGTGACCCAGACAACTGAGACAAATGACTTTTCTAAAGCAGTGTAGTTGACCTTGTACCCGACCAATTTATGATTGGCGTAATAGATGGATCTTTCTTTGTGGGAGTCTTCAAGGTATTGGTCTAGCAAAGCCCCGACTGCACTGTCGGTTATGGTTAGGTATAGGAGTAAAGGGAGACCAGACTGTGGTGGCATGATAACTGGATATTGGGTTAGGTATTGTTTGATTCGATCAAAAGCTTCTTGACAGGCTTCATTACAAACCTTGGTTGAATCTTTTCGAAGGATCTTAAAGATCAGTTCACAGATGGAGGTTAGCTGGCTGATGAACCGACTGATATATTGTAATTTCGTAAGAAAATCTCAGACTTCTTTCTCTGTTCGGGGTGGTGGCATCTCAAGTATGACCTTCAGCTTTGTAGGACCTGTTTCTATCTCCTTTTTACGGACCATGAATCCCAAGAGTTTTCCCTATGTAACGCCGAAGACACACTTCTGTGGATTAAGCCGAATCTGATACCGTCGCAGTCGTTCGAAGAACTTTCGGAGAGTGGGAATATGACCCTATCTAGTTTTGGACTTGATAATCATATCATCGACATAAACCTAGACCTCCTTGTGGATCAGATCGTGCAGGATGGTTGTGGCATCCCTTTGGTAGGTAGCCCGAGCATACTTGAGATCGAATGGCATAACGGTGTAGGAAAAGGTTCCCTATGGGGTGATAAATACGGTTTTTTCTTAGTGGTCTAGGTGATTCTTGATTTGGTTGTATCCTGAAAACCAGTCGACAAATGACTTGAGAGCATGACTGGCTGTGTTGTCCATGATCATGTCGATATTGGGTAGCGAATGGTCATCCTTTTGAGAATCTTTGTTTAAATCTCGGTAATTTACACACATTCGAACCTTCCCTCCTAATTTCGGCACAGGTACAATATTGGCTAGCCAGGTGGGATGTTCGATCACCCGAATGAAACCCACGTTTACCTGTTTGACCACCTCTTCTTTGAACTTGAGCGACCATTCGGTGCGGAGTTTTCTCAATTTTTATTTAATCGGCTTGTAATCTGGGATAGTGAGGATATCGTGCTGAGCTATTTCAGGATCAATATTGGGCATATCATCATAGGACCATGCAAAGACATCTACGAACTCCCTCAGCAATTCCTTGAGTTGTATGCGCTCATGCTCTTCAAGGGTGGCCCCAATCCTAATCTCGCGCAGTTGGCTACTAGAACCGAGATTAATAACAGTGGTCTCTTCTTCATTAACTTGAATGTTGTTATGTTGTTTATTATTAACCTTATATAGACCAATTAAGAATTGTTCATTTGCAAAATCATCATCATCAAAAGTTCGATTAGAATCTAAACAATTAATGTAAGGCACAACAAGATACTCAAAATCTTCATTTATTTCATTAATAGGAAAAACAGCATTGAGAACCTCATCAAAAGAGGCCTCCATTACATTTGAGCAAGGATAGACAACAGAAGAAGAAATAAGGTAAACATTGAGGTTAGGGTAGATTTTAAGGGGTAGAACTGGCGCAGTATGCCAGTTGAGGAGAGGAGTATTAACAGCTTTAATCAGATGGGATGGGTCCATTGATGTAGTTCCTGAATAAACCATGCAGAGTGCCAGCCCTAGTATCTGTAAGTTGAAGGATTCTTTGGAATCGCTTTCCTCAGTCTCTTTGACATCTTTGATGAGCGCTTGTACTTGGTGTGGGAAACTTTTGGTCCCTAGGTAGCTATCTTGGAAAAAGATCTCCATTCCCGTCCTCATCTTCTTGTCTATGTAGTCATACCATGGTTCTGGAAAATCGCAAAAGGGGAAGTCCTCGCCTTCTTTGATGAATAGTCCATTTAAGGAGTCTCCTGAGATAGTTCAGATGCAGTCTAATATTCTCTTTGGTCGAGACTGGTGGATCATTCTGAGTTCTTGTTATGATGGTTGGTACCCCAAGCCACAAAGAGGGAAAGATTTATTCTGTTTGATGGGATCGAGTATCCTTTGCTGCCTTTGCCCTAGCCCAGTCCGGGCATGAAGTGCATGTTTCTGAACATCTGAATGACATTGACATTTCCATGAGGGTCATTTTTTGGATAAACCCTTTCTTTGAAACCGTCCCCTGCCGGGAGTAGGAGTGGTTCAACTCGAAATCCTAATAGGAACATATTATTTGACCTGTGTTGTATCTCGAGAATTGGACTGCTAGTGTTTTCCACCTTGGCTATTTCGTTGTCGCCCAAAATGGTGATGACTCACCCGTCGACGAAGAACTTCAATTTATGATGGAGTGAGGAAGACACACCCTTGATATTGTGGAGTTAGGGTCTTCCGAGCAACAGGTTGAAACAAGTTGGAATGTCTATGACTTGGAATTCAATGATGGGGTTTATAGGCCTAACCCATATTTCAAGTTTTATGGACCCCATCACCTCACGACAATTATTATCGTAGGCACGCACAGTGGCGGAGGTTGGAGCAAGGTCTCTTTCTTTCAGGCCTAAACACTTGAAAGTTCTTAGAAGGAAAACATTCAAGGCGGATCCGTTATCAATAAAGGAGAGTGGCACGGGCTTCCCCATAACTTCGACGGAGATATTGAGTGCATGATTGTGATTCGGCCAAATTTTGGGAATTTCTTCTTCAAAAAATGATAGCATTCGGGTAGAGGTTAAGGATCCGACAAAATTTACTGCTTCTTCTGGTGTGGTAGATGGATGAACTATAGGTCTAGTGAGTAATTTGATTAAAGCATTTATGTGCAGCTGGGAAGACATGAAAATCCCCCATAGATTAATGTTAGCTTGGGTTTTCTTTAGTTGATCGAGGATCTTGCTCTCCTCGATTGTCATCTCTCGCATAGGAAGGTTTCAATGCCCTTCCCTTTGTCATTTACTGGTAGTGAGCTTGGAACCTTGTAATGTCTCCCTGACCGGGTCATGTGATTTACTGAAGAAGTAAACAACATGAATACCGTTTCCTCAACAATCTCAGGTTGTGTTACCACCCTATTTATTTCTTCGAGGATTTCTTCAAATGATATCATCCCACATATGTCGGCTATTGTGCCAATTCTTCCTGAAGCTTGTTCTTCACATGAATCTTCGAATTCTTCTCCCCATCCGGTGGTAACAATTCTGTCTTTCCATGTAAAGTCAATGCATTCCACAACTTCAACGGCTTCTTCATACAGCTCCTCCCATTCTGTGGGGATTTGGGTGATTGAAGGGACCAAGCGCCCTTGTAGCTTCAAAGTGTCAAGTAACCCGGTGATACTGCAAATTCTGTTGGTTTCCCCGAATAATTCTATCATAATCTATACAACATCATCGAGGTTGACTTCATTGGTTGGTACCACCCACCTATGTGAATCTCAGGCTCATTTTCGTGCTTCTAAGAACAGTGTGCTAATCTTCGGGCAATCAATTACCATTTGTGAGGGCAATTTCAGCCTGAACTCATGGAGTTTGTTCAACACTTGTGATAATTCCATACTTCCATTTTCAGAACAGGTACGGAGAGTGATGCATGCTCTGGTAAGGAGTGATAGTCCCTGATCAGCGAGGCTAGTAGGGTGTAGGAGGAAATATGGGAAAATTTGAAGAGGCTTAGGGGAGTATATGGGTGTGATTTGAGTTGAGGGATCGAAATCTGGGTTTTCTTCTAAGAAAATGGCATTGGTGTCATTCAGAAGTGGATGATGAGTGGTGTTTGTCTTAGGATTGGCTGGTGGGGCGATGGTACCCCGGTCAATTAGATCTTAGATTAAGTTCCGGAGGTGAAAGCATTGGTCGGTGGTATGGTCGATGGTTTGGTGAAAGGCGCAATGAGCATCGGTCTTGAAGTTTCTTGTGAGTGGGTTTGGCAATGGACGTGGATCCAAGGGTTTTATGAGGTTTCGGCTTAACCGAGATTGGTAAACTTTGGAGAGGGGAGCATGGAGCTCAGTGTATTCCCTTCGGATGGGGGTAGGGCAACTTTCTAATTCCCATGATGCGGTTGGTTGAGAGATGTTGTTGATGGTCGAAATGGTAGCACTGGCAGGCTTGTCATACTTTATAGGGGTGAATTATCTGGATACCTTCTTTGGTTCAACCTCTGTTTTAATGAGGCTTTCCTCGATTTCCACTCCTGCATCTCTGAGAGCTCGAAAATGGGGATTGTATTGTCCTCCCATCGTCATTCGAACATGGGGCAAGAAGTTTTTCTTCACTATATTGATAGATGGCCGATTGGTCATGGTAGCTACTCGTTCCCTCCACCGAGTTATGAAGTTACTGACTGATTCTTCTGGATTCAATTTGAGCAGCTCTAAATAATGACGGGTGACCTCAAGCGCTTCGTTGTATTTGTACTGTAACATGAATTCTCGAGCTACATCCTCCCAGCTACGGATTCTGGATTCCTCAAGAGATAAAAACCATCGGATGGCACTATCCTTCAAAGTTTGCTGAAACAATTGGTCCATCACTTCATCAGAAGCCCCTTTTAGAGTCATGGAATGATGATAGCTTCGAATATGAACAATTGGGGGTCCACTCCCTCCAAACTTCTCGATATTTGGCATCTTGAACTTCTCGGGTAACCTTGCTTTAGGATAAGGAGACATGTTGGTGTAGTCCATGTAATTCCCAGAGATCTTGACCTGGTCAAACTTCTTGGTGAGCATCTTGAGATCCTCTTTGACTTTATTCAACTCCTCCTCCTTTGGATCAGCGACCACAGGTAGGTTAGACATAGGCTGGGCAATGTTGGCATTGGAAGCTGGGTAGGCGGCGGCCCATTGGCAGGAGGGGCACATGGAGCGTACTGATATTCTTTCAAAACCCAGATAGGCTCAAGTGGACCCATAGCACGAGGGAATAGGTCCTCGGGCTCTTGAGGAATAGGAACTCAATTTTGTTGCATCTCTCGAACCTCAGTTTGGAGGTTGTCAATATTGGACACGAGCTGAGCTAGGACTGTTATCGGATCCGATTGTATGATTGGTGCTTGATCTGTATTATCCATGGAAGATGGATGGATGGATTTCGGACTCGAAAGAAGTAGTAGAGCAACGTATGAAACTATGGGGTGATTTGACTGAAGACCAAAGCCAATAGGGAGCCAGACCAAGGACTTGCAATCGACCTGAGAAGGAGTAGGATGAGATTTATTTTTGAGAAAAAAGGAAGAATAATTCTTGGATTTTCGATAAAGAAGGGAGAAATGTTTTTGGATTTTTGATAAAGAAGGGGGAAATGTTTTTGTATTTTTTATAAAGGAGGGAAAAATGCTTTTGGAGACGGAACTCAGCATGATTATTACAATTACTATGTTTTCACTTGAATTTAATTCTCCTAAATGCAATGTCGGACGGGACCCGAGCCGAGAAAAGTGGAGTCTTAATATATGCAAAGCTACGGTTTGGACTTGTAACCTGGCTCATGGATAGGGTCCCATTTTAAAAATGCACAAAACTTGGGCGGCTGCCGACTCAAAATTTTGACAGAGTTTCGGGTTGAAACCAGCAATCTAAAATGTGTGTCCTAGGTCTGACACCTGTATGCGGGTATGCAGTTAGTTGGGTGAATCAGCATGGGTTCCCCCTTTGGCGTGACTTCCATGATATACGTCTTGCTCTTGCGGGAAATCGGTACATGTGGACAAGACATTTGATATATTTGAGTGTACGTGAATTACCTCACCATATACCTCGTGGGGATGTTACGTGTGAGAGAGAATTCGATATACTCGACGTACGTGAACGAATTCCCTGCGATATACCTCCCGTTATGACTTGGGTCAAGCGGTACAATGCGGGGGAACCGTTCGATATACGTCGAAGGTACTTGGACAATGGAAGGTGAGAGTCATATCGCTTAGGATAACTGTGACCTGCCGGACCAGCGCCCATCATGAAGTGACCCTCCAGTTACTGAGTAAAATTTGGTCAATATCAATGCTCTTTGGTGATGTCGTGTGAATCAAGCATGATTCCCTTATTAGTATCTTATGATGGGAATGCCTTTCTTGATTATTCCAAACAGGGAGCATAGTATAAGTACCCCAAAAGGTACACAAACTATGGATGGGTGATGCGTGCAACATGGGGATATACATGTGATCCTAGGTGCACGTGGTGTGAAGTGTACATGGAGAATTTTCTACAAGTGTGTGAACATTAGCATAAGCATAAGCATGGGATACATATGAGAAAGGGGAATATGCAGATATGGGGGAAAACATAAGCAAATATAACATCCATGAAAATAGAGTCAAGACCACAAACAAACACATGTCCCCATTAATGTCGCCACTGTGGCCATCCCCGATCCTCACCGTGCGGGCGGGTGCGTGGAGGAAAGGATCCTTTGGGTCCTGCGCATCCCTCTTGGGAGCGCTTCGGTTGGCGTCGTTTGAGATGTGGTGTAAAAATATAGAGAGATTCAGAATCGCCAGTCTATTTTACTCAAAACAGACATAAGAAACAGGGGAAGCCACCCTGAAGGATGGCATCCAACGACATACTGGTGCGTGCGAAACCAAAATGATTCGAGAAGGGTTCGGAGCTTAGTTACGAAATGGGAAGGCGTTAGACACCCATTCCGCCCTTTCGGTCTCTCACGGATATTTGTTATTTTACTTCCGTTTCCCCCGTGATATGTGTGCATGTGTATATATATAATGGAGGTAGGAATCCTCAACTTGGATCATGGAAGAGATAAAGCGAGTCATCCGAAGGAAGGTATGAGAGTAATATTAGAAAAATAAGATTTACGTGATTACCCCTACATTGATCGTTATAATGGAATGATAATGCATATGGAGTAATACGTCACTAAGAACAAGTATATAGGATATAAGAAGATGGGATTTAGATAAGATAGAAAATGAGAGAAAAAGTGAGAAAAAGGACTCGAGTCTCGAGTTTTACCCCGAGACGCCTACGTAGCCTATAAAGGCATCAAATTCCACGTAGTTCGGATACAAAATGAAGGGTGGGGTTTATCCCATAAATCAAAATGGGGGATCTTTTATTTGTAAGTGTGTGTGTGTGTGTGTAGAAAAAGTATTTTCGTTGTGAGGAAAGTGTGCGAAAAGTATGAGAATTTCTGTTTGGAATTTATGAGAAAACCCTCTTTTTCTTGTTTTTCGGGTTTTATTTATATGAAAATAGGAGATGTGTAATAATAATGAATTAAAAAGTATATTACGTTGTGTGAGATGAGATAATAAAAGCACTAAGTAAGAAAACAAGTTATTGAGACTTTAAGAGAATTTAAGAGAAAGTAGAGAAAGTTGGACCTTCTTGAAGATCTTGAGCTTGATCTTGAATGTGGGAGAGCAACCTTTGCACTTGGATGATGATGGAGAGTGGCTAATTCACCAAGTTTGATGAAAAGGATGATGAAAAGTGGAAGTAAAAAGGGGATTTGGATGTTAAAATCATGCTGCCTTCGAGAGAGGTTTTTGGTATTCATTGAGAGAGGTTTGTATCAGATCTGAGTTCTCCTTGAAAATGAGGTGAAGGCCTCATTTTATAAGCCTAGGTAACTGCTGATCGGCTTATAACTGTTCCTGCCTATCGGCAGGTTCCAATAGGCAGGGTCTAGAACCTGCCATTTGGCAGTGCGCTTCAGGATTTTTTTGAAAATCGGTCGCCGACGGCAAACCGTTGGTCAAAATCGCGCACGAGGCATACCGTTGGAACGGTAATTTAGAGACCTTCGGAAGTAATTTTTATCGGTCCATTGGACGGGGAATTATTCGGACGTAAACGGATTGTTCGTCGGCATGGTAAGTCCAAATTGCGCATGGGGCAGACCATTGGAAAGGTTAGGAGATGTACTTCAACATTTCAAAGAGTTTGACCCGATTTAGGGAGTTAATTTCGGTTAATCGGGCCCGAGAAGCATTCGGTGGCCTCCCGAAGTCAAACAGATGGTTCGTCTGCATGGAAAGTAAGAATCGCACACGGGATAGAGCGTTGGAAAGGCTATTCAGTGACCTTTGAAGATTCATTTAGCCTCGGTCGAGCTGAAGAGCTGACACAGGTCAAACAGAACCCCAGAGCGTCCGGTGGCCTCTAGGTCAAGTTTCGAATGCAAACGGATCGTTCGTCCGCATGGTAAGTCAGAATCACGCACGGGGCATACCATTGGAAAGGGTATTCAGTGCCCTTCAAAGATTCATTCAGTCTCAGTCGAGATGAAAAGTTTGACTTTTGGGTCAAACTGAGCCGGGGAGTGCCCGATGGCCCCCAAGCCAGTACTCGGAACATGACCTGGTTTTACGGTGATGAAGGGAGGTACTAGGTACCTAAGGAGAGTTAGGGGGGTAACAAAATGGGGTGTCTACAACCTTATTATCTAAATATTATTGTGAGTCCGCACCTCACTACGCATTAACTCCTACGTTTATCAAAACACCAAGCTCCTACTCTAGAAGAAATCAATAAAACATCTGACTACTTTTGCCCATTTGTTGAATCTCTGTTCCCGGGGTTGTGACCTTTACCCAAGGGAAAACCACTTCAACCGGTTAGTGTTACACAAAACATTTGTAAGCACCTAGTCCACTATAAATAGGTACGGGTGATTTTCCCCCAACTCTACCATTAGTTAATATGTTCTCCCCATTACCCCAATATACCTCACTTATTAGTTATACCCGATTTGGAGATATAAAGATCGCAATGAATCAAAAATTTATTTCATACAATCCACCAGTCGTTAATCACCATGCGCCTATACCTCAGGCTATAGGTGATACCACCTTCTCCGAGCAAAACGGAGTCCCATAACTTCTTGTTACCCCACGTTGAAGGTGGATTTCAGGGATCTCCTCTTAGTGTTGAATAATACTGCGTAGGACCACTTACCGGTGTGTCCACTATCTCATAGTGTACCTCGCCAAAATATATAACAATTTCACTCCTTCTGGACAACCTGTCCCACATATTCGAAGGAACTCGATACTTATCTATAAGTTGGAAACCCCTAAAGGAAATTTACCAACTTGACTCTTTCATACCTGGATTCGTCGGCTTGATACAAAATTATCTAGTTGATCATCTTAGCCCAACCGATCTACTACTTACTATACTCCTTTTAATGCCGACTTTCACGTATCATACTTCCCGTTAAGTGATACTTAATGTTCTCCTCTCGAGGTATACCAAGAGTTTCGACCCTTGCAATTTTTCACCACGTTTGTGCACATCTGGACCCTTTATACCCTATTGACATCCTCATTCTATTCATTCTTGAATCACCCTCAACATTCGATTGGTCAGAACCCTACTCCAAATCATCCATAATAATTAATTATTTGCCTTTTCAAGAGATACCCCTTATTAAATGGTTTTCCACTGCCTTTTCACCAAATTTGGACTTGCTACACTAGTCGCACATGATATTTATTAACACCTTCACTTGTGACGTTTAATCCTATCTACATCACTTCTTTCGTAGATTACTACATTAGCAAACCAAGATGTCTACACCCATTATAACCCACTCATACGGTTTTAAACATTATCTACGCTTCATACGTATTCCAAACACTTTATTGCCGCTGCATTTTCAAAGTGGCTATACCACTTGGGCATTCCCAATCACCTCTAAATTTGAACTCCTAAATCATCCTTAACCTCAATGCATCATTCAACCCGTCGTAACAAAAACCAACATTATCAGTACTTCTTTACTAATAACTGGCTCTACTGGTCTTATATCGTAATTTACATTGTTAATTTCCTTTTATAACTACTTACCTACATAACGATCGGCGTATCCAATTTATGGACGAATGGTCAAACATCTCCCTACTAACAACCTTACGCTAAGTTTCATTCGTGGGATGTCTCGCAAAGAGAAATCCAAATAAGGAAACCCCCCAATACACTACTACCTAACATTGTCGGTCATCGGGATTCATTAAGCCCTCAGTCCATAACATGTAGCCCTATATTCCCGTCTCTTAATAACAAAGTTACATCTCCTTCCTCAATTACACTTAAACAAATAACTCTTTCGGAAAGACATTTTCTCTTGACATTGATGGTAATCACATTCCATATACAACATGCAAATATAATCGGGGCCCCCAAAATCCAATCCCCAGACACACAAATATGAGCATAAACTCCCAACTCTCTAAAGGGTGATAAAACAATGTACTTTACTTATTAGTACATCCTGAGCATTAATTATAGTAACTAGCTAAATCTTTTCACTTAATAGTAAACCAATTACATACAAATCATACCAAGTAAATCCCTACGCAGACTGGGATTAAATATCCCAGACCATTATACTTTTTGAAATCAGAACAATATATATATATATATAAAAAAAAGAAATAAAATTACGAGCCCATCCCTCTCACAGATGGGGCCTTGCCAGATCAAAACATTCTACCCCAAGGTAGTAACCCCGATAAACTTGCAATACCAGCACACTATCGGTATGAGCATGTTATAAAACCATAATTAGGATAATATCATACTCATATATCACAACACTAAAACGAGTAGTTTCAATATAGTATATACCGCTATCAATATACCCATTCATCCTCCGCGGATGACAATAAAGATAACCTCACACTATCCAGGAAAATATTCACATAAATAATAAAAAAAATTGTCGATACTCACTAAATTCGACTCTCAAGAAAAAAGTAACCATAATAACAAATGTAGCAACTCGTATATGCCACAACCAACATGCAACGTCATCTGAGGATATAACTCATACTGACAATCATCCTGACCGCTCGAATGGTTCCTGGACTTAAAACACATGTCCGTACAAAACCGAATATTTCAATAACTCATGCCCTTACTAGGCACAATACCTTTATCCTTACACTTGTATCAGAAATAATTTATAATGCACGGGTTTCACTTCCCACAAAATATCTCTACGCATACTCCACTTATCTTTAGTCACACTGACCACGTTAAGGTGGTCCTTCTCTCGGACGTTGGTAATCTCGGCTCTATTGACTACTTTCATTGTTCCCTTAGCTTAATGAACCTAAGGAACACGTTACTAGTTTCCACATCTCTTACGGATATCATCATCTCTCGGTAATAATTTAGTTATTCGAATCATTTTAACATCTTCCCTATTGAGTCTTCCCCTTGTGGTTCTTTTCCAACACCATTTTCCCAGTCTTAATCTATAAGGATCCTCAATTCTTGCCTCTTCCCACCCAAGGAAACATTTACCGCCAAATTATGACTACGCGACAATATTACCATCTGCATTGTCCATCCAAGCAGAATTCCCCAGAAGAGTTAACAATTCTTCTTGTATGTAATTTCTCCTTTAATATCCTCTTTTCCTTTTCACCTACTTCACCCGGTGTACGGTTTGCTAAAATAATTAAATTTCTTCTCACAAAGTGACCTCTGTATGACCCTCTGGTGTGAGTTCAGAACAACATTCGCCTTTCACCCTGAATATCTGGTGAAAGAACTTATGGTCAAACCATACCTGTACGCCTTCTCTCGACGTCACATTCCACTTCTTAGTGTGGTGATTGCCTCTCACCATTGAAATTTTGTCCTTACGAGCCAAGAAAAATTTACCCAAATTTCACTCCCGATCGGCCATACCCCGACATATGTCCAAGCCCTTGAATATATTATTAGTTTGGTTATCTTTAATGTTTCAGCTTACTCTTTCAATCTTGTTGGGTGAGTATCATTTGACCCCACTCCTGCTATAGTTGTACCTGGAAGTCGCAAATCACACCTTAGCCGTCTATACCATACTGGACTTCCGTTCCATAATATGGGTGACTTCAACTAAGGTCGTCCTTATTTAATAATATTAAATAACCTCAACTTATCTTTGCCTCCTGGTTTCCGCCCAACAGTTTTTGCATAGTGTACTGCATTATTAGGCACCCGAACACACCCGAATGTAAATAAGATTCACTATCGTATATAACATAGCAGGAGAATGAAATCTCACCAAAGAAATCAACAATCCTAAACATAGAGCTCTATATCAATGAAATCTACGCTTGGAAGTATAATAAGCCGCACAGATCCTAAAGGACACTAGAACCTAATGCTTTGATACCACATGTGACACCCCGTCTAATTAAATACCGGGTAGCTACTCCTTTATTCAAATTAATACAAAATGTCAATTTGGTTTAGTTCATAGCATCACTGTCGATAAACATTTTAACAATTACTAGCCACCTAATATTTAAAAAGTGAGTTGTCAATTTTAACCAAATTATATTAACATGCAACAATTTTAAATCATGAAATAATGATACCACAATCACGTCACAGTCACAATAGAATAATAATGGAATAAAATGAATTCTAGAGGAGTACTCCTCTGATTAATCTGAATACTGAATAAAACCAAATACAAAGTCTGAATCACTATCTAATTAAATCCACAACTGAATTAAAACTGAGTATTTAAGCTGTCTATAAAAGAAAAGGGGGGACATGCCCTACAGATGAATAAATCGGAAATGAAGTCAAAGTAGAAAGTGGAGGCGTCAACTATTGAGGTCATGTAACTTCCATAGCAGCTACAGCACATCACTAGAATAGAACTCCTAAGCTTGATGTCCTTGTGACTGGGCACCTAAAAGGTTTTTACAATAAAATAGATTTGAAAGAAAACGGGTCAGGGCCCGATTGTGAAAATAGTTTAAAATATAGCAAGTGTTTAATATCATTAAACAGTGAATATAAAATACATGATAGTGCGTGCACTCACATGAGTTCCTCACCTCTCAACTAATTATGCACTCCTAACGTACCCGTACCCGTTCAAGTTATTCCACTATCTAACTAGTCCAATCAATAACCAGACTTTACTATACAATTCAAAGTTTAATTCCCAACATCTTAATATAAACTGAGATTCTTACTTTTTATTCCTCAGAATTAGTTATAATATTTACTATGAATTTCCCATTTTTAACTCTACTAAAAATGTCATAATTATTCACATTCATACTTTAATAACAGTCCATTTCAATTACCAGTATATTAATCTCATCATAAATATACAATAAGGACACCCCTAGCCTAAGCTGCAGTGTACACATACTCTGCTATCGAATCCTGGTACATCACGAAGATAAGTACCACGTGTTCTGAATCTCTGAGGAACCGTTTCAATAAGCAACAATCACACATAATGGAGGCGAACATAGTTCACATACCCATGGGTCATGCACATACCTACGCTCCCATGGTCAGCTGACTTATTAACTCACCAATAAGTCATTCTCTGACCTATGTCCTTGAGGTACCAATCTAAATCCCCCTCGTAGGCACACAAAGATTAGATGGCCCTGATCGAAAGCCGACCTCCCGTGATAGCAAGTATGGTAGGTATGTTATACACATATAAGTCCATATACTAAGCATTCACACATCTTAGATATCTTATAATATTAATAGAGGCATATTCTATCTCCCTATACCGTCATTCAAGTTTGCACATTTATAAGTATCTGGATAATATACAATATAGACCACCGACACATCTCACGTCGAAATCTCAAGTACTTAAAACCTAACTCATAAAGGTTACCAAGTCTGTTATATATTTCTCCAAAATTAAATTCTAATTTATAGTCCGGTCTCACAATTATACCTACTAGACTTACTCAAGTCTAAGTGTTCACAAAGTTACCAACATTAATTCTCTAGGGTCAAAATTATTATAATCCAACAAAGGAAAAGATAACACTCATATGGATAAGCTTACGCAAAGTTCGAACCAAAAATTGGCCGAAAGAGGTCATTCTAAAATCTCGTTGGAAGACTCCGAAATCTTATTCGAACGAGGTCGTTCAAACGAGTGTCGTTCGAACGGAAGGCTTTGAATGAACCATGAACTTGTTAGAAGGTTTACTGGAATCTCGTTAGAAGCTCGTTCGAACGAGGTCGTTCAAACGACCTGGGCTGGTCTTCTAATGAGATTTCAGAAACTGCCCAGATTTCACCTATTTCGTTTTTCTCAATTTTTGTCATCTCCAAAATCATCCTAAGTTCATACTAATCATATTTTAAGGTTCCTAAATTATTCTAAACCAACATAGATCACTTCCTAACATAGTTTTTGGGTCAATTCCTTCAAATCAACATGTAAAATCCATAAATCCCCAAATTTTGCCACGAACCCTAAGAACATGAACCCAGAATTTAATTGAACATGAAAAATCCTTTTTAAACTCGATTTTATATCATCAAATATTATGTTTTTGATACTATATTCGTCCAGAATAATTCTACATGCAATCCCTAACAATTCCATTGGGTCTTCATCAATCTTTCAAGACATATGTTAATTTCTACACTAAGCATGGAGGAAATATTCAATGCAAGTAATGAAACCAAATCACTTGCCTTAAGTTTGATCTTATTATTCGTCGTTGATGATCAAGGTTGATTCTCTCTTCTTTTTTGGTCACAATTCCTTCCAGAATGGTGGTGGTGGGTGGTTTTCGGTTTGGAACCCTATGGTAATTTCTCTCTAACTCCCGTAGCCCACTTCTATTGCTTTTGGATGATAATGGCCTTTGTGGCCTCACTAATTATTAATAAATAACCATCAAAATTCGTGGGTCTTAACCCCTTAATTTTTAAAATTACCAAAATACCCTTATGGGTTGCCGGTTTGGTCTAAAAATGCTCCGGGACCCAAACTAAACGCCCGACTAGTTTTTTTTACTATCTCGACCCTTTTGGAGACTTTGGCGCACTCAAAATGACCATACGGTTGATAAAAATAAAATACTTTTAAATCCATTAAATTGGGTCCTGACGCGGCTGATACGCGCGTCCCAACTAAATTACCAAAATTGTCGCATTTTTAACTCACGACAATTTTAATAAACTCAATGATCACATATTTACTATAATCACTCAAAAATATTCAACAACATAATAATAACTAAATACTAACTCTCGTCCTGCTAGCATTTAAATCCGAATTAATTTTGCAATTAATTATGCCAAATTAATTTAATAGATCCTATAATTAAAAATAATTCCCTTTAATTAACCTCATAATTAAAATCCATAAAAATATGTGGTATTACAAACTCCTGGAGTCTTGTTCAGACAAAGTTGAGGAGGAATTCATTCCTTATCCAGATGATGGGCAAAGAGCACGAGTAGCTAACTACCTCGCTCAACGACCTGGTCCTCATTATTGTTTGAATTACTTAGAATATGTAACTCTTTATACATGTAATGATGTAATAAAATATTTATGTTTTGGGCAATTTCTTGACTATACATGTGTTGTGTTATTTCTTACTCTGTTAGTCTATCATTCAGTTATCTTGGGCTCTTCATGCCGACTAGATATGCTCTTAGTGTACCATTCTGCCTTACATTACCTTTTAGGTTGTGTCTTCACACTTCCTTAGGCCTAAGTGAGGCAATGGCCGTGATACACCTGGTATCGGATATTCTACCTCAGTAAGATTTTTGAGCCAGACAATGTTGACGACTAACTTGGGTTGACCATTTTTCCTATGGGCCCCTTGTAGGGCTTCATATATTGCCAGGGGAAAGCTAGGAGGTCATTCGTGTTAGTTGGCGAATGCTTGACGATGGTCATTATACATCGAACATGCTTTAACAAGCTTCTTGTGATCTTAGTTTTGCATGTTAGGAGTGGAGCCCGTAACTTGGAAAGGGTGAATGTATTATAATGTAGTAGATAAAAACCAACGCTTCATAAAATGCCATTGCCAAACAAATCTTATTAATTAAAGTTGAATTAAAAATTCAACATTGAGTTCAAAAAGAAAAAAAGAAAACTAGAAGTAGAATTTCTTCAAATTGGCTCCGTTCCAAGCTCTAGGTAACTCCCTGCCCTCCAGTGTTTCTAAGTGATAGGTTCCTTATAGGTCGTCTTTTATCACCTTGAATGGCCCCTCCTACTTTGGTCCTAGCTTATCGTATGATGGTTTTATAGCACCGCCAAGAACTTTCCTCAGGACGTAGTTCCTAACCTGGAATGCTCTTGAATTGACCTATTTGTTATAATGCTTTGGTAGTTGTTGCTAGTAGGCTACTAGTTTTAGTAGAGCCAATTCCCTTCGGTCCTAAGATATGCCAAGTTTAGCGAGCAATGCGGCATCATTTTGGCCTTGGTCGATTAGAGTGGATGTCATGGTAGGGAGGCCAACTTCCAATGGATAATTTCTTCCATCCCATACGTAAGTGTGAATGGTGTCTCTCTAGTCGCTCGCCTTGGGGTGGTGCGATAATCCCACAGGATGTGGGGTGGTTCATTTAGACATGCTCCCTTAGCTCTCTCCAAATGCTTTTTTAATACATTAGTCACTATTTTATTGGAATCATCGGCATGTCCATTACTCTGAGGGTATGCTACAGATCTGAAGTAGTGCCTGATCTCATGGTCGCTGCAAAAACCCTGGAAGAGGCCACTCTCGAACTGGGTTCCATTATTAGTGATGATAGTCTTGGGGATCCCATAGCGAGTGACGATGTTCCTCCATATGAATCTTATCATGCCCTCATCTCTAATGTTTTCTAGTGGCTCTACCTCTTTTAATTTGGTGATCTACTCTAGTAGAGGGACCATGATGACCATACCCCATTGGGTGAAAGTCCATGGGAAAGTATGTAATTTGAGGTTGCTATTCGACTGGTGAACCATAGGTGCGTGAAGTTGCCACCTTTTTCATTTTCAAGCATAGATTCCAGCATCTTTTCTGCATGTACGACCACCAGTACCCTTCTTTCTTTTCTCAAAAAACTAGCGACCTGCCCCCAATATGACTCCCACATATTCCCTCAAGGATCTCATGAAGGACTTGCTTGATGTTCTTTGGATGAACGCACTGGAGGTAAGGGCTAGTGAAAGATCTCTTGTACAGCTCACCCTCAGGAGATAAGTGAAAGGGGAAGATTTGACTCTTATCTGACGAGTGGTCTTCTTATCTATTGGTAATGCACCATCCTTCAAATAATACCTTATGGATTCCATCCAACTAAGGGGTTGTCTGAATTTAGAGAACATGTCCTACGCTCGGTAGCTTGTTGACTTGGTTGATACTTGGCTGGGCAAGGAAATCAATATGAATTGTCCTCTTCAAGTCAGAGTTGATCGTTGATCTTAAGGATTCTACATCATCATCATGTCTATTATGTCCTCTGGGAACTGCTGGACGCTGATTTGTTCAAAGCTAGCCATCAATTCTTTTGTAGTGGTGAGGTAGGATGTGATCCTCTCATCTCTTGCATTGAAATCGCCACTTATCTGGTTGGAGATCAACTATAATTCTCCAAACACTTTTAGTCTATTTTCTTCGAGCTTTTTCTCCTTTTATAGGCCCACGATCAGTGCCTCATACTCTGATTTGTTGTTGGAGCCTTCAAATCCAAGCCTAATTCCTTGATCGAGTATTGCATCTTCAGGGGTAATCAGCATGATGCCTACTCCTACCCCTTTGGAATTGGAGACTCCATCAGTGAATAGTCTCCAAACGCTTGAAACTAAGGGAACTTCACTCTGTTGAATAGTCTGGGGCTATTCGCCTATAAATTCAGCGAGGACCTCCCCATTGATGGCATTCAGAAGTGAATGTCAAATTTCCCAAGCTCGACCGACCACTTTGATAGTCTACCTGAAATTTCTACTTTTCTCATAACTCATTTAATAGGGTGGGATGTAAGTACGATGATGGAGTGGTCTTTGAAGTAGTGTTTTAATTTACTTTAGGCTACCACTAGTGCAAAGGTGAGTTTCTCTACTGGTAGGTATTGTTGTTCGGTGTCCAAAAGAGTCTTGCTCGCGTAATAGATTGGGTGTTGGATCCCCATTTTTTGAATACCAATGCAGAACTTACAGCATGAACGGATATTGTAAGGTAAAGGTATAAAGAATCATTATCTTAAGGAATTATGAGCAAGGGTGGTTTGCTGAGGTAAGCTTTGATCCCCTCAAATGCCCCCGAGTAATCCTCGTTCCACTACACATCCTTTCTTTCCTTCAATAACTGGAAGAACATTTGGCACCTTTCAGAAGACTTTGAGATGAATCGTTTTAGGGTGACGAGCATTCTTGTGAGTTTTTACACGCCTCTTATGGATCGGGGGAGCTGCACCCTGTTGATAGCATCGATTTAGTCCGGGTTGGCTTCAATACCTCTCTTGTTGACCAAGTACCCATGGAATTTTCCTAACTGGACACCGAATGAGAACTTACTCGCATTGAGCTTCATTCGGTACGTCCTGAGGATTTCGAAGGTCCTAGATAAGTAAGATAGGTTGTCATCTTTGAGCTTTCTCTTGATGAGCATGTGATCGAGGTAAACCTCCATAATGCTTCCCATTTGGTCATTGAACATCTTGGTGACCAATCGCTGGTAAGTTGCCCCTGCGTTTTTTAGCCCATAAGGCATAACCTTGTAGCAATATAACCCAACTGTGGTTATAAATGTTGTTTTGTCTTGATCCGGCTCGTGCAAAGGGATCTGGTGATACTCAGAGTATGCATCTAGGAAGCTCATCCTTTGGTGAGGAGCCGTGGCATCCACCTGTTGATTAATCTTTGGGAGGGGGATGTTAGCTTTATGGCATGCCTTATTGAGATCGGTGGAATCAATGCATACTCTCCACTTTTCGTTACTCTTAGGGACAACCACTGGGTTGGACATCTAGTTGGGGAACTAGACTTCCCGTATGGATCCTGCGTCTAGGAATTTTTCAACTTCCTTTTCCACTGCCTTGGATTTTTTCGGAGAGATTCGGTGAGCTTTCTGTGTTGCTGGTTTAAATGATGGATCGATATGTAGTCGACGATAAGTAATGTTAGTATAAATCTCGAGTATCTCAAAAGGCTCAAATGTAAATACATCTAGGTTACATGGAAGTAGGGTGACCAACTCCCTCTTTTCGCGGTTGGTAAGTGAGGTTCTAATCAACATCTTTCTTTCATCTGAACTGCTAATGGTTGTGACTTAATCCACGTCCTCAATGACTCTTTCATAGGGGAAATTCCTTGTCTCTTCCACTAATGGTCTCCCGTACCTTATTTTCTATTTAGAGGGCATTAGCCTCTCTTGCTATTCATTCATGCTTCTAACTTCTTCAATATTCTTCTCTGGTTTGGGACAGATGGATGCAATAAATCACTTTCTTGCCATCGCCTGATCTCCATGGATCTCCACCCATCCTCATTCAGTCACACATTTGAGCTTATGATGGTAGCTAAAGGGGACACCCTTCATCGTGTGCATCCATCCTCTGCCGAGGATTGCTTAGTAGGTCAAAATAATATCGACCACATGAAATTTTATCATTTTTGAGATATTTCCTGTCATTACTTCCAGGAGAAATTTTCCCAAAGGGATGGTTACTTTTCTAGCGAAGCCAACTAGAGAAACCGTGGCTTCCATTAGGTCGGCAACACTTAGTTTCAACTTCTTGAATAGGTCAAGATACATTACTTCGGATGAGCTACCCTGGCCAACGAGCAACCTGTCGATGTTGTAGATAGCTATCCTGAGTGTAATGATCAGCACATCATGATGTGGGGTTCTTACTCCCACTATACCCTCATCAGTGAACACAATATACTTAATGTACTCAACACCTTCTGCTCGACGACGCTTCCCAGCTTGCATTTTGGATGGATCAATTTGGAAATCTTACATTACTGTCGTAATCTTTTTCACTTCCATCAGAGCCATATTTCCCTCAATTTATTTGAGGTTGGATGCCCCATGTATTACAGCAAACTCATGGATGATGTCTTCCTAGAGCACATTATCATGTCTCTGGCTTCCATTAGCAGCTACATACTCTTCCTTTTTCTCCACAAATTCGCTCAAGTTCCCATCTTGAGCTAGCTCTTAAAGGTGAGACATGAGGTCCTTATAGTGCTCGGTTTTGTGCCTGACCTCATTTTGGAAAGCACATCTCAGTGAGTTATTCCTCTTGGAAGGATCTCAACCCATTTTCTTGGGATACTTAATAAACGGTTTGTCCTTGATCTTTTCCAGAATCTTATATATCTGTTCTCTAAAACTGAATTTACTGCTTGAAATGACTCCGAGGCATCACTCTTGTTCCCATTATTAGGGCCATTCTTACCCCCATTCTTACTTCCTTTCTTCAAACCCTCATTCTTGTCACTCCCCTTGCCGGCGACCTTGGCGGGATCATTTTCTCCTACATCAAGATGAGTTGCATCTTCGACTTTAGCATATTTTTCAATATGAGGCATCAAGTCATCGATGGTTGTGGCCTCCTTCTTAGTGAGGCACTAGTGCAAGAGGCAGGAGCTGGGTAAGCCAATCTTCATGGATGCAATGGAGACCTGCTCCGAGCAATCCTTCACCTCGTTGAACAACTCCCACTTCTCAAACTTCACGTATAACTAGTGTTCCCGATGTGTCTGTAAAACCATATAGAAATGCTAGTCTTGATTATCCTCAGAACGAGATTAAACTTGAATATAATCAATGAAAACTATCACAAATTGGTCTAGAAACACTCTGAAAACCCAGTTCATTAGATCCATGAATACTGCTGGAGCATTTGTGAGTCCAAATGGTATCACCCTAAACTCTCAATACCCATATCGTGCCAAAAAAGCATTCTCAGAGACCTACTCCTCCCTGATGCGTAATTAATGGTTACAAGACCTCAAATCCATCTTAGATAAGTTACTTCCTCCACTTAGCTGGTCGAATAGATCATCGATCCGAGGTAGAGAATACTTATTTCGGATCGTGACCTTGTTCAACTCTTTGTAATCAATACACAACTGAAGCAATCAATCCCTTTTCTTGACGAACAACATCAGTGGACCCCACGATGATGTAATCCATCTACTAAAACCCTGACTCAGGAGATAATAAATATTCTCCCTCAATGTTTGTATCTCTGATGGGGCCATATGATAAGTCGCTCGAGTGATAGTCCTTGTACGTGACACTAGATCAATAATGAACTCATTTTTCCGATGAGGCAGTGTCCTGGATATCTCTTGAAACACGTCCTCAAACTCCTTCACCACAAGAATCAAGTCTAAAACTACAACCACTTCATGTGAGGTCTCCTCCTTAATCTATTATAGATGTGTGCTTGACCCTCCCTCGGTAACAGGAATTTCTAATAAGAATATCTCCTTCCATGGGATAGAGAACATAATGGTCCTCTTGAAATAGTCCAACATATCTCGATATCTCACTAACCATTCCATACTAAGGATGACATCATAACCCTCCACCTATAACACTAGGAGGTCAATAACTAAGCATAATCTACCGACATCAATATCCACACCCTTATACATTGAGTGTATAAGCTATGCACTACCCAATGGTGACTCTACACACATAAGGAGACTACCAGTTGTCTCTAACAGACCGACAACTCGTGCAAATATAGTCTCTATGAAAGAGTGTTATTCCCCCATATAAAAAAGAATCCTACCCTCAATCATGTGAATAGGAAACATACCATCAAATTCTAGTGGCATATGAGATGTTTGCAGAATGACTTCATACTAAATGTTATAGGCACAATTGTATTGTAGTTTGTCCCTATTTATGTGTGATGAGTGGGGTAGGTGTTGCAGGTGTTTTATGTGCCTACTTCCCCTATGGGGCAGCCTGATGCTACGATTCTCTACCCTTTTGTGGGTAGTCACTCTTTCCATGACCCATTTCCCCATAAATAAAATAACGAATATTTAAGTCCTTCTACCTTAGACCTTGTTGATTAAATCGAGGTTTCTCTTTAACTTATTACGGACAAATTGGATGCATGTGCCCATGCTCTCCACATTTAGAACATTTATTATTGAAGCCTCCCTTCTTTTGGCCTTATTCATCCAAGTGGACGTGACTCTGACGACCATTTCCTTTACTCTCTTGGCCTCGACAGTTTCTAATAACATGTTTTTATTGCTTCTGCATTCCACTACTACTGCTGCTTGCTGACTTGACAGAATAGTTATATTCCCTTGTTCTTTTGTTCCCTATCAGCTAGGAATGGTTCTCTCTATAGTGTAATAATGTGGTCGTAACTAATTATGATATAATACCATACACCTCTGTGGTAGAAACCATACCCTGTGGTACTTAAGGTATCCATTGATATTGTCCAGCAATACATCTTCCAGTGATCATAGCCTATCGTTTCGTCCTAGGTGACATCTGGAATCATGTTGAATTTTTTTTATGAGTTCATATTTAGTACAAAATAATAAGTATAATAACATATTTTTAAATGTGTAAATATAAATGCAATATTCCTAATAATTGGGCTCTATATCTAGGATTGCTACATTGAAATTGTAGTAAGTCGCACAGATCCTATTGACACTAAAACTTGATGATCTGATACAATCTCTGACACCCTGCCTAATTTAATCGCGGGTGATAAGTACTTTATCAAAATAAATAGGAATCACATATGGTTCATGATATGACCAAATATAACCTCGTACAAGGATGAGACCCTCAATATATGGTCTTCTACCAGGGGGTTGTTGGACATCTTCAAGACTCGTCTGAAAGTAAGGTCGGCTTCACATGCAACCTCGGCTCAGAAGTTTGCCGTGACTTTAGGAAGAGAGATGCAACACCAATGACATATGTCGTCCACTCACCAGCTGACGCTGGTGGGGTCCTAGCTGAAAGACCTTTGCCATGGAATCCAAACCAAGGTTACACTTGCCAAGGTTCATTATGAGATCAAGAAGTTACTGAGCAGCCTCACACTCGGCCTAGCTGAGACCTCTGTAGATGACACTATAGTTTTTCGAGAAGTACAAAGTGCCCAAGAGATGTGTTCCACATGTGCAAATCTGTTGCAACTGAATTATCCCCCCCGCATGGGGGAGGTTATTCGATGATGATTACACGCCTATAGTAAGATAGGTGGATCAACCCCATTGGTTGGGACCACTCACCTGCATGCCCATTACTTGCTTGGGGTCACACTACACCGCCAAACACTATAAATATGCTTCTTCCTCACCATAGAGCGGGGGGAGAATGGGAAACCCTAGTGTTACTCTGTCAAATTACACAAAAGAGAGATAAACCTTCAGTGGTTGTATTTATGGCCAATAGAGCCCATATTTAGTGGATTTCTCACACACTCACACAGTGGACGTAGGCCCTTCAAAGGATGAACCACTTATATACGGTGTTATCTTTTCCTTAGACTCATCTATTTCTATACTTTTATACTTATTAATACCCCATTGTTGTGCTTATGTGAGCTTACTTATCATATTGACTTGGTGGTGCCATTTCTAGTATAATCAATTTAGCACCATCTGTGGGAATGGAAAGCACCATCTCTTCCCTTTCTTATCTTGTCCTCACCAGTGTCTCTTGTGGTGAACCAGTCCTCCCCTTATGTGGAGTTATTTCACCATTGAAAGAGTTCCAGCTGAGCTGTAAGGCTTTCTACTCTTCAAACATAAGCTCATCTTTCAGGTTTAAATATGTCATCTAAATTTCCATCACTGCCACTAGTTTGTGTTCCTAACTCCAGCCATGCCCCCATCATAGTAAGAAATAGATGAGGTGGAGGCATCATTAAAATCCTTGACAATGAGCTAACAAGTAATACAAGAGCATCTGGCTGCCTTTAGCTAGAATGTGATGGCCAGGACGGGAGGAGACTTACTGGAGATTATTACTCTGGCAGCTGTGGAGCATCACCAAGATGATGCCAGGGGCTACGTACCTCATAAGGATCTACCTCATCCTTAATGGAAAACAAAGGTTGCTAACCCTAGGCGTCTATGCCTGGTGAGGTAAGGACAGCCCTGCCCAGAGGACCAATACCACGACTGTTATGATGAAGACACTCCGGAAGACTATTAGGAGACCTATGAGATCTCTAGATACATCGTGCGGCCTGTACGAGCAAACTAGGATGGTCATCCAAGAGGCTCAGCCTTTGATAGATTCACTAGAAGATCGACCATTAAAGTCTTGGCCAAGGAGTGACTTTAGGAAAAACTATCTCAGTCAAGAAGTGGCGCATGTTTTGAAAGAGAGGGTCAACCACCACTTGGCTAAGATAATGGTCAGAGAGAGGTTAGCAACTGATGTAGGCCAACAATGAGGGAACTCTCGATAAGGCCTGCGAAAGTGGTCAGTGATAACATTGACCAGGACAACATTGCATTCGCAATTGATAAACATGGAATGATTCCATCCAAAGGTTGGAAGATATGATAGGAGATATCCTCAAAAGTCGAGACCCATTGTAGAGGTTCTACTCTGAGGGCTCCCATTTCAAAGCTAAGATAATTAGCTTTCCAATGCCTGAAAAGTTATAACTACCGGTGGTAACTCCAAAGTATGATCGGAGTACATACCCCGTACACCACGTGGAGATGTATCAGTCGGCTATGAATATTTACTCAATCTCAGATGATATGAGGTGTCGTTCCTTCTTTAGTACTTTGACAGGAGTAGCTCGTGTATGGTTTACCTCTCTCCCGAAAACCTCTATTGACAACTTCAAATAGCTCACAGGCAGATTCATCCATAACTTCTATTATAGGGTAAGACCCCAGAAGAAGACCACTCAACTGATGTACATCAAATAGGGAAAGAATGAGAGCTTAAGAGAATACATGGCAAGATTTAAAAAATAGAAGTTAGATGTATATGATTATAAGGACAACATAGTTATGATAGCCTTGATCAGAGGTCTGTAGAAGAGAAATATATTTTGGAAGTTGGATGAAGACCGTCCGTCATTAATGGTCGAGCTTTTAGCAATAGCTGGAAAGGTCAGGAATGCCTAGGAGGAAATGGCGTCAAAATATGAGGACGAGAAAGGGGCGAGTAGTGGACGTAAGTCCCAAAATAAAGGTAAAGATGGGAAGAAAAGGTCGGTGGATCATAGACTACACTCCTCTGGCAGTAAGCTGCGAGCACATCCTAAATGAAATAAAAAATGATCGGTCTCTGAGGTGGCCCGAGAAGATAAGGGCTCCTCCTCACAAGAGGAACACAGATCTATGGTGAGAATTTCACCAGGATCATGACCATTTTATCGATAAGTATTTCTCCTTGAAATAAAAGATTGAGAAGATGTTGAAGGAAGGGAAGTTGAAAAAGTACGTAGATAATAACACTTTTCGAGGAGGAAGAGCCGACCCAAGAAGATGAGGAATGATAATTGCAGAGAATATGCTCCGGCCAAGAGGGATGACTCACCGGGCAATGATGATGACCCTGATATCCCACCAAAGGATGATAATACCCCAGTAAAGAGGCTCAACATAATTTAATTTGGTGTCGGTATGATTTATGGAGAATTGGAAGGAGGGGGCTCGAATATAGTTAATCGAAAGGCACATATAGCCGAGGCTAAAGAAATAACTAGGGTCGAGGCTGTGAATGCAACCTCTATTGATATCAAGTAGGGGAAGAGGAAGAAGGTGGATATGGAAACCCTCGTAGTCGAATTTTTAAGACTAGACTATAAGGATATCCTGGATCCCCACAATGATCCGCTGGTTATTGCCACTAGGGTACATGGTTACGAAGTGCCAATAATTTTGGTAGACGGAGGAAGCTCTGCAGATGTTGTGTTTTGGCCATGTTTCAAAGGCTTTTGTCCTAGACGAGCTAGACTTGTCTCATATCATCATCCTTTAATTGGATTTATTGTGGAAAAATTTCATCCATTGGGAATGTACAAGATGAATGTCAAAGTGGGGGATATCTGGCCAATGAGGCTAACTAAGAAGATTAACTTCTTTATACTCGATGAAAACTTCTACTCTTCTTACAACCTTATATTTGGATGAGTAACCCTCAAATAATTTGAGGTAATTCCTTCAACGGTCCACCAAATGATAACACTCCTGACTCATTATGGAGTAGGGGAAGTTCAGGGTGACCAAATGTCATCTTGGGTGTGCTACTTTAACACAATTGAGGAAAGGAAAGCGCATAAGAGAGCAATAACCACGTATATTATTGTCAACCCTTGATCAAAGAGACGAGATGAAACATCAGAAGGGTGACACCGTGGAAGAGGTAAAAATCATTGTCCTCAATGAGACCGAGTCGAAAAAATCCATCCAGGTCAGTAAATCCTTAAAACTGAAGGCAAAAAATGAGTTGATCAAGTTGTTGAAGAGAAGACAGAATCTTTGCTTAGAGCCATGCAGACATGCCAGGCATCAACCCTGAGATCTTATGTCATAAGTCAAATGTGACTGAGGAGGCGATGCCAACATGAACGAGAAGACGAATCTACTCACAAGAGAAGTATGATGTTATTAGAGAAGAGGTTAAGAAATTGGAAAAACCAAATTTCATACGTGAGGTCATTTATCCAAATTGGTTAGCAAATATCGTCATCGTCCCTAAGGCCATTGGCAAGTGGAGGATGTGCATCGACTTCACGGACTTGAACAAGTCATGGTCGAAAGATACATTCCCCTTGACAAGGATTGATCATATGGTAGATACAACTATCGGCCATGAGCTAAAGAGCTTCATGGATGCCTATCCCGGTTACAATCAGATATCCATGGACGCATCTGATGAAGAGAAGACATATTTTATTACTGACAAAGGGTCCTATTGTCAATAAGATGTTTAAAGACCATATCAGAAAGACGATGGAGGTATACGTCGATGATATGTTGACTAAGATCTTCAAGGTGACATTCATGTGCCTGACCTTGAATGCACATTTGATACCATGGATAGATAGATAATGAAGCTCAACCCCGCCAAGTGTGTCTTCGACGTGGGGGAAGGAAATTTTTTGGGGTTCATAGTCAATCATAGAGGTATATAAGACAACCCTAAGAAAATAAAGGCCTTGTTGGAGATGAAGACCCCAATAACCATTAAACATGTGCATAGGCTTATTGGAAGAGTGGCGGCGTTAAACATGTTTGTCTCTAGAGCCAATAATAAATGCCTTCCCTTTTTTCAAATTTTGAAAAAAGCCTTTGATTGGAATGAAGAGTGTGAGAGATCTTTGAAGGATTTAAAGTCCTACCTCAACTCTGCACTCCTTTTATTTAGACATATCCTGGGAGAAAGGTTGTATCTTTATTTAGTTGCATCTGAGCCAACTTTCAGCGCCGTAATTATCAAAGAGGAAGAGGGTGTCCAAAATCCAGTATACTTCAATAGGAAGGCACTCCAAGGAGTTGAACTGAGGTACCAATGTGTTGATCCATGCATCAACGAAGTTGAAGCCTTAGACGGATAATTCATAAGCCTAAGAAGTCAGGAAGACTAATGGCTTGAGTGATTGAATTAGGGGAGTTTGACATCATCTATCATCCTAGGACTGCCATTAAGGGTCAAGTACTTACTATTTTTTTGGATGAGATTATTTGGGAAGAGGCCGATGTTGGGGATACCTAAGAAGCAACTAATGGGCTAAAAGGCATAGTGTGTCCTCTTCCAACTGAAGACGAGACTAGATCATCCAGAAGTAGAGTGTCTGAAAATGAAGAGGAACATTACCTCTTTAAAAAAGGTACACTTTTAAATGGAGTGTTCTCGCTGAATGGAACCGTCTAGAGTCTTTGCATTGATAGGTCCTCGTGTGAAAGTGGAAGCGGAGAAGGATTGATTGTGTCAGCCCTAGATGGGACTGGTATTGAATATGCACTGAGGTTCAACTTCAAAGTGTCTAAAAATGAGTATGAATATAAGGTTGTACTTGCAGGCCTCTACCTTTCCAAGTAACTCAACGTTAGTCAACTTATTATCCACAATGATTCCAGATTGGTTGCCAACCAAATTTTAGGGTCCTACGAGGCTGAAGAGATAGAATGGCAAAATACTTGGGGAGAGTGAAAATAGTGTTAAAGCAGTCTGATAATGTGAAGCTAGAGAGGATACCTCGACTAGAAAATAGCCATACTGATGCTCTCATAAGATTAGCTTCTGCAACGAGAGCGGAAATAAGATGAACGGTCCTTGTAAAAGTCCTTCATCGGCCAACAATAGAAGCGGGAGAGAGAACTATGGAGTTTTGTCTCAGTATGATCTTAGGGTCCTTATGGATGGACCCTATATCACGATATATTAGAGATGGGGAGTTGTCCAAGTCCAAATCTTAAAGGAAGAAGCTAAGGTAAAAAGCTACCATGTTCTCCCTCTTAGGAGACGTTCTATACAAAAAGGGATTTTTATGTCTTCTTCTCAGATGTGTACACCCATCCGAGGTAGAGTATATCATGAAAGGTATCCATGAAGGGTCGTGTTCCATCCATATTAGAGGAAAACCCTTGGTTAAGAAAATCATAATGCAAGGGGACTGGTGGCTGAAGCTGGCAAAAGACGCAGCAGCCTATGTTAGGAAATGTGAAAAGTGATAAAGGTTCGCCAACATACCCCAGCAGCCTCACTAACCTCTTATGTCCATCACCTCTCCTTGTCCCTTCGCGGTTTGGGGATTGACCTTTTTGGACCCCTACCTAAAGTCGTGAACAATTATCGTTATTTAATTATGGTGATTGATTATTTCTCCATGTTTGTGAAAGCTGAGAAGATGATATCAATTACTGTAAATAAAACCTTCCAGTTTATATGGAAGAACATCATCTATAGGTACGGTCTTCCCAACACTTTAATTTTTTATCATGGCCAATAGTCTATGAACATCTCCCTGCAGAAGTACTATGAAAGGGTCATCATTAATCAGTTCTTCTCCACCCCTGGTCGACCCCAGGCCAACTGTTGGACAGCGGTTACAAACATAACAATCCTTGTTGGGATCAAGAAGAGGTTAGAGGATGCTAAATACCGATGGGTGGATGAAGTGTATGTAGTCTTATGGGATTACATAACAACAGATAGGACCCCTACGGGGGAGACCCCATTCATGCTTGACTATGGCTCAGAGGCAGTTGTGCCAATAGAGATAGGTCTGCCTACTCATAAGATTCTGACATATGACCCTAAGAGTAATGACGATCAGAGAAGGATTAACTTGGACCTTTTTGAAAGAAAAGAGAGAAGACGCTGAGGTTAAGCAAGCTGCCTACCAGCAGAGAATGGAAAAATTCTATAACGAAAGGGTCAAGGCAATACCACTGAAGGTAGGAGACCTGGTACTAAAGAAGACGTGTCAAAAGCCTAAGAAAATTCACCCGAATTGCAATGAACCATATAAAGTTATTGAAGAGGTTGTTCCAGGAACGTATAGGTTGGTCAATATGGAAGGGGAACCATTTTCTAATCCATCGAATGGTTACCACCTCAAAAAATACTACCAGTAAGTCTTTATTTTTGTTGAATCTCTTTTCGTTTGTATAGGATGAAACCCATATGATCATAGAAGTTTAATAAAATATCATGTTTTCTCTCATATGTTATTTATTTGTGTGACTGAATGTTTCTTGTATGTATTAATTTGCTTCAAGGCTATAAAACATATTTTATGGTGAAGTATAACTAAGCGATTTTTGGTGATATGACAGTTCAGATGGGCACAACCTCGTATATGGGTTGTCAAGAGCGTCAAAAAATAATCATTAAATTAAAAATCATTATGTTGGTAGCAGTGACCTCTTTCGGCCCATATAATAGTGTATGGGCGAGATGACCCTTAACCATGCACTCTCAAAAAGACGAGAGGGGACATATGAGATTAAACATCATTAGTTTGGTGATCTTAGACCCTTAACATCATTATTTTGGTGAATTTAGCATCATTAATTTGGTTGATATAGGATGACACATCATTAGTTTGGTGATCTCAGGCCCTTAACATCATTAGTTTGGTGAATTTCACATCATTAATTTAGTGGATATGATATGACACATCATTAGTTTGGTGATCTCATACCCTTAACATAATTAGTTTGGTAAACTTAACATAATTAATTTGGTGAATATAAAAGGAAACATATTAGTTTGGTGATCTCAGACCCCTAACATCATTAGTTTGGTGAATTTAACATCATTAACGTGGTGGATATGAGATGACACATCATTAGCTTGGTGATATCAGACCCTTAACATCATTAGTTTGGTGTTCTCAGACCCTTAACATCATTAATTTCATGAATATGAGATATGAGATGAAACTGTGATCACAAACATCATACCTCAGAATCACAAGCATAAGACGAAAAATTATAGAAAAGAGAAGTTTCACTCCAAAGTCAGGCAATTACAAATATTTCAGAGGCTGTACATGCAAAAAATAAGAAGAAAATAAATAAAGACCCTTCAGGGCTGAACGTCACCCTAGGCTTGGGTTGACCAATCACTAGTCTGAGCAACCTCAGGGACTCTGACACTTATTTCCCCAACTTTATTATGTGTAAATTTATCACCAAGATCTTTTGTGACCTCCAAGGCACTTGTCTCAGCATGGGCATCACCAAGGTCCTCAACCTCGACCAGCACAGCAATGAGAAAATGGTTACTAAAGCTAAGACCCACGAAATCATCTGGCAATAGGCCACCAATCTTAGCATGCTTAATGTAGCCCATAGTCCAGCAGATCTGATGCCTCTCTCAACATATTCAAAGATGAAGTCACCAAACTCATTTGACTCTTTGTATTCAGCAATGATTTTATCCTTAGCCTAGGCCAAGGCAACCTTCACTCCAGCATCAACAGTGGCCTTGATACTATCGTCCTTCTCTTTAGAGCCTTCTTATAGTCGGCCTTCAGAGTAATGTTTAGTTATCTTTCTCTCTTCAAGTTTCTCTGAAGATCATCGAGTTTGTCCTACCATGGATTATTGTCTACCTCATTCAGACCCTTTTTTATTAAGGGCAGCCTCTTGAGGGTCGAGTTATCAACGCGATGAAGGTTGACCATACCCTGTATTATAAGAGACAGATCACCAAATACGAGATAAAGAGAATGAAGAGACAACACTTAGATAAATGGTGTGATTTTAAGATACCTAGACCGTATGGTGTAAAGCAAACTCGACAAGTAAATGAGGCACCATGTCCTGGAGAAAATGCTCGTCATCCTCCGTGATCATAGAACCAAGAGCGTCAGTAGCCCTCGTACTGTGGGCTATTACACTATTATCACTTATTTCGAGTAATGATAGACTAGCGGGAAGAATGTTGTCAGTCAAAATGTGTATAGTATGATCGGTGTGTTGAGATTTTGTAGGTCAAGTAGAAGGGTCGACTGTTCGGCCTTTTCTCTTCTTCCCACCACCATCGGCTCTACCTCCGTCGATAGTCCTTTTTAAAGCATGAGGAAGGGGAGCTAAATTAACACATCTCTCGATAAGCTTGCTCAAGCTGGGGGATGACATATTCCAAAGGTTGTCCGATATGCCTTTTAGATGATCTACAAAAAGCAGACCCTGCAGTTAGTCACCTGATGAAGCAAAAGTACGAGATAGGAGTTCATAAAAAAATAAATTACTTACAATGCTAAGTTAGAGGACCAACCCCCAGACCTGCCTCAACCATATAGTAAGGGATTAGAAAATCCTCAAACTTCACAGGAAGGCCATATTCGCCCTACTTATGAAGTTTGTTAATTTTATCGTAAGCATCTAAAATCAACCCCGGATCCATCTTGGTCGATGTTGATACCTTACCCCATATTTGAGGTGTCCTTGGTTCAGACGTTCCACATATCTAGTCTGAACCAAATTCCCAAGAACCAGAAATAAAGAAATAACGAGGCTTCCAAATTATGGTTTGAGGTCTGAGTGACCATCATAAATTTTTTCTCTGATTTTCGAGCTACGAAATGGTAGTAGGAAGGTTGTGTCTTTGGAGAAGATGGGGTGTAACAAGCTAAAAAATAGCAACTGGAAGGTTGGGTTCATGAACGGATTTATAAAGGATGATAGATCCTATAATCACTCTCGAGGCATTTGGAGAGAGCTCAGAGGGGGCAAGATTTATGCTTGCTAATATTGCCCTCATAGTTGGATGGATAGGAAAATGAAATCCAACCTTAAACATCTGCTCATATACAAAAATCTCACCCTATCTACCATTGTAAGCTCTCTCCCATTATTGAGGTCGTCTTATAGTTATTGAGGGGCCAATCCTATAGAGGTGCCTCCATATTATAAGGTTGGCATCCGAGACTGTACTCTTGTACCCTTCAACGATGGAGGTATCTACTTCACTCGATTCACTACTAGTTTTCGAAGCGTTGGCTGGTGAGTTGGTCAGATGAGCTTGTGGGAACCTCAGGATAAACTCAGCGTCTTTAAATTTTAAGAGAGGAACAACGGTCATACGGGGATTAACTGGTATGGTGGGATCTAATATTTGAACTGAGTCAGACTAGTTTGAAGTCTCAACTGTCTTTGAAGACGAGATGTGAGAAGAAGCCTCATCTTCCTTAGACCCCTCCACCGGAGAATAATCGATGGCCTCTGTAAAAAAGTTCACACTCTCGTCCGTATGAGAGGTGGACATATAGTTGGTAAACGACAAAGAGTTCGTAGACATTGCTTCCCCAACATTAGAAGTTTCCTCCTCGACCTCAGACATTCGACTTATAATTTTTTTTAGCTTTTTCTCAACCTCAGATATTGGTATATTGGCCTTAGACGGTGGAACACAGGCCTCAGGTGCTTGGGGTATATGACAGACAATGGAGGTGATATGGGACGAAGAGGGAAGGCCTCAGACATACGGCTCTTGGCCTGTATAGTCTCCACCTCTCTCATACCACTAAAGTATCTCTCTCGTATGCTTGGAAACTCCTCAGGTAACTTATAGAGGTGTCTCAACATCAACTGGATGAGGTTGGACTTGGAATGAAAAAAGCGAGAAAAATACAAACAAATTGAAATGTTGACTGAAGTTGACTAAGGATCAAAATGGGAAGTTTAAGCGTTACTGACAAAGAACTCCAAGAACAAATCCATGAAGCTCATCGAATAAGCTGACTGGAGTCATGTCGAAAAATGCAGAAACTTGGAAAAATAAACAAAAAACTCTCAACACCTCCCTCTACCACCTAGAAAACCCAAAACCTTAACAATAACAGGATGAACACAACCCTAAGAAGCCCTCAATCTCACCAAAAAAAAAAAAACCCTCACCAAAAACCCAAGTTCAATAGAAAACTAAAAAGCCTCGGATTTCCTAGATATCAGTAGCAAGTAACTGATGATTAAAATGGAAACAGAGGAGGAAAAGAGGCTAGAAGGTTACCTGAAGAGATTGAAGCATGAGGACTATTGGTGCTCTTGAAAAATACACAAAACATTAGAAAGAGATAGTGAGGCATGAGAAAAGTTGTTAAGAAGGTAAAGAGGTGAGAGAAAGGAAATTTGAGATTTTATACTTTAGTAATGATGAGGCGCGAGTTCCAAAGGAAAGCCATCCTTTGGAGGCACGATTGCCCAGGCATATTCCATCCTGTCAGAAATGGAAGACACATTAGTTAATCAGAACTGTGACACATGTCACTCTTATCCATAACGTCCCATCATTGGACATAGTCGATGCATATGCCACAGTCATCTCTTCACATAGATGACTAAGAGATAGGGGTAATTGATATGACAAAATATAACCTCGTACAATCATGAGACCGTCAATATCCGAGCTTCTATCGGGGGTCATTGGAAATCTCCAAGACTCGTCTGAAAGTAAGGTTGGCCTCACATGCAACTTCGAATCGAAAGTTGGCTGAGACCTTAGGAAGAGGATCACAGCATCAATGGCATATGTCATCCACTCACCATCCCATTCGAGGTTACACTTGACAATCTTCACTATGAGATCAAGCAGTCACTAAAAAACCTCATACTCGACCTACCCAGGACCTCTGCAGACAAAATTATAGTTGGTCGAGAAGTACAAAGTGCCCAAGAGATGTGTTCCACATGTGCAAATCTATTGCAACTGAATTATCCCCCCAAGTGGGGGAGGTTATTCGATGATGATTACACGCCTGTAGTAATATAGGTGGATCAACCTCATTGGTTGGGACCACTCACCTATATGCCCATTACAAGCTTTGGGGCATACTACACCCCCAAACACTATAAATATGCTTCTTCCTCCCCGTAGAGAGGGGGATAGAATGGGAAACCCTACTGTTACCCTGACAAATTACATAAAAGAGAGAGAAACCTTGAGTGGTTGTATATATGGCCAATAGAGACCATATTTAGTGGGGGTCTCACACTCTCACACAGTGGACGTAGGCCCTCCAAAGGCTAAACCACTTATATATGGTGTTATCTTCTCCTTTGCCTCATCTCTTTTTATACTTTTATACTTATTATTACTCCATTGTTGTGTTGGTTTGAGATTACTTATCATATTTACTTGGTGGTGCTATGTCTGGTATCATCAGTCCATTCTTAGCATCATTGCCAAAAATTATTTAATTTACTAACCACATGTGTGAAATTATGTTGGTGTCAAATTTTATCTTGTTAATAACTTAACAACATGCGGGTATAAAGCTAAAACTATTTAACCAAACCATACACACAATAATAATAGTCATAAAAATCCGCGACAGATATATAAATAAATGAAACCGAATAAATGATCAGTTCCCAAAATGATTAATCCAACTACAATCTGAAATAAATAAAATCGAATCACAACACAATCTGATAAATAAAGTAATGAAGAGTCTAAAAGGTCTATACGCCTAAAGGAAAATACTTAGGTAAAGCTCCTAACAAGGAATGAATAAGATGAAGCGTTAAAATCAAATCTTGTAAGCCTGCATAATGTTGTAACTACACATCCCTGGAACGAGTCCTCAAGTTGGGAATCCTATGGCTGGACACCTAAAGTATTTCGGATAATATTCTTTACACGGTTCAAATACTAAGAAAACCTTTTGAAAATACCTAGTAAGTAATTAAAATGAAATAATTTAAATATGCTTGAACACTTTCCATATTTAAGCTGGTGTCGCACTCTCTTGAGACATATCTCACCCCTCAACTAATACGCACACCTATCTCTTGCCTTCTAACCCCATTAATAATGCTACCCCCACTTATCTAGCCTCAGTACACTCCTTCTATTCCGCAACTTTAACCCGAGAATCCCTTACTTTGATTTGTAAGTTGTTCGACTCATTAACTTATTTAATCATTTCAACTTTAGTTACTTATATAGCCTTCACACTAGTTATATATGAAATACATTCACACATTTTGTATTTATCACGTACATAATTATTTACTTGTATTATAAACATGATAGTATACTACAATATTCACACACATGTCATGTATTGTAAGCATCCTTCAGAGCAATAACTCACCGGATGCTTGTCTCTAAAATGCTGTCATCCCAGGTATAATCACTCAAACCCGGTTACCATAAATAGGTTAACTCACAACGAAATAGGTAAATAAATCACAAAGAAAGTGGAGGCGGTCATACTTCCCCCAAGAGTGAGACCAAATATTACCCAAAATGTTTCACCTCGAAAATAAATCACCCAACAAAAATACTTGAAGATATGACCTAGGGGCTATACTCACCCTACATTCAATAGTCAGGGGATTCACGCACATCACGCAACCTCCTATGACAGCTCTAGAGGGGTATGTATTCAAAAAATATCTAACAACGATATTTATAAAGCACACAAGCATATATATATGTATATATATATATATATATATAATTAAATAAAACCAGGCTAACCCATGCCTAACCCCCGTAGCAGTAGCCCATAATTCCCGAGTCTATTTCCTTTACTCTGAATTTAATTATTTATACCTCAATTAAATAACTAAATGAAAGTTCACTTGCTAATATAACCGGACTCACCCACTCGGCCCGTATTTAATCATTTATGAATTTATTTCACCGAATTCATCATCTAGGTTTCTCACCTTTCTCACCTTCTAATCCCAATTATATCAATCAATAAACACTAGGGATTGGTCCCCATCTTTATTTTTCACTAAACAATTAATCCTAAAACAAGCCCCAAAGAACATTTGGTGTATATAATAACATAGGGAAAACTCCCTAGAAATAAAGATCAGTGATCGATCGATCAAATAATAGCATTCGTCCCGGTCTGCTTTTCCACCATTTTTAAATCCTCAAGGTTTAAATATCTAAACTAGACCACAATCAAATAATATATCAAGTTTATTTCACATATAAACATGTTCTAACACAATGATATAACATCAATCCTCACTGATTCTCATTAAAATTTCTACACTTCACGAATTGGGTTTTTCACATATTTATTAAATCACATATAAATTCAATTCCAAAAATTCGAATTCAACAACAATAACTACTAGATTTTGATTGTAGATCATATCCCAATATCATACGCTAGTATTCTCCCTTAATTAAAGATTAATCTCACAATTAAGCATTTAAATCCCCAAAAACCGGATATAAGATGTGTCACCCTCCAAAATACGAATTTTATCAGCATATACTATAATAGGAAAATTAAATTATGATATTCAAATCATAAGCAAGTTAATTACTTTCTTTATAGGTTTTGTAGGCTCTGAATTCACGTAGAAGATGACAAATCTAACAAGGTACACCCAATTCCTTCTTTGATTTGACTCCCGAAAGCTCCTCACTTTCTTCATCTTCTTTTATCTCAAGTTATAGGGGTTTTAATTTGCATTTTCACTGCCACTAATTCAATAAATTAGGTTTAATGCTCTCAATCCAGAAATTAGGCTAATGGGACAAGCCCAAATGACCTGAAAACCCCTGTGTGGTCCCGATTATGTCTAAAAAGGCCTCGGGGCACTATTACTACCCCCGGTTACACTATTTTGAGTATCTCTCCCATTCTAGAAGCAACTGTGTTCTCTAAATTGCCATCCTGGTCACTCTACAATAAATTCCTATACTGATCCCAAATAGTCTACACAGGACTCCCGATTGGGATAAAATGTTGCCACATCATTATCGCCCACTATGATGTAAAATAATTATTTACTATTCACTTAGTAATCTTACTCCACAAACATTAAGCATTTTCTCTCTTGACTAATACTTTTAATTCACACAAAATAATTTATTCATTTAAATTATGGCATACGTGTAAGTTAAAAAAATACCCAAAATAATTTAATAATAAATGCTAAAAAATACAGGGTGTTACACCCATGTAATTGGAACTCGAGCCTGGTACCTAATTTATAACCTACTAACTGCTTACTGGTTCCCAGAATTTTTCTGTGGGTTTTCCTCTTGAAATGGAATTTGGATCCATATGCAAAACATATCCTTTTAGTAGGGGCTATCGGATTCTAGTCACTTCTACACAGGAAAGAAGTTGAACTCACACCCATAGCGTATCTAAGCTTCACAAAAAAGCCTTGAGCACTACTCCTAAATTTCTTATGGCCATTGTCCTGGGACTCGTTGGTATCCCTCTTCTTCTCATGGATAGTCTTGTCATCCTCTGCCTCAAGCTCAAGTCTGATAGCTTTGTTAACTATGAACCTAGAGTTTGACAGGTCCAAACCATCCATAGTCCGTTGGATACGAAAGTTAAGGCTCTTAACAAATAGCCTTATCTTCTCAACTTCATCCTTTTAAACTGAATCCATATACTTGGAAAGATTCTCAAACATGACTTGGTAATCGTTGAGTGACATCTTTCCCTGAATTAAATGAAGGATCTCACCTTTCTGGGCATCTTTGAATTTTTATGGGAAGTATCGGTCTAGATATGTAACCCCGAAACCTCCCAATTTGTGGTCTTTATGACGTTGACTGAGCATGTGCTTTACCAATGTTGGGTTTGATCGATAAGATGAAAGGTTTCTATCTTGACCTTGTGCCCAGCTATCAGGTCTTGCATGTCCATAAACCTAGTGGCCTCATCTAGCCACTCTTATGAGGCATTGGGACCAGTTTACCCATTGAAGATTGATAGGTTTAGCCTCTTGAACTCCTTCAAAATAGATGCTGATGGGGTGATTTAAACTATCCCACTGCGGTTAGCTCTTTACTGTTGAGAGAGGGAGTTGTTAAGATAAGGCACGGACTGTTTCATGCGCCTGAGCTCATTGTTTCTATATCCTCTAGCACCACGGCGACGTGTAGTCATCTACATAAGAAGGGTGAGTTCAATATATAATGATAATTAAAATGAAAGAGAAAACTATAACAGAACGCATAAGGAAACGTACTAAGAAAGCTTAAAACACTTTGTCACACATGAGGATTTTAATGATTTAATACCATTTATAACACCCCGACTCAAATTTGAGCTACTAGTGGGTCAAGCCACACCCGAGTCAAGGTGTTAAGGGGGAGGGGAAACTCCAATTTTATTATTTAATAAAAGCCTTTCATTTGCACCATTTTATAAGGGATATAATATAATTTAACCCATTTTAAGATAAGAAATAGGTTGCCACTTTAAATCATTAAGTTAATTCGCAAGATTTATTTAGAAAAATTCCATTAATATAACAATGCCAATAAAAAGAAAAATGAATCACAAAACTCTCTTATTATTACAACAAATGGCCCAAAGCCCGAATAAAAGGTTGTTTCAAGTGCTATAAATTTAAATGTTTGGAACACATATTTTTTAAATGCCATGGTAGAGCTCTAGTGGCGAAAATTACCCTTTGGGGCCTTACCAATGTCCTTGCCAAGGTCTCTACCAGAGGTATCAGGGTATGGAGGGTTTTTAACATAAAAATTAGGGGTGAGCAAAGCGCTCAAGAGGGTAGGAAGTACTAAAAAATAAATTTTTATACGAAAAAGACTATACATATAATATACATTTTAGATATTTCGAAAATGTTATCATCTTATAAGCATAATGCAACTACTATGCAATGTAGCCCAAGCTATGAGCTCATACCCTCACTTATCCAATGTACACTAGATTTCCACGTAATTAGAGATCGTTTAATCATCTTTACTCACTAGTCTCCAATTTTACTATTTCCATTAGGTTGTCATTCTTACATTTTCTAAGCATTACATTATTTATTTCCCATTCCATCATTTTGTTATTAACATCATCTTATTCTCAAAACTTACAAAATAACCGCATACTTTGATGGGTTCCACACCAAAGGGTATGCTACTATATGCTCTTGCCGGTGACTTTGGGTCTGTCACACTAGGGCTCTAGGGCCTTTTTATTTCTTTCATGGTTGCATCTGAGTCCATTTTATTGTGTTTTAACACTTTATTAAATGTCAACATTATTTCAATGTTCTTATCATTCTTACAGTTCACATTCAGGTTTCACACAATTTTCATGCCACTTTATTTAGTTCTTCTGTTTTTCATGAAAATTACCACTGAGTTTAGGAGGAAGTCCAACCACTAGGACCCTCCACTTTACCAAAATTACCATTTTACGATTAGTTTAGCCAATAGTTTGTGTAAGACACATTTTTATCATTATAACATCATAAATTATAATTTTATTTTCAAAAGGACATACTTTATCACTTTACTTAAACAAAGTCCCATTTTCTTCTTATTTCTCAACAGGATATACATTTAATATTTTGAAGACCATGTTTCCATCTAAGCCTTCTGATCACATTGTGTCTTAAACAACATTATTCCTCACTTTATCAACATTTTTTAACATAATTAGGGGTTCAATTTTCAAACTTTCTTATGTCCTATTGAAACATAACTTAATCTACAGTTATCTTATTTAAATATCCTCTACTAACATACTATAAGATTCTACATATGTGAGGATGGATTTCAACCTAGAAATCCTATAAATACGAACCTAAACATGATATTAACATAAAATCTTATTTTATATGCATATTAATCATATTTCAAGAGTAAAATGATACTTGTTCTTCAAAATCCTTTCAAGTTTAGTTTTTTTAAACTTGCATTTTTCATAATTAAACTTTAAATAAACACATTAGAAAATATTTTTTTTTTAAGATTATCTACATCCTAGCATGCATCCTAACATATATCTTAGGTATTAAACTTTTAAAAAAAACATAGTGAGGAAAAAACTACCTTGAAATTGGAGAGGATAAACTAAGCATGATGACTTAAAAACTCCTAAAACTCAGAGTAAGCACTATGAATGCTCAAACTCCTCTTGAATGCTCCAACAACAACTCCTCAACCCAAATTCTTCCTTAAACGAGGCTTGAAATGGGTGTTATAAACTTGGAAATGGGCTAAATATAGTTAAGAATGAAGGTTTAAAGCTTGGGGGTGGTGGTGGAGTGAAGGAATAGAAGGAGAGAACTTGAAAATGGGGAAAGAGAGATAAAAAATGTGATGGATGAGTGTTTGAATGACCCCCCAATGATTTTTTTCTCATATATACACCCCAAACCCCTGGTCTTTGACCCTTGGTCCACTAAAAGACCTCTGCCCCCTTTGATCTGCTCTTTGGGAGCTTAACAACTCAACATATCCAAGGGTCCACATTGTGACAACACAAAAATCTACAGATTTTCTGATTTTCTGCAAACTTGTTCGAAGGAGAGTAGACCTTGATTGAATGACATCGCATCTCATTCAGATCGGTTTCCAATGAGCATCTAACGATGCTATAAATGAGGACAAACATTTGTCATATGATGATCATTTGAATCACTCATTCAAACGACTTAGCTCCCTCGTTCGAACGACCCGAAATAGTTCTTACATTAATTTTTACCAATTAAATTCCCGTTTTAATTATAGAAAGGCAATAGTAACAATTCAAATTAGACAACCATACACTATATTAAATCCATGTCCAATAGCCATGCAATTTATAAGAAAATAAAATACGATATCCTTCATGATTGTCACGTAAATAAATCACATAATATGTACATTTCATTATATCTAATATATGCAATTTTTTTATTTCCAGATTTTATTAAGTAATAAGTAATTTTCATTTTAATAATTTCGTCTCACAATTTATAAGAAACAAATAATGTTAGAAAACATGGAGTATTACATTCTCTCCCCTTCATATAGGATCTAATACCATAATACAGATCCTAAGGACAATAGATCCTCGAGGCTCCGATACCAATTATAACACCCTCAATTTTTAATGCTTAATTTATCAACCTGACATGCCGAATACAAGGAATGCTATGCAATTTATATCATTCTCAGCATCAACATAAACATAAAAATGACACTAAATAAAAACCATAGACAAAAGTAAACTAAATTAAGGATGCACATAAGAAAAACTGAACTATAATAATCTGGAACACCAATAAAAAATGAATCCATTAATACACAAATCTCTTATTACCAATTTCACAACTAAAATAAAAAAAATACAAATGTAACAATCTCTGAATAAAACTCATGAATTCAATGAAAACTAAAATGAAATAATATTCCAACTCTAAGTATGACAACTGAATCTCCAAAACTACAAATTTGGCTACCCAACCATCCTAAACATGTATCTAACATAATAATTCCAGCATCGTGTTGGGGGGGGGGGGATTTATTGATTTTGGTCAAAGCCTAAAAATTTCAAGAAATATCTCCAATATCAACAATGTAAATCATGCGACTCATTTACAATTAACATGCAACCTTCCACCACTCACATGCAATTAATACAGCAATCCTTATCTATTGCAAGTAGTGCGAGCATTACCCAACCCAATGCATAAAATATGCTACAAATCTCTACCTCTAGACTAATAAGCAAGTAACTAATAAGTGAATGCAATAGGCATGTAACTAACTACACATGTACATAGTACAAGATAATACCGAATATTTTACTTATTTAGGTTCTCGTGATCTCAGAATTTACCATTTTATATTGTCTTAGAATCTTTAATTAAACATGTTCATCTCTTAACTATAGCGTACATATAACATACGATCCTATATCAACTCACACTAATGTTATCCGAAAGGTAAGATATACATAATATCAAAAGGCACATATAAAGGTCACATGGCATGTGAACTAAAGTATCCATCACTGGACTAATATCACATACACGTATAAGTTTCAAATCAACCACATGAAGGCATCTACCTTCGGGGACCTTTTCGTCATTCCATCAGCAAGTCCGTAGGAGCCCCTCACCTAAAGAGATTACACTAAATCAATGTACAAACATAAAAATGGGGAACAATAGGTACTCACAACTCTCAGGTATCCCCATACCAAGACACCACTGATGGAAATATAATCGACCTATCTGATCCCGAAGTCTAGACCGACTGAGCGTATGATCTAAATATTTAAACACGCAGTAACACCATCACCTAAATCACATGATGGGTCGATGACTCTCCTCATGAAGGGATGGACATCCCAATGTGTGATAAAAACACATTGAACTCCCTAAAACTCTTGCGCCAATATCCATGCATATGGTCACAACCACTCGAATCCAAAATCCCGACCGATATATTCACCATGAGTAACTAGTATGTTCAAATAATAAAACAAATTATATATATACACACACAATATAAAACTAATATATGTGTGTATATATATATATATATATATATATATATATATATATATATATATATATATATAAGTATGTGATAATGCATACTCTCAAGCGTACCCAAATCATCTCAATCGCCGAACCCTAGATTGTCAGCTTAATTAAAGGTTTATAATGTCTCAAACCATATAAAACATATACTACAAAGTAGGATATGACATATTCTCAATCATACCCAATATATCTTAATCCCAAACTATCGGATTGTTTAATTCATTCTTAGGTTTAGCCACTCTCAAGCCTTACTAAACACAACTCTTACTTTACTATGTCTCTAAACTATGAGCACATAACATTATACACTCATACGCGCATGCAGGCGCGTACTCTATCTCGTAATATACATATATTTATATTCATTTAATTACCATGTTAGTTGCATGACCTATGATCTCTCAATACCTAAGCCAACTCTCAGACATTTTAGCTCATTATTCCCTGAGCTCAAGATGTGCATATGACTATATAATGTTTCTCACTCGTGCATTTACCCAATCCTACCCAATCCTACCACCAGATGGCAATATATAGTATTAAGGTTTATATCCTCAAACTACGTAACTATTCTAAACAATGACCAAGTCAAATATCTGAATAAACTAAGTAAAACAATCATACAAGAAAGCTTAAACCCAAACTGCGATCCCAAACCCAGCCAGATAGGCCATGGATCATTGTTGAGAAAACATGGAGGGGTTGATCGATTGATGGTCCTATCTATTTTTTACTTCTTCGTCATTATGAAATTCTTCCTCCAAACCATCTGTTAAAGCTTATCAAAGCTCCCAAAACAGAATCGAAATTGAGCCAAACTTCAACCTAACTACTAGGTTATTATCCTAAACATATTACCACAATTATTCAAGATCAAGGTCATTAAAAATAATATTTAATCCATCAAATCCATTGTTTTTAATCTAGTTCATCATGAACATGTAAGAATTCCAATTCTCTATGATTTCATATTCAATTTACAAATGAGCATGGGCCTTTTAATTTATAATGAAAATAAATCATAAAACATGAGTTTTATTTCAAATTCACATATATATAATATTCAATTGTATATAATATCCATAAAAGTACAAATCCTTAATGTAGAGGCAATTAATTCCACTTCTAATCAGCCCCTTTACACAAACATGACTAAGGATAATTTAATTATGCCCTAAACATGTGCGCTACCCTGTCACAAACATGGGAATATAAGTATTATTAACAAGTTACATATTTACAAGAGTATTACAAGAGATTTCTTGCCTTAAAATGACGAACAGTGAACATTCTGCTAGAGTCCTTTCATCTTTCTCCTCTCCAGGCATTCTTTAATTCTCCCACAAGTCTTGAGGATGCTAGGGTTTTCTCTTTTGATAATAATGCCTAATTAAAGAGGATTATCCTTATAAAATATCTCTAATGTCTGAAACTCCAGAATATGCCTATTTTGAGCCTTTGAATGGACCCAAAATAGTGCCCCTAATAGCCAAAAACTTAGCCCAGGGGTACACCTACCACCCGGGGATAACTTAAGATGAAAATAACACATTATCGAGTCTCCGTATCACTCTAGAATCATCTCTGAGTTGTTAAACTTTATATCTCATAGTAATATCTCACAATGTAAAATAAAACAACAAATTTAATTATTTTACGTGTAATCGCATATAGTCCCATACAATTAATTAATTACACACAATACTTAATAATAGCTTCTGACACAAATAAATCACATAATATGAACATTTAATTATCATATATATATGAAATTTTTCTACTACCACATTTTCTCAAGTAATAATTATTTTCCACTTAATTAATTTTTTGTCACAATTTATAAACAATAAATAACAATAGAAAATACAAGGTATTATAAAACTGTCTCGAGAGTCAACCCGATATATAAAAGATTCTAATAAATTAATTATCTCATTAAGTTAATTTATAAGTAGGTATGATCCCCACATATCAATGTAACTATAAAATGGCCATAACCCAAAGGTAGCAACCGCGTAGTTACAGGACTATCGGTTTGAAAGTGTTACAGTAAACTACCCTTAATTTTAAAATTCCAAAATACAGGATGGATGGTTCACAATATATTCCAAATAAAAATCTCTTTCGAATTTAGAAATTATAGTTCTCAAATTTTAATTTCCTCAAAATTAAAAACAAGTCAAAAAATAAAAAAAGATCACGGGATTCTCGATTTGAGAGCACGATGAAAATTTACAAACTATTACACTTAGTTTTACAAACATACCGTCAAATGGTGAAAATATAAAGCAACCCAAAAACGGCCTCGTAAGAGCCACAAACACCTCGCACTGGACCAATGTAACTCGCAGGAATTGACCACGTATTCATGAGACTCCCGATTAGAGAGCACGATGAAAATTTGCAAACTGTTAGACACAGGTTTAAAAACATGATGTCAAAGGGAGAAAATGTAAAACAACCAAAAATTGGCCCCGTAAGAGGCACGATAACCTCGCACGGGACCAATGTAACCCAGATCAAGCGGCCACATAGTCACAAGACTCCCGATTTAAGAGCACGATGAAAAGTTTCAAAGTATTTGACATAGGCTCAAAAGTATGCAGTCAAAGGGTGAAAATGTAAAACAACCCCGTAAGAGGCACGAGCATCTCGCATGGGACTAATTTAACTCACAGGAACCGACCGTTTATTCACAGGACTCCTCATTTGAGAGCCTGATGAAATTTGCAAATAGTTAGACATAATATTGAAAACTTGACATCAAAAGGAGATAACATAAAATATTCAAAAAATGGCCTTGTAAGGGGAACAAAAACCTCGTATGGGACCAATGTAACCCGAAGGAAGAGACCACAAACTCTCAGGACTCCCGATTTGAGAGTACGATGTAAATTTTCAAACTGTTAGACTTAGGCTTAAAAACAAGTCGTAAAAGCATGAAAATGTAAAATATCCCCATAAAAGGCATGAAAACCTCACACAAGACCAATGTAACATGTAGGAAGTGACCGCTTTATCACGAGACTCCCAGTTGGAGAGCATGATAAAATTTTGCAAACAATTATACATGGGCTTAAAAACATGTTGTCAAAAGGTGAAAACGTAAAATTTCCACAAAATAGCCTCGTGAGAGGCATGAACACCTCGTACAAGTCCAATTTTACCGAAAAGAACTAACCGTGTAGTCGTGGGACTCCCGATTTGAGAGCAGGATGAAAATTTGCAAACTGTTAGAATTAGTCTTAAAAACATGTCGTTAAAGGGTCAAAATGTAAAACATCCAAAAATACATCCTCTCAATAGGCACAAACCCCTCGAACGGGGCTAGTCTAACTCAGGGGAAGTGATCGCGTAGTTAGAGGACTCCCAGAGACTTAAGAACATACCGTCAAAGGGTGAGAACACAAAATAGCCACAAAACATCCCTGTAAGAGGCATGATCTCCTAAATTGGGACCAAGGTAACCAACATGAAATGATTGCATAGTCACGGGACTCCCCGTTTGAGAGCACGAAAAAAATTTGCAAATTGTTAGACTTAGGCATAAAAACATGTCGTCAAAGGCTGAAATCATAAAAATGCCACAAAATGGCGCTGTAAGAGGCAAGAGGCCAATGTAACCCAAGGGAACTGACCACGTAGTCTCGGGACTCCGATTTGAGAGCATAAAAAAAATTTGCAAATTATTAGACTTAGGCTTAAAAACATGTCTTCATAGAATGAAAAAGTAAAACAACCACGAAACGGCCACGTAAGAGGCATAACCACCTCGCACAGGACCAATGTAATCCACTGGAAGCTATCGCATAGTCACAGGACTCCCGATTAGAGAGCACAGTGAAAATATGTAAAATATTAGACTTAGACTTAAAAACAAGTTGTTAATGGGTGAAAATGAAAAATAGCTAGAAACCAGCCTCGTAAGAGGCACGAACACCACGCACGGGACTAATGTAACCCACGGGAAGTGATCACATAGTTACGGGACTCCCGATTTCAGAGCACGATGAGAATTTACTGTTTTTTAGACTTAAGCTTAAAAACAAGCCATTAACGGGTGAAAATATAATACAACCACAAAATGGCCCTGTAAGAAGCACTAACACCTCACACGGGACCAATATAACTCGCAGGAACCGACAATATAGTCACGAGACTCTCGGTTTGAGAGTATGCCAAAATTTGAAAACTGTTAGACTTAGGCTTAAAAACAAACTGTCAAAGGGTAAAAACATAAAACAACCCAAAACCAACCTCGTAAGAGACACTACACCTCGCAGAGGACCAATGTAACTCATAGGAACTGACCGCATAGTCATAGGACTATCAGTTTGAGAGCATGAAAAAGTTTGTAAACTGTTAGACTTAGGCTTAAAAAAATATGTCAAGGGAAAAATGTAAAATACCCACAAAATGGCCCTATAAGAAGCATAAACACCTCAGACAGGACCAATGTAACCAGTAGGAAGAAACTTCATAGTCATGGGACTCCCGATTTGAGAGCATGGTGAAAATTTACAAATTATTAGACTTAGGCTTAAAAATATCTCGTCAAAGGGTGAAAATGTAAAATAGGCACAAAATGGACTCGTAAGAGGCTTGAGAACCTCGTGTGGGACAAATGTAACCCACGGGAACCGATCGCATAGTCAAAGAACTCCCAATTTGAGAGAACGACCAAAATTTGCAAACTATTAGACTTAGACTTAAAAACATGTTGTGAAAGGGTGAAAATGTAAAACAACAACACAACGGATGTGTAAGAGGCATGAACACCTCACACGCGACCAATGTAACCAGGAAGAAGTGATTGCGTAGTCACAAGACTCCCAATTTCAGAGCATGCTGAAAAATTTCAAACTATTAGACTTAAGTTCAAAAATAAGTCATCAATGGGTGAAAATGTAAAATAACCACAAAATAGCCCCGTAAAAGGCACGAACACATCACAAGGACCCATGTAACCCACGAGAATTGACATCAAAGTCACGAAACTCTTGATTTGAGAGCATGTTGAAATTTTTCAAATGGTTGGAATTGGTCTTAATAACATGTCACCAAAAGGTGAAACATAAAATAGCCACAAAATGACCCCGTAAGTGCCACATACACCACGCACTAGTCAAATGTAACCCGCAGGAACCGATACTATACTCACATGGCTCTCGATTTGGGAGAACAAGGAAAATTTTCAAACTATTAGACTTAGGCTTAATAACATGCTGTCAAAGGGTGAAAATGTATTATAGCATCAAAACAACCTCGTAAGAGGCACGAACACCACTCATGGGACAAATATTTTCTGCAAGAACCGATCGTGTAGTCATTAAACTCCCAGTTTAAGAGCACAAGGAAAATTTGTAAATAATTAGACATAGGTTAAAAACATATCGTCAAATAGTGAAAACGTAAAACAATCACAAAATGGACATGTAAGAGGAACGAACACCTCGCAAGGTACCAATGTAACCCGTAGGAAGCGACGACATAGTCATGGGACTCTCGATTTTAGAGCATGATGAAAATTTACAACCTGTTATACTTAGGCTTAAAAACATGTCATCAAATGGTGAAAAAGTAAAACAGCCATAGTATGCCCCCATAAGAGGCACGAACACCTCGAACGGGACCAATGTAAGTGGGAGGAGGCGATCGTATAGTCACGGAATTCTCATTTTGAGAGCACAATAAAAATTTGTAAACTATCAGACTTCGTATTAAAAGCAAGCCTTTAAAGGGTGAAATGTAAAACAAGCACAAAATGGCACCGTAAGAGGCACGAACACCTTGCACGGGACCAATGTAACCTGCAGGAAGCAACCCTGTAGTCACGAGACTCTCGTTTTGAGAATGATGAAAATTTTAAAAATTTTAGACTTAGGATTAAAACCATGCTGATAGAGGGTGAAAAAGTAAACTAGGTGCAAAATGACCCCAAAAGAGGCATGGAAACCTCGTGTGGGACCAATGTTACCCGAAGGAATCGACCTCGTATACACGGGACTCGTAATTAGAGAGAACTATAAAAATTTGCAAACTATTAGACAAAGTCTTAAAAACATGTCGTGAAAGGGTGAAAACCTGAAACGGCCCCATAAGAGGCACAAACACCTCTTACGGGACCCATGTAACCCGCAGGAACCGATCGCGTAGTCACGTGACTCCTGATTTGAGAGCATGACAAAATTTTGTAAACTTTTAGACTTAGGATTTAAAACATGTCATCAAAGGGTGAAAATGTAAAACGGCCACAAAACGACATCGTAAAAGGCACGAACACCTCGCACATGACCAATGTAACTCATAAGAAGCGGTCGCATAGTAATAGGACTCGCAGTTGGAAAGCGAGATGAAAATTTGCAAAATGCTAAACTTAGACTTAAAAACATGCCATCAAAGGGTGAAAACATAAAAGAGGAAAACATGATAACGTAAGAGTCACAAACAACTCGCGTAGGACCAATGTACCCGTAGAAAGCGACCAAATAGTCATGGTACTCCCGAATGGAGAGGATGATGAAAATTTACAAACTGTTAAACTTTGGCTTAAAACATGCTGCCTAAGGGTGTAAATGTAAAATATCCACTTAATGAACCCGTAAGAGGCACGAACACCTCGTGGAGGACCAATGTAACTCGCCAGAATCGATGGCGTAGTCACGAGACTCTTTGTTTGAGAGAACAACAAAAAATTACAAACTCTTAGGCTAAGGCTTAAAAACATGTTGTCATAGGGTGAAAACATGAAATATACACAAAATGGCCTCTATAAGAGGCACGATCTCCTACCACGGGACCAATGTAACCCACCGGAAGTAGTCGCATAATCTCAGGACTCTCCGATTGAGAGCACGACAAAGATTTTCAAAGTATTAGTCTTACGCTTAAAAATATGTCGTCAATGGATGAAAACATAAAACAACCACAAAATGGACCCATAAGAGGCACGAACAAATCGCACGGGACCAATATAACCCACGGGAACTGACACGTAGTCACGAGACTCTCAATTTGAGGCAATAACAAAAATTTGCAAACTGTTTGACTTAGGCTTAAAAATATGTTGTCAAAGGGTTAAAACGTAAAAAAGCCACAAAACGATCGCGTAAGAGGCACGAACACGTCGTACAGGACCAATGTAACTCGCTAGAAGTGATCGTGTAGTCACAGGATTCCCAATTTGAGAGCACGATGAAAATTTTCAAACTATTAGACTTAAGATTAAAAAAAGTTATCGATGGGTGAAAAAGTAAAATAGCCACAAAATGGTGTGGTAAATGGAACGAACACCTTGCAACGACCATTGTAACCCACAAGAAATGACTGGGTAGTCACGACGCTCCTAATTTGAGAGAACGATGAATTTTTTCAACCTGTCGGACTTGGGATTAAAGACATGTCGACAAATGGTAAAAACATAAAACAACCATAAAATGACCCTATAAGTGGCACAAACACGCAAGGGTCCAATGTTACCCATAGGAATCGATAGTGTACTCACGGGCCTCTCGATTTGAAAAAATGATGAAAATTTGCAAATTGCTAGTCTTGGGCTTAAAAATAAGTCGTCAAAGGGCGAAAACAAAAAATAGCCACAAAATAGCCTCGTAAGAGGAATGAAGAGCTCGCACATGACCAATATTACTCGCAAGAGTCGACTGTGTAGTCACGGGACTCCTAATTTGAGAGCACGAGGAATATTTCAAAATTGTTTGACATAGGCTTAAAAACATGTCGTCAAAGCGTGATAACATAAAATAACCACAAAATGACCTGGTAAGAGGCACAAACACCTCGTACGGGATCAATATAATCCATAGGAAGTGATCGCATAGTCATGGAACTCTTAGTTTGAGAGCATGATGTAAATTTTCTCACTATTAAACTTAGGCTTAAAAATATAGCAACAAAGGGTGAAAAAGTAAAATAACCATAGTACGCCCCCATAAGAGGCATGAACACCTCAAACGGGACCAATCTAAATGGGAGGAAGGGACCGCATAGTCATGTAATTTTCGGTTTAAGATTACAATGAAAGTTGGCAAACTATAAGGCTTTGGATTAAAAACAAGCCTATAAGGGGTGAAATCATAAAACAACCATAAACGGCCCCGTAAGAGGCGTGAACACCTTCCACGGGACAAATGTAACCTGCAGGAACCAACCCCATAGTCAAGGGACTCTCAATTTGTGATCATGATGAAAATTTCCAAATGTTAGACTTAGGCTTAAAAACATGTCGTTATCGAGTGAAAACGTAAAACAGCTACCAAACGGACCCGAAAGAGGGACAAAAACCTCAAACAGAGTAATGTAACCTAGAGGAACCAACATCGTATACACGAGACACCCGATTTGAGAGCACGGTTAAAATTGGCAAACTATCAGACTAAGGCTTAAAAACATTTCGTCAAAGGGTGAAAACCTAAATCAACCACAAAACAAGCCCGTAAGAGGCACGAAAACCTCGAACGGGACCAATGTGATTCACAGGAACTGACCGCGTAGTCACGGAAATCTGGATTTTTTAGAGCATGAAATTTTTTTAAAATTTTTAGACTTAGGATTAAAAATATGCCGTCAAGTAGGGAAAACGTAAAACAACCACAAAATGGCAGCGTAAAAGGCACGAACACCTCGCACGCCTCCAATGTAAATCGCAAGAAGCGATCGCATAGTCATATGACTCGCGGTTTGGGAACACGATGAAAATTTCAAAAATGTTAGACTTAAGGTGAAAATCAAGTTTTCAAAGGGTGGAAACGTAAAATAGCCAAAAATCAGCCCTCCAAGAGGCACAAACACCTCACACCGGACCAATGAATCCACAGGAAGAGATCGCGTAGTCACGATACTCCCGATTTGAGAGCACGATGAAAATTTACAAACTGTTAGGCTAAGGCATAAAACAAGCCGACAATGGGTGAAGATATAAAACAACCAAAAAATGGACTCGTAAGAGGCACGAACAACACACCGAAATTGATCGTGTAGTGACGAGACTCTCGATTTAAGAGGACAACAAAAACTTGCAAAATCTTATAGTTAGTCTTAAAACATGTCATCACGGGGGGAAAACATAAAATAGACACAAAATGCCCTAGTAAGAGGCACGATCTCCTAGCACACGACCAATGTAAATCGTAGGAAGTGATCACTTAGTCACGAGACGCTCCATTTGAGAGCATGCTAAAAACATGTCATCAAAGGGTGAAAACATAAAACAACCAATAAATGGCTTTGTAAGAGGCACAAACACCTCGTATGGGACCAATGTAGACCACGAGAACCGACCCCACAGTCACGGGACTCTCGATTTAAGAGCATGCCAAAAATTTGCAAATTGTTTTACTTAGGCTTGAAAACATGCCGTTAAAGGGTAAAAACGTAAAAAATTCACAAAATGGCTGTGTAAGAGGCACAAACACCATGCACGGGACTAATGTAACCCACAAGAAGTGATCACATAGTCACAGGACTTTCGATTTGAGAGCATGATGAAAATTTGCAAAATGTTAGACTTAGGCTTAAAAGGAAGCCATTAATGGGTGAAAATGAAAAATGTCCCGAAAAAAACACTATAAGAGACACGAACACCTCACACGGGACCAATGTCACTCGTAGGAAGTGACCACATAGTCATGGAACTCCTGATTTATGTGCACGATGAAAATTTAGAAAATGTTAGACTTAAGCTTAAAAACATGCCATCAAAGGGTGAAAATGTTAAATAACCATAAAATGTCCCTATAAGAGGCACGGACACCTCGTACAGGACGAATGTAACTCGCAGGAATCAACGCATAGTCACAAGACTCTGGATTTGAGATCACGATAAAAGTTAAAAAACTATTAGACTTAGTCATATGGTCAAAATGTAATATAACCAAAAATCGGCCCCATAAGAGGCACGACACCTAACACGGGACCAATGTAACTCGCATGAATTGACCGTGTAGTCACGGGGCTCTCGGATTGAGAGAACATTGAAAATTTGCAAACTGTTAGACCTAGGCTTAAAAACATGTCGTCAAATGGTGAAAACCTAAATCAACCACAAAACAAGGCTGTAAGAGGCACGAAAACCTCGAAAAGGACCAATGTAATGCATAAGAACCGACCGCGTAGTCACGGAAATCTCGATTTTTGAGAGCATGATAAATTTTTAAAATTTTTAGACTTAGGATTAAAAACATACCGTCAAGTAGTGAAAACGTAAAACAACCACAAAATGGCAGCGTAAAAGGCACGAAAACCTCGCACGCCTCCAATGTAAATCGTAAGAAACGATCGCATAGTCATATGACTCGCGGTTTGAGAGCACGATGAAAATTTCAAAAATGTTAGACTTACGGTGAAAAGCATGTTTTCAAAGGGTGGAAACGTAAAATAGCCAAAAATCGGCCCTGTAAGAGGCACAAACACCTCACACTGGACCAATGAATCCACAGGAAGAAATCGCGTAGTCATGATACTCCCGATTTGAGAGAACGATGAAAATTTACAAACTGTTAGGCTAAGGCATAAAATAAGCCGACAATGGGTGAAGATATAAAACAACCACAAAATGGACTCATAAGAGGCACGAACAACACACCGAAATTGATCGTGTAGTGACGAGACTCTCGATTTGAGAGGACAACAAAAACTTGCAAAATCTTAGAATTAGTCTTAAAACATGTCATCACGGGGTGAAAACATAAAATAGACACAAAATGCCCTAGTAAGAGGCGCGATCTCCTAACACACGACCAATGTAACTCGTAGGAAGTGATCACTTAGTCACGAGACGCTCCATTTGAGAGCATGCTAAACACATGTCGCCAAAGGGTGAAAACATAAAACAACCAATAAATGGCCTTGTAAGAGGCACGAACACCTCGTATGGGACCAATGTAGACCACGAGAACCGACCCCACAGTCACGGGACTCTCGATTTGAGAGCATGCCAAAAATTTGCAAATTGTTTTACTTAGGCTTAAAAACATGCCGTCAAAGGGTAAAAACGTAAAACAGTCACAAAATGGCTGTGTAAGAGGCACGAACATCGTGCACGGGACTAATGTAACCCACGAGAAGTGATCACGTAGTCATAGGACATTCAATTTGAGAGCATGATGAAAATTTGCAAAATGTTAGACTTAGGCTTAAAAGGAAGCCATTAATGGGTGAAAATGAAAAATGTCCCAAAAAAAACACTATAAGAGACACGAACACCTCACACGGGGCTAATGTTACTCGTAGGAAGTGACCACATAGTCATGAAACTCCTGATTTATGTGCACAATGAAAATTTAGAAACTGTTAGACTTATGCTTAAAAACATGCCATCAAAGGATGAAAATGTAAAATAACCATAAAATGTCCTTATAAGAGTCACGGACACCTCGTACAGGACAAATGTAACTCGCAGGAATCAACGCATAGTCACAAGACTCTAGATTTGAGAGCACGATAAAAGTTAGAAAACTATTAGACTTAGTCATATGGTCAAAATGTAAAATAACCAAAAATCGGCCCCATAAGAGGCCCGACACCTAACACGGGACCAATGTAACTCGCAGGAATTGACCGTGTAGTCACGGGGCTCTCAATTTGAGAGAACATTGAAAATTTGCGAACTGTTAGACCTAGGCTTAAAAACATGTCTTGAAAGAGTGAAAACATAAAATAGGCACAAAACAGCATCATTAGAGGCAAGAACATCTCACATGGGACCAATGTTACTCACATGAACCGACCGTGTAGTCACGGGATTCCCGATTTGAGAGCAGGACTAAAATTTTGAAACTGTTAGACATAGGCTTAAAAGCATGTCGTCAAAAGGTGAAAACATAAATTATCAACAAAAAGGACCCGTAGGAGGCACGATCATCTCGCATGGGACCAATGTAACCTAGAGGAAACGTTCACATAGTCATGGGACTCTCAGTTTGAGAGCACGTCAAAAATTTGCAAACTGTTAAGCTTTGGCTTAAAAACATGTCGTCAAAGGATGAAAAGTAAATAGCCACAATACCCCATAAGAGGCATGAACACCACAAACGAGACCAATATAACCAAGAGGAAGTGACCGCATAGTCATGCAATTCCCAGTTTGAGAGAACGATGAAAATTTGCAAACTGTTAAACTTTACATTAAAAATAAGACTTTAAAGGGTAAAAATATAAGACAAGTAAAAAGGCCCCATTAGAGGCACGAACACCTCACACGGGACCAATGTAAACCCCAAGAACCAACCTAGTAGTCACTGGACTCCCAATTAGTGAGCATGATGAAAATTTGCAATTTATTAGACTTAGGTTTAAAAACATGTCGCCATTGGGTGAAAACGTAAAACAGCTAGAAAATGGCCCCGAAAGAGGGGTGAAAACCTCGCACGGGACCAATGTAACCCACAGGAAATGACCTAATATACACGGGACTCTCGATTTGAGAGCACGATGAAATTTTTTAAACAACTATACTAAGGCTGACAAACATGCGGTCAGAGGGTGAAAAACCAAAAGAACCACAAAATGACCCTGTAGGAGGCACGAACAACTCACACGTGCCCAATGAAACACGTAGGAACTGACAACATAGTTATTGGACTCTCGGTTTGATAGCACGACAAAATTTATGAAATTGCTAGACTTAGGATTCAAAACATTCCATCATTCGTAGAAAACGTAAAACAACCACAAAACGGCAGCATAAAAGGCACAAACACCTCGTATGCGACCAATGTAACCCGTATGAAGCGATCGCATAGTCACAAGACTCGCGATTGGAGAGTATAAAGAAAATTTTCAAAATGTTAGACTTGGGCTGAAAAACATGTCGTCAAAGGGTGAAAACATAAATATCCAAAAACCGTCCCCGTTAGAGGCACAAACATCTCACACAGGAGAAATTTTACCAGTAGGAAGTGACTATGTAATCACGGAACTCCCGATTTGAGCGCAGGATGAAATATACAAATTGTTAGACTTAGGCTTAAAATAAGCCATCAAATGGTGAAAATGTAAAATTGCCACAAAATGGGCCCGTAAGAGGCACGAACACCTCGCACGGGACCAATGTAACTCGTGTGAATCGATCGCATAGTCACAAGGCTATCGGTTTGAGAGAACGACAAAAATTTGTAAACTCTTAAAATTAAGCTTAAAAACATGCCGTCATAGGGTGAAATCATGAAATAGACACAATATGGCCCCGTAAGAGGCACAATCTCCTAACATGGGACCAACGTAACTCGTAGGAAATGATCGCTTAGTCACAGGACTCTCCGTTGGACATCAAGACGAAAATTCATAAATTTTTAGTCTTAGGTTTAAAAATATGTCGTCAAAGGGTGAAAACATAAAACAGCCACGTAAGAGGTACGAACACCTTGCACAGGATCAATGTAACCCACGAGAACTGATCATGAAGTCACAGGACTCTCGATTTTAGAGCATGAAAAAAATTGCAAATTATTTCACTTAGGCTTAAAAACATATCGTCAAAGAGTTAAAACATAAAATAGCCACAAAAAGGCCATGTAAGAGGCACGAACACCTCGCATGGGACTAATATAACCCGCAAGAAGTGATCGCGTAGTCAAGTGAATCTCGATTTGAGAGCATGATGAAAAATTGCAAAATGTTAGACTCAGGCTTCAAAATAAGTCGTCAAAGCGTGAAAATGAAAAACATCCATAAAACGGCCCTATAAGAGGCATGAACACCTCACACGGTACCAATGTAACCCATAAGAACCGATCGTGTAGTAACGGGACTCCCAATTTAAGAGAATGATGAAAACTTTCAAACTGTGAGGCTTAGGCATAAAAATGTGTCGTCAAAGGGTGAAAACGTAAAATAGCCCCAAAGCAGCCCCATAAGAGGCACGAACACCTCGCACTGGACTAGTGTTACTCTAAGGAATCATCCATGTAGTCACGAGACTCCTAATTTGAGAGCATGAGGAAAATTTTCATACTGTTGGACATAGGCCTAAAGACATGTTGTCAATGGGTGAAAACATAAAACAACCACAAAATGGCCCCAACACCTCGAACGGGACCAATGTAACCAATAGGAAGTGATCGCATAGTCATGGGACTCTCGGTTTGAGAGCATGATAAAAAATTGCAAACTGTTACACTTAGGCTTTAAAACATGTCGTTAAAGGGTGAAAAAGTAAAATAACCACAGTACACCCCTATAAGAGGCACGAACACCTCGAACGGGACCAATGAAATCGGGAGGAAGTGATCGCATAGTCACGAAATTCTCGATTTGAGAGCGCGATAAAAATATGTAAATGATTATACTTTGAATTAAAAATAAGCCTTTAAAGGGTGAAAATGTAAAACAAGTAAAAAGGCCCCATTAGAGGCACGAACACCTCACACGGGACCATTGTAACCCGCAAGGACCAACCCCGTAGTCATGGGACTCCCGATTTGTGAGCACGATGAAAATTTGCAAATTTTTAGAATTATGTTTAAAAATATGCCATCATTGGGTGAAAATGTAAAACAACTGGAAAACGACCCCGAAACAGGTGTAAAATCCTCGTATGGGACTAATGTAACCCACAACAAATGAGCTAGTATACATGGGACTCTCGATTTGAGATCATGATGAAAATTTTCAAACAACTAGACTAAGGCTTAAAAAAATTTATTCAAAGGGTCAAAAAAGCTAAAATAACCACAAAACGACCCCTTAGGAGGAACGAACACCTTGCACGGTTCAACGTAACCCACAGGAACCGACAATGTGGTCACAAGACTCTCAGTTTGCGAGCATGAAAAAATTTCTCAAATTGTTAGACTTAGGATTAGAAACTTTTCGTCAAAGGGTGAAAACGTAAAACAACCACAAAATGAACGCATAAAAGGCATGAACAGCTCGTACGCGACTGATATGCCCAAAGTGTACCTGCAAGTCAAGAGACCTCAACCTCGGCCTCACAACAACGGAGGTAATTGAAGTTCAAGAATACCCATCAGCAACATCGTCCTAACACGGTCAATCACAACCGACTCCCCCCTCTACTACGGACCTCAGCTCGGTTTAGAATAAGTCGAGATTATCTAGAAACTTGGAGCACAATCCTTATCAGGTCATCCGGAGCCGATGGTGCAGTAATCTCATACATCAACCTCGGCTGGCAATCAGCCGTGGTCAGCAAGGACTCATGGGTTAAACCACCCTTCAACATCATCATCGGCCCTAGATGACATTGGAAGCACCACATGAGAATCAGTAGCCCTGTAGGCTCAGCGTAAATTGTTAGGACAACATTGGCCCCAGCCGACGTTCCACATATCTTACCTCGGCTGGCACCCCAACCAAGGTCATCACATAATTCCAAGGCAAGGTAGGGGTCATACCTCACCAACCTTGTAGTCGCCAAGTCCGAGGTTGGTACCAAGTAAAGACAACTGAGCTTCTATACGTACATATATAGCTTGAAGCACGTGGACAAATCTGTTATAACTGAATCATTCCCTCCACATGAGGGAATATTGAGGTCATCATTACTTAGTTAAAGATTAGGCAGGTGTCATCCTTACACTTGCTGGATCTTCATGCACATGCTCATTGTATGATTGGGGGTACAGTACACCCCCCCCCCCCCACCCCACACACACACAATATATATATATATATAGGTCATCCTCTACCTTGCAAAGGGATAAAAAAATTACAACCCTAGATGAAACTCTGTCAAATGATACAGTAGAGATAGAAAGCTTGAGATATTGTATCCATGGCCGTTAGTGCCTTATTTTAGTGAGCTCACTCACTCACTTGCATAGTGGACGTATGCCTAATTGGTTTAACCACTTATATATTGGTGATCATCAGCTTCTCCTCACCTCCTTCATACGTATACTTACATATATATATATATATATATATATATATATATATATATATATATATATATATATATATATATATATATACACTCATGTGCTTCCATTGTTAACACTCATTTGAGCTTACAAACACCTTGAAGGGTGGTTATGTTTCCAGCATCATCATTTTGGCGTCGTCTGTTAGAACGAGAAGACATAACTCTTCCCTTCCTAGCTTAACCTCACCGGAGACTCAAGTGGTGAACCAGGCCTCACCCCTTGCGTGGAGCTATTTCACCATTGAAAGAGGTCCATTAGGGTATTAAGCTCTCTTCTTCATAAGATCTTTTGTTTTAACATATGGCACTGAGTTACTACATCATACTCCACCACCTAGTCCTGGAGGGCCTAGTTCCAGTCAGGCACCACCCCAGTATGAAATGGCTGGGGTGGGGATAGCCTTGAAGTCCTTGGCAGAAACACAACAAGCGATGAAGGAGAAATTTGCACAACTTAGTCAAAAAATGATGAGGCCACATGGGGTCTCATCGTAGATGATTACTACGACGGCTGCTCAGCCCTGTCCTGAAGTCAGGGGACCACCCCAGGCACCGCGGAAAGACCAATTTAAACCTCATTGGAGGAGGGACGTTACTGACCCTAGGCGTTTGCGTCTTGGGAGGCATGGACACCCTTACCCTTAGGATATGTATGAAGATATGGAGGCAGAAGATGGTTTAGAGGACTGTTGGGAGACGTATAAGGTTTTGAATAACACTATACATCCTATCCACCAAATCTGACGTTATATAGATGGAAGAGACGATGTTTCCCAGCCAAGAGCATCAGCCTTTCATTGCTTGAGCAGAGGGTCGGCCTTTGAAAGGCCCAATAAATGACCTAAGACAGAGGTTATCAAGATCAATAAGTGCATCAGGGTCACAAAGGGGAAATGGGGAACATCAGCCTCAGCGTGGCCGACCCCAACATGGCTGAGACTGTGGCCAGGAGGTGAACAGACAACGTTGTGCTGTGGATGGGGAGCCCTCACTCCACCCCTTGGAGGTGGCTGGTGATAACTTGGGCCAGGACAGCGTTGCAAGGCCATGGAATGACTCCATCCAACGCCTTGAAGAGAAGATAGGAGACCTCATCAAAAGTTGAGACCCACTACAAAGAGGTTTTTCAGAGGGCTCCCCATTTGTGGCTAAGATAGTGAACTTCCCAACCCCTGCCAAGTTCAAACCACCTATGGTGTCTCCCAAGTATAACGATAGTACTAACCCTGTGCATTATATTGAGATGTACCAATCTGCGATGGAAATTTATTCAATCCTTGATGAGATGATGTACTGGGCATTCTCCGTGACTTTAACAGGAGTTGCACACATCTGGTTCACCTTTCTTCTAAAGAACTCGATTGAGAACTTTAAGGGCCTAGCTGAACGGTTCATTCATAATTTCTATTTTGGGTTAAGACCTCAAAAGAAGACCACCCATCTGTTGTTTGTAAAGCAATGTAGGAATAAAGGACTAAGAGACTACATTGCTAGATTCAATAAAGAAAAATTAGAGGTTGAAGACTATAAGGAGAGTATAGCCATGACAGCCCTTGTAGGGGGACTCCAGAAGGGGAAGTTACTATGGAAACACGCAGAAGGAGCTCCCAAGTCTATGATACAGATATTGGCAACTGCAAGAAAGGTCATAAACGCTGAAAAGGCCATGGCCACGAAGTGTGAGGATGATAATGGAAATGGGAGTGGGAAATTCAAATGAAAGAAAGATGGAAAGAAGAGGTCAATCGATGGCAAGTTTGCATGTTAAACTCCTCTAACTATGAGCTGCGAAAACATCCTCAACGAGATCAAGAAGGACCGGTCTCTAAGATGGACATAGAAGATGAAGGCTCCTTCGCATAACCAAGACCACAACCGTGTAACAAATAAGTGATTATCCTTAAAGGATGAGATCGAGAAGATGTTGAAATTTAGGAAGTTGAGGAAGTATGTTAATGGTAAGTCTCTTAAGAGGGGAATAGATGACCCTAAAAAGAAGAGAAACGACAGATGTCGAATTGATACCCCAACAAGAAGAGACAATGACTCAGATGGGGATGATGAAGATGATCCAGACCTCCCACCAAAAGACGATAATGTACCAGTGAAGAGGGTTGGAATAATATGCTTTAGAGTTAGCACCATCTGTGGAGGACTTACTGTAGGTGTCTTTGAAGTAGCTAAGGGAAGAGCTCATGTGGCAGAGGCCAAGTCAGTGACCAAAGTAGAGGTTATGAATCTCACATCTTCAGATGAAAAATAGAAAAGGAAGAAGGTAGATATGGATACTCTTATAGTTAGATTCTTACGACTCGACTTAAAAGGTATCTTAGCCCCATATGATGACCCTTTAGTTATACAACAAGAGTACACGGGTACGAGGTACAAAGAATCCTCATAGATGGAGGAACTTCAGCGAACGTAATGTTCTAGCCCTATTTTTAGATCCTAGTCCTCAACAGAGTTAGGATGGTACCCTATCATCATCCGTTGATAGGCTTCAGCGGGGGGAAGGTCCATCCATTGGGCATGTATGAGATGGATGCACAAATGGGAGACAAGTGGACTAAGAGGTTGACCCAGAAGATCAATTTTTTCATTATGGATGAAAACATCTTCTCGGACTATAACCTAGTTATGGGAAGAGTAGCCCTTAAGGAGTTTGAGTCCGTGCCGTCAATGGTCCACCAAATGCTAAAATTCTCGACCCTATATGGGGTAGGGGAAGTGTAGGGGGGCCAAACATCGGTACGAGAATGCAACTTCAACTCGACGAAAGAGAAGGTGGACCATAATATGGAAACAACTATAAAAATCATTGATACACTTGATCCTAGAGATGAAACAAAGTTGAAAAAAAAGAGGCCGCGGAAAAGGTAGAATCCATCGTCCTCAGTGAGGACTAACCCAAAAAACTTTCCAAATCAACAAAGCCTTATAATTGGAGATTAAGAATGAGTTGATAAGATTCTTGAAGAAGAGGCAGAGTGTCTTCTCTTGGAGCCACGCAGACATGCCTGGCATCGACCTCGAGGTTATGTGCCACAAACTCAATGTCATAGAAGATGCAAAGCCAATCAAATAAAGACGAAGATTTTACTCGAGGGAAAAGTATGACGTCATTAGAGAGGAGATCAGAAAGTAGGAAGGGGCAGAATTTATCAGGGAGGTCATATACCCAGAGTGGTTATCGAACGCCGTCATTATGCACAGAGCCAATGGAAAATAGAGGATGTGCATATATTTCACCGACATCAACAAGTATTGCCCAAAAGGTAGTTATCCCTTTCCTCAGATTGATCAGATGGTGGATGCCACGGCAGGGCATGAGCTTATGAACTTCACGGACACGTATTCAGGCTATAATCAGATGTTCATAAATGCTGAAGACCCAGAGAAGACAGCCTTCATCATAGACAGGGGGACCTATTGCTATAAGTTCATGCCCTTTGGCTTAAAGAATGAAGGGGAAATGTATCAATGTGTTGTAAATAAGATGTTTGAAGATCAAATTGGCAAAACCATGAAGGTATATGTAGATGATATGTTTTCAAAGAGCTTGAACGCCAGCACTCATGTGGTAGACCTAGGGAGAACTTTCGACACCATGGACTTATACAGGATGAAACTTAATCATGAAAAGTGTGTCTTAGGAGTAGAAGGTAGAAAATTCTCTTGGATTAATTGTCAATTAGAGGGGAATAGAGGCTAATCCTGAGAAGATCAAGGCTTTGCTTGATATGCAGACACCAAGAAGTATAAAAGACGTTTAGAGGCTCATCGAAAGAGTAGTTTCACTCAAAAAATTTATTTCTAGAGCTACGGACAAGTGTCTTCCGCTTTTCAAGGTGCTTAGAAAGGCCTTTAAATGGGATGAAGAGTGTGAAAAGGCCTTTAAACAGCTCAAGTCCTACCTTGGATCCCCACTTCTTTTATCTAGGCCCATTCTGGGAGAGAAGTTGTACTGCTATCTAGCAGTTTTAGAGTCAGCTATAAAATCAACCATAGTATGAGAAGACGTTTGGGTGCAAAGGCCTGTGTACTTCAATAGTAAGGCCCTTCAAGGGTCTGAACAAAATAATCCTCAGATGGAGAAATTATCATATGCTTTGATACACGCTTCCAGGAAGATGCAACCCTATTTCTAAGCCCACTCTATGGTCATCCTCACTGACTCCCCATTAAGGCAACTCCTCCACAAGCCGGAGAAATCAGGCAGATTGATGACCTAGGCCATCAAGTTATCAGAGTAAGACCTTATTTATCAACCTATGGTGGACATCAAAGGGTATGCACTCGCGGACTTTATTGCTGAGTTCACATGGGAAGAGGTCGGGGTTAAGAATAAACTAGAGGAATCAAGCAGTAATATCTTCTGAGACCCAAAAAAGGTTGTGCACGGTAGGGCCATAATAGGAGTAGCTGAAAATTAGGAAGATAGGTACCTCTTCAGGGAAGGAACCCTGTCAGCAGGGAGCTTATATTCAAATGAAGATGTTTGGAACCTTTTTGTTTACGGGTCTTCCTGCAAATGTGTAAGCGGTACAGGGTTGATACTGTTAGCTCCGGATGGTACCAACGTTGAATATGCACTAAGGTTCAACTTCAAAGAATCAAATAATGAGTTAGAATATGAGTCCATGATAGCAGGTCTCCCCTTGGCAAAGACCCTTAGGGTTGTTCGACTCCTACTTCACAGCGACTCGAGGTTAGTTGTCAACCAAGTGTTTGGAGTTTACGAGACCAAGGATGAAAGGATGGACAAATACCTGAAAAAGGTAAGAATGATACTATAAGGATTCGAAGAGGTTTAGATTAAGAGGTTACCTAGATAAAGGAATAGACATGCAGATACACTATCAAGGTTGGCTTCAGCAACAAGGACGAGCATCAGAAGGATAGTACCAATCGAGATCCTACTCAAACCGACCATTGAGGAAGAAGAGGTTTCCATCTCTTGCCTCAACTTAAACCTAGGTGACTCATGGATGGACCCCATCATCAGATATATCAGAGAGGGAGAGATGCCGAAATCAAAGCTAGAAAGGAGAAAACTGAGGTACAGAGTTATAAAGTTCTCAATAATAGGAGATGTCCTATATATCAAAGGAGTTATGTTACCTCTCCTCAGATGTGTTCATCCCACAGAGGTACCCCCGTATCCTACAGGAGGTGCACGAGGGTTGTTGCCCCAGTCACATAGGAGGAAGACCTTTGGCTAAGAGGATAATCACTTAGGGATACTGGTGGCCGACCTTGAACAAGGATGTTGCAGCCTATGTCAAGAGGTGTGATAAATGCCAAAGATTCTCCACTACCCCCCATCAACCTAATCAACCTTTGACGTCTATCAGTTCCCCATGGTCATTCGCAGTATGGGGGATTGACTTGGTAGGCCCCTTGCCAAGGGCTACGAACAATTATCAATTTCGGATAGTAGCGATTGACTACTTTTCCAAGTGGGTGGAGGATGAACCGATGATTATGATTACAGAGTAGAAGACCTTCCAATTTATCTGGAAGAGCATCATATGTAGACATGGCCTCCCGAACAGCCTCATCTCGAACAATAAAACCCAGTTCAAGAATTATTCCTTAAAAATGTATTACGAGAAAGTTGGGATAAAGAAATTTTTCTCTTCTCCAGGCCAACCTCAGGAAAATGGTCAGAGCGAAGTCATGAACAGAACAATCCTCGATGGGATTAATAAGAGGTTGGAAGAAGCGAAGGGGAGATGGACTGAAGAGGTTTATGCTGTGTTGTGGGCTTACAGTACAACGGCTAGGACAACAACAAGGGAGGCCCCATTTATGTTGGCACATTTCTCAGAGGCCGTCATAACAATAGAGGTAGGACTCCCCAATCACAGAGTTCAGACCTATGACCCTAAGAAGAATGGGGATGAGAGAAGACTTGACCTAGATTTGATTGAGGAAAGAAGGGAAGATACCGAGATGAGATAGGCTGCCTACCAACAGAGAACAAAAAAATTCTACAATCAAACGGTGAAATCAAGACCTATAGCTGTAGGAGACCTAGTGCTGAAGAAGACATTGTAAAAGGAAAACAAGCTTCAACTAAATTGGCATGGAACTTACAAAGTAATCGAAGAGGTTATACCTAGTACCTAACAGCTAGAAAATATCGAAAGGGAACCTTTCTCCAATCCATGGAATGCTGATCATCTGAAGAAGTATTACATATCATGTATTAATTGTTTCTATTTGAATGTATCATCTTATGAAGAGATTATTAATGAGAAGATCATTTACTGTGTCAATTCTTTATTCATTATGCTTTAGTGGTGAAGTCCATGGGTGTAGCATCTTAGTTTAATGACCTCAAACCTTAAACTTCATAAATTTGGTGAAAATTTATAGGGGTAACATCTTATTGGATGACATCAGACCTTAAACATCATAATTTGGTGACAGGGTCTGAGGTGAAAAATCATATTTGGATGACCTCGGACCTTAAACATCACTAATTTGGTGAAAATTTATGGAGGTAATGTCACACCGCAAAACCCAATATCCATACAAATCATTTGTTATTGGAATAATTAGATCATAATCTTGAGCCCATTGGAAATATGATTCATTCATCAATATTTTCCTACATAATGTGCATAATGAACATAATATTATTATTATATCATAAAATTCAATATCAGAGTCATAATTAAGGGAACATACAATACCGTGATTAACTATGATCAACTCAATCCATACTAAATCAATATATACAATGTGTGAGTATATTAAAATCTTCAGTGTGACAACAATAAAATCCCATTTTTAAACCCCAGCTCTCTCCACCGGTGCAACTCTCAAAGCTACCGGTCATATGGTATCCTAGCTAGAAGCGTATGAACCTGAAATTATTAAAATATAAACCGTAAGCATTAAGCTTAGTGAGGTACTCCTTCCCTGCAATAGAATAACAATTCTATATCGAATATGTAGATATAAAATCCGAACAATCCTGCCCATTGGCAATAACAAATCATGGATCATAAGATCCAAATAATTCTGCCCATTGGAAATAACAAATCGTGGATCATAAGATCCAAACAATTCTGCCCATTGGGAATAATAAATCTTGGAACATTAGTTCCAACAAATCCTTGGAACTTTGTCCAATTCCAATCCTGGATCATAAGACCCAAACAAATCCTGGATATTTTAATATCCAAACAAATCCTGAATACCGAAGTATTCAAACCAATCCTGGATCATGAGATCCAAACAAATCCTGGATATTTTAATATCCAAACAAATCCTGAATACCGAAGTATTCAAACAAATCCGCTCTTAGAGCTGTATTCATATTTATATATGAAACAAATAATAAGAACACTCACCTTGGCAGTTTAACTGGCTTTGCCCTTGCCTTTATCCAGTACTTGTCAAATCAGCTCTTCTTCCCTTCCTATCATTCTTAAATTATTAATATCATCATAATAATATAAATAATCCAAAGAATGATTTAAACATAATTCAATCCATAAGCATCACATGATTCCATTCAAATCATTTATCACAAGTGAAGTCCCATCCAAATTCATGCTAGTATATTTAACATATCCAAATCATAGACCAAATATAAATTCATTTATTCTTTGAAATTCAATCCTTGTCATATTAGTATTCCAATACAAAAGACGGTACATCAATTTGGGTCTCGTAGAGCAAGATATGCTCCTTTCTTTACCACATGGCAAATCTGCCCTATAGGCCCTCTTATCGTGCATTCAACTTCCACGAATTTCCATAATTTTTCTACATCTTAAATTTATATGATATTTCACCCAAAATCATTAAACATATAAAAAAAATATAAAATTAAAGTTTCATAATTTTTAAGGTTCGTTTGCTATGTCAAGCAAAGCACCGAACACATGGCGGGCATATTTTCACCCTTAGGGCAGATTTCATACCCGAATTTCAATTTCTCACCAAAGACTCATTTCTTGGTATTTTCACATGATTTTCAGATATGTCATAATTATATGAGTCCAGGTTAATCTCCAATTGGAATCAATTAATTCCAATAAGTATACAAAAATATATGGAAGTTTGAATAAACAAAGTTTCTAAACAAAGCAATTTTAGGGTTTTATACATTAAACTTAACTTAAACTTTGATCTAACCAAACATATATATCAAGGGCTGAAAGTTCAGTAAACAAATGATGGTTTCTATCATCTAAAACATAAATATAATAAAAACAATAATATTTGCAGTTAGAATTACCTTCGGGGCTTTTACGTAATTTTCTATGAATTTTCTTCAATTTTCTCCTCACTTTTTCTTCCTAACTTCCTACTTCTCTTTCCTTAAGCTTAAAATCTCTCATGGATGCATTTTGGATGAATAAAGAGGTAATTCTAAGGTTTTAAGGTCGTCCAAATCCACCACCCTTCCCAACCAATGAGAATAAAACATTTGTTGCCATAATAAGACAAAATACTACTTAACGGATGGACTATTTTACCCTTGTTTCGTAATTTTGGTATAACTTCTCACTCGAACCTCCGTTTCACACACCGTTTGTTGTGTTATAACCATAACTCACTTGTATACAACTATATAGTTTTCACCTCAAGTCAATTTTTATGTCATAAAGGTCAAAACTAGCCTTAAACATGAACATTCCTACCGAAACCTTCAAAATTTTATATTTGTAACTAATTCGACATTTCATGCTTTTTGAAGGTAGGATTAGACTAAAAATAATAAATTAACATCACATATATTAATAACACACTAATCATATCACATAAGTTAGGCATGATTTAAGCATAATTAATCATAATTATATTCGGGTTGTCACAATTCTCCCCTTGTTAGGAAATTTCATCCTCGAAATTGACATACCTTGGTTGTCTGAATCAAACAAATACGGATAATTAATATTCATAATATCCTCGCTCTCTTATGTTGCCTCTTCCATGGAATGCCTTCGCCACACAACTTTCACAAGTGTGATCACTTTTGATCTCAAAATTTGTTCCTTCCTATCCACGATAGCAAGTGGTTCTTCCACATAACTCAAGTCTTCCTTTAACTCAATAGGCTGTTCTACCAACACATGTGAAGGATCCGCTACATACTTTCTTAGCATAGAAACATGGAAAACATCATGTAACCGAGATAACTCTGGTGGTAATGCTAACTTGTAGGCAACCATTCCTACTTTTTCAAGGATTTCATAAGGTCTAATGTAGCGTGGACTTAATTTTCCTTTCTTTACAAACCTCTTAACTCCTTTCCATGGCGATATTCGAAGAAACACATAATCCCCTTTCTGGAATTCCAAATCTTTTCGTCATTTATCCGCATAACTTTTCTGTCTGCTTTGATCTATTCTCATTCTATCTTGAATAATCTTCACTTTTTCAGTGGTGACTTCAATCAACTCTGGACCCTTTATCTTCCTCTCACCAACTTCACCCCAACATACGGGTGTACAACACCTTCTACCATACAATGCTTCATCTCCGAACATTTTTCGTATCCGTAAATACATCCTTTCATTTCATTTCCCATAACCCCAAACCCACATTACAACCCAATAAAGTCCTATTTGATCCTAGGTTAACGTGATTCAAAGGTCGAAAATTAGCGATAATCTATTTATGTGCATTTCACATTGATTAATATGTGATATCCTTTCATGAGATTGTATTTTTTCACTTTTATATTGCGTTCTTCTTCTTTGATATGTGTGCGGCTTAGTTTCCTTTTATAATTACTCTTTATGCCCGCATGTCCCATGTGTTACACCCTATTCCGAGTGTTTCTATTTGTTGAGTGTGATATCCGGAGAGGATTGAGTGGAAGCATGCTTTAATGGTTGTCCGGGTTGTAGGCATTTTCACCAAATCAAATCTCTTTACATATGCATGCGCACCACTCACATTTGAGGCTTCAATTCCATGTAGTTATTCTTCTAATGTTCATAGTTTTGGATTATTGGGCAGAACCTCTCCATTGCTTTGTTAATAATATGTTGAAATATCTAATTATTGTTGAGTTTGGAATATTGGGTGTTTCCCCATGCATGTTTTGAGGAAATTCGATGTTTGTGGGTATCATCCCTGAAAACCCTCACGAGACAACACTCGTCCACTAGGGTAACCTAGCGGTTTAACGGCTTGTTGCATTCGTTAAATGCAACCGTGCGCTCGCGAAAGTGGCACTTTTTCTGTGTATATATTGTTGCTATACTTACCGCACTTTTGCGGCGGTTTTTTCTTTTTTTTCATAGACAGGGACTAGCAATGTGTAAGTTAGGGGGTGTGATTAGTCGCAAATATTGTATATCTTGCGCCCGTTAATTATGCATGCACGCACGCTTGCGACCGTTATTTCACGTATTTAAGCTCTTGTACTATGTAACCTTTGGTTTCCATATATATATGCTTTGCGAGGTTTATTTGAGCTTTTGTAGGGATTGGAATGCTAAACGGTGCAAGTGTGCGTCATCCGGGAACGTTCAGTGCCTTACGCAACTTTAAGGGTAATTCTGTCATTCCTACATTCGAGCTCTGTGCCCGAACCCTTCACGGATGTTGTAGTTATTCTTGCCAACTTCGCATAGCCCCCGACGGTTTGTCAATCCGGTTCACGATGACCAAGTTATGGGAGTTTTCTCGAGCCCCTTTGTTGTGTATCAAAAGAGGGAGAGTGCTGATTTTGCAGGAGCGGTCGACCGGTCCCAAAACAGCGGTCGACCGGGGTTTTACATTTATCCTTCGAATTGAGATAGTGTGCCATCTCCTGGATCAGAGGTCGACCGGTACCTTACCAGCGGTCGACCGGTACTTCATTTTCTGCAAAACCCCCGCGGTTTTGGTTTGGTCTTACCACCCTTGTTTTGCGGGTTTCTTCCACTTAGTATATATTTGTAGTGGTTTATTTTGTAAAAAGGACCTGATTACATTCGTGTGAAAAGAAATAGATAAAAAGAGATTTTGTTGGTTTCTCTCTCTCCTAGGGCTCGATAATTTGCTTGTCATTTTCATCATCAACTTCATTTATTGCAAGTAAATTTCCTCCTTTATTGTTTCTTGTTGATCCTTGGTACAATGTGGTGCAATTAATGTTGTGCAAGAACTAATTACATTGAATGCTTATTCTCATTATGGTTATTACACTTACTATTAGTTTAATGATGTGTTTTTATATGGTTGGTGTCATGAGTAGCTAATCTCCCTAGGTTGGGAGCATAAACCCACCTTGGAGAGTTCAGTTCTTGGCTTGGTTCAATGATTAAATCCAATAAATGTGTGTGTGGGTTCAGATTGGGGTTTCATAGGATTTTATCTTCTCTTATCATGTAAGGGTTGTATTTTAAGACTTAACTCCAATATCAAAGTATTTGTCCAATAATATATCGTTACCTTCATCTTATATTGTTGGCTTGACATCCTTCATGTAGGATTGTTGATATTGGTATCTTATTCCCATTTGATTGTGATTTAATCAAAAGAACCCATTGAGTTGTGCGCAACCGAGGTGGGGGAATGCTCCTTAACCTTTTGTTAAAGAATCGTTTCATAATCCTGTTTATAAATCTCGCTTGTCTTGTTTCTATTTTGTGTAGCATTCCATTTATCTTGGTTATCTTTGGTTCATTACAACACGTATAACCTAAATCATCTTTTATTTTATCTTGTATTCTTGTTTATTGATTTTTAACTGAAAGAATATCCTCTGTACTTCATATAATTCCATGCGGAAATCGACCCTGGTCTTACCCGTCTTTCATTACTCTCGCGATTAGCGTACACTTGTGCTATACAATTTTCTGAGCGAGTCACCTGTGCTAATTGTGGACAATTCTTCTTAATATTCCCCACTTGATGACAATGGTAGCATTCCAATCCCTTAAGCGTAGGACAGTCAGATTTATAATTCCCTTCCTCTTTACAAAAGAAACATGTAACAACTCTTGTCGGTGCCTCACCCTTTCCTGACCTCCTAACCAGACTAGAAGATTCTCCACCCCTAGTATCTCTTCCAAATCTCCCCAGACCTCTACCACTATCTCCACCACCTCTCTGAAATTTATGAGGTTCCGTCTTAAAAGTTCCACCCTCACCTCCCTTTAAGTGATATGCGTCGAATCTACTCATCTTAAAACTCTCTCTACTCGCCACCCCTTGGTTCATTTGCCTTTCTGCTATCGTGGCTTTGTTTACCATAGAAGCATAATCTTCTAACTCGTAAGTGGCCACTCTATTTTGAATAGGCCAAATCAGTCCATCTTGAAACTTACTACATTCATCTCCTTCATCCTGCACATACATAGTAGAAAATCTCGACAAAGCAATAAATTTAGCATCATACTCCCTTACAGACATTTTCCCTTGGGTCAAATTTATAAACTCCCTCAGCTTCTCCCTCCTATAAACCTTAGGGAAATACTTAACATACAAAGCTTTAATAAATTCATCCCAAGTAATAACATCAGTACCTTCCATCCTGGGCGCCAAATGGTTGCTGGCTTCTCACGAATATTTCGCCTCCCCTTTGAGCTTAAACACGGCTAGATTCACTTTTTGGTTATCTAGAACCTTCATAACTGCAAAGATAGTTTCTAGATCTCTGACCCACATCTCAGCTTCTGTAGGTTCAACTGACCCTGAATATTCTGGAGGATTCAACTTCAAAAACTTCTCATACATGGAATCTTTCATTTCCTTCCTTGCCTCTTTCTCAATCCTGGCCACAGTCTTTGATTCTAGATATCTAGCCTGTTGTTCTACCATTTGCGCCATATTTATTTCTTGTTGATCTGCCATCCTCATCATTGCCTGCACCATTATTTTCATCTCTATAGGCTTCTCTTGCTCTCTATCCCTTCCAGCAACACTTTGCTCTACCTCAATATTCTCTGTACAAGAAGCAACTCCCTCTGCTCTAGGTTGTCCATTCCCAGGTTTCATCTGGAATTATTTGTAATACAACAAAGCTCTAACATCCAATATAAACAGTTTATGATACTAAACTATTGCTTAGTATATAAACAGTTCATAAATATCAAATCAACTCAATACTGCCATTTAACCATCACACACGTCCAGAATTAATAACCACGCTCTGATACCACTAATTGTCACACCCCAAAACCCAATATCCATACAAATCATTTGTTATTGGAATAATTAGATCATAATCGTGAGCCCATTGGAAATATGATTCATTCATCAATATTTTCCTACATAATGTGCATAATTAACATAATATTATTCTTATATCATAAAATTCAATATCAGAGTCATAATTAAGGGAACATACAATACCGTGATTAACTATGATCAACTCAATCCATACTAAATCAATATATACAATGTGTGAGTATATTAAAATCTTCAGTGTGGCAACAATAAAATCCCATTTTTAAACCCCAGCTCTCTCCACCGGTGCAACTCTCAAAGCTACCGGTCATATGGTATCCTAGCTAGAAGCGTATGAACCTGAAATTATTAAAATATAAACTGTAAGCATTAAGCTTAGTGAGGTACTCCTTCCCTACAATAGAATAACAATTCTATATCGAATATGTAGATATAAAATCCGAACAATCCTGCCCATTGGCAATAACAAATCATGGATCATAAGATCCAAATAATTCTGACCATTGGCAATAAAAAATCATGGATCATAATATCCAAAAAATTATGCCCATTGGCAATAACAAATCCTGGAACATTAGTTCCAACAAATCCATGGATCTTTGTTCAATTCCAATCCAGGATCCTAAGACACAAACAAATCCTGGATATTTGAATATCTAAACGAATCCTGAATACCGAAGTATTCAATCCAATCCTGGATCATGAGACCCAAACAAATCCTGGATATTTTAATATCCAAACAAATCCTGAATACCGAAGTATTCAAACAAATCCTCTCTTAGAGCTATATTCACATTTATATATGAAACAAATCATAAGTACACTCACCTTGGCAGTTTAACTGGCTTTGCCCTTGCCTTTATCCAGTACTTTTCCAATCATCTCTTCTTCCCTTCCTATCATTCTTAAAATATTAGTATCATCATAATAATATAAATAATCCAAAGAACGATTTAAACATAATTCAATCCATAAGCATCACATGATTCCATTCAAATCATTTATCACAAGTGAAGTCCCATCCAAATTCATGCTAGTATATTTAACATATCTAAATCATAAACCAAATATAAATTCATTTATTCTTGGAAATTAAATCCTTGTCATATTAGTATTCCAATACAAAAGACAGTACATCATTTTAGGTCTCGTAGAGCAAGATATGCTCCTTTCTTTACCACGTGGCAAATCTGCCCTATAGGCCCTCTTATCGTTCATTCAACTTCCACGAATTTCCATAATTTTTCTACATCATAAATTTATATGATATTTCACCCAACATCAGTAAACATATAAAAAAAATATAAAATTAAAGTTTCATAATTTTTAAGGTTCGTTTGCTATGTCAAGCAAAACACTGAACACATGGCGGGCATATTTTCACCCTTAGGGAAGATTTCATACCCGAATTTAAAACTCTCACCAAATCCTCATTTCTTGGTATTTTCACATGATTTTCGGATATGTCACGCATATATGAGTCCAGGTTAATCTCAAATTGGAATCAATCAATTCCAATAAGTATACAAAAATATATGGAAGTTTTAATAAACAAAGTTTCTAAACAAAGCAATTTTAGGGTTTTATACATTAAACTTAACTTAAACTTTCATCTAACCAAACATATATATCAAGGGCTGAAATTTTAGTAAAAAAATGATGGTTTCTATCATCTAAAACATAAATATAAGAAAAACAATAAGATTTGCAGTTATCATTACCTTCGGGGCTTTAACGTAATTTTCTATGAATTTTCTTCAATTTTCTCCTCACTTTTTCTTCCTAACTTCCTACTTCATTTTCCTTAAGCTTAAAATCTCTCATGGCTGCATTTTGGATGAATAAAGAGGTAATTATAAGGGTTTATGGTCGGCCAAAGCCACCACCCTTACCAACCAATGAGAATAAAACATTTGTTTCCATAATAAGACAAAATACTACTTAACGGATGGACTATTTTGCCCTTGTTTCGTAATTTTGGTATAACTTCTCACTCGAACCTCCGTTTCACACACCGTTTATTGTGTTACAACCATAACTCACTTGTCTACAACTATATAGCTTTCACCGCAAGTCAATTTTTATGTCATAAAGGTCAAAACTAGCCTTAAACATGAACATTCCTACCGAAAGCTTCAAAATTTTGTATTTGTAACTAATTCGACATTTCATGCTTTTTGAATGTAGGATTAGACTAAAAATAATAAATTAACATCACGTATATTAATAACACACTAATCATATTACATAAGCTAGGCATGATTTAAGCATAATTAATCATAATTATATTCGGGTTGTCATAGGTAACATCTTAGTTTGATGACCTCAGTCCTTAAATATCATAATTTGGTGACAGGGTCTGAGGTGAAACATCATATTGGGATGACCTCAGACCTTAAACATCATTAATTTGGTGAAAAATTATGGAGGTAACATCTTAGTTTGATCACCTCAGACCTTAAATATCATAATTTGGTGACAGGCTCTGAGGTAAAACATTATATTTGGATGACCTCAGACCTTAAACATCATTAATTTGGTGAAAATTTATAGAGGTAACATCTTAGTTTGATGACCTCAGACCTTAAACATCATAATTTGGCAATAGGGTCTAAGGTGAAACATCATATTTGGATGACCTCAGACCTTAAACATCATTAATTTGGTGGAAATTTATGGTGGTAACATCTTGGTTTGATGACCTCAGGCCTTAAACATCATAACTTGGTGATAGGGTCTGAGGTGAAATATCATATTTAGATGTCCTCAGACCTTAAACCTCATAATTTGGTTATAGGGTCTGAGGTGAAACATCATATTTCGATGACCTCAGACCTTAAACATTAATAATTTGGTGGAAATTTATGGGGGTCACATCTTAGTTTGATGACCTCATACCCTAAACATCCAAAGTTGGTGACAGGGTCTGAGGTGAAACATGATATTTGGATTACCTCGGACTTAAACATCATAATTTGGTGACAGGGACTGAGGTGAAACATCATATTTCGATGACCTCAGACCTTAAACATCATTAATTTGGTGAAAATTTATGGAGGCAACATCTTAGTTTGATGACCTCAGACCTTAAACATCAAAATTTGGTGACAGGGTTTGAGGCGAAACATCATATTTGGATGACCTCGAACCTTAAACATCATTAATTTGGTGAAAATATATGGAGATAACAACTTTGTTTGATGACCTCACACCGTAAACATCATAATTTTGTGACAGGGTCTGAGGTGAAACATCATATTTGGATGACCTCGGACCTTAAACATCATTAATTTGTTGAAAATTTATGGGGGTAACATCTTAGTTTGATGACCTCAGACCTTAAACATCATAATTTGGTGACAGTGTCTGAGGTGAAACATCATATTTGGATGACCTCATACCTTAAACATCATAGTTTGGTTACAGGGTCTGAGTTGAAACATCATATTTGGATGACCTCAGACCTTAAACATCATTAATTTGGTAAAAATTTACGGAGGTAACATCTTAGTTCGATGACCTCAGGCCTTAAACATAATAATTTGGTGATTGGGTCTGAGGTGAAACATCATATTTGGATGACCTCAGACCTTAAACATTATTAATTTGGTGAAAAATTTTGGGGTAACATCTTAGTTTGATGACTTCAGACCTTAAACATCATAATTTGGTGATAGGGTCTGAGGTCAAACATTATATTTGGATGACCTCGAACCTTAAACATCATTAATTTGGTGAAAATTTATGGGGTAACATCTTAGTTTGATGACTTCAGACCTTTAAAATCATAATTTGGTGACAGGGTCTGAGGTGAAATATCATATTTTGATGACCTCAGACCTTAAACATCATTATTTGGTGACAAGGTTTGAGGTGAAACATCGTATTTGGATGACCTCAGACCTTAAACACCATTAATTTGGTGATGAGTTACAAGGGTAACATCATAGTTTAATGATGAAGGCACCATTATATCGAAGCTTCAGACCTTAATATAAACATCATTGCATGACATATAAAACCATTCAAGGAACATCCATCAAAAGAAGCAAAGCCCTCTTCAGAGGATGATATAGTATGAAAAAGTTAAGAACTACAAGTCAAAATGCACGAGATGATGTTATCAGGAATTAGGATGTCACAGATGAAAAATAAAAATATCAAATGAAGCTTCACAAATTAAGATCTAAATGTCTGCAGCCACAGGGTTGGTAACCTCGGTCCGATCATTTTGGCCAAGGTTGGTCACCTCGGCTCCATCATCTCGAGGGTTAACGTCCTTGATCTTTGTGGCTTCCAACTGGGTAGTCTCTGTAGGGGAAGCACCTCCTTCCTCCTCCACCTCTTGTAGGGCTTGAGAAAACTGAGAGTCAGTATGGCCCAGACCAACGAAGTCCACGGTTGCCAGGCTCCCTGAATCCTTCTCTCCCATCGCAGTCCATTTACCAGTGGCCTTAACAACTCTTTCGAGGTATTCAAAGTTGTAGCTTATGGATTGGTCAGAGACCTGATAATCGGCTAACCACTTCTCAGTGGCATCCTCAAGGGAATCTTTCACTGTAATGTTAACCTTTTGTTGGAGGACGTCGTCCTTGGCCTTCAAGGCAAAGGAGTGGTCTTTATGAAGCTTAGTTATATCCTTTCCCCCTGCTTCACCTTGTTCTCAGACTCCTGCAAGTCAGTCTCCACATGCTCCACTTCAGCATTTAGAGTGGCCTCCACCTTCTTGGCCTCTCTTCCTTTTTTAATAAGGGGTAGCTTCCCCAGGGTCCCATGGCAAGGACACCCTGTAACACAAAATCAGATGCACAAGATCAAGATAGTGAAAATCAAAGACGAGGTTACTCTTAAAATTTATTTACCTGGATAGACATATGAAAGCAAAACTCTGACAGTAGAGGAGTATTAATAGAGCGAAGGAATCACTTGTCAGCATCGGTCATCACAGAGCCGATGGAATCCATTGCTTTATGACTATGAACTATGAGGTTGTCACTAATCTTCAGCTGCTCTAAACGAGTAGCCAGTGCATCATCGGACGAGATAGGGATGGCGCGATCGCTCTTTGGGGATTTGCTTTGCCTGTGATCATCTGGAGTAGTGGTGGAAGATTTCCTCTTTTTTTTAGCATCAGCCTTAGAAGTACCGATGTTCTGCTTAAATGGGGGAGGAGGAGGAGGAGCATTGAGCCCATATTTCTTTACCATCTTAATAAGACTTGGTGCAGACATCTCCCAAAAGTCTTCTGACACCCTTTTAAGGTGTTCTGCAAAAAATATGTCTGAGTTAGTAAATCAGAGACATCAAAATATCAGAGGTACAACTGGGCAAAATAAACACTTATGAAGTTCGGCTAAAGGACTTCCCCCAGGCCAGTCTCAGGTCATCAGGTGTTCGTATTTGATTAGCCAACCAAGCTCCCCTTGATCTTTAAGGTCCTTAAACTTTTGAAGGTTATCCTGGCTTATCCCAGGGTCGGCTTTGGCAGCAAGCGATAGTTTTCCCCACCTGAGAGGGGTCCTCGACTCTAGAGATGAAGAGGGGGCACAAGATACGAAGAAGTATCGTGGTTTCCAATTATGGTTTGAGGTTTGGGTAACCAACAACATCTTCTTATCAGACTTCCTAGCTAGGAAGTGGTTGTAGCTCGGATGGTTTCTGGAAGAGGAGGGCACGTAGCACCATGTGAAGACCCTGATAGGAAGGTCTGAATGATGTACTGCCCTCCATAGGATGATTGCTCCAATCATCACCCTCCATGCATTAGGAGACAACTGGGAAGGGGATAGGTTGATATGGGATAATATGGCCCTAATTATTGGATGGATGGGGAGCTAAAATCCTAACTTAAATATCTCCTCATATATGCAGATCTCCCCATCTCGGCCACTAAAGGCCCTCTCATCCCTCAGAGGTCTCCTAAGTTTAATAGAAGGACCTATGGAATAAAGGTGCCTAAATTCTAAGAGGTCGAACTCATTGACAGTGCTCTCTATCTCGGCTGACTCCGAGATGTCAACGTCACTTGCGTGACCATCATCCTCATCCCTCGAGATATCGGCCTGTGCAGGCATAGGAGCACCATCAGGGAACCTCTGAGAAAACTCATCCCCTGTGGCGACCGATAGGGGAATAACATTAATGATAGGGGGAACATCCACACTCGACACCAAAAATTCAATATCAGAAGAAGTCCCTGAAGTGCTAGAACCTTTGCGGGATATGGCGCGACTTTCGACCTCGGCCTGATGAGGGACCTGATCTTGCATCATAGAGAAGTCCATTCCCTCCTGGAAGGAGTTAACAGACATATGGTCTGAGGTGGATGACTCAGACTCATATATCAGAGTGGTTTCCAATGGAGTCTCCGCTGGCAAAGGGGGTGGAAAGATTGGTCTGAGAGGGAAAGCCTCAGACCTACGAGCTTCCTCTTAGGCTCGCACTATCTGCATAATCTTGTTTAAAGTCTTCTCCCTAAGAGAAGGGAATTCATCTAAGATTTGATAAAGAGATCTGAGCATATGAGTCAGACCTTACACTTGTTACCCTAGATAAAAAATAAACAAGTAAACAATTTAACTAAGGATCAAACTAGGATTTTAAAGCAAGAAAAATGAAGAACAGGCAAGAATAGTCATCAAAAAACTCAAGAATCACACCGAAAAGTTCAAATAGTCATCAAAAAACTCAAAAATACCACCGTAAATTGAAGAGGCAAGAATAAAAGGGGCTAAAAAGGGCAGAGTGAGGTGGAGATGATACCTATAGACTCGTGAAATGAAGGAGATGTGAAGAAACAAAGAGACCCCTGAGAGTGAAGTAGCCAAGCCCTTGAAAGAGAAAGAGAATTGCAGAGATTGCCAAGGCGGGAAGGAGATAAATTAAGAAGAAAGAGAAGAATGAAAGGTTTTAACCCTTAAGTGGGTTGGCACCACTCCTAAGGACCATCATTGCGTTGGGAGACCAAAAGATAATCAAAATCATAGCACTTGTCGGGTACGCCACCCACTCCAATAGGTGACACTTGTTAAAGAGATGGTGGTACACAAGGAAAATATATCCTCGTACATGTATACCCCTTAATCACATGATCACCTATGTAACTAAGGGCTAGGGGTGATTGATATGACCAAAGTGTACCAGCCAGTCCAGAGACCTCAACCTCAGCCTCACAATGGTCAAGGTAATTGATGTTTGAGAATACCCATCAACAACATTGTCCTACTAAGGTTGCCCGCAGCCGACTCCCCCCTCCACTACAGACCTCAGCTCGTCTTAGAATAAGCCGAGATTATCTAGAACCTTCGAGCACAATCCTTATTAGATCGTCCATAGATGATGATGCACTAATCTTATACGTCAACCTTGGCTGGTAATTAGTCGGGGAGAGAAATAACTCATGGGTTTAACCGCCCTTCAACATCATCATCGGCCCTAGACGACGTTACAAGTGCCACATGAGAATCGGAAGCCCTGTAGGATCAGCGTAAATTATCAGGCCAACATCGGCCCCAACTGATGGTCCACATATCTTACCTCGTCTAGCATCCTAGCCAACGTCGTCACATAATTCCCAGGAAAGGCAGGGTTCTTACCTCACCAACCTCGTACTCGCCCAGGACGAGGTTGATACCAAGTAAAGACAGCCGAGCTTCTATGCGTACAAGTATGGCTTGAAGAATGTGGACAAATTTGTTATAACATAATCATTCCATCCACGTGAGGGAATATTGAGTTCATCATTACTTAGTTAAAGATTAGCCATGTGTCATCCTTACACTGGCTGGATCTCCATGCACATGCTCATTGTATGCTTGGGGGGGGTACATTACTGTGACAACCCGAATATAATTATGATAAATTATATTTAAATTATGCTTTCACTATGTGATATTAATAATGTGTTATTAGTATATCTAATGTTAAGTGATTATGTTTATTCTAATCCTACTTTCATAAATCATGAAATGTCCAATTATTTACAAACACAAAATTTTGTTATTTTTGATCGAAATGTTCCAGTTAGAGACTAGTTTTAACGCTTATAACATTACAATTGACTTGAGATAAATAGTACATAGTTGTAGACATGTGAGTTAGGGTTGTAACAAAACAAACAGTGCATCAAACGGATGTACGAGTAAGAAGTTATGTCAAATTTACGAACAAGGGGAAAATCTGTCAATTCCCTTTAAGTGGTAAATTGTCTTTTATTAAACCAAATGGTTTAATTTGATTGGTTGGATTGGGAGGTAGACTTAGCTGACCTTATACCCTTTAAATATCTTTATCCTTTAGCCCAAATCATCCATGAAATGGTTTTACCTTGATGAGAGAGAATTTGGGAGTTTAGGAAGGAAAATTGAGGAAACAAAGTGTAGAAAAATCCGTAGAAATTACGTAAAAGTCCCGAAGGTAATCCTAATCTCAAATCTTGTTATTTTTCTTATATTATTGATTTATATGATATAAATCATCATAATTTTACGAAAGTTTCAGCCCTTTATATATATGTATGGTTAGATTCAAGTTTAAGTTAAGTTGAATGTAGAAACCCTTAAAATTACTTTGTATTGAAACCCCTTGTATTCAAACTTAAATATCTCTTTGTGTGCTTACTGTAACTGATAAATTCCAATTGTATATGAAATTAGACTCATATGTTCATATCATATCCGAAAATTAGAATTTATCTCCATGCAGTTAGGCCTTAATGATGATTTCAAGTTGGTACATAGTTTCTGTTTGTATACTTGATTTCGGTATGCCCTAAGTTTAGTCAAGATTTTGAGATAGCAAATCAAGTCAGAAAATTATGAAAATTTAATTATGTACTATTAAGTATGTTTACTGAAAAATGTTATAAAACCATGTAAATTTATGATGTATAAAAATTATGAAAATTCTTGCAAGTTGAAGGAACAATAGAGGATCTTGTAGGGCAGATTTCTTGTGTTGTAAAGAAATGGTCATAACTTGCTCTAGGAATCTTGAAAATTTACACCGTCACTTGTATTGGAAATTACATTCATATATGTTTTCATATTGATAAGGTTGTACCCATGTATTTACACAATTTAGGAATATAGGATGGTTGAATATAGAGAGCAATAATCTGAGGCCATACCGGATACACCATAAAAGGATATTATTATCTCCTCTTTCCAAAGAGTATTTTGAATAAATGTTTCATGTGTATATACATTTAGAATTATAATTTCATGTTACTTAGTTTTGGTAATAAATTCCTTATGAGGTATTTCTTATGATTGAATGTTCATAACTTTATTAATATCGATAGCATTGTTTTGTCTTTACTCATGGTTTATGAAATGTGACTTAAGTGGAATTATATTGTTGGTGCATAGTCATGAAAAATTACATAATTATGTTAGGATAATACTTATAATTGAGATTCAGTACTGATTTAGTTGGATTGACAGGTGTAAGGTCTCATCAACCCAGTTTAGCTCCACCCGAAGGAAACATGAGTACATAGTTGTCAAACAAGGTGAGTGTACTCACTGGAATGATGTATTTATATACTGTTACGAATATGATCATAATGTTATGAATATAAAATAGTTCATTTCGGTTTACCAAAATGGGAGGTTAATCCTCGACCCGAAATGGGGGAGATTTGTCTATTAATGACAAGGGGTTACTCCTCGACCAGGAATGGGGGAGAATTGTCTATTTAGACAGAATATGTGAATCATGATTCTGAAAAGTTGGTCATTCATTATGAATGAGCGGGATAATTTAATACATAATTATATGTACATGATTTATTTCATTTAAATTCATGCAGTAGTATAGTAGTGATGCATTCACTGGGCTATTTTGCTCACGGTTCCTATGTTCACATTTTTTAGGTAACGCGATGTCACTGCCAAATCTAGGCGATCGGGTTGGGTTAGTCAAGAACGGAAGAAACAATAATTTTTTGTAAATGTAAATGATGTAATTAAGTTAACTTATCCTTGAAGAAAAAATTTATGGACATGAATACTCTGATGTTGTAAAAAGGCTTTAAGTTATATGGATTTACAATGATGACTCTGAAATTAATACTCGTGTTTATGGTTTGGTTAGATTAATTATGGTTTGACTCACTTTGAGTTTAAGACTTAATTATAATTAACTGGGTTGGGGTGTGTCAGCTTTTGGTATGAGAGCCTAGGTTTTAGAGGTTTTGAAGTGAGAAGTATCTAGATTTGGCAGTGAATGTTAGAAATATATTTTATTTGATACTAACGATTATGTTAGGAAAGATATGTATATCTGAATGTTGTTATATCTTTGATTCATTTTAGATATAAGAGAATGGAAGGAGGGAATGTAAATGTGATAATAGAAGATGAGGCTTCAAATATTCCAGCAGAAGTGGAGGTTGAGCAACCTGTTCAGATAAATGTGGAACCCAAGCCAGAACAGCTGACAGATATGCAAAAAATGGCACGTGCTATGACTCTAATGGCAGAGAAGCAAGCTAGATTTATGGAATAGATGGAAGAACAACAGACCAGACAACTGGAGGCACAAGTATTGGCTAGGGCTGAGGAGGTGATACACCGGGAAGAAAGGAGTACTTCACATGAGAAATTTATTAAGATGAACCCATCATCGTTTGAAGGAGCAATTGATACAGCAGAGGCGGAAGTCTGGGTTAAAGATATTGAATTTATCTTTGGGGTAATGAGGATGCCTGAAAATCAACGGGTGACCTTGGTGGTGTATATGCTGAAAGGAGAAGCTAAGTACTGGTGGGATGCCACAAAACATTTGTTGATTACTCCAGGAGGTGGGAATGTGATCTCATGGGATGATTTTGTTAAAGTCTTGTATGACAAATATTTTCCCCCAAATGTATCAAAAACAAAAGGAGAAGGAATTTTTCATGTTAAATCAGGGGAGTATGACAGTTAGAGAATACGAAGCTAAACTTACAGCCTTATCTCAGTTTGCTTAGAGGTTTATACGGAATGAGGAAGATATGTGCAGCCGATTTCTTGATGGACTAGAGTTAGTTATTAAATTAAGGCTATCGGCTTTAGAGACTGTTGATTATTCAGCCTTGGTGAACAAAGCCCTGCTGGTAGAAAAGGATGTGAATGAAGTGAGAGGGAATCGAGAACGAGGTGTAAAGAGAAGAAGATTGAATCCATGTTATCAAAAGGGGAGTGATACAGAATATTCAAAACTTGGAGGGTAGAAATTTCAGCATGGTAGAGGTATGGGAGGTGGTTCGCAGAGGGGTGAGGCTAGTAGTGGAAAAGGTTCAGGAGCTTCAGCGCAAGGAGATTTGAATGTTTGTTTCTTTTGTGGTACATCGGGCCATATAAAAAGAAATTGCCCAAAGTTATAGAATATATAATGTTTTAACTGTCATCATAAGGGCCATCTGAGAAAGAATTGTCTTATGCTATCAAGAGCAGTTTCAGTTAGTAGTGTGGGGACTCATAAAGTATCATCTACAGGGAATACAACCAAGGGAAGGGATACTGGATAAGCTAGTGGATCGAAGACAGGAGGAAGAGTCTTTGCGATGACATTGCAAGATGCCCATGCTACACCAGAAGTGGTTACAGGTAAATTTTCTATTGCAAATAAAGATTTATATGCACTCATTGATCCTAGATCTACGCATTCATTCGTAGCATTGCATATTGTTTCACATTTGGGTAGACCATGTTCATTTCTCAATTGTGACTTATATATTTCTACCCCAATGGAAAGTATGATTTTGGTTGAGCACATTTATAAATATTGTGTCTTACGAATGGGTGAGCGAAATTTCTATGTTGATTTGATACCGTTGGCCATTAAAGATTTTGATATTATATTGGGGATGGATTGGTTATCATCGTATCATGCTTCCATTGATTGTTTTTTAAAAGAAGTTACATTTCATCTACCTGGTGAACCTGAGTTCCAGTTTATAAGAGAAAGGAATGTTGTCCCTAATTGTCCTATCTCAGCAATTAAGAGAAGAAAGTTATTGAGTAAAGGTTGTACAGGGTATTTAGATTATGTTGTTGATAGTAGTAAAGAGACAGTTAAAATTCAAGATATAACAGTGGTTAGAGAATTTTCTGACGTCTTCCTAGAGGAATTTCTAGGATTGCCACCCGATAGAGAAGTAGAGTTTTCCATTGAATTAATTACATGTATTGGTCTAATTTCTCTTGCTCCATATAAAATGGCACCAGCGGAGTTGAAAGAATTAAAAGTGCAATTACAAGATTTGATAAGCAGATGTTTCATTTGGCCTAGTGTTTCTCCATGGGGAGCCCCAGTGTTATTTGTGAAAAAGAGAGATGGGACAATGCGATTATGTATTGATTATCGGTAGTTGAATAAGGTGACCATCAGAAATAAGTACCCTCTACCTCGTATCGATGACTTGTTTGACCAATTATAGGGGGTACAGTATTTTCGGAGATTGATTTGAGATCAGGTTATCACCAATTGAAATTAAATGATAGTGATATTTCCAAAACATCTTTTCGGACTCGATATGGGCACTATGAGTTTTTGGTGATGCCATTTGGATTAACTAATTATCCAGCAGTTTTTATGGATTTGATGAATCGAGTATTCCACCCTTTCATTGATTCATTTGTGATTGTATTCATAGATGATGTGTTGAATTACTCACGTAGCATGGAGGAACATGAGAAACATTTGAGACTTGCATTGCAGATTTTGAGAGAGAAGAAATTGTTGGCTAAATTCAGTAATTGTGTGTTTTGGTTGAATGAAATTGTGTTTTTAGGGCACGTTGTCTCGGAAAATGGGATATATGTTGATCCAAAGAAAGTGGAAGCAATTGTTGAATGGGAGAGTTCTAAGAATGTGACAGAAATTAGGAGTTTCCTAGGATTGGCAGGTTACTATCGCAGATTCATTAAGGGATTTTCAGCAATAGCATTACCATTGACAAAGTTGACTCGTAAAGAAGTGAAGTTTGTGTGGGATGAAGAATGTGAGAGGAGTTTTAAAGAATTAAAGAATCGGTTGGTTTCAGCCCCTATACTTACTATTCCATGTGGGAATGAGTATTTTGAGATCTATATAGATGCATCATTTTAGGGTTTAGGATGTGTTGTTATGCAGAATGGGAAGGTAATAGCATATGCTTCCAGATAATTAAAGACGCATGAACGAAATTACCCTACACATGATTTGGAGCTAGCAGCCATTATTTTTGCTTTAAAGTTGTGGAGACATTACTTTTAAGGAGAAACTTGTGAGATATTTACAGATCATCAAACTTTGAAATACTTGTTTACAGCGAAAGAACTGAATTTGAGACAGAGGCGTTGGATAAAGTGTATTAAAGACTATGACTGTACCTGGGAAGGCCAATGTAGTAGAAGATGCTTTGAGTCGAATATCATCAGGGATTATTGGTTGTATACGGTGTGCCCGTGTTGGAAATATTCTTGACTTGGCATCGATGGGGATGGAATTGAAGATTTCAAAAAGGGGAGGATTATTAGCACATGTCACAGTGAGACCTTTATTGGCAGAACGCATACGAAATTTGCAGATCAGTGATCTATTCCTTGATAAGAAGAAAGAACATGTCCTTGATGGTAAAGAGAGTGACTTTGAGATTAAGAATTATGAATCGTTGTGTTATAAAAATAGGATTTGTGTACCGAATGACCCCCCCTTAAAGAAGGATATATTAGAAGAGGCACATAGTTCTATTTACTCTATGCATTCGGGAGGTACCAAAATGTACAGAGATTTGAAAGAGTATTACTGGTGGAACAATATGAAACGTGAGATTGCACACTTCGTAGCTAAATGTTTAGTATGCCAGCAAGTAAAGGCGGAGCATCAAAAGCCAGCAGGATTATTACAATCGTTGCCTATTCCGAAATGGAAGTGGGAACATATAACGATGGACTTTGTTACAGGATTACCCCGATCACCAAAGGGGCATGATTCTATTTGGGTTATTGTAGACCGAATGACGAAGTCGGCCTATTTTCTTCCAATTAAGACCACCTACACTGTTGACAAGTATGCACGTATGTACGTTGATGAGATTATGCGTTTACATGGGGAACCAGTGTCAATTGTATCAGATAGAGATCCAACATTCACTTCTAAGTTTTGGCCTCGTCTCCAGAATTCCATGGGCATAAGTTTGAAGTTCAGTACTGCGTTTCATCCATAAACTGATGGGAAATCAAAAAGGATAGTTCAAATATTAGAAGACATGTTACGAGCCTGTGTATTTTACTTTAAAGGTAGTTGGGATGATCATTTGACATTGATGGAATTTTCATATAATAATAGTTATGATTCGACTATTGGTATGGCTCCTTATGAAGCCTGATATGGGAGGAGACGTAGAACGCCTTTGTGTTGGAATGAAGTAGGTGAAAGGAAAATTTTGGGTCCGGAATTGATAGATATGACGACTGAGAAGGTCAAAATTATTCGGGAACGGATAAAGATAGCGCAAAGAAGGCAAGAAATTTATGCAGATAAGAGGAAGCATCCATTGGAATTTCAAAAGGGGGATTTTGTATTCCTATGTATTTCACCATGGAAAGGCGTCATGAGGTTTGGGAAAAAGGTGAAACTAAGTCCAAGATACATTGGACCATATGAGGTGTTGGAAAGAATTGGGACCCTGGCATATGGATTAGCATTACCTCCAGATTTATCGCATTTACATGATGTGTTTCACGTATCTATGCTTCGTAAGTATTTGGCAGATCCATCTCATCAGTTGAAAACTCAACCAATTGAACTGAAGGAAGACTTGTCGTACATCGAGGAAGCAAGGTAAATTATTGATCGTAAGGAGAAAATATTGAGAAATAAAGTTATTTCCTTAGTTAAAATTATGTGGATGAGCCATGGAATTAAAGAAGCAACTTGGGAAATGGAGGATAGCATGAAGAAACAGTATCCCCATTTGTTTGGTAAGTGACCTTTATATTAAATTTCGGGGACGAAATTTTCTAAGGGGGGTGAGTTGTGACAACCCGAATATAATTATGATAAATTATATTTAAATTATGCTTTCACTATGGGATATTAATAATTTTTTATTAGTATATCTAATGTTAAGTGATTATGTTTAGTCTAATCCTACTTTCATAAATCATGAAATGTCGAATTATTAACAAACACAAAATTTTGTTGGTTTTGATAGAAATGTTCCTGTTAGAGACTAGTTTTGACGCTTATAACATTACAATTGACTTGAGGTAAAAACTAGATAGTTATAGACATGTGATTTAGGGTTGTAACACAATAAACAGGGCATCAAACGGATGTACGAATAAGAAGTTAGGTCAAATTTACGAACAAGGGGCAAATATGTCAATTCCCTTTAAGTGGTAAATTTTCTTTTATTAAACGAAATGGTTTAATTTTATTGGTTGGATTGGGAGGCAGACTCGGCTGACCTTATACCCTTTAAATAGATTTATTCTTTATCCCAAATCAGCCATGAAAGGGTTTTACCTCGAGGAAAGAGAATTTGGGAGTTTAGGAAGGAAAAGTGAGGAGAACAAGTGTAGAAAAATCCGTAGAAATTACGTAAAAGTCCCGAAGGTAATACTAGTCTCAAAGCTTTTTATTTTTCTTATATTATTGATTTATATGATATAAATCATCATAAGTTTACGAAAGTTTCAGCCCTTTATATATATGTATGGTTAGACGCAAGTTTATGTTAAGTTGAATGTAGAAACCCTTAAAATTACTTTGTATTGAAACCCCTTGTATTCAAACTTTCATATCTCCTTGTGTACTTATTGGAATTGAGAAATTCCAATTGGATATGAAATTAGACTCATATGTTGATATCATATCCGAAAATTAGAATTTATCTCCTTGTGGTTAGGCCTTAATGATGATTTCAAGTTTGTACATAGTAGCTATTTGTATACTTGATTTCTATGTATGCCATTAGTTTAGTCAAGATTTTGAGATAGCAAATGAAGTCAAAAAATTATGAAACTGTAATTATGTACTATTCAGTATGTGTACTAGAAAATTTTTGAAAATCATGCAATGTTATGCTGTAGAAAAATTATGAAAATTCTTGCAAGTTGAAGGAACAATAGAGGAGCTTGTAGGGCAGATTTCTTGTGTTGTAAAGAAATGGTCATAACTTGATCTAGGAATCTTGGAAAATTACACCTCTACTTGTATTGGAAATTATATTCATATATGTTTTCATATTGATAAGGTTGGACCCCTGTATTTACACAATTTAGGAATATTGGATGGTTGAATATAGAGGGCAATAATCTGAGGCCACACTGGATACACCATAAAAGGATATTATTATCTCCTCTTTCCAAAGAGTATTTTGAATACATGTTTCATGTGTATATACATTTAGAAGTATACTTTCATGTTACTTAGTTTCGGTAATAAATTCCTTATGAGGTATTTCTTACGATTGAATGTTCATAACTTTATTAATATGGATAACATTGTTTTGTCTTTACTCATGGTTTATGAAATGTGACTTAAGTGGAATTATGTTGTTGGTGAATAGTCATGAAAAATTACATAATTATGTTAGGATAATACTTATAATTGATTTCAGTACTGATTTAGTTGGATTGATAGGTGTAAGGTCTAATCAACCAAGTTTAGCTCCACCCGAAGGAAATATGAATACATAGTTGTCAACCAAGGTGAGTGTACTCACTCGAATGATGTATTTGTATACTGTTATGAATATGATAATAATGTTTTGAATATAAAATAGTTCATTTCGATTTATAGAAATGGGAGTTTACTCCTCGAACCGAAATGGGGGAGATTTGTCTATTAATGACAAGGGGTTACTCCTCGACCACGAATAGGGGAGAATTGTCTATTTAGACAGGATATGTGAATCATGATTCTGAAAAGTTGGTCATTCATTATGAATGAGCCGGATAAGTTAATACATAATTATATGGACATGATTTATTGCATTTAAATTCATGAAGCAGTATAGTAGTGATGCATTCACTGGGCTATTTTGCTCATGGTTCCTATGTTCACATTTTTCAGGTAACGCGATGTCACTGCCAAATCTAGGCAGTCGGGTTGGGTTAGTTAGGAACGAAAGAAACAATGATTTTGTATAAATGTAAATGATGTAATTAAGTTGACTTATCCTTCAAGAAAAATTTTATGAACATGACTACACTGATGTTGTAAAAATGCTTTCAGTTATATGGATTTACAATGATGACTCTGAAATTAAAACTCGTGTTTATGGTTTGGTTAGATTAATTATGGTTTGACTCACTTTGACTTTAAGACTTAATTATAAGTAACTGGGTTGGGGTGTGTCAATTACACCCCCCCCCCCACACACACACTATATATAGAGGTCATCCTCTACCTTGGAAAGGGAGCGTAAAATTACAACCCTAGCTGAAACTCTATCAAATGATACAGTAGAGAGAGAAAGCTTGAGAGATTGTATCCTTTGCTTTTAAAGCCTTATTTTTGTGACCTTACTCACTCACTTGCACAGTGGACGTAGGCCTAATTAGCTGAACCACTTATATATTGGTGCTCATCCACTTCTCCTCACCTCTTTCATACGTATACTTGCATATATATATACTCTTGTGCTGCCATTATTATCACTGATTTGAGATTACAAACACCTTGAAGGGTGGTGTTGTTTCCAGCATCAACAGCGACCAATATAACCCGCAAGAAGCAATCATATAGTCACCGGACTCGTGGTTTGAGAGAACAAAAATTTGCAAAATGATAGACTTAGACTGAAAAACATGTCGTCAAAGGGTGAAAACATAAAATAGCCAAAAATCGGCCCTGTAAGAGGCACAAACACCTCGCACATGACTAATGTTACTAGTAAGAAGCGACCATATAGTCACAGGACTCCCAATTTGGGAGTACGATGAAAATTTACAAAGTGTTAGACTCAGTCTTAAAACAAGTCGTAAAGGGATGAAAATGTAAAAAAACAAAAAACGGACCCATAAGAGGCACGAACACCTCTCATGGGATAATGTAGCTCACATGAATTAACCGCGTAGTCACAAGACTCTCGGTTTGAGAGAAAAAAAAATTGTAAACTCTTAGACTTACGTTTAAACAAGTCGTCATAGGGTGAAAACATGAAATAAACACAAAATGGTCCCGTAAGAGGCATGATCTCCTAGCACGGGACCAACGTAACACATTGGAAGCGATCGAGTAGTCACAGGACTCTCCATTTGAGAGAAAGACAAAAATTCACAAATTTCTTATCTTAGGCTTAAAATCATGTCGTCAAAGGGTGAAAACATAAAACAACCACAAAACGACCATGTAAGAGGCACGAACACCTCGCACAGGACCAATGTAACCCATTGGAACCGATCGTGTAATCCCGGGACTCTCGATTGGAGAGCAGTAAAAATTTGTAAATTATTTAACTTAGGCATAAAAACATATCGTCAAATGGTTAAAACATAAAACAGCCACAAAACAACCACGTAAGAGGCACGAACACCTCACACGGGACCAATGTAACCCGCAAGCAGCCATCACATAGTCACGGGAATCCCGAATTTAGAGCATGATGAAAATTTGTAAAATGTTAGACTTTGGTTTAAAAATAAGTTGTCAAAGGGTGAAAATGAAAAACATCAACAAAACAGCCCTATAAGAGGCATAAACACCTCACATGGGACCAATGTAACCCATAGGAACAGACCGTGTAGTGACGGGACTCCCGATTTGAGAGAATGATGAAAATTTCCAAACTGTTAGGCTTAGGCATAAAAACATGCCATCAAAGGGTGAAAAATATAAAATAGCCACAAAGCAGCCCCATAAGAGGCATGATCACCTCGCAGGGGACCAGTGTTACTCGCAGGAGCCGACTCTGTAGTCACGAGACTCCTGATTTGAGAGCACAAGGAAAATTTGAAAATTGTTGGACATAGGCTTAAAAACATGCTATCAATGGGTGAAAATGTAAAATAACCACAAAATGACCCCATAAGAGGCACGAACACCTCCCACGGGACCAAGCTAACCCATAGGAACTGATCGCATAGTCATGGGACTCTCGTTTGAGAGCATGATAAAAATTTGTAAACTAGTACACTTAGGCTTAAAAACATGCCACTAAATAGTGAAAAAGTAAAATAGCCACAGTACGCCCCAGTAAGAGGCATGAACACCTCGAACGGGACCAATCTAATCGGGAGAAAGCGATCACATAGTTACAGAATTATATATTTGAGAGCACGATAAAAATTTGCAAACTATTAGACTTTGGATTAAAAATAAGACTTTAAAGGGTGAAACTGTAAAACAACAATAAAACACCTCGTAAAAGGGACGAACACCTCGCACGGGACAAATGTAACCCGTAGGAACCAACCCCATAGTCACGGGACTCCCGATTTTTGAGCACAATGAAAATTTGCAAATTGTTAGACTTAGGCTTAAAAATATGTCGTAATCGGGTGAAAACATATATCAGTTGCAAAAGAGCCCCGAAAGAAGCACGAAAACCTCGCATGGGACTAATGTAACCCGCAGGAAATGACCTAGTATACACAGGACTCCCAATTTGAGAGCACAATGAAAATTTACACACAATTAGACTAAGGCTAAAAAACATGTCGTCAAAGGGTAAAAAACTAAAACAACCATAAAATGACCCCGTAGGAGGCGCGAACACCTCGCACGGGACCAATGTAACCCGCATGAATCGATCGCATAGTCACGTGACTCCTAATTTGAGAGCACAATAAAATTTTGAAAACTATTAGACTTAAAATTAAAAACATGTCATCAAAGGATGAAATTGTAAAAGATCACGAAACGGCTACATAAAAGGCGCAAACACCTCACACGTGACCAATTTAAGCCGTAAGAATCGATCGCATAGTATCTAGATTCGCGATTTGAGAGCACGATGAAAATTTATAAAATGCTAGACTTACGCTAAAAAACATCCTGTCAATGTAACCCGCAGGAAACGACCTAGTATACACGGAACTCCTGATTTGAGAGGACGATGAAAATTTTCATACTATTAGACTAAGGCTTAAAAACATGCCATCAAAGGGTAAAAACAAAAAATAACCCTAAAATGACCCCGTAGGAGGTGCAGACACCTCACACGGGACCAATGTAACCCGTAAGAACCGATCGCATAGTCATGGGACTCCCGGTTTAAGAGCACAAAAAAAAATTAAAAACTTTTAGACTTAGGATTAAAAACATGTTTTCAAAGGCTGAAAACCTAAAGCAGCAACAAAATGGAGGCGTAAAAGGCACAAACACCTCGCACGCGACCTATGTAAACCGCAAGAAGCGATCACATAGTCACTAGACTCACGGTTTGAGAGCACGATGAAAATTTGCAAAATGTTAGACTTAGGATGAAAAACATGTCGTCAAAGGGTGAAAATGAGAATTAGCCAAAAATTGACCTCGTAAGAGGCAGGACCAATGTAACTCGCAAGAAGCAATCGCGTTGTCACGGGACTCCCGATTTGAGAGAATGATGAAAATATACAAACTGTTAGACTTAGTCATAAAACTTGTCGTGAAAGGGTCAAAATGTAAAACATCCACAAAACGGACGTGTAAGGAGCACGAACACCTCGCACAGGACCAATGTAACTCCCACGAATCGACTGCATAGTCACGAGACTCTCGGTTTAGTAGAATGACAAAAATTTACAAATCCTCAGACTTAGGCTAAAAACATGCCGCCATAGGGTGAGAAAATGAAAGAGACACAAAATGGCCTCGTAAGAGGCACGATCTCCTAGCGCGGGACCAATGTAACTTGAAGGAAGCAATCGCATAGTCATGGGACTCTTTATTTGAGAGCATGACAAAAATTTGCAAACTATTGGTCTTACATTTTCAAACATGTCATGAAAGGGTCAAAACATAAAATAGCCGCAAAATGGCCCCGTAAGTGGCACAAACACCTTACACGGGACCAATCTAACCCACAGGAACCGACCGCGTAGTCACGGGACTCTCGATTTAAGAGCATGATAAAAAATTTCAAACTATTTGAATTAGGCTTAAAAACATGCTGTCAAAGGTTAAAACATAAAATAACCACAAAACGGCCCCGTAAGAGGCACGAACACCTCGCACGAGATCAAATTATCCCTAAGAAGGGATCGTGTAGTCACGTGACTCTCGATTTGAGAGCACGATGAAAATTTCCAAACTCTTAGACATAAGCTTAAAAACTTGGCGTCAAAGGGTGAAAATATAAAATCACCACAAAACGGACCCCATAAGAGGAACAAACACCTCGCACGGGTCCAGTGTAACCCGAAGAAAGTGACTGCAAAGTCTCGGTACTCCCAGTTTGAGAGCATGATGAAAATTTCAAAATTGTTAGACTTTGGATTAGCAACAAGCCGCCAATGGGTGAAAATGAAAAATATCCAGAAATTGGCCCCGTAAGAGGCACGAACACCTTGCAAGGGGCCAATTTAACCGTAGGAAGCGACCGCATCATTAGGGGAAGCCCGCTCTGTGAGCACAAGGAATTTTGACAAACTCCTAGACTTAGGCTTAATAACAAGCTATCAAAGGGTGAAAACGTAAAATAACCACAAAACGACCCTATAAGGGGCACGAACACCTCGCAAAGGAGTAATGTAACTCGCAGTAATCGATCGTGTAGTCATGAGACGCTCGATTTGGAAGCACGACAAAAATTTGAAAATATTAGAATTAGGCTTAAAAACATGTCGTCAAAGGGTCAAAACGTAAAATAGCCGAAAAGCAATTCCGTAAGAGGCACGACACATCACACGGGACCAATGTAACCCATAGGAACCGACCATGAAGTCATGGGAATCCTGGTTTGAGACAACGATGAAAATTTTGAAACTCTTAGGCTTAGGCTTAAAAACACGCCGTCAAAGGGTGAAACATAAAATAGCCACAAAACAGCCCCATAAGAGGTACTAACACCTTCCACAGGACCAATGTTACTTGCAGGAATTGACCGTGTTCTCACGGGACTCCCCATTTAAGAGCATGAAGAAAATTTGCAAAATGTTAAACATATACTTTAAAATATGACATCAAAGGGTGAAAACCTAAAATAGCCACAAAATGGCCCCCTAAGAGGCACGAGCACCTCGCACAGGACCAATGTAATCCATAGGAAGCCACCGCATAGTCACGGGACTATCAGTTTGAGAGCACGATGAAAATTTACAAACTATTAGAGTTAGCCTTGAAAATATGTCGTCAAAGGGTGTAAAAGTAAAATAGCCACATTACACCCCCATAATAGGCATGAATACCTCGAATGGGACAAATGTGACCAGGAGGAAGTGACTATATAGTCACGAGATTCTCAATTTCAACGCACGATGAAAATTTGCAAACAATTAGACTTAGGCTTAAAAACATGCCTTCAAAGGGTCAAAATGTCAAACATCCGCAAAAGGACCTGTAAGAGACCTGAATACCTCGCTTGGGAACAATATAACCCGCGGGAAATAACCTCATAGTCACGGGACTCCCAATTTGTGAGCATAATGAAAAGTTACAAATTTTTAGATTTAGGCTTAAAAACATGCCTTATAGGGTGAAAATGTAAAATAGTCGCAAAACGGCCCCGAAAGAGGCAAGAACACCTCACACGGGACCAATGTAACTTGTAGGAACCGATCGTGTATACACGGACTCCTGAGTTGAGATCATGATGAAAATTTGCAAACTATTATACTTAGGTTTAAAAACATGTCGTCAAAGGGTGAAAATATAAAACAGCCAAAAAATGGCCCCATAAGAGGCATGAACACCTCACACGGGACCAATGTAACCCACATGAACTGACCATCTTCTTACGGGACTCTCGATTTGAGAGCACAACAAACTTTTAAAAGTAGTCAGACTTAGGATAAACATGTTGTCAAAGGGTGAAAATGAAAAACAATAAAAAATGTTGCGTAAAATGCATGAACACCTAACACAGTACCAATGTAATCCGCAAGAAGTGATCTCGTAGTCACAAGACTCACGGTTTTAGAGCACGATGAAAATTTTCAAAATGTTAGACTTGGTATTAAAAACATGACGTCAATGGGTGAAAACGCAAAATATCCAGAAACTAGCCCCGTAAGAGGCACAAACACCTAACACAAGACCAATGTAACCTATAGGAAGTGACTGCGAAGTCACGGGACTCCCGATTTGAGAGCATGATGAAAGTTTCCAAACTGTTAGACTTAGGCTTAAAATGTGCCATTAATTGTTGAAAATGAAAAATAGCCACAAAATGGACCCGTGTGTGGCACGAACATCTCGCACGGGACAAATGTAACTTGTAAGAATTGACTGCGTAGTCTCGAGACTCTCGGTTTGAGAGAATGATAAAAAATTACAAACTTAGACGTAGTGTCAAAGGGTGAAAATGTAAAATAGCCAAAAACTAGCCCCATAAGCGGCACAACCACCTCACACGGGACCAATGTAACTCGCAGAAAGCAACCGCATTGTCACGGGACTCTCGGTTTGAGAGCACGATGAAAATTTGTAAACTATTGACTTCGGCTTAAAGACATGTCATTAAAGGGTGAAAATGTAAAAAAAAAGTCATAAAACGGCCTCGTAAGTGGCACGAACACCTCGTATGGGACCAATGTAACTCACAAGAACTAATCACGTAATCAAGGGACTCCTGATTTAAGAGCACGATGAAAATTCACAAACTGTTAACCTTAAGCTTAAAAACAAGTTATCACGAGTGGAAATGTAAAATTGCCACAAAGTAGCCTCTTAAAAGGCACGAACACCTCGCAAGGACCAATGTAACCCATAGGAATTGATCGCGTGCATAGTCACGGCACTCCTAGTTTGAGAGAACGATAAAAATTTGTACATTGTTAAACTTTTGCTCAAAAATATGTCATTAAAGGGTAAAAACATAAAATAGTCACCTAAGAGGCATGAACACCCTACACGTGTCCAATGTAACTCGCAAGAAAAATCGAGTAGTCACGGGACTCTTGGTTTGAGAGCATGATGAAAATTTGCAAAATGTTAGACTTAGGCTTAAAAACATGCTGTCAAACGGTGAAAACGTAAAATAACCAAAAATTGGCCTCGTAAGAGGCACAAAAACATCGCACAGGGCCAATGTGACCCACAAGAAGCGATCACGTAGTCATAGGACTCTCGATTTGAGAACACGATGGAAATTTTAAAAAATTTAGACTTTGGCTTAAAACCATGCCGTCAAATGGTGAAAATGTAAAACAGCAACAAAACGGAGCCGTAAGAGGCACGAACACCTCACACGGGAATAATGTAACTCACAGGAATTGACCGCATGCCTAAAATATTAAAATTGTTACACTTAGGCTTAAAAACATACCATGTAAGGGTGAAAAAGTAAAATGGCCAAAAATCGGACCTATAAGAGGCATGACCATCTCACACGGGACTAATGTACCCGTAGGAAGCGATTGTATAGTCACAGGACTCCCGGTTTGAGATTATTATGAAAATTTACAAACTATTATACTTAGGCTCAAAACCATGTTGTCAAAGGGTGAAAATGTAAAATATTCACAAAATAGCCCCATAAGTGGCATGAACACCTCGCACGGGACGAAGTAACCCAAAGTAACCGATCGCATAGTCTGGGACTCCCAGTTTGAGAGCACGATTAAAATTTTCAAATTGTTAGACTTTAGGTTAAAAAAATTTAGTCAAACGGTGAAAATGTAAAATAGCCACAAAACGACCTCATAAGAGGCACGAACTCCTTGCAAGGGAGCAATGTAACTTACAAGAATCGATCGTGTAGTCATGGGACTCCAGGTTTGAGAGCATGATGAAAATTTTCAAACTCTTTGACATAAGCTTAAAAACTTGACGTCAAAGGGTGAAAACATAAAATCTCAGCAAAATGGCCCCCATAAGAGGCACAAACACGTCGCACGGGACCAATGTAATCCACATGAACCGATCACGTAGTCACGGGACTCCCAGTTTGAGAGTACGAGTAAAATTTTCAAACTGTTAGACTTAAGCTTAAAACAATGTCGATAAAAGACGAAAATGTAAAATAATCACAAAACGCCCCCTAAGAGGAACGAACACCTCGCACGAGACGAATGTAACTCATCAGAATCGATCATGTAGTCATGGGACTCCAAGTTTTAGAGAACGATTAAAATTTGCAAACTCTTTGACATAAGATTAAAAATTGGACGTTAAAGGGGGAGAACAAAAAATCTCCGCACAACGGCCCCCATAAGAGGCGCAAACACCATGTACGAGACCAACGTAACCTACAGAAAGCGACTCCCGTTTTGAGAGAATAATAAAAATTTCCAAATTATTAGACTTAGGCTTAAAAATGGTTATGAAAGGATGAAAATATGAAACAAACACAAAATGGCCCCGTAAAAGGCATTAACACCTCGCACATGACCAATGTAACCTGCAGGAAGTGACCACATTGTCACGAGACTCCCAATTTGAGAGAATGATGAAAATTTGCAAATTGTTAGACATAAGCTTAAAAACATGCCATCAAAGGGTGAAAATATAAACTAGACACAAAACATCCGCATAAGGGGAACGAACACCTCGCTCGGGTCCAATGTAATCCGCAAGTACTGAATGTATAGTCATGAGACTTCCTGTTTGAGAGCACAATGAAAATTTTCAAACTATTACACTTAGGCTTAAAAACATTAAATAGCAACAAAACAGCCCCGTAAGAGACATGAACGCCTCGCATTGGGACCAATGTAACTCATAGGAAAGGACAACAAATTCTTGAGACTCATGGTTTGACAGCACGATGAAAATTTACAAATTGTTAGACTTAGGCTTAAAAACAAGTCGTGAAAGGATTCAAACATAAAAAAGCAACAAAAGAGACCTGTAAAAGGCCCAAACAGATGGCACGGGACACATGTAACTCTCACGAACTGACCATGTAGTCACGGGACTCCCAGGTTGAAAGAACTATGAAAACTTTCAAATTGTTAGACATAGGCTCAAAAACATGTCGTCAAAGGGTGAAAAGGTAAAATAGTGACAAAATAGTCCTGTAAGAGGCACGAACATCTATATAAGGCCAATGTTACTCATTGAAACTGATAGTGTAGTCACGGGACTCTCGGTTTGTGAGCACAAGGAAATTTTGCAAACTGTTAGACTTGGACTTAAAAATATTACATCAAAGGGTGAAAAAGTAAAACAACCACAGGATGCCCATCTAAGAGGCACGAACACCTACGGACCAATGTAACCCGAAGGAAGCGACCTCTTATTCACGTGATTCCCTATTTGAGAGTACACTGAAAATTTGCAAACTTTTATACTTAAGCTTGAAAACATGCCTTCAATGGGTGAAAATATAAAAAAACAACAAAACGACCTCATAAGAGGCACTAACACCTCTCACGGGACCAATGTAACCCTTAGGAACCAACATCATGGTCATGGGACTCCCAGTTTGTAAGAACAACGAAAATTTGCAAATTATCAGACTTAGGCTTAAAAACTTTCCTTCAAAGGGTAAAAATGTAATATGGCCGCAAATCGACCTCAAAAAAGACAGGAACAACTCGTATGAGACCAATGTAACCCACAGGAACCGACCATGTATACACGGAACTCCCGATTTGAGAGCACAGTGAAAATGTAAAGCTATTAAACTTAGGCTTAAAAACATGTCATCAAAGGGTGAAAAGGTAAAACAACCACAAAACGACCACATAAGAGGCACAAACACCTTACACAGGATCAATGTAACCCACAGGAACTGACCTCGTATTCACGGGACTCCCGGTTTGAGAGCACGATGAAAATTTGCAAACTATTTGACTCAGGAAAAAAACATGCTGTCAAAGGGTGAAAATGTGAAACAGCCACAAAACATCTGCGTAAGAAGCACAAAAACCTTGTACAAGACCAATGTAACTCCTAGGGATCGATCATGTAGTTACAGGACCCCCGATTTGAGAGCACAAGAAAAAATTTCAAAGTGTTGTACAAAAACTTATAAACTTGATGTCAAAGGGTGAAAACATAAAATAGCTGTAAAACGACGCCATAATAGGTAAAAATACCTTACACGGGACCAATGTAACCTGTAGGAAGCAATCCTGAAGTCTCGGGTTTCCTTGTTTGAGAGCAAGATGAAAATTTACAAATTGTTGTACTTAGGCATAAAAATAAGTCATGAAAGGACAAAAATGTGAAATAGTCACAAAATGGCCCCATAAAAGGCATGAACACCTCTCACAGGACCAAAGATACCCAAAGGAAGTGACGGCGTTGTCACGATACTCTCTGTTTGAGATCCCAATGAAAATTCGAAAATTATTATACATGAGCTTAAAAACATGCCATCAAAGGGTGAAAACATAAAATAGCCACAAAACATCCCCGTTAGAGGCATGAACACCTCGCGCAGGTGTAATGTAACCCGTAAGAATTGATCATATAGTCACAAGACTTTCGGTTTGAGAGAACAATGAAAATTTGCAAACTATTGGGCATAATCTTAAAGACTTAACTGTATAGGGGGCTTGAAGGTAATCCAGAGATTAGGGATAATTCCCCAATTAGCAGTAGTGGTTGGGATTAAGCACCCGAGGTAGCTCAAGCGTGGCAACTCAGTGTGGAAGCTTAGCATGGCAACTCATACTTTAGCTTATTGTGTTAGTCATATTGTATCTTTGTTTATATTAACTTTAAGATATAATGGTTGTAATGATGTAACAATAATAATAACGAGTTTTTGTGTGAGGTCAAATGGTACTTATGAGAGACCAGGCTTGGCAGGGCCTGGGAGAGCTTTCATGATCTATCGAATGACCTCGTCGTGGAAACTTTAGAGGGACCTGGTTTGGAGGATTGAGAATTGAGGCACCGTTGGGGCTTGTCCTGACCATCTTAGATACTCCTAGTAAAACACCGAAGGACCCTGACCGTGGAACCTTGGGCGGAGCAGCTTGGAGTTCCATCAGGCGTTGAGTTATGAACCAAACAACCCTCTACTTAATGTCACATCTACTGTATGTGATCTCACTAGCCAGATAAATAATGTCAGACCTACACTTGAGTAAACCATCACCGTATTTGGGGATGTCAAGTAGTTGGTGAGCTACCTCTGCGACAACAGCCCCTTGACACATAGTGGTTAGGCAAAAGGCATGTCTTAGCATTTAATGTTTATGACATGGAGACAACTAGTGCATCAGGTATTTAATGATGTGATATAAAGTATGAGGGATGTATTTCATAGTCTTTAATGACGGAGTTGCCTCAGGGATGGTGTGGGGGCTATTTAAGGACCCCAACCACCCTTGAGGAGAGGATGATCTTTTGTGAGTTTAAGAAGTTATTACTAGAGAGAATACACATCAGAGAGAGTTATTACAAGCCATAGGTCTTATTCACTTGCTATTGTCATTTATTATGAAGCTTTTAATACATGACAGAGATTCTTGAGAGTGTTTGGTGTGTTTGTCTGCCTACCAATGTGTATTTAGGGTGCTTACTTCTCTCTCCCTCTAGCTAAGTTACGTCTAAGTTCATTACTATCTTCTGAGTTATACACGAGAGATTTGTGAGTTTAAATTGAGTCTTATCTTCATTAGGTTTGTGTTTGCATGTTCTATCACTAATCCAATGTTTTGGATAATTAACTTATCATTACCGTACTCAAAAGGGGTTATGCCTCCATCTTATCTAAACTACCCTCTTACATTTGGCGACTCTGCTGGGGAGGAATTCTTCTAAGTAAGGAGTATGGCGCAAGATAATGTTAATCGAAGGCTCAACTTTGATGACATACAACACAATGAAAAGTAGGCTGTGAGAGAACTGGAGGCTCTAACGGATGGGTCTCCTTAAATAGAGGTACCTCCAGTTCAGGTGATGACATGTGCTCCAAGGGTGACACAAGCTTCCACAAGTGCAGCGTTAGGACCTACTCAGGTGGCGCTCTTCATGAGTAAGTTTTATGAGTTTTTACAAACTTCAGTAGCTTCAACAATGCTGGGAGGATTGGAAGCCCATGCCTTAGTTACACCACGGGCGGTTCCAACGGCCCCACCAGGTGCAGGCATGGCGAGAATAGTCCCATCAAGCATGCCCTCTGTTGTGAATCTAGCAGTGGGAACATCAGGAGAATCAATGGCCCCAATTGTGATGACTGCTCTAGCTACAACGGGAACTCATCCCATTGTGCCATTGGTTGTTTCCCTAGTAGCATCACCCATGGAGTAAATAAGGAAGGAGATGAAAAAAGAGATGATGAAGCTTATGCAAGCTTCCTCGCAATCTGTTGGTGAGGTAGATTCGTTTTATGATGACTTTCAAACACCTTATCCATATGAATACAACTATGATCCCTATCTAAAGGTCTATCTTCCTCTTATTTTTGAAAAATACAGAGGAAAAGGTTGGAACCTGAAGGAGCACATTAAGCGATTCATTAAACACTTGGGAGCACATTGCCATAACAAGAAGCTAAGGTTGAGGGAGTTTTCTAAATCCTTAACCGATAAAGCATATACCCGGTATTCCCATTTGGCTCCTAATAGTGTTTCTACATGGGAAGAGATGCACGTATTATTTGTTTAGAAGTTTTTTTCTGGCAGAAGATGAGTTTACCTTGACCCAACTGGGGGAGGGAGAAGTAACGACCTGGGGAAGAAGTTATGGCCTATGTTCGAAGGTTTAGGTAAAGATCCCTCGACGTGAGGTGGGATGCTAAAGAGTCCAAGTTATTACAGATTTATGCTGAGGGGCAACTTCCTTAGTACGTCTGCAATATTATCAATGAGACGCGCGAGGGGACATTTTTGGCGTTCTTAAAAGCGGCAAGAAATATCTCATGGGTGGTACGGCCCAATATGGTGGTGGTTCCCATGATTTTTAGGCAACCGATGCAACCCATTGGGGGGAGGTCTCATCCCCCACGGGTAGGATACACCGAGGGAGGAGATGGGGGCAAGGCACCGAAGAAGGAAAATAAGAGAAAGTTAGAAAGAAACAGGGAGGACCCACCACTATTACCTTGTACAGTAGAGGAGGCTGCCAACTGTTATAACGCGATGGTCCAAGGAGGAATGGTCTACGAACCAAAAGACATTCCCATTGGGGAACTCGATGCGGCAACGAAAGAGGATCCTAAGTATTGCTAGGTTCATCAGAGGATCCAGCATCCAACGGAGAGTTATTTTACACTGAGAAGAATCATCGACAAGTACATGAAGGCAGGGACGTTATAAATCCCTCAACAAAATGTCAAAAACAATCCGCTGCCAGCACATGGGTCCAGCCTTATGGTGGCCTATGATGAAGAAGAAGAGAGAGGAGAAAGGGAATCAACGACAAAATAAGAAGAGTATGAAGAAGCTCTGAAAGATTGTACGAGGGGAATGTCTAATGTAGTACTGGCCTCTGATGAGGGAACCACCAAAGATATTGAGGATGTGTACGTCGTTGAAGGTGAGGAAGCAGACCCATTCCTAGAGTACTGTGTAGTTTCGAAACCCCTAAAATTCACCTGGTTCTTCGACCAGGTGGGGATACCGAAAGAGAGTAGGTTGGAGATAACCCAAGTTGTACATGATATTACGAGGAAGAATTGAGTCCCTTCGCTGAGATGGAAGGGACCCATGGCCAGGTTGGTTAAGATATTTCTCTCAGAAGCAACCTTTAACGATGCAGATAGGGATGTAAGGTTCCCTCATAACAGTCCATTTTACGTGACCACCAACATCAAAGGAGTTAGCTTTGCAAGGAATATTATAGATGGAATCATGCCAATCAACTGTTTTCGTGTGTCTAATATTCTAGAGGAAAGGTTTGTCCCCATGCCCTTGGTGATTTCGAGGTATGACAACCAATCTTTCAAATCCATTGGGTATTTTAATGTTGGGATTATGATGGGAAATATGAGTTCCCATATCAAGTTCCATGTAATAGAGAGTGCAACTTCCTATCATCTACTAATAGAAAGGGTGTGGATGCACAACCAAGGGCTAGTTCCTTCTACGTACCCCCAATGCGCTAAGGAGAATATTAAGGGGACAGAGGTGACCATTAAGGCCAAAAAAAGGCCATTCGCTATCGAGGAAGCTCACTTGATAAACGAGGCATTTTACACTGAGTTAGAAGAGGATGTACGGGTCCTAATGAGAATAATTGAGGAGTCATGGGTTCCCTCGATCAGAGAAATGATGGGGAATTTAAGCAACCAGGGTAAAGAGGTTGCAAACAGCGTAAGAGCAATGACTGAAGGAGCTCATCTGGTGGTTCCTTGGCCCCAAAACATCTCGAAGCAGCTCAAAGATAGGATGACGCCTAGAGTTGATCCTATATAGCATGAGGTCCAAAGACAATGCGTGTTGAGCCGGTTCACAAGAAAAATAGTGGCCGAGGCTTCTAGAGAGAAGAGGAAAGCAGTCACCACTACCAGCAGACAATGTAAGAAAGTTATTACTAAAGAAGGAAAGGTGGTCTATCAATTGTAACGATGTGAGCGGGCGGTCGAGGAAGCTGATGATGAGGTTGACTCGATATATGAATGCTTTCTGGTGGATCAACGGGGACAATGTATGGTGATAGATAATTCCAGCATGCATGAATTTGTGGAGGAAGTCGCCGAGGAACCAGATTACATGGCAGATCAGTAAAAGCCACAGGCACAAGAGTTGAAGTAGTTGAAAAGAAGGAGAAAATTCGAGGCCCATCTTCATCTCGAAGGATCTTATTAAAGAGAAACAAAAGGCCTTGGTTGAGTTGATAGTTTATAGACGTCTTCGCGTGGAAATACATAGAGATGGAGGGGCTGGATGAGGCAGTGATCTTCCATAAGTTTAACGTAATGACATCATCCATTCTAGTGAAATAAGCGACGAGAACGTACAAGCCCGAGCCAGATTTGAAGCTCAAGGAAGAGGTTTAATGCTTACTAACGGCAGGGTTCATCACACCGATACAGCACCCACTCTGGCTATCTAGCATTATCCAAGTGGAAAAGAAAGACAAAAACTAAATAAGGATCTTGGTGGATTTTAGAGATTTGAACAGAGCTTGTCACAAAGATGAGTTCCCTCTTCCCTCCATCGATAGCTTGATAGATGAAACAGTCGGTCATGAGATTTATAGATTCATGGATGGGTATGTAGGGTGCAACTAGATCAAGATGGACCCTATGGATACAGAAAAAATAGCGTTCAGACAAGGTGATGCCGTTTGGACTCAAGAATGCTGGGGCAACAAACCAGAGAACAATCATGGCCATTTTCCACGACTTCTTCCACAAATTTATGGAATTCTTTGTGGATCATTTGGTCATCAAATTAAGGAAGGAGGAGTCCCATCTGAACGATTTGAGGAAGGTGTTCTCTCATTATAGGAAGTATAAATTGAAGATGAATCCACTGGTGTGTGTTTTTAGAGTGACGAGCGAGAAATTCCTAGACTTTGAGGTTAATAGACAAGGGGTACAGATGGACTGATGGACTAGGATAAATAGCGGGCGATCATGGAAATTCCATGTCCAAGAATGGCGAAAGAGCTGAAGAGTTTCCTCGGTAAGGTTTCCTACCTTAGAAGGTTTGTGCCAGGGTTGGATGAAATAACACACCCAGATGAAATTCAGGTGGGAGGAGGCTCACCAGGATTCTGTTGATGGACTGAAGAAGCTACTCATTTCACCATAGACCATGGTTCCCCCAAAGGAAGGAATATCGTTGTAGCTGTACCTCACATCCACTATGAGGTCCATGGGAGATTTTCTGGCACAAGATATTGGCGGGCAAGAAAGACCAGTCTACTACCTCAGCAGGATCATCCATAGGCTAGAAGTAAGATATAGTAGCTTAGAAAGGCATTGTTTAGTGTTAGTATTCATAGCATAAAAACTCAGACATTATATTTTGTTTTTACAATTCATATTGTAACTAGATGTGATCCTATTAAGTATTTGCTGGCAAGAACTATATTGATTGGCAGGGAAGCTATATGGTTCTTTATCCTATTTGAATATGACTTTAAGTGCATGGTTCCTCGCGTAATTAAAAGCCAGGAGTACGCCGATCTGCTGGCTATTTTACCTTTAGGAACGTCTGAGCCACCCAAGGAAAGTATCCCAGGAGATGACTTGTAGGCCAATCACCTAGACGCAATGGATAAGGAATGGACAATGTAGTTCGATGGATCCTCGGTGGAAAAGAAAGGAGGAGCAAGGGTTATCCTTTCAAGAGGAATGGAGGATATTTTCCTTTCCTACAAATTAGATTTCCCTTGCTCTAATAACGAGGCGAAATATGAAGCATTAGTGCTAGGGTTGCTAGAGGCTCTTTGAAGGTGATTCAAACATGGTGGTTCAGTAAGTGAATGGAGAGAACACATTGAAACATATGAGCCTGGCACCATACAGAACAATCATCCAGAGACTTCTTTGCCAGTTCCATCGGACCAAGATCAGGAGGCAGCCCAGAATGATGAACCACCACCCAGATGCCTATGCCACCATTGCCCAGAAAATGGTCATGAGGAGCGATACAACTATCGTCGTGATCCAATGAAAAATAACTCCTTTGATGGTACAATCAATTCTACCAATGGAAGAGGATGGGTACTGGATGGGAGAGATTAAGAGGAAACTGGAGGCTGGTTAAGGAACGATGAGGCTTAGAGAATTGGCCTAGTACTTTACAAACCACGAAAGCCTTTACTTCAAAAATGAAGGAGGATGGCTGTCGAGATGCATCGATCCAGAAGAGGCAGAGAAAAGATTAAAGAAAACACACGAAGTTCACTACGAAACAACTGAGATACCCCTCTATCAAAGAATGTAAAGGGATGGGTATTTTTAGCCTAAGATGAAATAGGATGCGGTAGAGCTACAACGAAAGTGTGATAAATGTCAGTTATTCTTTGAGGCAGCTGAATGTCACTTCGTGGAGGCTCAACCTGAATGGAGATAGGCCTATATTGACTTTATTAAAGATGGATTTGTCCCAATGGAGAAAATTGATGCGATGGGACTCAAGCGAAGGGCCCTAAGATTATATGTCCAGGAGGGACACCTCTATCGAAGGGGATACTTCAACAAGCCATTGCGTTATATCATGAAGGAAGAAGCAATCGAGGTCCTCAAATAGGCAGACGATCCAGCTCACATAGGAGGGGCCAAGTTATATGACCAGCTGATGTCTTTGGGATACTATTGGCTAATAATGGAGAAAGATTTAGTTAAGTTTGTTCGAAAGTGCAAGGCCTGCCAACTTCATAAAAATATGATCCATGCCCCATCAGTTGACTGACACTCCCTAAAAATGCCTTATCCTTTTCACACTTGGGCATTAGACCTGGTAGGGGCAATACACCCTTCTTCGAGGGGGGAGATATGGATACTAGTAGCAATGGAGTGCTTCACAAAGTGGGTTGAGGCGATACCACTGAGAAAGGAAATAGCGGGGGTGGTGAGAAACTTCATTAGAGAATACATAATTTATCGTTTTGGGATCCCAAAGGTTATCCTTTCAGATAATGGAACCCCTTTCGTCAATTTAGAAGTAATGATGCTCATAGACAAATACTCCATTGTCCATCACGGGGCATACCCAAAAGGAAACAGTCAAGCCAATGCGACTAACAAAACTTTGGTCAATATCTTGACTAAAATGATGGAGGATTTCCCAGGATTGTGGGATGACAAGATACAAGTCGTTTTATGGGCCTATCGGATGACTAAGAGGAAGCCCACAAGGTATACACCGTTATCTCTTGTTTATGGGGCCGAGGCGATTCTCTCAGTGGAGTTGAAAGTTCCTTAAGCTCTATATGCTTTGAGAAGTAGTATGATCCCTCAAAATAAGCATGTGTAGTTGGAAGCGTTAGATGAACACAGAGATAATACGATGAAACACTTTAAAATGTATACGGAATAGTTGTCCAGTGCATACAATAATTTAGTGATACCAAGGAAGTTCATGGACGGAGACCTTGTATTGAAGGCAGCAGTGAAACACATTAGGGGTATTCCTCTACCTAAGTTTGTAGTGAATTGGGAGGGACCCTTTATTGTAAAAGAGGATCAGGACTCAGGTTATTGCTTAATTTCTAAGATAGAAGAAGACAGACTATTTAAGATTAACAATAAATTATTGAAGGTCTATCATGTGTAAGCAATTATGTTTGGGGATGCTGATGTATTTGGCTATGGTTATGAATACACAAGTTCTTTTTATAATAAGTATGCAAGTTATTTTTATTATCACTCAAGTACAGATAAAAGAATTACTGAGTTTCATAAGCTATGCAAACAGTTTTAACACAAAGAAATGGCATGAGAAAATTGATATCTTTCTTCATTCATAAACTTTGGGGCATACAAAATTGGGAGCTATTGACCAAGAATTACATAAGAAGAAGAAGAAAAAAATACATATACAAAAACTCAATTGCCTAGGAGGAACCACATATCTAGGGAGGAGAAAAAATCTCCAGGAAGACCCAAAGAAGCTGCTAAGCAAGACCATTGGGCATTAACAGAAACCTCTAACCTTGTCTATGCTTGCGTGCATTCTATAGTGAGTTTTTCTCATTTTAGCTTCACTAGATACAGAGTTTCTTCGAGGTCCTCCACCTCCTTGTCAATAGCTTCAAGAAGAGATGCTAGCTCGACCAATTTATCCTCCTTTGCCTGCTGATCATCCTGATGTTTCCGCAAGAGTTCCCTCTGGATGTCCAGTCGTTGGCTCTTCAAGGTCTTCAAATGTGTGATAAGTGGGACAAAATGGAAGTCGTCACGACCCAAATCCCTCAGATAACCCATAAATTGGTTAAGGAGTGGTCGGGTAATGCTTGAGGTCGCATTGTTAGCAATTTCAACAACGATGGTGGCCATGCCTTAAAGCCTGTAACTCATAATGGAGATGTTTGACCACATTCAATCCACCGTGAATGTCTCAGGAAGATAATTTACAATTTGTTCAATGACCAGATGGTGGTTGGCAGGCATCTAAGGAGAACCCTGAAGTACCATCAGGCAGAATGCGTGAGGAGATACATCGACCAAAGGAAGCTCACAGCCAAACTCGCTCTCAGTAGTGGCACCGGTCATGGAACTTTGGTCATCGTGGTTAGAATCTTCTGAAACGATAGGTTCCCGATGTGGCAAGGCAATGGGTGAAGGAGGTGATGGAGAATCCTCTTGAGCAACCTGAGAACCTTTAGAGGAAATATGGAGGTTATGAAAAAAAATCTTAACAAGTGTTTTCGTTGTTAAGTCACCGATATAGGTGGAATTTTTGGAAAAATCTTAACAAGTGTTTTTCGTTTTTAATTCACTGATATAGGTGGAGTTTTTGGGAAAAAATCTTAACAAGTGTTTTCTTTGTTAAGTCACCGATATAGGTGGAGTTTTTGGAAAAATGTTAACAAGTGTTTTCGTTGTTAAGTCACCGATATAGGTGGAGTTTTTGGAAAAATCTTAACAAGTTTTTTCGTTGTTAAGTCACTGATATAGGTGGAGTTTTTGGAAAAATATTAACAAGTGTTTTCGTTGTTAAGTCACCTATATAGGTGGAGTTTTTGGAAAAATCTTAACAAGTTTTTTCGTTGTTAAGTCACCGATATAGGTAGAGTTTTTGGAAAATCTTAACCACTGTTTCCGTTGATTAAGTCACCAATATAGGTGGAGTTTTTGGAAAACCTTAACAAGTATTTTCAGTGTTAAGTCACCAATATGGGTGCAGTTTACGAAAAAACCTTAACAAGTGTATTCATTGATTAAGTCACCTACATAGGTGAAGTTTGAGAAAATGAGAAATATAGAGAAATTAGCGAAGTACCTCAACAGTAGTAGGAGAGAGAACATGAGTCACCATGGGGGCCATAATGGTAGAAACCATTGGAGGCAAGCTCATTGCCTCAGTAGCATTAACGGGGCCCTTGGCTGAAAAAGCTTCAATGGTAGGCAAACTTCCCTCGCCAATATAAGGTACTAAAGACAACATGGGTGAATCATCGAAAGAAGACGTTGGACCTTTAAGAGATGCCCCAATGAGAACAGTAGCACCAACCTGGGCCTAGGAAAGGAAAAGGCCGCTAAGAACAAAGGGCGGAGAGAGACTTGGAGAAAGATGAAAATGTAAAACCAAGTGTTAGACACATGGAGTAAACACAAAAGAATAAGGGGCAAGAATGCATCTAACTTACCCCCGTTATTGAACCAAAAAGAAGAACTGCAGTAAGGGGTCTTGTCAATGCAAGAGGAAGGAGAATGTTAGCTATTCATTGATGCCCCTTCCTCCTAAAATGGCCCAACATAGTAGAAATGATAAACAAAATAATGGGACAAATAAAAGATGTAAGACTTAGCAAGATATTTACCTGCGGGGCACTCTCCTCGACCACAATGAGGGGCAAAGGGACCTCTTTCTCCGATGGTAACTCAGAGGAGGCTACAGTAGTTCCCTCTAGTTGGCCAGGCATTTTAGTAGACCTAACGGTAGCAGCCCTCGTAGCAGCTTCTTTAGCCTATTGGGAGGATAGTCTCCGTGAGTAGGTAAGGCCTATCATGGGGTAACAAGGAGGATTGGTATCATCTTTAGAGATACCGCAACACCCACATGAAGTGGCTTACAAGGGGACTGGGAGGATTGGGCCATTCCTCTCCAACTCCCTGCACCAAAACATTTTCTTTTTGAGAAATGAGCAGATGCAACACACCATAAGAGAAGGGGAATAAGAAATAAATAATGCACACATAACTCGGATCCAGAGGGAGAACGAGAAGGTATAACCACTGGTAAAGATGACGGGAGGCAGCAGCAGAAAGAGCTGGCGATGGAGGTTTCTCAACCGTCTGTTTCTTCTAGGACTTGGTACCAAGCATTTTCTTCCTTGAGCTCATTGAACCACCACTATTTGGTACCCTCGACCTTCTTCTCATTTTTGTTGGTGGCTCACTGGGATCAACCACGATCTTGGGAAAAGTAGTCGAAGGAAGAACGACGACAGCGTGCCATTGGAATTCAGTATTTATTCTTGCAACTTCAGCTTGCACCGGCCTCCTCAGCTCTTCAGCTACCTCTGGAGATATGGGAGGGGGAACGAAGGTAATAGGTAACTCCTGTAAGGGAGATTGTTCTTGAAACTGGGTCTTAGAATTCAAGGACTTACACTTCTTAGCCTTCTTAGCAGGTGGCTCGGAAGGCCCTTCTCTCGTTGCAACATTAGTCAAAGGGGTAATTGGTTTGGCGGTTGTAGTGGCATTGGGTTTAGGCATGGTAATAGGAATCATGGGGCAGTATGGAGCAAGCTCAGTGGGAGGTTCTTTAGGGATCTGGCTTAGAGGGAACTCAATCCCAAGAACATAATTACCCTTCAACCCCAACTCTAAGGCAGAAAATAAAAGAATGGGAGGATACACGGGATCCCCCTCGACGAATTCAAAAATGTAGGCCAGTTGCCTCGGCCAGTACTTTGTTGCAAATAGAGGGGTCATGTCCCCTTACCTTGTGATATTGGGAATGGTGAATCGCCTATCCAGTGTAGAAATCACTCCCCACACAGCAGTTGAGGAAACAGAGAACACGCCTCGCTAAAGGAGACCTTGGGGTTGGATAATTGAAACACCGGGTGAGGAACCCCTTAATCAAAGATAAACTGACGGCTATATCGGTTGAGATTGTAGTGCTCGCTAGTGTATACCCACTCGGTGTAAGAGGTCAAGTAGCCTAGGGAAAATAGAAGGACCAAGGCTAGTGAGGGGTCTTCAGTAATTAGGTCTATAGTAGTTGCTTGGACCACTCTTGCCTCATGATTGAAAAAATCACAAGTATAGAGAAAAATATCCTCTTCATAGGGCCTCATCACAAAACTCAAAAAGTCATCGATAAAGGAGGTCAGCTCCTTTTGGCTTTTTCTCTTGTGATAAATAAAGGAGCGAAGGGGAAGGATTGCTTCCCTCGAAGGAGGGTTGTTGGTCTTGGCTGCTACGATCAGGAAACGCATATAGAGGAAGCCTATTAGGAGGACGTAGTTGGAAAAGTTGTCCAGGTTTTAATGACCCAGAGATCCCTTGATGTAAAAAAGGGCTCTATCAAGCCATGTGTAGAGGGATCCCAAGGAGATTGCAGCCAGAGGAAGATTGATACATCGGGCTAAATGGAGGGATATGTTGATGAGATCCCTTCGAGGTCGGTCATTGGTCCTCCCCATTAAAAAGAAGTGAGAAAGAATAATAAGGATATAGGCAGGAAGATCCAGCGATGTACCTTGTCTAGGTGAAGCCTCAGAGGAACTACCTTCAGAAGGATCCTTGAAGAAATAGTTGATAAGAGGAGTGAAGGTATCTTTATTTGAAGTACCAATGCACCATCGATATATACGATCCAACTCCAAATGGTCAGCAGTCTCTTGGACATCCAGGGCTTCATCGAAATAGGATCATGACCTGTTGCCTCAAGGACTAGGATATCGCGCACGTCCTCCAACATTATTGTAAATTCTCCCCATGTAGCGATTAACTTATGAGTGGTAACATTCCAGTGAGATACCAGAACGGGCAGGGCAGCAATATTTTTGGAGAGGGTGAACTCACCAAGCCACTTGGCCCGATGAAGCCCAATCTTAGTGAGGGTATCAACATGAGAACTCTGCATGTACGAGTTCCAATAAGTAAAATGAGCAGAAGAGCCCCCAAGACCTTCAAAGTTGATGTGGGACTATGGGAAGTCCCCTCGCTCAAGATGAAATCTGAGAGTCCCCTCAGGAGGTAGAAAGCCCTAATCATCAGAATTCTCATCTTCATCACCAAGCGTCAGAGCATTATACTTGGCATTAAAAGTGCAATTCTTACAAAACCCAGTGAAGTCATCACCCTTACCAAAAATGGGGGACCGGCGGTAGAAACGCAACCATTCTTGACGAGCAGCAGTCAATGAGGCGACAGAGGAGGCGATGACAATGGGGGCAGTAGGTGGAGCACTAGTGGTAAGTGTGGCAGCGATACTTGAAAAGGACATTACAGACAACAACGAAGTGCAATAAAAAAATCTTGATAAAATAAGGGTTGGTAATTAAAATAGAGAACCACAACCACGGGTGGTGGCGCAACAGATGAGAAAGGGAGGAGAATGAGTAAAGAACTGGACAAGAAGGGAGGTTTTCGAACATGTTTATCTCTCTAAGGAATACGGGATCTTGAAGAAGAAGAAGTAAAAAGAAGGGTTTGAAGCCTTTTAAATATTTTAAACCTGTCTTTTGAGTTTCCCACAATCGCACATGCAAGGCCGCCTATAATCATTTCAAATGAACACGTGGCACTTCGGGAAGTGTTTTGGCAGTTGAAAAGACAGTGATACGTCATTTACAAAGTGACACCTTAGGAATAGAAAGGGTTGACTTCTTAAGCAAGTTCAAGTTTTGGCGCCAATATTTTTGTCGGACATATCCAGTAACTCCCAACGAAAAAGATGTCCCAACGGTTCAAAAAAGCTATGATGTCCCCTCGCCATAAGTTCAAAAGATGTTCAAATGGTGACTCAGCTACATCGGGGAGAATTTCTGCTTTTTTAACATAGCGAAGCATGTCAAGGGATAATTTCACTCACCAAGAATTAAACCGAGTATTTGATAAGGTTAGTAGTCCTTTCGGGAGAATTTCAAATAGTAAAGCTAGAACGGTTAAGGCTCAGCATGAGGAAAAAGTTGTGATGCCCCTCGCCCAAGCACCAATAAGTCATGGCACTTCGTCTCAGGCACATCGGGGAGAATTTTACTTTTTCCTGGATATTATAACGATGCGGTTCTAATGAAAGAAAGGAGGCCAGAATTATTTTCTTCACACAGAAAGTGTTCCTCGGATCGAGAAGTTTTCGTGCAGAAATTTCTTATTCCCACAATAAATATATCCATGAAGGGGAAAATGTAGAGGGGGATTAAAGCTAATCCTGAGGATAATTACCTAATTAGCAACAGTGTTTGGGATTAAGCAACCTGGGCAGCTCAAGCGTAGAAACTCAGCGAGGCAGCTTAGTGTGGCAACTCATACTTTAGCTTGTTGTATTAGTCATATTGTATATTTGTTTATATTAAATGTAAGCTATAACGATTATAATTATGTAATGAGAATAATAACAAGTTTTAGTGTGCGATCAAACGGTACTCGCGAGAGACCAGACTTGGCAGGGCCTGGTAGAGCTTTTATGCTCTATCGAATGACCTCGCTGTGGGAAATTTAGAGAGACCTGGTTTGGAGGATTGATAAGTGAGTCACCATTAGGGCTTGTCCTAACCATCTTAGATACACCTGGTAAAACACCGAAGGACCCTGACCATTAAACCTCGGGCGGAGCAGCTTGGAGTTCCATTGGGCATTGAGTTGTGAACCAAACAACCCTCTACTTAATGTCACAATTATTGTAGGTGATGTCACTAGCTAGCTAAATAATGTCAGACCTACACTTGAGTAAACCACTGTAGTATTTGGGGATGTCAGGCAGTTGGTGAGCCACCTCTGCGATAACATCCCTCCTCACACACAGTGGTTAGGCAAAAGTCATGTCTTGGCATTTAATGTTTATGACGTGGAGACAACTAGTGCATCAGGCATTTAATGCTGTGACATAAAGTATGAGGGATGTCTTTCATAGTTTTTAATGACCGAGTTGCCTCGGGGATGGTGTGGGGGATATTTAAGGACCCCAACCACCCTTGAGGAGAGGATGATCTCTTGAGAATTTAAGAAGTTATTACTAGAGAGAATACACATCAGAGAGAGTTATTACAAACCAGAGGTCTTATGCACTCGTCATTGTCATTTATTACGAAATCTTTTAATACGTTACAGAGATTCTTGAGAGTATTTGGTGTGTTTCCCTGCCTACCAAGGTGTATCTAGGGTGCTTACTTTTCTCTCCCTCTAGCTAAGCTACTTATAAGTTCATTACTATCTTATGAGTTATACACGAGAGATTTGTGAGTTTAAATTGAATCTTATCTTCATTAGGTTTGTGCTTGCATGGTATATCACTAATTCAAGGTTTTGGATAATTAACTTATCATTACCGTACTCAAAAGGGTTTACGCCTCCATCTTATCTAAACTACACTCTTACATTTGGCGACTCTGCTGTAAATATTAAATAGCCTCAAAACGGCCCCGTAAGAGGCACAAACATCTCACACGAGACCAATGTAACCAGTAAGAAGCGATCGTAAAGTCTTGGGACTCCCAATTTTAGAGCACAATGAAAATTTTCAAATTGTTCGACTTAGGCTTTAAAATAAGTCATGATAGGAGAAAAATATAAAATACCCGTAAAAGGCATGAACACCTCGCATTGGACCAAAGTAACATGTAAGAAGTGATCGGATTGTCACGAGACTCACGGTTTGAGATCACGATCAAAATTTTCAAATTGTTAGACATGGGCTTAAAAATATGCCGCCAAAGGTTGAAAACATAAATTAGCAACAAAACGGCCCAGTAAGAGGCACGAATACATTGCATATGTCCAATGTAACCCACAACAACTGATCGTGCGATCATGGGACTCCTAGTTTGAGAGCACGATGAAAATTTGAAAATTATTACAATTAGGCTTAAAAACTTGTCATCACTGGTTGAAAATGTTAAATAGCAACAAAATGTTAGCCTAATAGGCACAAACACCTTACATGAGACCAATGTAACTCGCAGGAAATGAGCATGTAGTCATAGGACTTTCGATTTGAGAGCACGATGAAAATTTACAAACTGTTAGACATAAGCTTAAAAACATGACGTTAAAGGGTGAAAAGATAAAATATCCATAAAATGGCCACATAAGAGGCACAAACACCTCGCATAGGACCAATGTAACTCACAGGAAGTGATCGCAAAGTCTCGGGACTCCCAATTTGAAAGCACGATGAAAATTTTAAAAATGATAGACATAAGCTTAAAAACATGATGTTAAAGGGTGAAAACATAAAATTACCAAAAAATGGCCCCGTAAGAGGCACGAGCATCTAGCATCGGACCAATGTAACCCACAGAAACTGACTGCATTGTCACAGAACTCTCGATTTGAGAGAACGTCAATAATTTGTAAACTGCTAGACTTAGGCTTAAAAACATGTTATCAAATGGTAAAAACATAAAATAGACATAAAAAGGCCCTGTAAGATGGACGATAAACTCATACGGTACCAATGTAACCCATAGGTACCGACCGCATAGTCATGGAACTCTCGGTTTGAGAGCATGACAAAAATTTGCAAAAAGTTAGACTTGGGCTTAAAAAATGTCGTCAAAGGGTGAAAATGTAAAATAGCCTCAGAACAGCCACGTAAGAGGTAAGGACACCTCGTACAGGATTAATGTAACCTGTAGGGAGAGATCACATTGTCACAGGACTTCCGATTTGAGAGCATGATGAAATTTTGAAAAATGTTAGCCATAGGCTTAAAAACATGCCGTCAATGGGTGAAAATGAAAAATAGCCAAAAAAGGCCCCGTAAAAGGCACGAACTCCTGGCGCGGGACCAATATAACCTTCATGAAGTGACCGCATAGTCATGGGACTCCCGATTTGATAGCATGATGAAAATTTAAAAATTATTACACTTCGGCTTAAAACCAAGCCGTCAAAGAGTTAAAATGTAAAATAGCCACAAAATGGCCTCGTAAAAGGTACACACACCTCGCACGGGACCAATGCAACTCACAAGAATATAACCTCATAGTCACGACTCTCGTCTTGAGAGCACGACAAAAATTTTAAATTATTTGACTTAGGCTTAAAAACATGTCGATAAAGGGTCAAAACGTAAAATATCCAAAAAACAGCCCAGTAAGTGGCACGACACCTCGCACGAGACTAATGTTACCCAAGGGAAATGACTAGATACTTTCAGTTTATGAGCATGAGTAAATTTGTAAAGTATTATAATTAGGATTAAAACATGTCGTTATGGGTGAAAATACAAAATATCCCCAAAAGGGCACCGCAAGAGCCACGAGCACCTAGCATAGGACCTATGTAACTCGCAAGAAGCAATCGTATAGTCATGAGACTCCCCGTTTGAGAGAATAACAAAAATCTGAAGAAAAGTAACTAAAAGACACATAAAGTCCCCTTAAGAAGAACGAAAACCTTGCACGGGACAAATGTTACTTGTAGGAACTGATCGTGTAGTCACGGGACTCCCGGTTTGAGAGCACGAGGAAAATTTGCAAACTATTAGACTTAGGATTAAAAACATGTCGTCAAAGGGAGAAAACATAAAATAGTGACGAAATGTCCTTGTAAGAGGTACGAGAACAATGCACCGGACCAATTTTACTCATAAGAGCCGATCGTGTAGTCATGGGACTCCCGATTTGAGAGCACGAGTAAAATTTGCAAGCTATAAGACATTGCTTAAAAACATGTTGTCAAAGGGTGAAAACGTAAAATAGACACAAAATGGCCTCGTAGAGGCATAAACACAACACATGGGATCAATGTAACCCATCGAAAGTGATCGCACAGTTATGGGACTCTCGATTTGAGAGCACAACATAAATTTGCATATTATTAGACTTAGGCATAAAAACATGTCGTCAAAGGGTGGAAACGTAAAAAAACATCAAAACGTCCCCATAAGAGACAAGAATACCTTGCCCATGATGAATTTATCCCGTAAGAATCGATTGCATAGTCACGGGACTCCCGATTTGAGAGCACGATAAAAAACTACAAATTTTTAGACTTGGGGTTAAAAACATGCCCTCAAAGGGTGAAAAGATAAAATAGACAAAAACGGACCCCGTAAGAGGCACGACCATCTCTCACGGCATCAATGTAACCCTGAAGAAGAGACCACATAATCACGGGACTCTCAATTTGAGAGCATGGTGAAAATTTGCAAACTGTAAGACTTAGTCTCAAAAGTATTCCGTCGAAGGATGAAAACGTAAAATAACCACAAAACGACCGTGTAAGAGTCACGAGCACCTCGTACGGGACCAATGTAACTCGCAGGAACCAATCCTGTAGTAACTGGACTCCCGAAATGGGAGCACGAGGAAAATTTTCAAATTGTTTAACATAGGCTAAAAAGCATGGCGTCAAATGGTGAAATCGTAAAATATCGACAAAACAACCCTGTAAGAGGCACAAACACCTAGCATGGGATCAATGTAACCCACATAAAGAGACCGCGTAGTCACGTGACTCCCGATTTGAGAGCATGATCAAAATTTTCATACTGTTGGACTTGGGGTAAAAAATATTATGCCAAAGGGTGAAAACGTAAAATAGCCACAATACACCCTTGTAAGAGTCACAAATACCTCAAATGGTCCCAATGTAACCTAAAGGAACCGACCACATTGTCATAGGACTCCCACTTTTAACAGCACGATGAAAATTTGCAAACTATTAGACACAATAATAAAAACATGTCGTCGAAGAGTGAAAATGTAAAATAGCCACAAAACTGGCACGAACACCTCGCACAACATAAATCTAACCTGCAGGAACTAACTCTGTAGTCATAGGACCCAATTTGAGAGCATGACAAAAATGACAAACTATTACACTTAGGCTTAAAAACATATTGTTATAGGGTGAAAATCTAAAACATCCATGAAACGGCCTCGTAAGAGGCATGAACACCTTACACAGGACCAATGTAACATGCAGGAACCGACCGCATAGTTACGGGACTCTAGGTTTGAGAGCACAACGAAAATTCACAAATTATTATATTTAGGCTTAAAAACAAGCCTGCAAAGGGAGAAAAGGTAAAACAACCATAAAATGGACCCTTAAGAGGTACGAACACCTCGTACGGGAATAATGTAACCCTCAGGATCCAATCATGTAGTCACGATACTCTCGGGTTGAGAGCACGATGAAAATCCACAAATGATTAAATTTAGTCTTAAAAACATGTTGTTCGTGGGTGAAGAAGGAAAAAGGGAATAAAATGGCCCTATAAGAGGCACAAACACCTCGCATGGGACCAATGTAACCCGCAAGAATCGATCGCGTAGTCATCAAACACTTGGTTTGAGAGTATGAAGAAACTTTGCAAACTGTTAGACCAAGGCTTAAAAACATTTCATTAATTGGTGAAAACGTAAAACAACCACAAAACAGCCTCGTAAGAGGCTCAAACACCTCTTACAGGACCAATGTAACTCATAAGAATCGGTCGCGTAGTCCCAGGACTCCCGATTTGAGTGCACGACGAAAATTTTCACATTATTACTCTTAGGCTTAAAAACATACCTTCAAAGGGTAAAAACTTAGGACGATCATAAAATGACCCCGTAAGAGGCACGAACACCTCGCATGAGACAATGTAATCCAAAGGAACTAACCGCGTAGTCACACGACTCCCAGCTTGAGAGAATAATAAAAATTTGCAAACTCACTTAGGCCTAAAAACATGCCTTCAAAGGGTAAAAATGTAAAACAACCTTGTAAGAGGCATGAACACCTAGCATAGAACCAATGCAACTCGCAGGAAGTGAACGTATTCAAGGGACCCCTAGTTTGAGAGCAATACAAAATTTTATAAATTGTTAGAATTAGGCTTAAAAATATGTCGCCAAAAGGTAAAAATGTAAAACCTCCACAAAATCTCCCCGTAAGAGGCATGAGCACCTCGCGCGGGACTAATGTAACCTGTGGGAATCGGTCACACAGTCACGACACTCTGACTTTGAGAACACATTAAAAACTTGCAAACTGATAGGCTTAGGCTTAAAAACATGATTTCAAATGGTGAAAACGTAAAACAGCCAAAAACTGGCCCCGTAAGAGGTATGACCACCTCGCAGGGATAATGTAACCCACAGAAAGGGACTGTACAGTCACGAGACTCTCGATTTGAGAGCATAAAGAATTTTCAAACTGATAAACATAGGCTTAAAAACATGTCTTCAAAGGGTGAAAATGTCAAACAGTCACAAAACGGCTTCGTAAGAAGCACGAACACCTCGCGCGAGACCAATGTAACCCACAGGAACCGATCGCCTAGTCACAGGACTACCGGTTTGAGATCATGATAAAAATTTGCAAACTGTTAGACTTGAGCTTAAAAATAAGTTGCCAAAGGGTGAAAACATAAAAATCCCACAAAACAACCTCATAAGAGTCATAAACACCTATAACGGGTCCCATGTAACTCGAAGGAACTGATCGTGTAGTCTAGGGACTCCTAATTTGAAAGCGCGATGAAAGTTTACAAACTCTAAGACTTAGGCTTTAAAACATGTCGTTAAAGGGTGAGAATGTAAAATGGACACAAAACGGCCCCGTAAGAGGCACGAACACCAAGCACGGGACCATTGTAATTACAAAGAACTGACCGTGTAGTAAAGAAACTCTCTATTTGAGAGTAGATGAAAATTTGCAAACTATTAGACTTAGGTTTAAAAATATGTCATCAATGCGTGAAAATGTAAAGCAACCACAAAATGTCCCCATAAGAGGCACGAACACCTCACACTGGACCAATGTAACCCTCTGGAATCGACGACATGGTCATGAGGCTCTCAGTTTAAGAGCACAAAAAAATTTGCACACTGTTAAGCTTAGACTTAAAAATATGCCGTCAAAGGGTGAAAACATAAAATGACCAAAAGTCGGCCCCATAAGAGGCACGACCATCTCGCACGGGACCAATGTAACTCGCAAGAGGTGATCGCATAGTCATTGGACTCTTAGTTTTAGAGCACGATGAAAATTTGTAAACTGTTAGACTTTGACTTAAAAACATGTCGTGAATGGGTAAAAATGTAAAACAATCGCAAAACAGCCACATAAAAGGAACGAACACCTCACACAGGACCAATGTAAGCCATAGGAACCAATCATGTAGTCATATGACTCTTAATTTGAGAGCACGGTAAAAATTTGCAAATTGTTAAACATGAGCTTCAAAATAAGCTGTCAAAGGGTGAAAAATAAAATAGCCACAAAACGGCCTTGTAAGAGGCAAAAACACCTCTCATGGGTCTAACTTAACCCACAAGAACCGACCGTGTAGTCACGGGACTTACTCATTGAAAGCATGATGAAAGTTTGCAAACTATAAGACTTAGTCTTAAAAGAGTATCGTGGAAGGGTGAAAACATAAAATATCTACAAAATGGCCCTACAAAAGGCATGAACACCTCTCACAGGACCAATGTAACTCGCAGGAACCGATCATGTAGTCATCGGATTCCCGATTTAATAGCATGAAGAAAATTTGAAAATATTAGACATGGGATTCAAAACATGCCGTCAAAGGGTGAAAATAGAAAACCTCCACAAAATGGCCCCGTAAGAGGCACGAACACCTCGTATGGGACCAATGTAACTCATAGGAACTGACCGTACAGTCACGAGACTCTCCATTTAAGCGCACGTCAAAACTAGATAACTATTACATTTAGGCTTAAAAACATGCAGTCAAAGGGTGAAAATATAAAACTGCCACAAACTGGCCCATAAGAAGCACGAACACCTCGTGCGGAACCAATTTAACCCATGAACCAACCATGTAGTCATGAGATACCCCGTTTGAGAGCACGGTAAAAATTTCGAAACTCTCAGACTTAGGCTTAAAAACAGGTTGTCATATAGAGAAAATGTGAACTAGCCACAAAACGGCCACGTGAGAGGCACGGACACCTCGCACGAGAAAAATGTGACCCACAAGAACTTATCATATATACACGGAACTATAGATTTGAAAGCACAGTGAAAATTTCCAAACTATTAGACTTTGACTTAAAATCATGTCGTCAAAGGGTGAAAATGTAAAACAACCATAAAACGTCCCCGTAAGAGGCATGAAATACTCTCATGGTACTAATGTAACACGCAGGAACTGATTGCGTAGTCACAGGACTCCTAGTTTGAGAGTACGATAAAAATTCGAAAACTATTAGACGTATGATTAAAAACATACTGTCAAAGGGTAAAAAATAACCACAAAATGGCACTGTAAGGGGCATGAAAACCTCACACGAAACCAATGTAACCCACAATAACCGATCGCATTGTCACATAACTCCCGATTTGAGAGCACGAAAAAAATTTATGTATTTGAAAAAATCCTGGGGTGGTCCCTTATGCGTGTGTTTCAAATCAAGCCAATTTTTACCAAATATTATCCAACTTTTAATTTTCACCAAACCAAGTTGTGAAAAACCCAATTCTTACTTTAAAGCAATTTTATCTAGATTAATCCTAAACATGCATCTAGTGATTAAAGCAAGTAAAGTAAAGTAAAGAATACTCACAATGCAGGATGTACGAGGAAAAATCCCAAAATGGGAACCGGACAATCACTATGAACAATGGTTTTACAAAGACAGATTAGACTTACTCAATGACTCGATTCCCACGAACCTTGATGCTCCGTATGATCTTATACCGTTCTTCAATAGTGCCCACAAAGAAATTCTATCTTCCACGATACCTGTTCACAACACTCGTCTCCATGAATGTCTCGGTGTCCACCGATTGGTTTTGATTCGTCTACGATGTCGAACAAGAAGCCCTTCTCTTTTCTTCATCGCAAAACCATGATGTTCAATGGTAGAACAAACAAAATTGGTTCAACAAGATCATGTAAGCATATAAGAATGAAAACTCGGATCTTTGCAAACTCCAAGGATGTGTTTAAGATTTTTAAACCTTAGAAAACATGTGCTAAACTCGTACTGGATGGTATACTGTTTTTCCTGAATGCACACTTACTAAACTTTGATGAAACCACGTTTTAAATAAGATTTAAATGCCGCCTCAAAAAAATGTATCGCTTGAATGAAAATGACACATCGTTCGCGTGACATAGGAATCTTGCTCGAACGAGCTGACATGTCATTTGAACAACGCTGCGTCAGTTTGACTTTCTTTAACTTTTTGTTTAAAATGTCTCTTTTAAAAGGGATCCAAATTAGTCAAACTCCTTTTCGAGCTTATCAGAATAAAACATAGTGTAAACCTTTAAAACACTTTTAAAAACATTTTTTATAAAAACATCCTTATCTTTTATAAAAAATAATTCCGAGCACCATTAATTATACACATTCATACATGTGTGATCTCAGAATGAAATTATCTTGAAGATGAGTAAACTAGCTCCAATTAAACTTTTTCATGATTATTTCTTTGAAGCTTTACCACAACATCGTCAATTTCTTCAATACGTCATAGACCAAGTGGGATCATGACAAAATAAAATCTCCCTATGATATATTACAAACACAGTTTTGTTCACATAATTAAGTCAAAAAAATACAGGGATTCAATTGGAAATTTATGTCCTAACAAACCATCCCCTTTGACTATTCTGGGACAAAACTAAACCAGTGAGATGCCTAAGTCGGGCCGTCAAGCCATATGATGCCTATATCCCATCCCATAAACCCAAAATCAAAAATACATGACACGGACTAGTATATGTAGCTCCGACGAGTATAACCTTTATGAATGTGATGTAGACTTGAAATCTCGAATCACTGAAGCATACCTACACGCATGAAACAGACAAACAAATACCCCATGAAGTATGGAGGAACAAATGAAACCAATTAATATCCAAATGATACCGAACAATAATATATACCAATATGAATGAACTTTGAAAAATCATTTGTTATACAATTGAGAAACAAAATGATACCAAATTTAAACTACCAATATGTAATACCAATTTGTAAAATATGACATCCAAAACATGCTCAAATCTCCCCTACATCACATACATCTCTCCCCTTTTTTGTATCTAATCGACAATTCAGTGAAAAGATAAACCAACGAAAGTATCTAGCATGAGAATATATCAATTTGAATTTAATTTGAAATCTCTAAATACTCATGAAACAACCAGATAAATATGATCATGTAATGACAAATCAGTAGCTAGTAAACCAAGGAATCACACAAAGAATATAGCAATCTAATCAGGTGTGATAAACGGACTATATGCAAAATATCAATTTTGAACTAATTAAAACCTGCATATAAACTAGTCAGTCAAGAAACACTTCCAGCAATACCAAAAATATACCAATTGAAACCAGTGGACTGTAAACCAATCAGAAGCCACACTTCAGACTGTCGCTCGAATGATACAGGGACGTCGTTTGAACGAAGTACGAATGTCGTTCGCGCGACATAGGAATCTCGTTTGAACGATTTCTCACGACCTGGTAAAATTTCACATTTTCCTAGAAATATGTTATATTTTTTCCCAGTGAAAAATTTTCTAGAAAAAAATCAGTGGAAAAGCCTGACAGTATCAAAACAGTGTTAAAATTGTATCCTTTTAACACTAAATGCAAAAACTCATAAAAACTAAAAATGCGAGTTACATGCAAACATAGTATCGATGTGCTCAAAAATGGGCATGGAATGTATGGGCATGAAACTATAACAAATGAGTCACAATTACAACACATTGAAATGATAAAGAAGATCTAATTGATAGTGATAAATCATCAAACTTTATTATAGCCATATGACAATTAAAGTATGAGCTTAATGAAATAAACATACTACATGCACATAAATCCAGAATTTTGACGATTCTACAAATAATAGCATCAAATTGCAATGTTTCAACATTAAGATTAGTTGTGAAAACAGTTAAATTTTTAATCCATCCAAAATCCCTCAATAATATCGTATTTTCTTTGGAATGAACTAAACTAATTTGGCCATTTTCTTAGCATATTTCTTTTTCTGTTCGGAACTTTTAAACAGTGGCTTTCACGACGAGTTAATTTTGAACTCTCGCTGCCCTTTTCCAGTGAATCACTCATTATTTTTACAAATTTAAATCCTCACGGTAAACGGTTGTTACATGCACACTTATCCTTAAGTCTACTTATGCATAGATGACAATATTTAGATAAGAACACCGCACTAGATTCAAATGTGCAAGAGAAGTTAAAGATCCATATAAAGTCGTGCATGTGTGCCATGTTGGCATATATACAAAGTTGAATCAAAATGCATATCAACTTTGAAACAACCCTATATAAACAATGGTTAAGATCATTCTAAGCATCGATAATAATGACCAAATGTCCTAGCCACATGGATAAAGAAAACAATGGGGGGGGGGGGGAGTGATCCAACCCTCCCCCCCCCCCCCCCCCCAATATGCCACATCAAACATGTAAACTCAAAAACAAAAACCAAAAATCTTTTTTGCCTTTCATATTTTGACTCAAATAAAAGAAAAATCTTTTTGGGTTTTCAAAAGTTTTTTTAGAAAATAAAAGCTTTTTGGATTTTCAAAAAAATTTTGAAAAACAAATCTTTTTGTATGTTTTTCAATAGGAAGCAAACAAATGAAAACTATAATACAAAATGATACACATGTCATTATACTAGAATAAATATATCATGAATAAAACTAGTATATGACAAACAAGGCAACACTGTCATCCTTTAAATTTAGCATGGGAAGAATCAAGTGCAACCAAATGAGAATCATGAAGTTTTATTCCTAAACCCGCTAAAGCCGATTTCCTAACCCAAGTAGGTGTAAAACGACGCATGGGGGTTTTGGGAACCGAGCAAACTTTATTCCTAAAATTCCTAGGAGCTTGTCTAAGGTCGTAACAATAATGCCTAAGGTGACCTTTCCTACCACAAAACGTGCAAGTGTAGCGATAGTGGGAATGATTACCTATATGTGGACCTTTCCTAACCTTTCTAGTGTTTCTCACACGTACGGGGGGAATGGGAAAAACTCTCCCATTAAAGCCTATACCTCACCTATCTCCCTTAATTCGGACCATGCCTAAGATCTTATGTAACTTCTCCGACCTAGCCTCCAAATCAAACTTAACTCTAGACGAGTCTCTCAATCTCTCCTCCAACTCATGAATCCTAGACTCGAGCAAATGCCTAGACTCCTCAAACTCTAAAATCTCCTTTTTCAAGGACTCCATCAAACCACGAAGATTATCTCTCTCCTTCTCCACAAACTCTAGTTTCTCCCTAAACTTCTTCTCTCGTTCCTTAAGATCCTCAATTAAACTATCATTATTTTCTATGGCATGCTCATTCAACTTAGCATGCAATTTTGAGTTATCCTTTTTCACTTTCAGCATTTCGGCATATAACTCATTAAACACAACTTGCAACTCTTTCACATGTATCTCCTCCTCGTCACTCTCTTCACCCTCACTAACATGGGATACACTCAAAACCTCCTCGAAGTGTCATGGACATGAGAATCGTCATCGCTCAAATGACATGCGATAAACGCAAAGAAGTTATGATCAATGGGGAAACTCTATCCCTATACCGAATCACTATCACTTAAGTTGGCACTATAGATAATAAGTTTCTTTCCCTCTTTCGTAAGTCTAGTGGGACACTCCTTAACTTTGTGACCATACCCTTCACACCCAAAACACTTATCCGACTCATCTCTCTTAGCCTTCTCAAACTTATTCTTAAAGGTGGGATCTACTTTTTTGTTCGTGAATTTTTCAAATTTCTTGGCATCTTTCGATTTCTTTTGAAACTTAATAAATTTTTTTAATTTCTTTGCCAATAAAGCAACATCCTCAAAATGGAAATCGGAATCTGAAACTTTAATTTCCTCCTTCCGGGTTTTCAAAGAAATACCCTTTTCTTTCTTTGGCACTTGCTTGGAGGTAATCATGTCGATTTCATAGGTTTGTAAGTCACCTACCATCTCTTCTAGTTTCGTCAACTCTAACCTACCCAAGGCGTTTAAAATAGTCACTTTCGCATCAAACCTACTAGGCAACGACCTAAGGATTTTTCTAATGACACGGTTGTCGGGAATTTTCTCACCTACTTAAACGACGAGTTGAAAATATTGGACATCCTAGAAGAAAACTCATCAAAAGTCTCACTCTCTAACATCCTAATGGTCTCAAACTGTGTAGTGAGATTTTAAAGTTTTGACGCCCTAACCGTGCTAGTTCCCTCGTGGGTGAGTGCCAAAATATCCCCAACCTCTTTTGATGTTTCATAAGTCATAATTCTATTATATTCTTCAGGTGTGACATGTGAAGAAATAGCGTGTCGACCCTTAGAATTATATTGTGAAAGTCTATGTTCAGTTTCAGTCCATGACTCGTCAGGCTTTAAACTAGTGACCTCACCTACAATAATGACAGGGGGTGTGCATACTTTCTCAACTACTAGCCAGACACGCTCATCAATTGATTTTAAATAACTTCTCATCCTCATCTTCCAATAAGTGTAATTAGTGCCATAAAAAATAGGAGTTTGAGAAAATTCGTTATATCCAAAATTCATTTTTTGAAAACACACGGAATCACAAACAAATAAAATATGTTTTCTAGCTCTGATACCAATTTGAAAAAATCCTGGGGTGGTCCTTTATGCATGTGTTTTAAATCAAGCAAATTTTTACCAAAAATTATCCAACTTTTAATTTGCACCAAACCATGTTGTGAAAAACCCAATTCTTACTTTAAACCAATTTTATCTAGATTAATCCTATGCACGCACCTAGTGATTAAAAAAAGTAAATGAATGTAAAGAATACTCACAACACAGGATGTATGAGGAAAAAACCCAAAACGGGAAAATAACCTCGGACGGCCCAAGCCAGACAATCACTATGAACAATGGTTTTACAAAGACAGATTAGCCTTACTCAATGACTCGATCCCCACGGGTCTTGACGCTCCTTCTGATCTTCTATTGTTCTTCTATAGTGCCCGCGCAGAAATTCCGTCTTCCACGATACCTGTCCACAACACTTGACTCCACAAATGTCTCGGTGTCCACCGATTGGCCTTGATTCGTCTACGATATCGAACAAGAAGTCCTTAACTTTTCTTCACCACAAAACCCCGATGTTCAATAGTATAAAAAATAAACTTGGTGCAGCAAGATCACGTAAGTATATAAGAATGATAACTCGGATCTTTGCAAACTATAAGGATGTGTTTAATATTTTTAAATCTTACAAAACATGTGCTAAACTCGTACTAGATGGTATACTTTTTTTTCCAAAATGCACACTTACGAAACTCCGATGAAACCACGCTTTAAATAAGATTTAAATGCCACCTCGAAAAATTTGTCGCTCGAACAAAAATGCCACGTCGTTCACGCGAGATAGGCATCTCGCTCGAACGAGCTGACATGTCGTTTAAACGACGCTGCGTTAGTTCGACTTTCTCTGACTTTTTTTTTTAAAATGTCTCTTTTAAAAGATATCCAAATCAGTCAAACTCCTTTTCGATCTTCTCAGAATAAAACGTAGTGTAAACCTTTCAAACACTTTTAAAAACATTTTAAAATATTTTTCTTTATAAAAATACATCCTTATCTTTTATAAAAACAATTCTGAGCACCATTAATTATACGCATTCATACATGTGTGGTCTGGGAATGCAATTATCTTGAAGACGAGTAAACTAGCACCAATTAAACTTCGGCATGATTATTTATTTTAAGCTTTGTCGTAACGTCTTCAATTTCTTCAATACATCATATACCAAGTGGGATCGTGACAAAATAAAATCTCCCTATGACATATTACAAACACAGTTTTGTTCACGAAATTAAGTCAAAAGAATACAAAGACTCAATTGGAAATTTATGTCCCAACAATATTGTCAAACTTAGGCTTAAAAATATGCCATCAAAGGGTGAAAATGCAACTTAGGCACAAAATGGCCTTGCAAGAGACACGAGTACCACGTTCCGACCAATGTATCCAGCAAGAACTGACCGTGTAGTCACAGGACTCCCAGTTTGAGAGCAGGAGAAAAATTTGCAAATTGTTAGTCTTAGGCTTAAAAGCATGTCGTCAGAGGGTAAAAACATATAATAGCAATAAAACGGATCTTAACAGTCACGAACACCGCACACGGGACCGATGTATCCCACAAGAACCGATCGCATAGTCACGGGACTCCCAATTTGAGACCACGAAGAAAATTTGCAAACTGTTGGGCTTAGGCTTAAAAACATGCCATCAAAGGGTAAAAATTTAAAACAACCACAAAACGGTCCCATAATAGGAACAAATATCTCTCACAGGACCAATGTAACCCTCAGGAAATGACCCATTGTCACAATTATCCTAGCTTGAGATCATGAAGAAAATTTGTAAATTGTTAGACTTATGCTTAAAAATATGACGTCAGAGGGTGAAAACATAAAACAACCATAAAATGGCTTCGTAAGAGGCACGAACACCTCGTAGGAAACTAATGTAACTCGCAAGAACCGATCGCATAGTCACAAAACTCCCTATTTAAGAGCACAAAAAAAATCAAACTCTTCGACTTTGGCTTAAGAACATGTCCTCAGATGGTGAAAATGTAAAAGAGCCACAAATGGCCCCGTAAGAGGAATGAACACCTCGCCACGGGAACAATGTAACTCGCGGGAAATGATCATGTAGTCACGGGACTCCTAGTTTGAGAGCACAATGAAAATTTGCAAATTATTGGACTTAGGATAAAGAACATGTCATCAAAGGTTGAAAACATAAAACAATCACAAAATAGCCCCGTAAGAGTCATAAACACCTCGCACGGAACCAATGTAACCCAAAGGAATCGACTGCATCATCACGGGATTCCCGATTTAAAAGCACGATGAAAATTTGAAAACTATTGGACTTAGGCTTAAAAACATGACGTCAAAAGGTAAAAATCTGGGAAAAAAATGGCCTCATAAGAGCAATGTATACCTCGCACGGTACCACTGTAACCCACAGGAAGCAGCCGCGTCGTCTGGGACTCCCGATTTGAGAGCACAACAAAATTTTTCAAACCATTAGACTTAGGCTTAAAAACATATCGTCAAAGGGTAAAACCGTTAAAAAGCCACAAAACTGCCCCGTAAGAGGCGTGAACACCTCACATGGGACCAATATAACTCGCAAGAGGCACGAACACCTCTTATAGGACCATTATAACCCGTTAGAATTGACCGCATAATCATGGGATTGCCAGTTTGAGAGCATGATGAAAATTTTCAAACTGTTAGACTTAGGCTTAAAAACATGTCGTCAAAGGGTGAAATGTAAAACAGTCGCAAAATGCCCCCGTAAGAGGCACAAACACCTCACACGGGACCAATGTGACCCACAGGAACCGATCGCGTAGTCACGGGACTCCCAATTTGAGAGAAAAATGGAAATTTGCAAATTGTTAGACTTGAGCTTAAAAACATGTCGTTAAAGGGTGAAAACATAAAACCGCCACAAAACAGCCCCGTAAGAGGCACGGACACTATCACGGGTCCAATGTAACTTCCATGAATTGACCGTGTAGTCACAGGACTCTCGATTTGAAAGCACGATGAAAGTTGTCAAACTCTAAGACTTAGGCTTAAAAGCACGTCATTGATGGGTGAAAACATAAAATAGCCACAAAACGGCCCTATAAGAGGCACAAGAACCTAACATGAGACCAATGTAACTCACAAGATTCTATCGTGTAGTCACCAGACTCTTAGTTAGAGAGCACGAGGAAAATTTGTAAACTATTAGACATAAGCTTGAAAACACACCGTTAAAGCGTGAAAATGTAAAACAACCACAAAATGGCCTTGTAAGAGGCTCGAACATCTCGTACGGGACCAATGTAACCCATAGAAAGGGACAGTGTTGTCACAAGACTCCTAGATTGAGAGCACGATGAAGATTTTTAAAACTGCTGGACTTAGTCTTAAAAACATGCCACTAAAGGGTGAAAATGTAAAACAACCACAATACGCCCTGTAAGAGGCACGAACACCTCAAACAGGGCCAATGTAACTAGAGGAAACGATCACATAGTCGCAGGACTCCCATTTTGAACGCATGATAAAACTTTGGAAACATTAAGACGTAGGCTTAAAAGCATGTCATCGAAGGGTAAAAACATAAAATAGCCACAAAATGGCCCTGTAAGAGGCACGGACACCTCAAACCGGACCAATGTAACTCGCAAGAATCGATCGTGTAGTCACCATACTCCCTGTTTGAGAGAATGAACAAAATTTTCAAACTATTAGATATAGTCTCAAGAACATGCCGTCAAAGGCTGAAAACATAAAACCTCCACAAAATGGCCCCGTAAGAGGCACTACACCTTGCACATGACCAATGTAACTTGCAAGAATGGACTGCGTATCCATGAGACCCTCGATTTGAGAGAATTTCAAAAACACACAAACTATTAGACTTAGGCTTAAAAACATGTCGTCAAAAGGTGAAAATGTAAAACAGTCACAAAACCTCCTCGTAAGAGGCACAAACACCTCGCACGGGACCAATGTAACCCACAGGAACGGATCGTGTAGTCACGGGACTCTCATTTTGAGAGCAGGACAAATATTTACAAATTATTAAATTTAGAAATAAAAGCATGTTGTCAAAGCATGGAAAAGTAAAATATCCACAAAACGGACCCATAAGAGGAACGAACACCTCTCAGTGGACAAATGTAACTCGCAAGAACGATCGTGTAGTCACGAAACTCTCTATTTGAGAGTATATTGAAAATTTACAAATTGTTAGTCTTAGGATTAAAAACATGTCGTCAAATTGTGAAAACGTAAAACGATAACAAAACGGACTCGTAAGAATCTCGAACAACTCTTATAGGACCAATGTAACCCAAAGGAATCGATCGCATAGTTTGGGTACTCCGAGTTTAAGTGCACATGAAAATTTACAAACTACTAGACTTAGGCTTACAAACCTGGCTTCAAAGGGTGAAAACATAAAACAGTCACAAAACAGCCCCATAAGAGCCACGAACACCTCGTACGAGACCAATGTAACCCAAAAGAACCGATCGCATAATCACGGGACTCCCAGTTTGAGAGAACCATGAAAATTTGCAAACTATTAGACTTAGGCCTTAAAACATGCCTTGAAATGGTGAAAATGTAAAACAACCACAAAATAGCCTCGAAAGAGGCATAAACACCTCGCATGGGACCAATGCAACTCGTAGGAAGTGACCTGTAGTCCGAGACTCCCAATTTGAGAGCATGATAAAAATTTGAAAATTGTTAGACTTAGGCTTAAAAACATATCGCCAAAGGGTAAAAAAGTAAAGCCTCCACAAAACATCCCCATAAGAGGAATGGACACCTCGCATGGGACAAATGTAACCCGTAGAAACCGACTGCATAGTCACAAGACTCTCGATTCGAGAGCACGTCATGTACTTCCAAACTATTAGACTTGGTCTAAAAAACATGACGTCAAAGGGTGAAAATGTAAAACAATAAAAAACTAGCCCCGTAAGAGGCACAAACACCTCGTACAGAACCAATGTGACCTACAAGAAGGGACCGCATAGTCATGGGATTCTTTGTTTGAGAGAATGAAAAAAATTTACAAACTGTTAGACTTAGGCTTAAAAACATGTTGTCAAAGGGTGAAAATATAAAACAATCACTAAATGGCCCAATAAGAGGCATGAACACCTCGCACGGGACCAATGTAACCCATAGGAATCGATTATTTAGTGACGGGACTCACTATTTGAGAGCATGAAGAAAATTTGCAAACTATTATACCTGAGATTAAAAATACATCATCAAAGGGGGAAAATACAAAACAACCTTGTAAGAGGCACGAACAGCACTCACGGGTCCAATTTAGCCCATAGGAATCGACCATGTAGTCACGGGACTCTCGATTTTGAAAGCACGATGAAAGTTAGCAAACTATAAGACTAGGTTTAAATATAAGCCTTCAAAGTGTTAAAATATAAAATGTCTACAAAATGGCTTTGTAAGAGGCATGAACACCTCTCACGGGTCAAATGTAACTCACAGCAACCGACCATGTAGTCACGGACTCCCGATTTGAAAGCATGATGAAAGTTTGAAAACTTTAATACTTATGCTTAAGAACTTTCCGATTTGAAAGCACTATATGTAATTTAAAGTATGTTTCATTTAATTATCATACTATATATATATTGTTCGTTATACAAAGTAATTTTCAAAAAAAGTTTAAAAATCCCACCCCCATATGGACAATAATCCAGTGGTCATGCCACTTTTTAAATTAACGAACCCAACATCAATCCACTATAATCCAACCGCAATGTCAACAACAAATGTGTATCCCGTACTCCTTCTAATTCATCTACTCAATTAATTATTTTCATCAATTAAACTAACAATTAAAGTATACAATTATTACTTTACTAATTTACAATGAGGGGCAATCCTACTTTCATATATTAATTTACTAAAAGAATTAATAATCAATCAATTCATTTACAAGGAAACTACTTGCATATGAGGGAAAATATCTAATAAACCAATAAAAAATTTAAAAAATTAACAAGCCCCACCCCTGCCCCATTTTCCCTTGCCCCCCACCCCCCCCCCCCCACCCCAATCCCCCTCCATGCACACACGCACACAACCCCACCCCCCGTCACACCCCCCGCATCATTTGCCTCTCTCGCACATACGCACAAACATGCACACTACACACACGCGCACATACACACACACACACGCAGCCACACCCCCTACCCAACCCCCAAACCGCCATCCATGCCCCCTCCCCCTGTCCCAACCCCTTCCCCCACCACACACACACACAAACAGCCACACCCCTTCCCCACCCCCACCACACACACATGCACACACACCATGCCCCACCCCCCACCACACACGCACACATACATACACACACATGCACATACACACAGACACGTACATATATATACACACACATACATATATATAAATGGAAGAGAGAGAGAGAGAGAGAGAGAGAGAGAGAGAGAGAGAGAGAGAGAGAGAGAGAGAGAGAGAGAGAAACCAACCTAAAAGTAGAGAGAGAGTGAGAGTAGCGCGTAGAGATAGAGAAATTAGAGGGAAACAATGCGGTGAGGAGAAAAGGAGGGGAAAGGGTTTTTTACTGACAGAATTGTCACAGTCATTGACCATGAAAACATTATAGAATTGTCACGGTCATTGACCGTGACAAGTCCGTGACAACTGTACTTGTCACGGTTAATGACCGTGACAAGCCTTTATCACGGACTTGTCACGATCATTGATCGTGACAAAAAACGTGTCTCTTTTTGTCACGGTCAATGACCGTGACAAGGCTAGCCGCTGAAAGGGTGCCAATTTTCCCATTTTGGTGTAGTGTATGAATTGAAAAACAAAAAAGTTATTTAAGACTTAAGTGAAGAAGACAAAAGCCTTTTACTGATATGCAGTGTTTTCAGAACGAAAATCGTGAAAGACTTCTTGTAAAAAACAGAGTTAAAAAGTCAAATTTATAGAAGACTTAAGGCAGTAGTGTCGTTCGAATGAGACACGGTGTCGTTTGAAGTATCGCAAGACATCCGATCTCTTTTGAACGAGAAAAGATGTCATTCGAATGGCATCTGTTTTTAGATAATTTTTTCTTATCTTTTTTCTCGAAAATGCACTGCCTCAAAAACTCCGTAAATTATATTTCTTGAAGAAAAATATTTAAAGCTCCGCTCCAACACTTAGAAAATATTTTATGAAAAATAATTCCAATACTCTAAGTGTATAATTAAGGTACTCTAAAACAAACCTTACCAAAGATAATCCCGCGGAGGCTATTTGTTGAAGAACCTTAATTATTCGGATTCGTCTTGGTGTGAAGGTGATCTTGAACTTCTTCGACGGTGTAACGGTATATGACATACTAATAGATAATAGACACAAATGTCCTTACATATCTCCCCATATGTCTATGCTAGTACAAAATAAAAAATTCGAATTATCAAATCAAAATATTACCTATACAAATCTACCACCCCATGAACCCAAAATTGAAAAGGTACATGAGAAGTCTTCAAACTTTTTCAATCTTCCACAAACATGAAACACTATTTGTCATCATCAGGGTGTGCAAAAATGATCTTCAAATGTACCTACACACATGAGGCAAAGGAAATATCTCGTGGCGTATTGAGTTTGAAATGATAAATAGAAAACATGTAAGCATAATCAAATCTCCCCCATACTTAAACTCCCCCATAATATCATAATTCATTCTCCCCATTTTCATTTGTCTGAAATAGACAAGGAAAAGAATAAATCATATAAATTAAATCGGCGTGTCATGGTAAACCAAGGCAAACAAAGTATTTTTGAATTTTCAGATTTTTCATACAAAAATACAAAAAACTAAAGTTACACAATCACACGCCATGAATTTACACTAAGACAACCAAATCATGGATACAGAATGAATCGGTGTGAACAACTTTGATAGGAAAATTGACTAAATCATGACATGTGTGCAAGATGCATAAGTTCACTCCTAACGAATGAACATAAAAAATAGTCCTTAGGCGTATATTTGTTGAATTTAGATGACATCGTCTTAATCATATCAACAAATCAAAGTACAAATGATTTCCACACAAATAACATCCAAAACTATGTAGTGCTTTTTTCATGACATTCAAATACGGGGAAACTGTTATAAATTCCATCCAAACTCCAATGCATTTTATTTTTTTTATGAGGTGATGAAACTAAAACCTATTGGCCCATTTTTGGCATATATTTCTTTTTATTGTCTTTCAAGTTTTTCGGGTTGTTGTAAACCTCATTAGACCCCAGATAATTTTCAATTCCTCACTTTTTAGGTCCATTTAAACGGTGACTTTATCGCAAAGGAAAAAATAAAATACCTTTCGCAACCCTTTTACATTTTTCAAAATAAATCACATAAATCTCACAAACTATTTATATCATGCACTACTTTTTGTCAAGTTTTATCACATTTGGTTCATTGTATAGACGGAATTGAAATGGAAACACTTAACCAACATGTGATATACAAGAACAAAAGTCAAACAAATCCATGCATGTGTGTAATAAAGGACAAATGAGTTAAATATGTAGGTTGAAACACTATATCATCTCAATGACTCCAAACTTGGTAAAGCACATGAATGACACAGCATATTGTCTCAAAACACTATCAAATAGTCACGTGGATATGGCATGATGTTGTGAATTGGTCATCCTAAATATTAATTCATAAACGGTGCAAAGAAAATACAAAACTCTTTTTGGATTTTTAAAAATATTTCTTAAAAAAAATCTTTTGGTAATTTTTGAACACTGTTGAGAAACAACCCAGCGGTACCCAATAAAATAACAAGATGAAACAGAGGACTGCAACAGAAAATTAATTCTAGAGGTCGTTCGAACGAGACTCCTTATCATTTGAACGACAGAGGATCTCGCGAGAAGGCTTCGCGTGAGATCATTTCTCATTAGAACGAGAAAGGAAAAATTTCCCAGATTACTCAGTAGGCCATGAAGTCTTGTCCAGTGAGAAAATTTCGTAAAAAAAATTCTTGGAATGGGCAAACAAATCCAAAACAGTGCTAAAATAATACCACAAATACAAAAAGAAAAGAAAACATGCTAACAAAGTATAAAACAAATGGTGCATACTAGCAATAGGCATAAGATATCATTATGCAAATCAACCTATGCTAGCAAACATATCTAGACCTCTACCGGTAGGTGGGATGGAGTTTTCCAAAGATGGTGACATATTTTGAAACAACTCCATCAAATCATGAGAAGTTTTGACCAAAAACTTTACTTTCTCTCAAATATGTGCAAACTCTCTATCATTATGTGCAAGCAAATTATCATGGGTGGGTGCATGTGTGGAAACATGTGTCGGAGTAAAGCATAACACATGACCCAATTTAAAGCAAGACTCCCTAAGGTGTTTTCTATTTTTGAATGGGAGCAAACATCATCCGGCCTAGGTATACCTCTCTCAATAAGTCTAGGATGTGTTCTCCTAACAGGTACGAGAACCCTAGGTGTGTTGGGTCGAGTCGCTAAAGTGGGAACTGACTCGGGTGAAACAATAGAAGTGGATACATCATCATGACCTTTTCCTAAACTCTCACCACCACCCAAAACAGGATTGAGAACCATCTTTTCAACTTTCCTAGCTGCATTATCTAAAGGGACTTTGATCTCGCGGGCATGTTTGAGATCACTTGGGATACACTAGTCATCAGACTAGATACCGTGTCAGTCAAGTCACACTTTTCCCTCCTTAAAGCTTCTTTATCTTCCTCTAAATCTAAAACTTGGCGACCTAAGTCCCTATTATACTTCTTTGTTTTCAAGGTCTCAATGTACATATCCTTAAAAGATTTTTGGATCTCACTTTCATATCCACTCTAAAATCTCTCTCATCTCCACTAGAAACACTCGAGTCATCACTGTCGCTCTCATGAACATTATCATCGTGGGGTGTGCTCACACGACTCAAAAAAGCTACACGCATACCATGTGCTAAACCTTTACTGAACTCATCTCCCTCACTATCACTAAGTGTGGCGGGCATAGTAGTTTCTTTCCCCTTTCTCCTTAACCTAGTAAGACACTCTTTAGCTATGTGTCCTTTACCCTCAAAATCAAAGAACCCGATCTCATCCTCATGATCACTTTCTTTGGTCTCCTCTTTCTTTTTATTTTTCTCAAAACATCTCTTTTTATTGGAAGAATTTTCTTTAGACATTTTGAAAAACTTTTTTAAAAAAATCGCAAGAGGCCATGTCAAAATCAGACATGTCCTCAGCCTCGGACTCATAAAAAATCACTTTCTTTTTCTTATCCATCTTTCTCGAAACATCCTCACTCAATCTCGACTGTGACCTAAGTGTAATCCCTTTATCTTTAGGTTTGACAATTTGGGGAAACATATCTAACTCGTGTGACACCCCGCCTAATTAATATCGGGTGATCACTCCTTTATTAAATTAAATCAAGGTAAACAGTTGGTTCATTCTCAGCATCACTGTCGATAAAAATAAATTTTCCAATTTAACACCCTAAATAATTAAGCTAAGTGTCAAAACCATTTTCATACATACTTTCCAAATTTTAATTAAAGAAAAAGATTTATTTATTTAAAAACAACATTTCTACAATTAAGAATCACACCACAGTAAACCAAATAATATAATACATTCGACAATCGAATGTCAACATATGAAAACTAAAGTCACAAATCCAAACTGAATGAATCCCATAGAACAATACTGGAAATAACTGAAATATAAATGTCCCAACAACAATGAAATAATGGAAAGGGCGACACATGCCCAATAAATGAGAATGCAATAAGTAGAGTCAATAAAAGAAGTCGTCTAGGAAAGTGACCTGCAACTCCCACCTAAGCTGCAGCACGTTCCTCTCAAGGGATCCTAAGCAAGACGCCCCTGTGGCTGGGCACCTGAAATATATACATATATATACAAGAGAGAGAGAAAAAGAAAAAGGTCTGAGCTCGAAAGTGTGTTTGATTTTTAAAATACGTTTAGCTAGTATTTAAATTGATACAGGCCAATGCAACAACATATTAGTGCGTCACTCCCTTGAGAAATACTCGCCTCTCTTATAATGTGCACACCTATCGCACTAACCTTCCCAACGGTTTGTTTTATCAATTATCGCACTAGTCTTTCTAAAAGATTTAACATATCTTAGATTACTCGTAAGATTTACAATTCACTATTTCCACTTTTAAAAAATGTTCCAATTTGTAACCAAAGTTCTCTATTTTTAACTTTATAAAAACAATAAAGTTTCCAGTGATATATTATACTTTCTCAAAACAAGTATTTATAATTTGAGCCAACAACCATGTCCTACTTATCAAATCTCAGTGGGCAGTTTTAAATATCATAATCTCATATATATATTAACTACTCGTATAATATATATATATATATATATAACAGCACCCCGAATAAAACTATGGTGCGTGCATACTTCAACTATCCAAACCACATACCACTCAAATCAAGGGGAATACAAATTCGGAATGACTCTCGAATTGTATTAACACATATACAAACAATATCGAGGCGAAGCATAGATTCCAAGTCTCTAAGAGGATGGCTCTCTTAGGACCGTCTGAACTATCAATTCGATAGCCTGTACCAAGGATATCTATCTTCTAGGGTACAAGTCAATATCCCCCATAAAGGTCCCATCGAGATAAGACTGTCCCCGCGCGGTAACCTCAAGGATAGTAAGTAGCGCGGTATGTTTTTCACATGTATATAATATATGTACACACAATCATATAAATATACCACTTTATCATATTAATATAGGTTCTTCTCGTCACCCATAATTATACCATTTATCCTTAATTTCACATTTAGAGAAATACGTATAAGGTTTCGTTCCTAACCTTAACTTGAAGGGTTTTCTCACTCATTACCTGACACTCGTGGACTATATCCTCACAAATCTGAAATTCAGTAAGTGTCTTTATTAGGTTCCAATGTAACTCTCTTACGCACCTCACCCTTTAAATTTATAAATTCACCAACCCTAAAGTAAATGTCCCATAAATACCATTCTCGTTGAAGATTAAAGGTCCAGACATTTATTCTTATGCCCTACTGGTCCTCAATGTCTCCCAAATAATTTTATCAAGAATGCCTAAGAATTATATCACGACAATTTGAATTTAACTCATTTAAAGAGGGAATTAGGAGTCTGCTAGGAGGGGTCGATCGATCGAAGCTTGGGGCTCGATCGATCGAACCTTCGATCAATCGAAGCTCTAGGCTAGATCGATCGATCAAGCAGGTCTGGGCAAAATTCTGCAGAATTCAGTTACGGGTTTCACTAAACTTCTTCATCCAAAACTATGTTTTTCCATTCCAATCGTCCCAAAAATCCTACTATCATCATTATAACATTATACCAGGTGTTTATAACGTAAAGCATGTGTATAACTATCATTAAACATGGATAATTAACTCAAAATCCCATCTAATCATCAAGAACCCTAGAGTTTTCCTTAATCAAGGTTCTAATATGTTTTTACCATAAATTCCTTCTAATATATCATCAAAATTTCGTGGGTTATATTCCTCTATATGGCAAGAGTTCCAGAATTTCCATATAATCAAAACTACATTCATTATCCTAACACAAATTGAGTTTTCTTCCATAGTTTCCATCTCTAAACAATCTTAGACTAATATGAAGATTGCATTAACAAAAATACGGAAGTCAAATACTTGCCTGGGATTTTTGGTATGCAGATTCACGGCTGATTTTGGTATGGCTGCATTCCTTTTCTCGCGATCTACGCGGTGGTGGTGGTGGCGGTGCGATCCGGTGGCTTTTTGGCCTTGAATTGCCTTGGAGCTCTCTCCTCTCTTCTCCAATGGTTGTCACTTGATTTCTGGATATTCTAACCCTAAAAGGCTAACCTAATGGCTGATATAGGTTGCTGAAATTCGTGGGTTTAATTACCCAATTATGTAAAATGACTAAAATGCCCTCCCGGGGTACTAATTAGGCCTAAAAATGCCCCGAGACCCAAACTACACACCCGGGTACACTTTTCTGACTATATTGACCCTACTGGACACGTTGGCGCACTCAAAATGACCATACGGACAACTTATAAAATATTCACTTTTTATTTAACCAAATTAGTCCCGACGTGACACGAGCACGTTCCGACTTAAATTTTCGAAATTGTCATTTAATTCACTCATGACATTCAATATAACCAATATAATATATTATTTTGCTCATTAGTAATATTCAACCAATTTCCCATAATTACTAACTCTCGTCACGTTAATAATTATAACATAATTAATTTCCGGATTTTTATTAAATAAATCATTCACATTAAATTTAATAAATCCCCAAATTAATATAGCATAAAAATACGGGGTATTACATACTTCCCCCCTAATAACAGAATTTCGTCCCGAAATTTAGAAAATGAGGCATACCTGGTAAAAACAACTCTGGATATCTCTCGCGCATATCTGCCTCACGCTCCCAAGTGGATTCCTCCACATTATGATGCTCCCACTGGACTCGTATAAGTGGAACTATTTTCGAACTCAATTTCTTCTCACTATAGTCTAGAATAGCCACTGTTCTCTCCTCATAAGAGCTATCAGACTGTAAATCTATCTCATCTATCGCAATGTGAGTATAGGCCATATCATCCCGAAGGTATCGTCTCAACGACGAGATGTGGAATACATCGTGGATGCGATGTAAATGTTCTGGCAATCCTAACCTGTACGCAATCGGTCCAATCCTCTCGATGATGGGAAATGGTTCCATATACCTTGGACCCAACTTCCCTTTCTTCCCGAACCTCATCACTCCCTTCATAGGAGATACACTCAATAACACTTGATCTCCCACATTAAACTCTTGGAAGAACCGTTTTGCATCGGCGTAGCTCTTCTGCCTGTCCTGGGCTACCCGAATACAACTCCTGATTATCTCAATCCTCGCGGAGGTCTCCCGACTCACTTCTGGTCCTAGCAACTTGTTTTCCCCCATCTCGAGCCAACAAGTTTGAGAACGACAAGGCCTACCATACAAAGCCTCAAATGGATCCATACCAATCGTAAACTGATAAGAGTTATTATAAGCAAACTCTACCAGTGGAAGATGTGGCTCCCAACCTCCTCCAAAATCGAGAACACACATGCGTAGCATATCCTCTAACATCTTATTAGTACGCTCTGTCTGTCCATCTGTCTGTGGGTGGTAAGATGAACTCAACCTCAACTCAGTACCCATAACCTCCTGGAAACTTTCCCAGAAATGTGACACAAAGATCTTGTCTCTATCTGACATAATATTCAGGGGCACCCCGTGTAATCTGACAATCTCCGCGATGAACAATTGAGCATACTGACCCGTGGTATAATCTGTCCGCACCAGCAGAAAATGAGCCACCTTGGTCAAACGGTCTACAATCACCCAGATAGAGTCATGGACCCACTGTGATGTAGGTAACCCTGTAATAAAATCCATGGAAATACTCTCCCACTTCCACGCGGGTACTTCCAATGGCTGAAGCAATCCTGACGGTTTCTGATGGTCCACCTTCACCAACTGGCAGGTAGAACACTTGAACACGAACTCTGCGATGTCTTTCTTCATCCCACTCCACCAATATTGTCGCCTCATATCCTGGTACATCTTATCGCCTCCCGGATGTACTGCAAATCGGGACCCATGAGAATGAGTCATCAGTGCATGACGTAATTCTGCTCCTTCTGGAACTACCAATCTCCCATTAAACCATAAACCTCCATCACAACTAATAGAATAGGACTCAGCACCCTCGGCTAGGAGTCGCACAATCTGCTCCTAGCAAAACGGGTCTGTGGTATGTGCCTGTATCACCCTCGTAACAATCTCGGGGGTGACTGACATCACGGATATGAAAGAACGTGCCACTGCATCCTGGTGACCCAACTCCTTCCATTTTGCTTTCCAGATGTCCGTTACATCGTCTACCGGTCTACGGCTCAATGCATCAGCAGCTACGTTGGCCTTCCCCGGATGATACTGTATATCAAACTGGTAGTCTTTAACAAACTCTAACCATCTGCGCTGATGCATATTCAGCTCTCGCTGAGTGAACAGGTACTGCAGTGACTTATGGTCTGTGAACAAATGGAATTTCTCCCCTAATAAATAGTGCCTCCATATCCTCAAAGCAAAGACGACCGCTGCTAACTCTAGGTCGTGGGTGGGGTAATTCTTTTCATGCGGCTTAAGCTTGCGGGAAGAAAAAGCTATAGCCTTCTCCTCCTGCTGAAGTACTCCCCCAAGTCCCCGTAAGGACGCATAGGTGTAAACCAGGTACTCTACACCCGGCTTTGGTAGCGCAAGGACTGGCGCTGAAGTAAGCATGTCTTTCAGCTCGTCGAAAGCCAACTGACAAGCGTCATCCCAAATATATGGTACCCCTTTGCGAGTCAGATTCGTCAATGGACCCGCTATTTTGGAGAATCCCCAAATGAATCTCCTGTAGTAACCGGCTAACAACAAGAAACTACGCACTTCCGTCGGTGTCGTGGGCTGTCCCCACTCCCTCACCGCTGACACTTTGCTCGGGTGAACTTCAATCCCCTGCTCAGAAACAACATGGCCCAAGAACTGTACCTCTCGCAACCAGAATCCACACTTCTCGTACTTAGCATACAACTGATTCTCTCGTAGAGTCTGAAGAACCTGCCTCAAGTGCTCGGCATGCTCCTCCTCGGAGTGTGAATATATCAAGATGTCATCTATGAAGATGATGACAAACTGATCCAAGAACTCTCTGAATACTCGATTCATCAAGTCCATGATAACGGCTGGGGCATTTGTGAGTCCGAACGGCATCACCCTGAACTCATAGGACCCATATCTCGATAAGAAGGCAGTCTTTGAAACATCCTGCTCTCTAATACGTAACTGATGGTACCCCGGCCTCAGATCTATCTTCGAAAAGAAAGTTACGCCCCTCAGTTGGTCGAACAGATCATCGATTCGAGGTAACGGATATTTATTCCGTATCGTGACCTTGTTCAGCTCCCGGTAGTCCACACACAATCTTAGTGAACCATATCTCTTCTTCACAAACAAGACTGGAGCACCCCAAGGTAAGGTACTCCTACAAATAAAGCCCTGACCTAACAGCTGCTCTATCTGATCTCGTAGCTCTCGCATCTCTTCCGGAGCCATACGGTACGGTACGCGTGCTATAGGTCTCGTATCTGGCAATAAATATATAAAAAAGTCTATCTCACGACTGAGAGGTAGGCCTGGTATCTCCTGAAACACATCGGAATACTGCCTGACAATAGGGATCGAATCTAAGGGAATCACAACCTCCTTAGAGGTATCCTCCTCTATGTAATACAAATGAGCGGTCGAACCTCCCTCTGGGCGAGACATCGCCACTACAAACATCTCTTGCCCCGGAATGGCAAAAAAAATGCTCCCACCGAAGCAATCAATCATGGCTCTATAAGCTGCGAGCCAATCCATACCAATAATCACATCATGCTCGTGCATGTCTAAGACTAACATGTCTGCAGGTAAAACCAAGCTACCAATCTCTACACCCACTCCCCGGCATATAAAGAAAATAAGTGACCCACTCCCCAGTGGTGAGTCGACACACGTCACGGTGCTCTCTTCTGTGGCTAGCAACCCTAAGGACTTTGCAAAATGTGTAGCTATAAAATAATGCGTTGCCCCCGTATCAAACAAAACTCGACCCATAGTACCATGGATAGGAAACATACCCTCAATCGCGGGTGGTGCCTGTGGAGCTACTGCCTGGTGGACGTTATAGACACGTCCATACTGCAATTTCCCCTGCTGCACTGGAGCTGCTGGAATGGCTGGTAGGGCTGGAACCTGGGCTGGAGCTGGGAGGGCAGGTGGAAAGAGTGGTCTCTGTGGCTCATTACGGCTCCCTGCTGTTGTGGGGCCCTATCGCCCTCTGGGCAATCCTGGCGCCTATGGCCATGTTTGTCGCACCCAAAGCATCGGCCTTTGAAGTTCCCTCCCCTCTGACCCTGCTGTCCACGGACATGCTGGACGTTTCCTCCACGCCACTGGCCCTGTTGGCCCTGATGTGTACGCTGTTGGCCTTGCTGGCCCTGCTGCTGTCCCTGTGGTCGGTGTTGGCCCTGCTGGCCCTGCTGATTAGGCTGGCCCTGATGGCCCTGCCTGAAACCCCCGAATCCCTACCTAGAATCACCTGAATGGAATCGCTTAGCAGGGTCCCTCTGATGGGAACTCTGCTCGTGCTGACGAGTCTGCCCATGAGTTGGTGCCCCACTGGCACTATTACCCCTGGTCTTGCCCTACTGGATGGACTCCCCTGCTCTCTTGCTTCCCTGAAGATGGAAGCGGTGATCCTGGCAATGTAGTAAAGCTGCATTGAGTACGTCAGTGAAAGTACTCAGGGATAGATTTCCAATAAGGTGCTGACGGATCCTCCAAGCTAACCCGTCGACAAATAGTAAAATATTCTTGCTCTCAGTGGGTGCCTCATCCGGCACAATAGTGAGAAGTCTCGTGAACTCCTCCTCATACTCAGCTACCGTAAGGTTCTCCTGCTTCAGATTTATTAATTTCCGCATCATCTCAGTCTGCACCGCGGGTGGAAAATACTTGCGGTCAAACCGCTCCCAGAACAACTGAATAGGGATCGTGTCCCTCTCCTCCAAAGTAGTAGTGGACTCCCACCACTGTAATGCGGATCCCACCAGCTTAAAAGAAGCCAATAATTGCTTTTGCACGTCGGTGCACTCATACATACGGAGATGCCGCTGGATGTCCTTCTTCCATTGGCTAACTGTAACAATATCGGAGCAACCAGAAAACTCAGGGGGATGCGCTTTCTGAAAAGCATCCCGAACCCGCTCCCATGCCGATGGAAGCTGTGCTGGTACTGGCGCCACTGCCTAAACCTGGGGTGGAGCCTGCTGAATTACCGTTATTGCGCATTCACCACCTGATCAACAATGGCGGCTACTTCGTTTGCATTCATTGTGCCTGGTGCGGGAGCTGCTGGCTGGTCGGCTTGGGCACGCCTATCTTTAGGAGCACGTCTCGGAGGCATCTGAAATGTGAACAAGTTCATTAGTCTACAGTTATTATCCAATCTCAAATAGCTGAAGACTTTAACGTAAAAGCAGGAATACAATAATCCTAAAAATAGGGCTCTAAACCAATAACGTTAAGCTGAAAGCGAAATAAGCCGTACAGATCCTATTGACACTATAACCTGATGCTCTGATACCACCTGTGACACCCCGCCTAATTAAATACCGGGCGATCACTCCTTTATTAAATTAAATCAAGGTAAATAGTTGGTTCATTCTCAGCGTCACTGTCGATAAAAATAAATTTTCCAATTTAACACCCTAAATAATTAAGCTAAGTGTCAAAACCATTTCCATACATACTTTCCAAATTTTAATTAAAGAAAAAGATTTATTTATTTAAAAACAACATTTCTACAATTAAGAATCACACCACAGTAAACCAAATAATATAATACATTCGACAATCGAATGTCAACATATGAAAACTAAAGTCACAAATCCAAACTGAATGAATCCCATAGAACAATACTGGAAATAACTGAAATATAAATGTCCCAACAACAATGAAATAATGGAAAGGGCAACACATGCCCAATAAATGAGAATGCAATAAGTAGAGTCAATAAAAGAAGTCGTCTAGGAAAGTGACCTGCAACTCCCACCTAAGCTGCAGCACGTTCCTCTCAAGGGATCCTAAGCAAGACGCCCCTGTGGCTGGGCACCTGAAATATATACATATATATACAAGAGAGAGAGAAAAAGAAAAAGGTCTGAGCTCGAAAGTGTGTTTGATTTTTAAAATACGTTTAGCTAGTATTTAAATTGATACAGGCCAATGCAACAACATATTAGTGCGTCACTCCCTTGAGAAATACTCGCCTCTCTTATAATGTGCACACCTATCGCACTAACCTTCCCAACGGTTTGTTTGATCAATTATCGCACTAGTCTTTCTAAAAGATTTAACATATCTTAGATTACTCGTAAGATTTACAATTCACTATTTCCACTTTTAAAAAATGTTCCAATTTGTAACCAAAGTTCTCTATTTTTAACTTTATAAAAACAATAAAGTTTCCAATGACATATTATACTTTCTCAAAACAAGTATTTATAATTTGAGGCAACAACCATTTCCTACTTATCAAATCTCAGTGGGCAGTTTCAAATATCATAATCTCATATATATATTAACTACTCGTATAATATATATATATAACAGCACCTAGAATAAAACTATGGTGCGTGCATACTTCCACTATCCAAACCCCATACCACTCAAATCAAGGGGAATACAAATTCGGAATCACTCTCGAATTGTATTAACACATATACAAACAATATCGAGGCGAAGCATAGATTCCAAGTCTCTAAGAGGATGGCACATACTCGCGTCTCTTAGGACCGTCTGAACTATCAATTCGATAGCCTGTACCAAGGATATCTATCTTCTAGGGTACAAGTCAATATCCCCCATAAAGGTCCCATCGAGATAAGACTGTCCCCGCGCAGTAACCTCAAGCATAGCAAGTAGCGCGGTATGTTTTTCACATGTATATAATATATGTACACACAATCATATAAATATACCACTTTATCATATTAATATAGGTTCTTCTCGTCAACCATAATTATATCATTTATCCTTAATTTCACATTTAGAGAAATACGTATAAGGTTTCGTTCCTAACCTTAACTCGAAGGGTTTTCTCACTCATTACCTGACACTCGTGGACTATATCCTCACAAATCTGAAATTCAGTAAGTTTCTTTATTAGGTTCCAGTGTAACTCTCTTATGAACCTCACCCTTTAAATTTATAAATTCACCAACCCTAAAGTAAATGTCCCATAAATACCATTCTCGTTGATGATTAAAGGTCCAAACATTTATTCCTATGCCCTACTGGTCCTCAATGTCTCCCAAATAATTTTATCAAGAATGCCCAAGAATTATATCACGACAATTTGAATTTAGCTCATTTAAAGAGGGAATTAGGAGTCTTCCAGGAGGGGTCGATCGATCGAAGCTTGGGGCTCGATCGATCGAAGCTCTAGGCTCGATCGATCGATCAAGTAGGTCTGGGCAAAATTCTGCAGAATGCAGTTACGGGTTTCACTAAACTTCTTCATCCAAAACTATGTTTTTCCATTACAATTGTCCCAAAAATCCTACTATCATCATTATAACATTATACCTGGTGTTTATAACATAAAGCATGTGTATAACTATCATTAAACATGGATAATTAACTCAAAATCCCATCTAATCATCAAGAACCCTAGAGTTTTCCTTAATCAAGGTTCTAATCTATTTTTACCAGAAATTCCTTCTAATATATCATCAAAATTTTGTGGGTTATATTCCTCTATATGGCAAGAGTTCCAGAATTTCCATATAATCAAAACTACCTTCATTATCCTAACACAAATTGAGTTTTCTTCCATAGTTTCCATCTCTAAACAATCTTAGACTAATATGAAGATTGCATTAACGAAAATACGCAAGTCAAATACTTTCCTGGGATTTTTGGTATGCAGATTCACGACTGATTTTGGTATGGCTGCGTTCCTTGTCTCGCGATCTATGCGGTGGTGGTGGTGGCGGTGCAATCCGGTGGCTTTTTGGCCTTGAATTGCCTTAGAGCTCTCTCCTCTCTTCTCCAATGGCTGTCACTTGATTTCTGGATATTCTAACCCTAAAAGGCTAACCTAATGGCTGATATAGGTTGCTGAAATTCGTGGGTTTAATTACCCAATTATGTAAAATGACTAAAATGCCCTCCCGGGGTACTAATTAGGCCTAAAAATGCCCCGAGACCCAAACTACACGCCCGGGTACACTTTTCTGACTATCTCGACCCGACCGGACGCGTTGACGCGCTCAAAATGACCATACGAACAACTTATAAAATATTCACTTTTTATTTAACCAAATTAGTCCCGACGTGACACGAGCACGTTCCGACTTAAATTTTCGAAATTGTCATTTAATTCACTCATGACATTCAATATAACCAATATAATATATTATTTTGCTCATTAGTAATATTCAACCAATTTCCCATAATTACTAACTCTTGTCACGTTAATAATTATAACATAATTAATTTCCGAATTTTTATTAAATAAATCATTCACATTAAATTTAATAAATCCCCAAATTAATATAGCATAAAAATACGGGGTATTACAACTCGTAATTCTAAAGATCACCTACCAACTCTTCTAACTTAAGTGTGCTCAAATTCCCCATCGAGGTAAATACATTGACTTTCGAAATAAAACGTTTTGGAAGGGATCTCAAAATATTTTTCACAACTCGCGTGTTATCAATTATCTCGCCCAAATTAAAACTAGTGTTGACAATGTCCAATAAACGTGCGTAAAACTCATCAAAAGTCTTGGATTCTAAAATAGTAATGGTCTCAAATTGGGTGGCTAGATTTTATAATTTTGACTCTTTATCAGTGGTTGTACCTTCGTGTGTCAATTTTAAAACATCCCATGTCTCTTTAGATGTGGTGCACGTCCTAATATGGCAGAATTAATCGGGAGTGAAGGCTCCTGAAATAGCACTCAATTCATGAGAATTAAATTCAGATAATTTACAATTGTCCTCAGTCCAGTTTGACACGGGTTTTAAATAGGTGGCCTTATTAATAGTCACAGTGGGAGGAGTCCAACAATTTTCAACCAACAACCAAACTCGCTCATCTATGGCTTTTAAAACAGATTTCATGCGTGCTTTCCAATAGGCATAATTATCACCGTCAAAGATTGGCACCATATTATATAAGTGATCCATTGAAAAACTTGAGATTTTAAACAAAATCAAAATTTTCAAACAAAATCAATATCACACAAGTTTACAAAAAATTGGAATACATGATAAATTAACGTAACATACTCTGATAATAATTTGTAAAATGATGTGTCCTAGATAAATTGAGTTCGTAATTATCTAATGGATTCAAACACACTTATTTAGTTAGGTGTATAAATTTGAACAAACCAAATTCAATTTTATTCAGCCCCTATGAATGGATCTAAGTGTTTAATCAAATCAGTTAAATCATGCATGTAAAATAAATATGACATATTCAGGGAAAAACCTTTCAGGTAAAAAACCTTTTTAACACTTTAAAAAGTTTACAAGACCATTGATTTAGATACAACCTGATAATCGCCCACAATTGTAACACACGGTGTCTTTGTCAAACCTTCAAAGCTACGCCGCAGACCGTAGTACAAGTCGTCCACACACACATATCTATGCTCGATATCCACCAATCAGGAGTGACTTCCCTCCAAAAATCACAAGATATGGAGATGCCTACTCCACGGAGGTTGAACAATAGCATGGTTGTTCTTCGCTTCCAAAACATTTCACATCAAGATATCGGGATATTGTGAATTGAAAAACAAAAATGTTTTTAAATCCTCAAATGAAGAAGCCAAAAGTCATTTGCTGATATGAACTATTTGCATAACAAAAATCGTGAAATACTTCGTGTGAAAAACGGATTTGGAAAGTCAAATTTATAGAATACTTAAGGAGGTGGTGTCGTTCGAATGTGACACGATGTCGTTTGAAGTATCGCGCAACATCTAGTCTCTTTTGAACGAGACATGATGTCATTCAAATGACATCTGATTTTAAATAATAATTTCTTCTCTTTTTTCTCGATAAATTCACCGCCTCAAAAACTTTGAAATTATATATCTTGAAGAAAAATATTTAAAGCTCCGCTCTAACACTTAGAAAATATTTTATGAAAAATAATCCCAATACTCCAAGTGTATTCTTAAGTTACTCTAAAACAAAACTTGCCAAAGATAATCCGGCGGAGGCTATTTTTTAAAGAACCTTGATTATTCAGATTCGTCCTCATGTGAATGTTATCATGAACTACTTCGATGGTGTAACGGTATATAACCTACTAATTGATAACAGACACAAATTCCCTTACAAAAAACATGTCATCATAGGGTGAAAATGTTAAATAGCCACAAAACGGCCCCATAAGGGACACGAATACCATGCCTTGGACCAATGTATCCCGCAAGAACTGGCCGTAAAGTCACGGGACTCCCAGTTTGAGAGAAGAACAAAAATTTGCAAATTGTTAGACTTGGGCTTAAAAACATGTTGCCAAAGGGTGAAAAGGTATAATAACAACAAAATGGCTCCTAAGAGGCACGAACACCTCGCACGGGACCAATGTATCCCATAGGAACTGATCGCATTATCACAGGACTACCGATTTGAGAGCACGATGAAAATTTGCAAACTAATAGACTTAGGCTTAAAAGCATATTGTCAAAGGGTGAAAATGTAAAACAACCACAAAACGGCCCCATAAGAGGAATGAATAACTCGCAAGGGACCAATGTAACCCTCTTTAAGTGACACATCGGCATGGTTCTCCCAACTTGAGAGCATGATGAAGTTTTGCAAACTGTTAGACTTTGGGTTAAAAACATGTCGCCAAACGATGAAAAAGTAAAACAACCACAAAATAGCTCCATAAGAGGCATGAACACATCACACAGGATCAATGTAACCCGTAAGAACCAATCACGTAGTCACAAAACTCCCGATTTGAGAGAACAAAGAAAATTTTCAAAATGTTAAAGTTAAGCTTAAAAACATGTAGTCAAATGGTGAAAATGTAAAGCAACCACAAACAGCCATATAAGAGGCACGAACACCTCGCACGGGACCAATGTAACTCGCTGGAAATGATCGTGTAGTCATGGGACTCTCGGTTTGAGAGCACGATGAAAATTTGAAAATTATTATACTTAGAATAAAAAAACATGTCATCAAAGGGTGAAAACATAAAACAACCACAATATAACCCCATAAGACTCACGGACACCTCGCATGGGACAATAAAACTCAAATGAACCGATCGTATAGTCACGGGACTCCCGATTTAAGACCATGATGAAAATTTGCAAACTATTAAACTTAGGCTTAAGAACATGTCATCAATGGGTAAAAATATTAAAAAATACAGGAAGCGGTCGCGTAGTCTGGGACTCCCGGTTTGAGAGCACGACAGAAATTTCCAAACTATTAGACTTAGGCTTAAATACATGTAGTCGAAGGGTGAAATCATTAAAAGCCATAAAATTGTCCTACCAGTGGCGTGAACCCCTCGTGTGGGACCAATGTAGACCGCGAAAGGAATAAACACATCTTAGAGGACCATTGTAACCCATAGGAATTGACTGCGTAGTCACGAGACTGCCGGTCTGAGAGAAAGACAAAAATTTGTAAATTGTTAGACTTAGGCTTAATAATATGCCTTCAAATGGTGAAAACATAAAACAACCACAAAACTTCCCCATAAGAGGCACTAACACCTCGCACGGGACCAATGTAACCTGCAAGGAACCAACCGGATAGTCAAAGAACTCCCGATTTGAGTGCACGACAAAAATTTGCAAATTATTAGACTTAGGCCTAAAAACATGTTATCAAAGGGTGAAAACTTAAAACATCCTCGTAAGAGGCATGAACACCCCACACGCGACCAATGCAATCGATAGGAAATGACCCATAGTTATAGGACTGCCGATTTGAGAGCATGATAAAAAATTGTAAATTGTTAGACTTAGGCTTGAAAACATGTCGTCAAAGGGTTACAACATAAAATTACCACAAAATGGACACGTAAAAGGCATGAACGCCTCACACGAGATGAACATAACCTATAGGAACCAACCACATGGTCACGGGACTCCCGATTTAAGAGCATGAAAAAAATTTGCAAACGGTTAGACTTAGGCTTAAAAACCTACCGTTAAAGGGTGAAAATGTAAAATAGCTATAAATGGGCTTGTAAGATGCATGAACGCCTCGCGCGGGATCAATTTAACTCCCAGGAAGTGATCGCATAGTCACGGGACTCCCAGTTTGAGAGCATGATGAAAAATTACAAACTACTAAACTTAGGCTTAAAAACATGTCGTCAAAGGGTGAAAACATAAAATTGCCATAAAATGGTCCCGTACGAGGCACAAACACCTTGCATGGTAACAAGGTAACCAATAATAATTCATCGCATAGTCACGAGACTCCCGATTTGAGAGCACAACAAAATTTGGAAGTTGTCAGACTTAGGCTTATAAACATGTCGTCAAAGGGTGAAATTATGGAACAACCACAAATCCCCATAGTAGGAACGAACACCTCGAACGTTACCAATGTTACCCGCAGGAAGAGACAATGTAGTCAGGGAACTCTCGATTTTAGAGAAAGATGAAAATTTGCAAACTATTAGGCTTAAGCTTAGAAATATGCCATAAAATGCTAAAAATGTAAAACAGTCACAAAATAGCCCCCAAGAGGCCCGAACACCTCTCACGGTACCAATGTAACCCGCAAGAATCGACCGCATAGTCCCGGGTCTCTCGATTTGAGAGAACAATGAAAATTTGCAAATTGTTAGATTTAGGCCTAAAACATGTAGTCAAAAGGTGAAAATATAAAAAGTCACAAAATAGCATCATAAAAGTGATGAATAACTCTCACATAACCAACGTAACCCACAGGAAGTGACAGCGTCATCACCGGACTCCCAGTTTTAGAGCACGATGAAACTATTAAAACTATTAGACATAGGTTTAAAATTATTCTGTCAAAGGGTGAAAATGTAAAATAGTCTAAAAATGACCACGTTAGAGGCACGAGCACCTCACACGGGATCAATGTAACCAGCCTAAAGTGATTTCATAGTCATGGAACTCCCGTTTCGAGAGCATGATGAAATTTTCAAACTATTAGACATAGGATAAAAATATGCCATCAAAGGGTGAAAACATAAAACAGCCACAAAACGACATCGTAAGAGGCACGAACCCCTCTTATAGGACCCATGTAACTCGCAAGATGTGACAGAGTAGTCACGGGACTCCCATTTTGAGATAACGATATAAGTTTGCAAACTGTTAGACTTATGCTTAAAACATGTCGTTAAATGTTGAAAATATAAAACAGACACAAAATGTCACTGTAAGTGGCACGAACACCTCTACGTGACTAATGTAACCCGCAGGAAGTGATTGCATAGTCAAGGTACTCCCGATTTGAGAGAACCATGAAAATTTACAAATTTTTAGGCTTAGGATTAAAAACTTGTCATCAAAGGGTGAAAACCTAAGACGGCCAAAAAATGGCATTGTAAGTAGCACAAACACCTCTCAAGGGACCAATGTAACCCGCAGGAACCGATTGCGTAGTCATGGGACTACTGGTTTGAGAGCATGATGAAAATTTATTAACTGTTAGACTTAAGCTTAAAACATCCCGTCAATGGGTGAAAACTTAAAACTGCCAAAAAAAGGCCCCATAAGATGCAAAAACACATCGCACAGGACCGATGTAACCCACAGGATGCAACCGAATAGTCACTGGACTCCCGTTTTGAGAGCATGATGAAAAATTGTAATGTAATCCAAAAGAGCTGACTGCATAATCACCCAAGGGGCCCAAATCCACAACTGACCGATTAAACTTTTTGTTCGAGAAAAAATGTTGAATATATATTTTATTATTATTAAAAATGATCACATATTTAGACCATGTTCACGACCTAAGTCCGTGGATGTTAAAGTGGGAACAATTGATTAGGTCCCGGATTTGTCCCGTAACCATCTTGGGTCGTGACCATCTTGCGCACAGTCTAAATCCGTGACTATTGTTTATAATTTTTTTATTTTGAAAATAAAATGGTCATGGCCCAAGTCCGTGACCATGTTTTGTGGGCAGAAATGGTTGGGTGACGGATTTGGGTCGTGACCATCGTGGGTCATGTCCAGTATGGTTACAGTCTAAATCTGTGACTGTTGTTTATAATTTTTATTTAAAAAGTCAAATAGTCACAGCCTAAATCCATGACCATGTTTTGTGCGGCAAAAATGCTTGGGTCACGGCTTTGGGCCATGACCATCTGGGGTTGTGACCAAGGATAGTGGTCAGGGACTTAGGTCGTGACCACCAAAAATGGTCACACTGGAAATGGTAACGGACCAAATCCATGATCAACGTACAATGGTAACGTCCCACATCCGTGACCATTCATAGCATTTGGTGTAGTGTATTTTAATATTCGGAATCCTTAAGTTAATGAAATACCCCGTACGTTTGTTATTAATTAATTTATCTGTGCTTAACATTAATAATATAGTTGGGAGGAATTAAGTTAGATTCCAATAAATATTAATAAGTGGGATAAAGGATTAATATTTATAATTATTATTACTATTATTTACTTGCGTGTGATAAGTATATAGATATGCTATTTATTACATGTCTCGTATGAGTGAAAGCGACGATTTATTATTATATGTCATAGAGTGTTACATCGGCGAATCGGTATAATTTATTGGCAATGTGTACGGTACATGTGTGTTGGGCCCAGTTAATGAGATGTTAATATATTTAGAGTTAGGTGGCTCGGATGACATTTTTAAGTGCACTGGTGATTAGATAAGGGTCAAAATATCGAGAATAGGTACCTAGGTGTTATGATTGGGTTCCAGGAGCTTTTTAGACATAACAGTTAGTGTATAAGGGTAGGAAGGTCTTTTTACACTTATGGATAAGTGGGAAAGTGAGATTATGTGAAATTAATGGAGTATTAAAAGGTAGTGAAGGTGGATAACGACCCACCTTTGATATTTTTCACAAGTGAAATTGAGAGAGAGTTCAAGAGAATATAAAAGAGAAAAAGAGAAAAGAGAAAAGTCTTGGATAAGATAAACGGAAGATATCTTTGGATTCAACTAATCATCAAAACGTAGAGAACATCATATTTACTTCACAAACGGAAGTAGATACTTGATTTAAGTTGCGACTATGTGTAGTTAATTATTTTCATGATTACAGATAAAAATGTCAGAATTAATGTTATAAATATTGACGCTTTGGGTAATTGATGTAGAGATTTAGATGATAAGGAATTTATGATTTACATTAATTATTATTTGTAATTGTTCATATTAAAACTTCGAAATTAATTCTGGAATTAAAATGATGGGCATGTAGAACTTTGATAAGAAGGCTGAACTTTTGAAAACCAAATTAGAGATAATTTTAAGTTGAATTAAATTGATGTTTGATTGGTAATATTAGTTTTTGGAGATACGATCATGGTTAATTAGGTGTTATATTGGTTCTATAACATAAATATATTGATGTATGAGGTCAATTTCATGTTTGGGTGGTTTGGGACCTCTACTAGACGGTTGTAAGAGAAAAACATGAGTAAAAAGATGACAAGCATCCTATAAAATTGAATCGATCCATTAGGGGAGTGAATCAGTTCTCTCAACCAATCTGATTCGGTCTTCCAGTGAACCGGTTAGACTCACTAGCCAACCAAGTATTTATTCGTGCATTATTTTGACCCATTAAATCCTTTTTAGGTATTATGGTATTGGTGGGAAGGCTTTCCAGGGTTGGGTGCAGGTGATAAGCCAACAAATAGATGGTTTTGAGCGAGGAGAATTGAGAATTCAAGTGAGTAAAAATTTAACTAATTAGACGAGAAGTTGGTTTGATCTTTGGGATTTACTGAACAGTGTGTTGTGGGATATGTGTACGAGCTCGGTTCTTTATATTTATACATATTATAATGATGTGTATATATGTATGTGTGTATGCTACTTGTTTATATTGAACATACCTACTCAGTATTGCTATTGTAGGAGGTTTCGCATAGTGGGCAGTCCACCCCTGCATTGACCAACATGTGTTAGATTGATTCCTCGGGTCATAGGACTATTGCATGGCCACTATCCATATGTGAGGATAGGTATTAGTTTAGAGATTTATTGGGTGTGATGTTGTATGGTTACGACCCTCGGATGTAGCACTATTGCCACCTATATTGTATGTGTTTACGTTCTAGATCGGTGGTGAGATTTTAACCTCGTGGCTCAGTGTAATACGTGATGCCAAAAGCCTGATAGCACACAAGGGATGTAGTAACGAAGTCCATGCTATGGGAATACGATTATTCGCATATATCGGGTGATATATATATGCATCTACTTATCACACGAGTGTGTGTGTATAATGTAGTGCATGCATCTACTTATCACACGAGTGTATCTATGTTATTATAGTTGTGTGAAATATATATCAATAACTAGTATGTCACTATGATGTTGTTTATAAACATGTCCCTAGTTAACTTTATCTATCACTTTAGGCTAAATCTTAGTTTGATAAACTTTTATGGTCAAATAGAGCTCTTTGGACATGTTTGAGTTATTGGATCATAATTCGTTTGTATCTAGTTCATGCTCATTCATTCCATACCACATGTTAGACACATTAATACTATGCTTTTGGGTAAAGCTTATGTGTTTTGTGTCAGTTTGTAGTCATTTATGCCTATATATATGTGCATGTGTGTGATTAGTATATTTTGCATTTTTATATATATAGTATCGTTTTGTTTTGAGTCTTCACATTTAATCGATGTTTGCCATATGATTTCTCTTTGGCTCAAATTGAAATTCTATATGATCGTATTGTTATCTCTTATTGATTGTTTGCATTTATATCCCATGCTTTATTATGTATTCAAGTTGGTATCACATTTTCATTAATATTCGTATTGATTGATCATTGTGTCGATTATTTGTGCTTGTACTACCATGTTGTGTTTTGTTCCACTTTACACCATTGCATGACATTATTCTTTCTTCCCTGATTTTAAATTGGTTTAATATGCTCTCGAATTTTGGGGGAAATATGATTAATAGGGGAGAAATGGTTTTATGCATTCTTACTTTGTCTATTCCTAATAAGAAGGAGATAAATGGATTTTTCACTTTAGTTTAAGAGGAGATATTTATCTTATGGGGAGACGTCTTACCTAAGTTGGGACTATTAAATATAAAGGGTTTTTTATTCATATAAAGATTTATATTGTTTATATATTATATTTGCATTTAAAGGCGTGTTTAAGTATGCATGTTTGAAACATGCGACAAAGTTTAGAAATGTGCAAAGCTACATAGAGTATATGTCTGTCGAGCAATTGTAATTTTTCTTTATGGTGTTGGGGAATGAGTCTTTTAGAGAGCTTGATGACCCATCGGAGTTTTTGTTCGGGACTTCTCCCAGATTAACTAAAAGGAGAGATTTGTAAGGAATTTTTTTTAATTTAGTCAATTTGTATGTATTGGCTTAATTATGAACAAAACCTTTTATGTCATAGGTTAGGCTATGCTTTATTGACCTTTAAAACCTACGGCATGTTTAATTAAAGATGTATTAACAAAGGTTTAGATATTTCATCATCATGTCGTGTTTCATGCCATTTTGTGTCATCGTGTTTCCAAGGATCTTTCAGGTATAAATGCGTATGAATTTTGATGCTTGGAATTTAGTATATTTTGGTGTTGTTTCTATCAAATTTTTTATAGTTTTTTTAAAAGAAAAATAATATTTTATTTTTAAAGTAGTTCTAACAAGATTAGTGTTTTGTTATAATGAAATTGGTAGTTTATTCAAATGAACATCAAATGAGTTTTATCTATTTATATAACCAAACTCATTTGCAGCTCGTTTGAAGCTAGTTCAAACGAGATTGGTGTTTCATTCAAACCAGGTTTGATTTTGTTCAAACAAGACTGCATGTTCATTCAAAGGAAGTTTAGTTTTTGTGGTGACAATTATTATTCAACACAAATAGATAAGAGAAGCGCAATCACCAAGCAGAATAAAGATGATAAAATGTCAATCACACAACAGGAGATATACGTGGTTCAGCAAGAATGCCTACGTCCACGGTGGTGCAGTCAGTATTATTTCTTTATACTCTGGGGAACGTTTACAGATAATACAGCGCGTGTCTTTTGCCCCAGACCTAGTGTTTATTATATACATATTTGTCTTCAGGGAGGGGGGTGTTGGACTCCCCCATGTTTACCATCTTCTCCTGGAACATCTCTATACGAGAACATGGGAGAAAACTAAGTTACAACTGAATTAATGTTAAGGTGCAAAGGGCTTGGACTTTGGACCGTTTTAATTGGGCACTCGTCTAGGCCCGTAAGGCCAATTTCGGATACCCTAATTGCCCCTAAATTTGTTGGGCCATAATTTGGGCTCAATAAATTTAAATGATTTGTCATAATGGATCTTTTGCATATCACGTAACTCTTCCCAAAGTTTGAGAGCTGATTTAGGCGGCAGTCGCTTTGTGTCCTGTGCGTGATGATTAGTATCATTTAAAAGTCATTTTGAGCAGCGTTTCATAGTTTTCGTTTCAAGCCTCTTAGTGTTCTTCCATATTCTGTGAGTTTTAGCGATTTGTGCCCTCTTCTCAAGGTCTTCATTTTCTTCACTTTCGATCTCCCTCGTCATTTTGGCTTGTGACCTTGCACTGCCCAAGCCAAATTTCCATCTCGTATGTCTCCCTTGCTTTCTCTCTGTGTTTTCTTTGAATTTGTAGTTTAGGGCTTATAAATGGAAAAGATAGGTAATAGATCATTGTCCGAGTTTAGAAAGTTTTGCAATATCCCAGAGTGGGTAGAGATTCAGTGCGCTTCTCTCCCCAAAAATGTTAGAGAGATAGATGGTGCTCATTAGATTCACGTCTTATTGCTTTCTCAAGGGGGGCTTACTTTTCCTCCAAACGATTTATTCCTGCATTTCTTTGGTTATTTCAATATTGTTCCTGCACAGTGTTCGCTCAATGTATGGAAGATAATCAATGGCGTCCACAGAATAAATCAACTTTATGGCACCAAATTAGGGCTCTCCGAAGTTTGTTTTTGCTATTCCTTTCCTCGAACAAGCTCTGGTGTTCTTTATCTCAAAGCCAGGAGTCCTGACAGGGTATTGGTAGTAAACCTACCTGATTCCCACAAGGATTACTGTTAAGATGGCTTTCTTGCTAGAAATTGGCGGTTCTCCCCCCATACTGAGGGGTCGAGGTCTAATAGATTCTTCGTCCCCTTTTATGGGGAGAAGTACGTAGGTAGTCTTTGCTCTGCCCTTATGATTTCTTTGTTAATATGTGATTTCTTTGATACTTTCCTGTTTTTTCTTCAACGAGGTCGAAGAACTTAGAGCCTGCTCTTAGCGAGGTTCAGCTTTCAGAGTTGTTCAAGGTTTAGAATATCAGGGAGTCCTTAGCTGACGGTGAACATCATCGGTCTGCTGCTTTCTTGCTCAAGTACAAAAACATTGGGTCTAGCTTTATAGTGAGGCCTGTGGATAGTATTCCTGAATTTGATTCCTCTGAAGAGACTTTTGTCGATCCCATTCAGTTGGACGAGGAGGAGATCAGTTTTGAGAGTGATATCAGAGGAGGTGTTGAAGGTAATTTTGGCAAGGGGAGCTCCAGTGCTGACAATTTTTCTGATTCAAAAGAGGTTTCTAAAGCCCAAGAACCTTCGAGCACATCCAATAACTCTAGCAAGGAAATGGTTCCTCCGAGGAAAAATTTGATTCGAGATGATGATGATCGTGTGCTTCTCGTTCAGAGGTCAAAGAAGCAGAAGTCCAGCACTGGGGTTGTTGCTACTATTTTGCGGTCTACTGCTCAGGAGAAAGAGAAGAAGAGAAAGGAAGAAGAGCAGGTGAGTGAGAGAGAGAGAGAGGGAGGAGGAAGGAAGAAGAGAAGAAGAAAATTGAGGAAAAGAAAAAGGTCGAGGAGAGGAGGAGGATAGAGAAGGAGAAGGAAAAAGAAGAGGAGCGAAGAAAATGGAGGCGAGGACAAAGGCTGGGCAGGCCTTAGTGCCTGTGTCCACATTATCAGAGGGTACCTCAGTTGCCGCTTCTCCCCAGTTGGCCCCTGCACTGTTCGAGTGAGCAGTCCTTCCTGCTGATCGCCAAAGGACAATTGGGACTGACCAGTTAGCTCTATAAGCGAGCCAGAGGCTAGATTTGGTAAGTCTATTTCTCTTCTCTAATGCTACCCAATTTCTATATATTTCCTTCTTCTAATATCTTCTTTTACTTTGCAGTTTGTGACTAATTTTGCTGTGCTCTATTGCTCTCACGACGAGCTGGTCAATAAGAACGGTGAGCTGGATAAGCAGAATGTCTCTTTAAGAGTGAAGGGTACAGAGCTCGAGGCTAGTTTAAAGGCCGCTGATGCTGCTTGGACATCTTCTGATCTCCCTCTTACTAAATCCAATCGTGAGTGGGAGGCAACAGTTAAAGAACTGAATGAACTGCTGTAAGCCTACGATTTGGTAGCCTCAAGAAAGCTGGATATTGTAGAGGAGAATAAGGTACTAACCGAGCAGCTAAAGGAGAAAAAGTCTCAGGCAGCTACTGTTAAGGAGGGCTCGTATAACTCCGGGTGGGCTGCTTCGTATGAAGACGCTGAGGTTCAGATAGGCTATATCAGCCATCTGAACTTCAAGAAGGGATGGAACAAGGACCTTTTAGCTGCTGGTGTGGATGTTGCTTCTCCTCTATTTGACGAGCACGATCCAGGCCCAAAGCCAATTGTGGATGAATCCCCTACCCCATCCATTAAAGATATTGACCCTGCCTCCCAAATAGTTCCTATTGATGCCTTTCCTACTCAAGAGACAGAGGTTGTCCCTGCTGAGGGAGGTGCTTCTACTGCTGCTGATAAGGGGAAGTAGCCATCTTCTTCTGGGCAGCCTAAGGTCGCCAGTTAATTTACCCTTAGGGTTACTCTTATATTTTTGTTTCTAATTTTCCTTTCTTCTTCTTCAATGTACTCTGATCTTTTTTGTATGAATGAAATGAGAAGACTTTTTCCTTTTGTGTACTGAATAATTCTATCTTTTATTTCTCTTTTATTGCTTGTAGTTGATTAATATTGACGATTATATACCAGCCACTTCTCCATTGGGAAGAATGCTTGGTCCTAATGTAAGCTCTGAAGTTCTTCATACCTTTGTGAGGATTTACAAATCACTGCGATTAAGGAACAAGTATTTCATAGAGCAGATTGAGATCATCATTAAACTAAAAGACAGGCTCCAAGAGATGAAAGAGGTCGATGCCTCAGTCCAGGAAGAGGTGAATACTCTGAGAGAAAGGCTTCTAGATGCTTCTGAGATCTACCAGGTTGGAGAAATTCTTCAGCAACAGAATGAGGATTTGAGGAGGGAATTCTTGCGACTCAGGGAGCATGCGCTAAGCATTTCTCCTGCAGTATTACCAGGTTCTTCCTCGTCATGAGCTGGAGCTAGACCAAGCGATGTTCCTCCGGTGATGTGAGGTTCTAACCCGCCGACTGTTTCGTGAGCTGGTACAAACGCAAGAAATTTTAGCTAGGGAAATGGAAGAGCTCCGCGGTGATGTCCAACGAGCATATATGATTGTTGTTGGGCTTCAAAGGGACGTCACTCGGCTGAGGCATTTATTTAAGAGAGGACCTCGGCAAGCATGGGCCAATGGTTACGACCAAGGATGGCTGGATGCTCCAACGAGGCTAACAGAGTTCGAAGAGCTTGCTATTATCAGGGGATGGTTGAGTGCCCTAAAGGAGCTGCAAGTACCAAGGAACTCAATTCTCTGGTATCATCATGAGATCTCTCCTTCCACTCTATTGCCTAATCCCTTCCTGAGAGATTATCAGTGAATCCCTATTGATGCCATCCCTCGACAGCTATTGGAGTCAAATGCGAATAAAGTCGAGGAGGAGCTAGTTCCCCAGCCCGACGACGGTCGAAGAGCCCAAGTGGCTGATTATCTCGTTCAGAGGCCTCGACCTCATTAAGATTTTGCCAGTAGTAACTCTCTATATTTTGTAATGAAGTAATGTAATGTTGATGTTTTGGGCGAGTTCACCGACTAAATAGGGGTTGTATTTGTTGTAAATATGAAGAAGTAATATAAAGTTTATGTTCTGGGCGAATTTGTCGATTAAACAAGTGTTGTATATTTTCCACATCTTTTAGACTTTGCTCAATAATCTTGAGCCTCTCTTGGCGGACTAGATTTGTAAGTTTGCATTGTCAAGTGAGTGTCCCTCCAGTCCAGTATGCTTATGTGATACCATTCTACCCCACTTTACCTTTTAGGTGATGTCGTCACACTCCCTTAGTCCTAAGTGTGGCAATTGGCGAGGACACACCTGGTGTTGGATGCTCTATCTAATCGGGATTTTACTAACCAAACATTATTTGGCGACCAATTTTGACTTGGCCATATTACCTAAGGATCTCCTTATAATACCCCATAATTTTATTGCTTTTTATTTAAGGGATTAATTAATTTAAATGAGAATTAATTAGGAATTAATCCGGATATATATACTAGCTAGATGTGAGTTAGTATTTGATTATGATATTAAAATGGAATATTTCAAGAGTATTGAAAGTATTTAAATTGTCACGAGGAAGAAATGCGACAAGTTGGGAAACTTAATTGGGACGCGCGTGTCAGTCGCATCAGGAACGAAATGATTAAATTAAAAAGTGAATTATATTTTTATCAACCGAATGGTCATTTTGAGTGCTCCAACGTGTCCGAAAGGGTCGAAATAGTCAGAAAACACTAGCCGAGGGTTTAGTTTGGGTCCCGGGGCATTTTTAGGTCAAACCGGCAACCCAGAAGGGTATTTTGGTAATTTTAAAAATATAGGAATTAAAACCCACGAATTTTAGGGTTAAATAATATATTACTAATGAACCCATTAACTCCATTATCAGCATTAGGTAAGTCAGTGATCTACGGGAGTTAAAGGGGGAGTTTGAAGAGGTTCCAAAAGAAACCTCCAACCACCATCACTATCCTTGGGAAAATTCTGTAGAGAAAGGGGAGAAATTAGCCTTCTTTCACCAACATCAATTCAGAAGAAACAAATCTAAGGCAAGTGTTTTGATGTCGTTATTTGCAATGAATATTTTCTCCATGTGTAGTGTAGAAAACTGTTTATGTCTTGGAAATTTTGATGAAAAACACCCAATTAAATTATTGTGAAACTTGTGGTTTTGGGTAGGAATTTACATGTAGATGATTATGTACGAATTTAATATACAAAACATAACTTTTGATGATCTGAGAACGGAATAATAAGGAGTATTTTTATGAAATTAAATTATGGGTTCAAGTTCATAGGGTTTGGAACAAGAATAGGGGATTTATGATTTTGGCATGTTAATTTGTAAGATTTGACCCCAAAAGCATGTTTAGGAATGATCTAGGGTGACTAAAAACGGTCTACCAGCATTAAAACGTAGTTGAATAGTCTTAGGGTGGATTTAGAGATGAGGAGAATAAAGAAACAAAACGAGTTTGGGATTTTCAGGGCATATTCTGCCATCTCGTTAGAAGACCTGCCCAGTTGTTTCTAACGAGCTTCTAACGAGATGACAGTATCCCTTCTAATGAGTTGGTAGTTCATTCGAAGCCTTTCGTTTGAACGACAGTCGTTCGAACGTCCTCATCGATAGAGACTTCTAACGAGTTGACAGAATGGCCTTTTAGGCCTGATTTTTATTTCAAATGTCCCGAAGACTTATTTAATGGAGTAATCACCTTCCCATATTGACTAGTGGGTATAGTTATGAGATTGGAGTACATTGAGGATTAACACTTAGATTCTTGTAGTAAACCGAAGGAATTTTTTGGATTAGGAAACGAGTATTTAATTACGATGTGAGAAGAATTGGCAACCTTAATGTACATAAATCGGGGATGGGTAAACGTATAACACTAAATGATGGTATAAGAACGAGAAGTATACCTCTATTAATATTTTGAGATATCTAAGATATGTGAGTGCTTAGTATATGTAGTTATCTGTGAATAACATACCTACCATACTTGCTATCATGGGAGGTTGGCGTTCGATCAGGGTCATCTAATCTTTATGTGCCTACGGGGGGGATTTAGAATGGTACCTCGAGGACATAGGTCTGAAAAAGACTAATTGAGAAGTTAATAAGTCTGCTGATCATGGGAGCCTAGGTATGTGCATGACCCATGTGATGTGAACTATGTTCGCCTCTATTATGTGTGATTGTTTCTATTCGAGAACGATTCCTGAGAGATTAGGAATGCGTGGTCCTTATGTATGTGACGTGTCGGGATTGGATAGCAGAGTATGTGTGCACCACAGCTTAGTCTCGGGGTGCTAGTATTGTATATTTATGATGAAAATAATATACTGTTAATTGAAATGAACTATCATGTATAGAGGTGAGTATAAATAATAGCAACGTTTTGCAAAGACAAAATGGAAGATCTCTAGTAATTAGTATTACTAATATGGGAAACTGTGAAGAAAAGTAAAACTCTATGTTTAAATGAAGATGCCGGAATTAAATTGTGAAGCGTATAGAAATGTTAGATTTTGTATTGGACTAGTTAGATATGGGAATAACTAGAATGGGTACGGGTATGATAGGAGTGCACAATTAGTTGATAGGTGAGGAACTCATGTGAGTGCACACATTAGCATGTACTTTATATTCACTGTTTAATGATATTAAACACTTGCTATTTTTAAACTGTTTTCACAACCGGGCTCTGACCCGTTTGCTTTCAAATCTATTTTTGTAAAAACCTTTTTAGGTTCCCATCCACAAGGACACCAATCATAGGAGTTTTATTCCCGTGACATGTTGTAGATGCTGTGGAAGTTACAAGACCTCGATAGTCGACGCCTCCACTTTCTATGTTGACACTATTTCAGATTTACTCACCTGTAGGGCATGTCGCCCCATTTCCTTTAGAGACATCTCATTTACTCAGTTTTTATTTCATATTTTGGGTTGTAATTAAATTAATGGTTCAGGCATGTATTTGTTACTTCAGTATTTGGATTGTTGTGAGGTGTATTCCTCCAGATTTAGTTTATTACATCGTTATTTATTTGCGACTGTGATGTGGTTGTGATATCAGTATTTCATAATTTAAATGGATGTTATGTTAAATGGGATTTAATTCAAAATTGACAACTCACTTTTTAAATATTAGGTGGCTAGTAATTATAAAAACATTTTCGATAGTGATGCTATGAACTGAACCAACTTGGAATTTTGTATTAATTTGAATAAAGGAGTAGCTACCCGGTATTTAATTAGTCGGGGTGTCACAGGTGGTATCAGAGCATCAGGTTCTAGTGTCCTTAGGATCTGTACGGCTTATTTTGTTTCCGCTGAGCTTCTTTGATGTAGAGCCCTATATTTTAGGATTGTTACATTCTTTTGTGTATGTTTCGTTCTTCAGCTATTTTGAGATAATAACTGCGAACTTATAAGACTTTACTCTCATTTCAGATGCCTCCACGACGTGCACAATGAGTTCCTAGGGATTCTCATCCCGAGCCACAGCCTGCACCAGTCCAGGGCACCATGAATGCCGCAGAGGTCGCTGCTATTGTATCCCAAGTGGTAAATGCCGCCCTCGCAGTTGTGCAGTAGGTACCACCCTAGGCGCCAACAGTAGTGCCAGTTCAGGCTCATGAATTCCCGTCTTCTTGGGAACTTGTTCGTGATGCTTTTCAGAAAGCACACCCTCCGGAGTTTGCAGGTAGCTCTGATGTTGTTGTGTCCAGCCAGTGGAAGAAGGACATTCAAAGACATTTGAGGATGTATGAGTTCACGGAGGTACAGAAATAGATACTAGCTACTTTTAAGCTAGTACGATCAGCGTTGCAGTGGTGGGAGTCCATTACCACCCCGGAGGAGAGAGATTCCCTTTCTATACAGGAGTTCTGGGTGCGGTTCGACCGCAAATATTTTCCATCAGCTGTTCACACTGAAATGAGGAGGAAGTTAATGAACCTCAAGAAGGAGGGGAGGACCGTGGCCGAGTATGAGTCTGAATTCACTAATCTCTTGAACATTGTTCCCGATGAGATTCAGACTGAGGAGAAGAATATTCAGAAGTTCATGGATGGGTTGACTTGGAGGATCCGTCAGCACTTATTAGGGAAATCACTTGTTGGATACTTATTCTGATGTGGTTAACGCAACACTGATTCTCTGCCAGGACCACCTCTTTCACATTTCTGGGAGTAAGAGATCAAGGGAGTCCAACCATCAGGGCAGGACAGGGGGAAATGGTGCCAGCGGGGCACAATCTGCTCAGGGTCAGCATAGGCATAGAGATCATGGTTCCCAGCAGGGGGATTTTAAGAGGTTCAGATCTAGGGGTTTCAAGAATGGTCCGGAAGGTTTTCGTTAGGGTCAGCACAGCCAATAGGGCCAACAGCAGTTGTTTCATCAGGGCCAGAACGGCCAGGGGAGGAATGGCAACGGCCACTAGGGCCGTGGGCATCAGGGTTAGAAAGGGGGGAACTTTCAGGGGAAATGCTTCATTTGTGGCAAGATTGGCCACAAGTGCCAGGAGTGTCCTGATAGGGGCACGGCCCCACAGCAGCAGTAGCAGGGTGCTCGACATGAGCCCCAGAGACCTATGTTTCCCGCCACCCTCCTAGCAGGACCACATATGCCAGCTTTGCCACCCATCCCAGCATTCCCAGTCCAGCACGGACAACTTCAGTACGGGCGAGTTTATCAACTTCAGCATGCAGCAGTCCCACAGGATCCACCTGCTATTGAGGGTATGTTCTCTATTCAGGGGACTATGGGGCATATTTTATTTGATACGGGGGGCACACATTATTTCATTGCCACGAGATTTACAAGCACTTTGGGGTCGTTAGACGCTGCATAGAGCACGGTTACTTGCGTAGATTCACCGTTGAGTAGGAGTTTCGTGATTTCCCTTGTTTGTAGGGGTGTGGGTATGGAGATAGGGAGATTTACTTTACCCACTGATATGCTAGTATTAGAGATGACTGAGTACGATGCGATTGTTGGTATGTATTGGCTAGTTGCGTACCAAGCCATGATTAATTATTTTAGTACGAGTATTATTTTTGCCATTCCCGGGTAGGAGATGTTTTTACTGGCAATGCCTCGCCCCGAGGGAGGATCGTCCACACACTTGTATTATATAGAGGAGGAGACCTCTAAGGAAGTGGTGATACCACTTGATTCGATTCCATTCGTTAGAGTGTTCGTTGATGTATTTCAGGATATACTTGGATTACCCCTAGTAGGGAGATAGATTTTGTTCTTGATTTGACGTCGGGCACTCGGCCCATTGCCTGCGCACCGTACCGTATGGATCCAGCGGAGATGAGAGAGCTAAGGGATCAGATAGAGCAGTTATTGGGTCAGGGTTTTTTTCGAAGGAGTACTTCATCATGGGGTGCCCCTGTGTTGTTCGTAAAGAAGAGGGATGGATCATTGAGATTATGTGTAGATTACCGTGATTTGAATAAAGTCACGATACAGAATAAGTATCCGTTGTCCCGAATTGATGACTTATTTGGCCAGTTGAGAGGAGCTTACTTCTTCTCAAAGATTGATTTGCGATCGGGATACCATCAGTTGCATATCAGGGAACAGGACGTCTCGAAGACTTCTTTCTTGATGAGGTATGATTCCTATGAATTTCGGGTTATGCATTTTGGCTTGACCAACGCTCCAGCCGTGTTTATGGACTTGATGAATAGGGTGTTCAGAGAGTTCCTAGACCAATTCGTCATTGTCTTTATTGATGACATTATGGTTTACTCCCAGACAGAAGAGGAGCATGCAGAGCATTTGAGGCAGGTTTTCCAGACGCTACGTCAGAACGAGCTATATGAAAAGTACGAGAAATGTGGATTTTGGATGAATGAGGTTTAGTTTTGGGGGCATATCATTTCAGATCGGGGAATATATGTTGATCCAAGGAAGGTATCCACGGTGAGGGAGTGGGGACAGCCCACGACACTGACTGATATCCTTAGTTTATTGAGCTTAGCAGGATACTACAGGAGGTTTATTCAGGGTTTCTTAAAAATAATGGATACTTTGACACATATGACTCGCAAAGGTGTGCCATTCATTTGGAGAGATGCCTGTCAGTTGGCATTTGATAAGTTGAAGGATAAATTGACCTCAGCGCCTGTGTTAGCATTGCCCAGACCGGGAGTTGAGTATTTAGTCTACACCGATGCGTCCTTACACTGACTTGGAGGTGTGCTGCAACAAGAGAGTCAGGAAATAGCTTATGCTTCTCGTAAGCTTAAGCCTCATGAGAGGAATTACCACACACACGACTTGGATTTAGTGGAAGTCGTATTCGCTCTTCAGATTTGGAGACACTATCTCCTGGGGAGAAATTTTGGTTGTTCACAGCCCATAAGTCTCTACAATACCTCTTCATGCAGAAGGAGTTGAATATGCATCAACGTCGGTGGCTTGAGTTTGTGAAGGATTATCAGTTTGATATCCAGTATCACCCAGGAAAGGCTAACGTGGTAGCAGACGCGTTGAACCGTAGGCCAGTAGATGAGGTGGCTGAGGTGTGGAAATCTAAGTGGAAGGAGTTGGGACACCAGGATGCAGTGGCCCAATCGTCATGTCTATGATGACTATTACACCTCGCATTGTTAAAAAAGTGGTAAAGGACCAGGAAAATGACTCGTTCTGTCAGGAGCAGATAGTTCGATTACTAGCAGAGGGAGCCGAGTCCTATATCGTTAGCTCAGATGGGGGATTACGCTTCAATGGTAGAGTGGTCATTCCGAAAGGGGGAGACTTGCGACACGAGGTAATGACAGAGTCGTACGTCTCATGGTTTATGGTACACCATGGGTGGGATAAAATGTACCAAGACATGAGACGATAGTACTAGTGGAGAGGGATGAAGAGAGATATCGCCGTGTTTGTTTCTAAATGCGCCACTTGTCAGCTAGTAAAGGTGGACCATCAGAAATCGGCAGGACTTCTACAGCCGTTAGAGGTTCCGATGTGGATATGGGAGAGCATATCCATGGACTTTATTACGAGGTTACCTACGTCACAGAGGGGTCACAACTCCATATGGGTAATTGTGGACCGATTGACCAAAGTTGCTCATTTTCTACCCGTAAGGACAGATTACACTACGGGACGGTATGCCCAGATTTTCATTACAGAGGTAGTGAGACTTCATGGGGTGCCTCTAAATATCGTGTCTGACTGAGATAATATATTTGTTTCACAATTTTGGGAGAGTTTCCAGGAGGCCATGGGTACAGAGTTGCAACTGAGTATGGCATATCACCTGCAGACTGATGTGAAAACAGAGCGGACAAATCAGATGTTTGAGGACATGTTACGTATGTGCATCCTAGATTTTGGAGGTGGTTGGGAGCAGTACCTTCCACTGGTGGAGTTTGCTTATAATAACTCCTACCAAATCACCATTGGCATGATTCCATTTGAGACGTTTTATGGCAGACCTTGTCGTTCCCCAACATGTTGGTTAGAGGTGGGGGATAACAAACTCCTAGGGCCGCAAGTGATTCAGGACACTTCGGTAAGGATAGAGATAATACTGAGCCGTATTCGGGTAGCTCAGGACCGACAGAAGAGCTATGATGATGCCAAGAGGTTCTTCAAAGAATTCAAGGTGGGGGACCAGGTGTTACTAAGAGTATCTCCTATGAAGGGGATTATGCATTTTGGGAAGAAGGGGAAACTGGCACCAAGATACGTGGGACCATTTCCTATCATCGAGCGGATTGGACCAGTTGCGTATAGACTAGGGTTACCGGAGCACTTGCATAGGATTCATGATGTGTTACATATTTCCTCACTAAGAAAATATCTTAGGGACGATTTGACCCATACCCACATTGCTTTAGAGGACATCGATCTTCAGCCTGATAGTTCCTACGAGAAGGGGCCGATTGCTATTTTGGACCAAAACGCGCGAAAACTGAGGTCAAAGATAGTACCACTAGTACGTGCTCAGTGGCAACATCATAATGCCGAAGAGTCCACATGGGTGCACGAGGATGATATGTACGATCGTTATCCAGAGTTATTTTTACCAGGTACTCTTTAATTCCGAATTTCGAGACGAAATTTTGTTATTAGTGGGGAAGTATGTAATACCCCGTAATTTTATTGATTTTTATTTAAGGGATTAATTAAATTAAATATGAATTAATTAATTAATTGGGAATTAATCCGGATATAAATAGTAGTGAGATGTGAGATAGTATTTGATTATGATATTAAAATGGAATATTTCAAGAGTATTGAAAGTATTTAAATTGTCACGAGGAAGAAATGCGACAAGTTGGGAAACTTAATTGGGACGCGCGTGTCAGTCGCATCAGGAACGAAATGATTAAATTAAAAAGTGAATTATATTTTTATCAACCGAATGGTCATTTTGAGTGCTCCAACGTGTCCGAAAGGGTCGAAATAGTCAGAAAACACTAGCCGAGGGTTTAGTTTGGGTCCCGGGGCATTTTTAGGTCAAACCGGCAACCCAGAAAGGTATTTTGGTAATTTTAAAAATATAGGAATTAAAACCCACGAATTTTAGGGTTAAATAATATATTACTAATGAACCCATTAAGTCCATTATCAACATTAGGTAATTTGGTTGGCTACGGGAGTTAAAGGGGGAGTTTGAAGAGGTTCCAAAAGAAACCTCCAACCACCATCACTATCCTTGGGAAAATTCTGTAGAGAAAGGGGAGAAATCAGCCTTCGTTCACCAACATCAATTAAGAAGAAACAAATCTAGGCAAGTGTTTTGATGTCGTTATTTGCAATGAATATTTCCTCCATGTGTAGTGTAGAAAACTGTTTATGTCTTGGAAATTTTGATCAAAAACACCCAATGAAATTATTGTGAAACTTGTGGTTTTGGGTAGAAATTTACATGTAGATGATTATGGACGAATTTAATATACAAAACATAACTTTTGATGATCTGAGAACGGATTAATAAGGAGTCTTTTATGAAATTAAATTCTGGGTTCAAGTTCATAGGGTTTGGAACAAGAATTGGGGATTTATGATTTTGGCATGTTAATTTGTAAGATTTGACCCCAAAAGCATGTTTAGGAATGATCTAGGGTGACTAAAAATGGTCTACCAGCAATAAAACGTAGTTGAATAGTCTTGGGGTGGATTTAGAGAAGAGGATAATAAAGAAAAAAACGAGTTTGGGATTTTCAGGGCATATTCTGCTATCTTGTTAGAAGACCTTTCCAGGTCGTTCGAACGACCTCATTCGAACGAGCTTCTAACGAGATGACAGTATCCCTTCTAATGAGTTGGCAGTTCATTCGAACGTCCTCGTTCGAACGAGGATGTTAAAACGTCCTGACATAATGGCCTTTTATGCCTGATTTTTATTTCAAATGTCCCGTACACTTATTTAATGGAGTAATCACCTTCCCTTATTGACTAGTGGGTATAGTTGTGAGATTGGAGTACGTTGAGGAGTAAAACTTAGATTCTTGTAGTAAACCAGAGGAAATTTTTGGATTAGGAAACGAGTATCTAATTACGACGTGAGAAGAATTGGCACCCTTAATGTACATAAATCGGGGACTAGTAAACGTATAACACTAAATGATGGTATAAGAAGGAGAAGTATACCTCTATTAATATTTTGATATATCTAAGATGTGTGAATGCTTAGTATATGTAGTTATTTGTGTATAACATACCTACCATACTTGCTATCATGGGAGGTTGGCGTTCGATCAGGTCCATCTAATCTTTGTGTGCCTACTGGGGGGATTTAGATTGGTACCTCGAGGACATGGGTCAGAGAAAGACTTATTGAGAAGTTAATAAGTCTGCTGATCATGGGAGTGTAGGTATGTGCGTGACCCATGTGATGTGAACTATGTTCGCCTCCATTATGTGTGATTGTTGCTATTTGAGAAAGATTCCTGAGAGATTCAGAATGCGTGGTCCTTATGTACGTGATGTACCAGGATTTGATAGCAGAGTATGGGCGCCTCGCAGCTTAGTCTCGGGGTGCTAGTATTGTATATTAATGATGAGAAAAATATACTATTAATTGAAATGAACTATCATTTATAGAGGTGAGTATAAATAATAGCAACGTTTTGCAAAGACAAAATGGAAGATCTATAGTAATTAGTATTACTAATATGGGAAACTGTGAAGAAAAGTAAAACTCTCTGTTTAAATGAAGATGCGAGAATTAAATTGTGAATCATATAGAAATGTTAGATTTTGTATTGGACTAGTTAGATATGGGAATAACTAGAATGGGTACGGGTACAATAGGAGTGCATAATTTTTTGAGAGGTGAGGAACTCATGTGAGTGCACACATTAGCATGTACTTTATATTCACTGTTTAATGATATTAAACACTTGCTATTTTTAAACTGTTTTCACAATCGGGCTCTGACCCGTTTTCTTTCAAATTTATTTTTGTATAAACCTTTTTAGGTGTCGAGCCACAAGGACACCAAGCATAGGAGTTTTATTCCATTGACGTGTTGTAGCTGCTGTGGAAGTTACATGACTTCGATAGTAGACGCCTCCACTTTCTATGTTGACTCTATTTCAGATTTACTCACCTGTAGGGAATGTCGCCCCATTTCCTTTAGAGACATCTCATTTACTCAGTTTTTATTTCATATTTTGTGTTGTAATTAAATTAATGGTTCAGGCATGTATTTGTTACTTCAGTATTTGGATTGTTGTGAGGTGTATTCCTCCAGATTTAGTTTATTACATCGTTATTTATTTGCGACTGTGATGTGGTTGTGATATCAGTATTTCATAATTTAAATGGATGTTATGTTAAATGGGATTTAATTCAAAATTGACAGCTCACTTTTTAAATATTAGGTGGCTAGTAATTATAAAAACATTTTCGACAGTGATTCTATGAACTGAACCAACTTGGCATTTTGTATTAATTTGAATAAAGGAGTAGCTAGCCGGTATTTAATTAGTTGGGGTGTCACACTCCTGTAGGGCTTCATATATTGTCAGGGGAAATGCTAAGAGGTTTTCGTGGTTTATAACGAAAACTTGAGGAGGGTGATTTCCCTGCTATAGTGTAATGATTAGTGTGCATGTCACTTGGAAAAGGTGTGTGAGTTATAAAGTTCAGATACTAGTTAACTGACACTTCGTAGAATGCAACTGCTAACAACTTTTATTAATGATAAGGAAATGAGCTTCTAGCTTCATAAGTACAACTCAAAAGAAGAATCTAGAAATAGAATTTCTTAATATTGGCAGCATATCATACTCGGGGTATCTCTCTGCCTTCCAGCGTTTCTAAGTGATAGGCTCCTCGCAGATCATCTCTTGTTATCTTATATGGTCCTTCCCAGTTTGGCCCTAACTTACTGTCTGATGGTTTTATTGCGCTACCCAAGACTTTCCTTAGGACATAGTCCCTAACAAGGAATTCCCTCGGATTGACCTTCTTCTTATAGTGCTTTGTGAGATGTTATTGATAGATCGCTAGTTTTACTAGGGAAAGCTCTTGACATTCGTTGGATAGGTCAAGTTCATCGGAAAATGCTGCATCATTATAGTCCTTGTCGACAAGGGTGGACCTCATAGTGGTTAAGCCTGCTTCCAATGGGATGACTGCTTCCATTCCATATGTTAGTGAGAATGGGGTTTCCCTCGTTGCTCGACGTGGGGTAGTATGGTAGGCCCACCGAATATGCGATAGTTCATTCACCCATGCGCCTTTGGATCGTTCTAATAATTTCTTTAGCCCATCGATCACCATTTTATTGGAAGCCTCGACTTGGCCATCACTCTGAGGATAGGCCACTGAGCTAAAATGGTGTCTGATTTCATGGTCATTATAGAAATTTTGAAAGGATCCTCTCTCGAACTGCGTTCCATTATCAGTGATGATGTATCTAGGGATCCCAAAACGGGTGTTTATATGTTTCCATATTAATCTTATCATATCCACATCTCGGATGTTTATTAGTGGTTGTGCCTCTATCCATTTGGTGAAGTAGTCAGTTGCGACCAACAGATACTTACGATTGTCGGCAGCAGTAGGAAGAGGTCCTACGATGTCCATTCCCATTGTGCGAATGGCCATGAGTTAGAAAGTTATTTTAGGTCGCTGGCGGGTTGATGGACTATAGCAGCATAAAGTTGGCATTTCTCGCATTTGCGAACATACATTATAGAGCTCTTTGCATATTTGGCCACCAATGTCCTTCCTTTATTTCTCGAAAAGCCAAGGACCTTTCACCAATGTGGCCTCCACAGATTACCTCGTGGATTTCATGTAGGATTTGTTCGACATCCCTCGGGTGAACACATTAAAGGTAGGGATCGTAAAATGATCTCTTATATAGCTTGCCCTCAAGAGATAAGTGAAGGCGAGCATCTTTGATTCTTATCTGGTGAGCGATCTTCTTATCATCTGGAAGAGAGCCATCCTTCAAATAGTCCCTTAGAGGATCCATCCAGTTGGGTGCTGACTCAATTTGGAGCACCTGCTCCATGCTTGGCAGCTCGTTGTTACGGTTAATGCTCGGATGAGCAAGGAAATTAATGGGGATTGTTCTTTTTAAGTCGAAATCGATTGTAAAACTTAGGGCTGCTAGGGTGTTAGCCTGGCTATTCTATCCTCTGGGAAATTACTGGACCCGAACCTCCTCAAAGTTGGCAATTAGACTTTTTGCCAATGCGAGATAGGCTGCCATTCTTTCATCTTTCGCATTATAGTCTCCATTTATCTGATTAGAGACTAATTATGAGTCACCGAACACCTGTAACTGCTTTGCCCCCAAAGTTTGTGCCTTCTGGAGGGCAGCTATTAAAGCCTCATATTCTGCTTCGTTGTTGGAGGCTTCAAATCCAAGCCTGGTTCATTGTTCGAGGATTGTATCCTCGGGAGTGACAAGTACAATGCCTACTCCTGCCCCCTTTGAATTGGAGGCTCCATCAATAAACAATTTCCATTCACCCTCTTTTGTGTGATTCTATCTTTGACTCACGGGTTGAAGTTGGTCAATAGGCTACTCGCCCGTGAATTCGGCTATGAAATCAGCAAGGACCTTCCTTTTGATTGCGTTCCTTGGTTGAAATTGGATGTCAAATTGTCTGAGCTCGGCGTACCATTTAGACAGTCTGCCCGACAAATCCACTTTCCTTAGGATTGCTTTAAGGGGGTGTGATCTAAGGACGATGATAGTGTGAGCTTCAAAGTAGTGCTTCAACCTCCTCGAAGTCACAACAAGTGCAAAGGTGAGATTCTCTAGTTGTAAGTACCGTTGCTCAATCTCTAATAAATTCTTGCTCGCGTAATAAATGGGGTGCTGGATTCTTGTTTTTTCTCTCATCAGTGCAGAACTGACAGTGTGGTTTGAAATGGCGAGGTATAAGTACAAGGAATCTGTTTCCTGGGATATGACGAGCAGTGGTGGTGAGCTAAGGTAGACCTTGAGCCCGTACAATACCTGCGAGCAGTCTTGATTCCATTCTACTATTTTGTTTTCCTTTAGGAGCTGGAAGAACAGTTTTCACTTTTTAAAGGATTTTGAGATAAAACGATTTAAGGCAACAAGCATGCCGGTGAGCTTTTGTATGTCTCGGACCGTGCGAGGAGGTTGTACCTTATTTACTACATCGATTTGGTCTGGGTTAGCCTCGATGCCTCTCTTACTGACCAAGTACCCAAGAAATTTTCCTGACTGGACACCAAAAGAACACTTTCTGGCGTTAAGTTTAATTCGATACTTCCTGAGGATTTTGAAGGTTCTTGATAGGTCTGAGAGGTGATTTTATTTCTTCCTGCTTTTGATGAGTATATCATTGATGTAGACTTCCATGGTGTCTCCCATTTGGTCCTTGAACATCTTGGTGACCAGCCTTTGGTAGGTTGCCCCTATGTGTTTGAGCCCAAAGGGCATGACCTTGTAACATTACAATCCAACGGTGGTGATGAATGTTGTCTTGTCTTGGTATGGAGCTTACAGAGGGATCTGATGATACCCTGAGTAAGCATCTAGAAAAATCATTCTCTTGTGAGCTACTGTGGCATCCACTAGTTGATCTATTTTCGAAAGAGGGAAACTATCTTAAGGGCACGCCCTGTTAAGGTCTGTGAAGTCGATGTAGACTCTCCATTTCCCGTTGCTCTTTGGAACTACTACTGGGTTGGATAAAAATTTGGGGAATTGGACCTCCCGTACGGATCCTACATCTAGACATTTTTCAACTTCTTTTTTCAAGGCCTTTTATTTCTCGGGCGCAGTTCGTCGTGCCTTCTGCGTGATTGGTTTGAAAGTAGGGTCGATGTGAAGCTAATGAATAACCACACTAGGATCAATTCCAGGAAGCTCGTATGGTTCCCATGCGAAAACGTCTACATTCCTTCTTAGCAGAATCACCAACTCCTTCTTTTCCTGATCTGTGAGAGAAGCTCCATTCAAGAAGACCCTATCATTTTTGCTACCTCTAGCTGTAACTTCCTCCAGGTCCTCGACGAGCCGTTCAGAGGGTAGGAGCCTGGTCTCCTCCACTCCGGGCCTTCCGTATTTTAATTTCTATTTCTAAGGTATCAGACCTTTTTATTTTTTAGCTTTCTCGTTGGGCTTGTCTGCCTTTTTCTCTGGTCGTGGGCGGATGGCCGCTATGAAGAACCTTCTTTCCATCGCTTGATCACCATGGATCTCCATTACACCTCACTCGGTCATATATTTAAGCTTTTGATGGTAGGTCGAGGAGACTGCCTTCATTTCATGCAGCCATCCTCTGTCGAGGATAGCTTGGTATGGCGAGTAAATGTTGACTACTAGAAACTCAATCATTTTAGAGACATTTCCTTCCCTTACTGGCAGCATGATCTTTCCCAAGGGTATAGTCACTTTTCCAGCGAAGCCAACTAAAGGGGAAGTAGCTTCCTTCAGGTCGGCGATGCTTAACTTCAATTGTTTCAATAGGTCGAGATACATTACCTCGGACGAGCTTCCTTGGTCGACGAGCAACTTGTCGACGTCATAGTTTGCTATCCTGAGAGTAATGATCAAAGCATCATGATGTGGGGTTCTCACTCCCACCAGATCTTCATCTGTTAATACTATATGCTTACAATAGTCGACATCATCTGCTCGACGACGCTTTCCTGACTGTGTCTTTGCTGTATCAATCTGAAAAGCTTGCATCACCGCTGTAAGATTTTTTACCTCCATTCAGGCTGAATTTCCTTAAATCTGGTTCACATCGAATGCCCCATGAATTACTGTGAATTCATGGCTAGCATCGTCTTCGATTACGTTGTCAGGCCTTGCTTCTCTATGGGCTGTAACTTTCTCTGCCTTATTTTCAATGAATTCGTTCAAATGCCCGGACTGGGCCACCTCTTCGAGGTGGGACTTAAGAGCCTTTCAATGCTTAGTCTTATGTCCTCCCTCTTTATGGAAAGCGCATCTCAGCGCATTGTTTATCTTTAAGGGAACTCCTCCCATCTTTCTGGGCCACTTAATAAATGGCTCGTCTTTGATTTTTGCGAGAATTTTGTAAATTGGTTCTTTGAAGACATTGTTGACCGCCTGAAATGCTTTTTCCACATCGTTGCTGCCTCCATTATTGGGGCCATTCTTTCCCCCATTCTTTCTTCCTTTATCTGGTTCTCAATTTTGTCACTTCTTTTGGCAGCGAGCTTAGCTCGACCATTTTCCCCTGTGTTGAGGTGGGTCACATCCTCCACCTTGGCATATTTCTCGATGCGAGCCATCAGGTCATCGATGGTCATGGCCTCTTTCTTTGTTAGGGACTGGTACAGAAGGGAAGATCTGGGTAGCCCAATTTTGAAAAAGGCCACTGCCACTTTCTTCGAGAAGTCCTCGTCCTCGTTAAATAACTCCCAGTACCTCTTTGCGTAGTCTCGGAGGGTCTCTTGAGGCATCTTTTTCATTGTTAGCAAAGCATCCATCCTTTTGGGATGGGATCTACTAGTAATGGAGCGGGCCGTAAAGATCTCGGCCAGGGACTTGAAGCTTATGATGGACTTATGGGGGAGCATTTCGAACCATTTTTTCTCCATATCGTGTAGGATCGAGGGAAAAATTCGACACATCAGCCCATCTCGATGGTTCCAGAGGGTCATGGCTTGCCTATACTGTCTGACGTGATCAATGGGATCAGTTTTACCATCATAAATCTTGAACCTTGGAATAGAAAATTTCTTAGGGGCTTCCTCTTCTTCTATTTCCCTTAAGAAATGTGATTTCATCTGAGTTTTGAGAGCTCACCTAGTGAGTTCTCGGGTCGATCTGGTACCGCGATGTGCAGGGTGTTGGTCCATCTCTCTTTGGACCAGACTTCGTATGTTCTCGTTGCTGCGAGCTGGAATCCTGTAATCAGGAGCTAGTCACAGTTTCTCGAGTAGGTCATCCTCTGACTCGTTTCCCTCAACTTTTTAGGACCCGCGTCTAGGGCTCCCTCCTCGACTGCGCGACGTTCTCGCCTAAGGGCTAGGAGTGCATTATGGACATCTTCTGGTGCCACATTGGAGCTCTTTCTCCATTCTTTCTAACCTTCTTTTGAGGCGAGCATTCTCGACTTTGTGCTTGCGAGAAGAATCCCTCTACTCTTGGAGCCTCGCCTCATTTGCATCAATCAACCTGGATATTTGTGTGGACCTTGTTGATCCTTGGCTTTCTTCCAAGGCTGGCCTCTCTAGGCGAGCCCTCTGATCTAAACGCCGAACTTCAGATCTGATCCTGCGAGGAGCAGGTTGTTCTTGGATATCTACTGCCTGAGGAGCATTACTACTGTGACCAGACATTTCGAACTCCTTTTTTGGTGTGGTTTTTTTTAGGGAAGATAAACGTTCCCACAGACGGCTCCAATTGTGGTGACAATTATTATTCAACACAAATAGATAAGAGAAGTGCAATCACCAAGAAAAATAAAGAAGATCAAATTTCAATCACAAAACATGAGATATACGTGGTTCAGCAAGAATGCCTACGTCCACGGTGGTGCAGTCAGTATTATTTCTATATACTGCGGGGAGCATTTGCAGAGAATACAATGCGTGTCTTTTGCCCCAGACATAGGGTTTATTATATACATATCTGTCATCGGGGAGTGTGGGTGTTGGACTCCCCCACGTTTACCATCTTCTCGTGGAACATCTCTATACGAGAACATGGGATAAGACTAAGTTACAATTGAATTAATTAATGTTAAGGTACGAAGGGCTTGGACTTTGGGCCGTTTTAATTGGGCTACTCATCCAGGCCCGTAATGCCAATTCCGGGTACCCACAGTTTTTATATAAATGAATTTTGTCGAAAATTTACCACCTCAAAAATCATGTTTTCTATTTAAAAGGGTCGTGGAATTAGTTTAAAGAGATACTTTTGGCAAAAAAAAATCCAATACCTATCCAAAAACTCTCTAATACTAGTTTCACCCAAACACTTTGAAGATCCAAGTTTTAATTTTTATATGGATTGAGATCTTATTTATGGGAACCAAGAAGTTTATTCTCTTCATCATTGATTAAGTGTCATTTATTATAGAGGATTCCATATTTTATTTGCTATTTACACACGGTGGACTCTGTGTTTGTGGTGAATAAATAGTGCATCTGTGTTTCGTATTGGTAGACGATTGTTGAGCCTATTCGATGGATACCGAGATTTGTGTGGACTCATGTTTTATGGCAGCTTGCATGGGTGGATTCAAGTGTTTTCACTATCAATTAGCAGTTAAATATTGAAAATGCATCAAGGCTTTCCAGGGCATCAACTCGTTAGTAAGTCATTTGTCAACTTGTTTAAATATGTATCATAGTGAATTTCCATGTCCGGGCCATCGTAGGTTTTTCCCATTGTGAGTTTTCCTCGTACATTAGTGTGTTATGGTTGTATTTATTTATTTAATTGTCTATCTCCATGTTTTAGGATAAAATATAAAACTAGTTAATCACTTTATTGCAATAGTTCAGTTTAAAATTGGTGTTATGTTTTACTTGGGCTAATTCTGTGTATGTAAATTTTTTATTTGAAAAAAATTGAAAATTTATTTGTTTGTTTAGACCATCCTACCCTTGTAGTACCTTATTCCATTTAAAAGCTCAGCATGTGGAGGTTTCCAGCAACTCTCAACGGGTGCTCAATCATATTGTTGAGGTCTACAAGGACAAAGGTGACAGAATGGTAGGGTACCTAAAATTGTACATAACCTCATCAAGAGGATACTTGAGTTTCGAATCAGAAGGTTCCACTGAGCTGAGAACTCAGAGGAGGATCCCCCTGAACTTGTAGCTTCATCAGATGAGATAGACTAAGAGGTCCTAGTTGTCACTCTATATTAACCAATCCCCTCAAATCCTACCTTGAACTTGTAGCTTCATCAGATGAGATAGACTAAGATGTCCTAGTTGTCACTCTATATTAATCATTTCATAACAATATATTAACATTACAAAGGTTGATCAGGGCTCCGACTGAACCACTCCCCTCAAAGCCTACCTTAGAAATGGTGAGTTGCCTAAAGATAAACTTCTTGCCAGAATGGTGTAGTACAGTGCCTCTAGGTACTACCTAGAAATATGGTATTGTACAAGAATGAATATTTCTCAGCACCTCATAGATGCATGAACCCATCAAAAGCCAGTTACATTTTCTGAGACCTCCATGAAGGTATTTATGGTTCCCACATAGGCCCAAAGACATTGGCATATAAGGTACTAAGACATCACTACTTTTGGATAATATATGGAAAGGAAGCCAAGGACCTACTGCAGCATTGTGACAAGTGCCAAAGATTTTCTTACATTCTAAAGTAGTCAACTAAGAAGATGGCTTCAATGTTAAATCCATGCCCCTTTTCTCAATGGGGTATGAATTCGGTAGGGCTCTGACCCTCAGTAAAGGTCAAAATAAGTTCTACATAATGGATATCAATTACATAACCAAATGGGCTGAGGCTGAACCTTTGGACACCATCACTGAGAAGAAAAGTAATAACTTCATCTGGAATAACAACATCTATAGGTTTTGCAGATTTAAGTCCATCATCTCATACAATGGCAAGTAGTTTGATAATCAAGTTGTAGGAGGCTTAAAGATAAACCCATGAGTAGAGATAATTCTCCTCATTAAGAGACCACATAAGAAACTAGGGAAGGATTCAACAAAGATTAGTGACATCAAAAAGGATTTTGAGGATTTAAGCAAGCTCGCTCATAAGAAATCTAAAAAAAGATAGAGGAAGGTTAAGCAAACACAAAAGAAGATGGAGTAAGCACTTAGGAAGTAAGCAAACCAGTACAAGCGATAGAAGAAGCAAGAAGAAAGATTTTTTAAGGGAGTTTTTCAAAGAACATATGTATTTCATTTTACCTGCGTTATGTATTTATGAGATATGTTATAATAGTTAGCGAGGTTACTAGGTATCCTCGAGGGAACGAGTCTAGAAGGACTTAAGAGAGATTTATTCTCAATAGAACAACCTCACTTGGGTAACCTATGTGGGAACTGGTTGAGATAAACGAGAAAAAAGTCAGCGTTAGGTTTGACATAACTTCTTTAGATACACAGGGTAAAACACCAGCTCATTCAAGAGAGAATAGTGCAAGGGAGAACCATCCAAGCAAGCATGAGTTTCATTCACTAAGCTGGTATAGGTGGTATGTGTACAGAGTAACAAAGATCTTTCCATAATTATACCGGTGACGTCATGCATAACATACCATACATCCAATCCAAACATGAGTAAATGATGGTGGTTCAAGGATTGGCATGTAGTTTGGCTTGTTACCACCTACGGGAAGCCTTCTCACACACACCTAATGACTTAAGACTTTTCTCAACATTGAATGCAAGTGATGTGGAAAAATGGTGGCAGAAATTGCATTCAGTACTCCTGATGTGGAGGCATAGTGATTTGACTTATCATTTAATCCCCCTAAGACTTTTTGAGTGTCCTTTGCAGACTATATATATAACCAATTCTCTTTTGAGAAGGGAGAAAGATTTCAGAACAGAGTTACTACACAAAGATGAGAGTTTTGAGCAAAACATATACACTTGAAGACATATTTATTACCAGAGCTTTAAGATATTTTGGCCATGAATGCTTTTTGTTCAAGATTTCATAAAGAACATGAGCATTTACTACCCATTTAACTTCATCATTAATAACCTTGGTCTTTGAGATGCCTACCTAGGATGTGTCGAGAGTGATTGATTCTCTCTCCCTCTAGTTGGTTGCTTTAGAGATTCATTTAATGAAAATCATTAGTATCCATTATTCTTTGAGTTTATACAAAGATTTTTTTCTATTCCAATTGAGTTTATTACTTAATTATTTAGATCACTTTGATTGTTAAATTATCACTTTTAATAGAGGTTATGCCTCATTTTATATTTAAGCACCCTAGCACTAAGAAAACCACTCTCTTATATTTGGCGACTCCGCTAGGGAGGTATTCTTTTAATATCATCTCACGATAGTACTAACCACACTATTGCTTGTGACGAAATCCAACAGAAAGACGAATAATAAGAATAGGAATGTGAGGCTCCTATGTATGGGGTTCCTTCAGTGGAGGTTCTTCCAATCACCACTATTACAAAAGATGCCATGGTGGCACTGGCTTCCACGATTATTCTAATGGGGCCTTCTTAAATTGCTCATCTCATGGGGAAATTTATGGAATTTATAAAAACAACAACATCCATGATGGCGTTTGGGGAAACAGTGAACCCCATCTCCTTCACTACTCTTGTGGAACCTTCCACCGTTCTTTTGAGTGGAATCCATATCTCTTTTGCCAGACTAGTTGGTCTTTCTATGAGCAATCTTAATTTTATCATTACACCTATTATTGAAGTACTTTGTTGTCAAAATTAAACATGTGGTTTCTCGTCCAATAGACATGGTCGGGGGGGAACTTCCCCACCCTATTTGACTGTTGAGGAGATAATAAGGAGATATTGAAGATGGTGGACGATTCCTCACAAAGCACATGTTATAGTACATATATTTATGTTAACCTTCATACTCCTTATCTAGAGGAGTTTAATTATGAGCCATATCCCAAGTACTACATTCCCCCCATTTTTGAGAAGTACATCGGTACAGGGGGGATCCGAAGGAACATTTTAAGAGGTTTTTGGATCATTTAGGTGTTCATCGTAATAACAAAAAGCTACGCCTAAGGTATTTTTCTAAATCCCTTACAGATAAAGATTACACTATGTTCTCCCACTTAACCCCAAGGAGTGTGTATACATGGGAGTACATGCACGTTTTTTTTGTTCAGAAGTTTATTTTTTGTTGAGGATGAGACAACATCTGAGGGAGAACGTGGATGCATATATAAGAAGATTTAGAGATAGGTTTCTCGACGTGCGAGAGAAGGCCAATAAGTCAAAATTTCTTCAACTTTCTGTGAAAGGATTGCTCCCTAAGTATATTTGTCACTTAATAAATGAGACTTGTAAGGTCAAATTTCTATCTTTCTTAAAGACTGCATGAAATATTTTTCTAGTTGATCGTCCAAACCCAATCTTGACAAATATAGTGTTCAAACCACAAACTAGGAATTAAGAGGCTAGGCTCCATGGGTGGGTTGTACAGATGGAGCCGTTGAATATCGAATAGGGCAAAATAATAATAACAAGATAAACAGTCAAATAGATAGAAACGACCCTCAACCATTGCCTTAAACCATTGAGTAAGCCATCAACTTTTGTAATACAATGCTTCATGATAAGATGGTTTACCCACCCAAGAATTCTCCCCAATATGTACCGAGAGCATACATTCAAGATGATGCCAAATACTATCATATATATTAGCATGTTTGCCACTCGACCAACTTAAGCTTTACATTTAAAAGGATTATAAAAATCATCTGGAAGCTCAAACACTGTCGATACCTCGGGGAAACGTCAATAAAAATGCATTTCCAATGCATGGGGTGAACATGGTGGTGGCCTGTGATGAATAAGTTGATAATCACATAAGGAACTTTAGAAGAGAGAGGAAGAAGTTTAAGTCAGTGTTGGAAAGTTGCACATTAGGAATGGAAAATGTAGTTATTGCTTATGATTTATTAAGAAATAGAGACATGGAGGAAGTATATAACACGAAACATTATGTGGTGACCCCATCTTGGAGTATCAAGCTGTGTCAAAATCCCTTAAGTTTGTGTGGTTCTTCAAACAAGTTAATATGTAACAAGAGATCAAGCTCGATATTACTCATGAAATTTTAGACATTGCAAAGAAAAATATTACTCATTTGCTGAGATGGAAGTGCCTAATGGCGAGACTGGTGAAAAATTTTATGCCATAGATAACTTTCTTTAACACTAATAGAGTAGTAATTTTCCCACCCAACTGACCATTGTACATTATGGCAAGCGTAAATGGTGTAAACCTTTCTAGAACTTTGATGGAGGTGCATACCTTTATGAATATCATAGCTATTATCCCCTTTACAAGGCTAATTTTCTAGAGGCAATGTTGATGGCAATGCCACTTAATATCTCTGGTTATGATAACGAGACCTTAAAATCTATTTGGTATGTTAATGTTGGGAATATGATGGGTAATCTTACACCATATATTAAGTTTCATATGATTAAGAGTGACACTTCATAGCGTTTTTTTATAAGAAGAGCGTGGATGCACAACTAGGGTTTAATGACTTCGACGTACCATCAGTGCACCTAATCTAATGTGAAGGGGATTGAGATAGTAATTAAAGCAACCAAGAATCCTTTTGAAAAAGAATATGCACACTTGATGGATGTTGTGTTTTCAACTGAGCTATTTGAGGATGCATGCATTCTAGTACGATGTATTAAGGGAGTTAGGGTTCTAAGATGAAGAGATGGTAGAAGCTGAGTAGAGGATTGAAGAAGTAAACAATGTTATTCCTAAACCTTAAACTATTTTTAAATAGCTGAGAGATAAAATTAGGTCAAGGATTGATCTGATGGAACACGAGGTAAAACTGCAGAGTGTCCTTAGCAGGTTTTCTAGAATGAAGTTAGAGAAATCTAAAAAAGGCAAAAATAGGAAGGCAACTACATCACCCAAATGACAATGCAAGAAACTGAACATGGTGGAATGAAGGGTGGTGTATCGCATTTGAGGTATGCATGGGTAGACAAAAAATAAGAAGATGAAGCTTATCCAATATATGAGTGTTTCCTGGTGGATAATCAAGGGCAATGTCTTATCATTAATAATTCCAACATTTATTAATTTTTTGAGGAGATTGAAGATGAGCTAGTGTGAATGACTGATCGGCTAAATCCATAAGTCCAAGAGTTAGAGAAGGTTAATCTGGCTGAGGGTGGAGAAGATCAAATGGAAATCTTCATTTTGAAGTACCTAGATAATGAGAGGAAACGGGGGCTCATTGATCCTATTTAGGGGTACAAAGAAATTTTTTTCTTGGAAATACACAAAGATGGCGGGTCTAGATTAAGAGTGGAGTTGCCACAAGCGTTATGCCTTGAGCAATACTAGTGAAGAAAGCAACCCGAATGTAAAAGCCAGATCTAGATCTCAAGATCAAGGAGGAGGTGCAATTGTTATTATTAGCTGGATTCACTAAGTCGATTCAACATCCAATTTGTCTTCTAGTATTGTGCCAGTGGGGAATAAATATAATAATTAAATATGGATTTGAGTTCACTTTAGAGATCCTAATAGAGCTTTCCCCAGGGATGACTTCCATCGTCGATCCATTAACACTTTGATAGATTCAACAGTAGGTCATGAAATGTATGTACATCTTCCTGGATAGGTATGTAGGTCATAACTTCAATATGGATCCAACCGATGCAAATATAATAGATTTTAGAACTCCATTTGGTAATTTTATGTACAACATCGTGCCCACTAGTTTGAAAAATGCGGGGGAAACTTATCAGAGAATGATAATGGCCATTTTCATGACTTTTCTCATGACATTTTGGAGTTCTATATGGATGATCTAGTTATTAAGTCAAATAAAGAGGAATCTCACTTAGTTAATATAAGAAGAGTTTTCAATAGTGTGGAGAATATAAATTGAATATGAACCCACTCAAATGTGCTTTTGGTGTAATGACTGAGAAATTCTTGGGTTTTATGGTGAATCAGAAGGGAGTTAAAATGGACCAAGAAAAGAAGAAAGATATCCTTGATATTCCTTTCCCAATAATAACGAAGGATCTGAAGAACATCCTCGAAAAGTTTTCCTACCTGAGAACATTTCTATCAGGTATGGCTGAGATTACTCATTTTTTTATGGATTTGTAAAAAAAGGCTACAAAGTTTTGCTTGGATGAACCTCAGCATGAAAATTTTAATAAGATTAAAAAATTAAACACCTCCCCATAAACGATGATTCTTCTAAGAGCTAGAGTATCATTGTATCCTTATATTACCTCTACTATGAGGTCCATCGATGCACAGTTCGCATAAGATATTGATGAGAAATAATGTCATGTGTATTATCTGATTAAAATCATCCATGATCCAGAGTCAAGATACAATAATGTTGAGAGCCATTTTTTGACTTGGTATTTGTTATCCAAAAACTTAGGCATTATATGTATTCTTTCACCATTCATATTATGATAAGATGTGATCCCATAAAGTTTTTATTGTCATTGGCCATTCTATTGAAAGGGAGTCAAGGTGGTTCCTTATCCTCTCGAAGTATGATTTAAGATACGTGGTCCCTCGCGCGATGAAGAATTAAGATTACGCATATTTACTTGAGATTTTTTCTTTTGGAATATTTGATCCACCTCACGAAGACATTTCAGGTGATCTTAAATAAGCAAACCTCTTGGCAGACACTCTCAAAGAGTGAATTATGGAGTTTGATGGTTCATAGGCTCAAGGAAAAGAAGGACCATGGGTTATCCTTTCAAAAGGAAAGGATGAGAGCTTTTTATCTTTTAAGTCAGACTTTTTTGTAACAATAATGAGGCAGTGTATGGGGCTTTAGTTTTAGGACCATCTATTTGCTTTAAATTAAATGGGATTATAACTTAGTGGTCAATCAAGTGAATGGATAATACAAATTGAAGCATCTTAGCTTAGGACCTTATAGAATAATCATTCAGAGGTTGATCATCTAATTTCATCATGTCAAAGTGGAAAGGAATCCTTAAAAAGTTAACATGTACGTTGATGCCTATGCCACCATTGAAAAAAAGGTAGATATGAACGGTGATTCAATAATTATGGTGATCCAACTAAGAAAAACTCCATTGATCATGCTTACAATATTGCCAATTAAGAATGACTTAGACTAGAGAGGCAAAATAAAGAAGCAGCTAGAGTCTTGAGAAAGAAAGATAGTGCTTAGGGAGTTAGCACACTATTTCATTATGGAAGGAAGTTTATAGTTTACAAACATTAGAGGATGTCTATCAAGATGCATCGGCCTAAAGGAAGTAGAGAAGAAATTAAAGAAATCCCATAAGGATCATTACGAGACTATTATGATTCCTCTATATTGAAGAATGCAAAGAAAGAGGTATTATTAGCCAATAATGAGGCAGGATGAAACAAGAATACAAAAACAATGTATAATGTGTCAACTTTATTTCAAGCAATTGAGTTTGATTCCATACGAGCCTAAACAGATTGGATACATCCTTACATTGATTTTACCAAAGATAGAGTTCTTCATGGGGTGAAGATTGATTCCATGGGGATTAAAAGAAGAGACCCATGGTTCTAAGTTCAAGAGGAGAAGATTTATTGTAGAGGATACTTCAATTGGCCCTTGAGATGCATCATAAAGGAGGAAATAAGTGAAGTTCTTTATCAAGATCATGATCCATCTCATATTAAAAGAACCAAATTGTTTGATCAATGCATGACTTGGCCAACTACGGAGAAAGAATTAGCTGAGTTTATTCAAAAGCATAAGGGGTGCTAACTTTATGGAAACCTGATATATACTCTTTCAGTATTCTTTCATTCTTTGGCAACTACTTATCCATTTCACACTTGGGAAATTGACATTGTGGGGGAAATCAAACCTCCCTCAAAGGATAAAATGTGGATACTCATGGCAACAAATTTCTTTATAAAGTAGGCGGAGGTAATACCTTTTAAGACAACAACAACAAGGGTGGACACCCCATCCTAGGACCCCCCAAGTAGGCCTGTCAATGGATCGAATTTTATTCGAATCCGAATCCGAATCTGATCAATTTAAGTGGATATGGATCATGCCTAAAATCCGATTATTCTATTACCCGATTACCCGATTATTAAATGGAGCGGATTTGGATTCATATACTTCGATTCGTTAATAATCCGATCCGATTAATATTTTTAATATATATATATATATATATATATATATATATATATATACACTAGGGTATGTCCGTGCCTGAAGGCACGCTGATAATTTTGAAAAGCATAAAGTCGTGTAAATTTAATAGTGTTGAATCTTGTTTAATTAAGTCGTAATTATTTTACGATGTTTATAGAACTATACACCTCATTTAAGAAAAAAAAATAGTCCAACAATAATACTATTAGTCTCTCCTGAACCTCGTGATAATTGTAAATTACTATAAAACATAAGTAATTGAAAATAAATTAAAAAAAATGAGCATAATTTCCTTTCTTTATAGAAATGTTCACCTGGTTTAAGAAATAAAAAACAATTCACAACAATGCAAATAATATGTCATGGACTATGCATATACAACATCATAACCATCAAATACTATGAAAAAAATTTAAAACACCAATGTGTAGACATTTTAGAAATTTTTGATAAAATATCCTTTGTTTATAAGACTTTTGTATTGTCATTGTAAGCCTCTGGAGAAAGGATTTCTTCTCCTCGTATTAATTAAAGTGAGGTCCTATTCTCTTCTTTAAAAAAATAAAAAATAAACATACAATACCGAAACAATATATTTGTTTATGAATAATAAAAAATAAAAAAATTGATTGCCATGTATTTTTCTCTTTTAAAGGAATCAATGAAAATGACAAATTTGATTATATATTCTCAGCATTCAAGTATATAAACTGTGGAAAAACTTCAATATTTTCCATCTTCTATATTAGTTCAAGAACGCCAAGACTATCTTCTATACTGTTGAAAATCTAATATATAAATATATTTGAAGCATAACATTTGATTTTGCTATTACTGAATGCGGACTCTAGCTCCCCAAGACGATGATATAGCTGCACAAAAGAGAAAGAATATGAATCAATATTTTTAGAAACATAACATCAAGAATACATAAGACACATGTTAATCAATAATATATCATGACCCCGTGATAATTTATTATTATAATCAACTAAAAATTATAATGAGGGAAGTTTACAAAGCATGATCCTCCAAGCTTAGACAAAAATTCTGGAGAGGGGGGGAATGTCATCCAAATATGTTTGTTCTATGGAGAGATCGGATGATGAGTTGAAAAGAATTCATATGCTAATTTAAATGAGAGCGTTCCATCAGGTGAATAGGGTCAAATTCTTCTGTGTTTGGTGGGAGTAGAGGGTAAAGATATATAACAAATAAAATTAGAGATGTCACCTGCTTGTTATAGAGCTGTATTATAAAAAAATAAAAATAAATGATCAAGAAACAATTAAAGAGTTGAGATGGACACCTTGAAAAAGAATCCCATAATTAGGTCCTAGACCTGGAGAAAGTGGGGAATGTGCCCCTTAACCTCTAAGCATGATATAGGCAAAAAAAATAGTAGAGTACCATGCAACAAAAATTTCCTTAATTAGAAATTTGTTTGGCACAAAATTGTGCACCCCATCACATTTTGTGGATGATTCTACGGACTAATGTCAGGCGTATTGAACATGAGGAGTGTATTGAATCATGTGAAAAAAATTATACTTCAAAATTCAAGAATAATAATGTGTAGCAAATCAACGATAATATCAAAAGGCTTGACGCGATAAAGACATGGATATGAAAATCTTATGCCCAATATAACAGTAGGGGTCAATAGAAGTATCCCGATAGAGTACAAAACTTATCATGGTAGAGTACAATTAAATCTGAACAAATTGGTTATAAAAACAACAGTAAGTAATTAAAGCAAGGAATGGTTACAAAAACTCTTTAAAATCAAAGTATCTTACTAAAAATAGGTCCGAGAGTTACCTCCTACTTTGTTTATCAAAGAAATGTTTGAAAATAATTAAACTTCAAATCATACATTTCAAACATCCACATCAGCTGTGATTACCTTCATAGCTGCTTCATTGCTGCAAACATCCGTTACTTGATTAGTTTCATAGCAATAACTTAAGAATTCATCTTCAATGTCTTGAGAATGGAATATAATTTAAGGTGTTGTTTCACATTCTAAAAGATGGTATTTTCCAACCTTTGCTCGATTGAACATGGAATAGAAAGTCACAACCTCACGCACACGAATAGGAGAAACTATTAGCAATTACAGCAACTGCTTTCATTGCTAAAATAGGCAACAATCATAACTGAAATAGGCAGCAATCATAACAAACCTCATATTCAAATAATACTTACATCGTAAATAGGGCCGGTGAAACTATCAATATGCCCAGGTTGATGGGGATAAGTCAGTGGAAATTTGAAGTAACTACAGATGGGGGAAAGTCGGTGGTTCAACGGCAAAGCACCAGAGAAAATCAATTCCAAGATTACTAAGTACCTTACTTCTCCCTTCTCTGCTTAATTAACTAAACATGTTAATAACAAAAAAGAATGACTAATAATAAGCATTGATTATATATTAAAGAGAAGTTACAATTAAGCCAGGGAGAAACCATACTTCAGGAAGGGTTGATAATCTAAGGTGTCACGTATTTCCGGCATTGGTTGACTTAAAAGCAATGCAAGTATAAAAACATTTAGTCAAGAAACTTAAGTAAACTAGTTATTCATGTGATCAAAAAGAAAAACAAATCAACCTTAAGATCATTGCGCAAAGTGTGGCCGATAATAATTTTTCCTTTAATCATCTCTACCACTTTCTTATAAACAACACGGAAATATTTTCTGAAGATAACATTAGAAGTATATGTGATCATTCAAACAGTTTCATAACATTTCCTCATGGACTAAGTAATAAATCAAAACATGTATACAACATAGATTAGCAAACAGTTTCATAACATTTGATTATCCAAACTTGATTAATAACATTAGAATTAGAAAATGCACCACAAACATGCTTATCATAACATTAGCAAACTATATGTGATCATTCAAACTATATGGTACAATTCAATTCAAATACCAACTCAGCGAGGCAGAAGTCAGGGACCTAACCTAAGCCTCTTTCAGCTTGGCCCAGCGACAGGCCATACTTACTGCCCTCTCAAGATATTCAAAGGTGTGCCCCCAAAATCCTCAGACACTTTGATATCAATTCAAAGATTGCGCTTTTACTTCATTTAGAGTTGCATTGACTGTAGCATCTATCTCAGTTTGCTTCTTATCGGCCATCCCCTATAAGACCTTCTCGTGCGCTACTTTCACATTGGTCAACTGTTGGATGTCCTGCTGCTCATTAGTCATGGACCTTTGAAGATGGACTTCTTTAAATTACAGTATCAAATGATCATATATGTCATGATGAAATATTTGTAACTTTCATATAACCAAAATTAGTAACTCAGGGACCTGAATCAGTAAGTTACATATAAGAAAAATTAGTACCCAAATATAAAAATAGTTGTGTAAATCGTAACAATGTACAGAGTGCTAACATATAGTATACTACCATTGGGGTTGGTGCAATTTAAGTCCCTTACAAACTATATGTGATCATTCAAACTATATGGTACAATTCAATTCAAATACCAACTCAGGGACCTGAATCAGGAAGTTGTGTGGGATCAAATGGTCCTATATGTCATGATCACATATTTGTAAATCAAGGACTTGAATTAGTAAATCAGGGACCAGAATCAGTAAGTTGCATATAACCAAAATTAGTAGCCAAATAGAAAAATAGTTGTGTGTGACACTCCGCCTAATAAAATACCGGGCGATCACTCCTATATCAAATTAAAGCAGGAGTCTCATATGGATCATTCTTAGCATCACTGTCAAAAATCCATTTAATTACTAATAACCTATTAGGTTGGCATCAAAAACTTTTACTTAACTACTCTTTTTAATAGATACAATTAAAACAACCACACGGTTTATGCGTAAATGAAACTGAAATGAAACTGAAATGAAATAAAATAACCGAACACTCGGTTCAAATTATACAACCATATCGAATGTTGTACTAAAAGAATAAATAAATGCAATTGGACCATTGGCCCGAATATTTACATAGGACCTCCTATCTAGATTACAAGGATAGAAGCGTCAATCGAAAACCTGCACGCATCCACAGTTGTTGCAATTGACGTCTGACTCGAAAGATGTGCCATCCAGTCATCCTTGTGCTTGGACACCTATATACATATAATATATAGAAAGAGAGGAAAAGTAGATAAACGGGTCATAGCCCGAGTTTGAAAATATTTTGCAAGTGCATAATTTCTTTATTTTAGAAAATATATTTTGTCTCATATTTAAATTGACATCGCACTCCCATGAGATACCCCTCACCTCTCCACTAACAGTGCACTCCTAGCGCATCCCTCTAACATCCTAGTTAAGCTACCCTACTAAACTAATCTATCACCCAACCACTATCTACCCTAGATAGTCCAAGAAATGTACTAAGGGCTAAACTTCTCCCCAGTCTCAACACAAAGCCATGTTCGTGCGTGGGGTGTCTCGCAAAGCGAAATCCAAATAAGGAACCCCCCTGATACACTACTACGCGATCAGGTCGATCGTCGAGATCCGCCAGTCCCTCAGTACATAATATATATATATATATATATATATATATATATATATATATACATACATCCTATAACAAAAATCAATATAAGAGCACTAAGGATTAAACTTCTCCCTAGTCTCAACACAATGCCATATTCGTGCGTGGGGTGTCACGCAAAGAGAAATCCAAATAAGGAACCCCCCCCCCCCGATACACTACTATGCGGCAAGGTCGATCGTCGGGATCCTTTAGACCCTCGGTACTCGATTCATCCATATATATATATATATATATATATATATATATATATATATATATTCATATTACAATATGCATCCGGATTTATCTCCCGGAATGAGAATTCATTTTCATTACTATCTCAAAACTTTCCATTTCCCTTCCTATATCCAGGAAATGTATTTATAAAAACCAATTCATTATCATGAATTGTTTTAACATAACATATACTTTTGAAAGCCAGTTTAATTATCATAAAAATGCATTTTCGTTTCAAAATATCCCATTTCCCTTTTTATATTCAGGAAATGTATTAAAAGCCATTTTTATTATCATAAAAATGCTTTTCCCATATCATATGCTTCCACATCCCTTCTTCCATCCGGGAGTGTTATCGAAGCCAAAACCTTTATCCCATTTCCCTTCTTCCATCCAGGAAATGTATTTAAAGCCAATTTATTAACATAAATTGCTTTAACAAATAACGCATTCTAAGACTGCCCGTACAGCGCACCCCTAAATGACCATCATCTTCTAGTGCCTATCAATTACGACACCTGGGGACCCATACGCAATACGTCGAGAAGCATCCATATGCCTACGGGATAATCATAACCACACCCCAAGTTACCTAACCATCACAGAAAATATAACATAACATAAATGCTCATATGGCCTAGAGGACTATATCCACCCTGCATTCATTAGTCAGGGGGCTTCACCTCATGCACTAACTTCCCTTATGATGTCATTTAGAGAGGGTGTTGACTATAAATCATAAATTATGAAAATTATTTCTTTTTCTATTTTGAAAACATTCATATTTTATTTTCAAAATCTTCTATCTCAAATCATATATATATATACACTTTAATAACACAGTACATATATCTATACCATATATTCCTCCTCGACTATAAAAAAATGGCCATATTGCCAATTACATCTAGCGATAACCGATAATCTCAAAGATTCTCTCAAAGAATCATAATCATGCATTCATATTTGCATGATACTAAACCCAAAGTATTTTCTTACTTTAATAAGTAATATATACTAAAATCCCATCTACAGATTTATTTGGATGTCTCCAATTATACTATTTCTCATTAAGCGAATATATATCTATATTCTCATTTTATCCTAATTATCTTATAGGATACACTCACTCCACGGTCGATTATAATTATGCTTCATATATGCAAAATCATGTAGGCCTAAATGCCCATAAACAATAATCTAGAAATTTATCCTCCGGATCATAACCTACACCAATTTAAGGCCTTCTCATCCAACTGGAGGTTTATTTACCCTCAAAACTATTATTTAGAAGTCCCATTATCATCACTAGGAACCCCATAAAAATCCCAAATGGTAATTCAACTCCCCATACTCATAAAGGGAGAAAACTGGAAATTCTGGCCTAAGCGAATCGATTCGCCCCTTTAGCGAATCGATTCGGGTGGGCGAATGGATTCGGTTCCCAATCCGAATTGATTCAGAAAGTATTCTGCAAGCAGGTCTTTAAATGGCGAATCAATTCCGTCTGTACCCTAATCGATTTGGCCCACTGCAGAAACCAAATCCCCTTTAGGCGAATCAATTCGGCGTGTACCCAAATCGATTCGGCCAGTTCGAGGGCTACAGTTTGGGTGATTTTTCAATCTCCAAAATACCCAAAAACAACCCAAACTCCATTTTTATGGTTTTCAATCTCAACCAACAACCCAAATAACCTTCTAACACTGATTTACAACAAATTTTTCCTTAAATTTTGGGTATTAAACTACTTTCTAAGGTTTTGGATCTTAAAACCCAAAAACCCTAGTTTTGACATCTCTCCCAATTCAATTTGATTTATTACTCCATTAATATGGCTTTAATACTAAAAAGCATCAAGAGTTTACATTACATCAATATGTAAACTCGTATCAAAGTTTTCCCCATTTTTAATTTGGGGTTCTACCAACTATGATATCAAATAAATGCATAATTGAAGTAAAGCAAGTAAACACTTGCCTGGAGGATGAAATCCGATTACCTCGAGATGAATCCCGCGGAGTTTGGACGGAGCTCCTCCTTTTCTCCTCTTTCTCTCTCTCTTCTCTCTCTTTTCTTTCCTTTTCTCCTTCTCTTCCTCTCCCTCTTGACTTATAAGCGAGAAAATAAGGGTTTAACCCCTTAAAACCCAAAAAAATGACTCGTTTACCCAATTACGAGTTACTTTTACCTCTAAAATTCCCCGAAACTCAATTTTGACAATCGGACACTCTTTTCCGACTATCTAGGATATTTCGAGACTCACGGTGCAGTCGAAATTCCCATCTGAGGTACTTGATCGCAAATCACTATTCTAACCCAAAATATTTTTATGCGGGATTTCTAATAAAAATCTTACCTCGTGTCTCTTTACTCAACAGTGACATATAATTAAAATATTCTGACCTATATAATCCCGAACATAATCACAACATCCATCGAAATTCATTTAATCCTCTAAAATCCCAAATATTGCTATTCCGGAAAATTCTCCAAATCCCAATTTATAATTAATTATGGAATTTAATTGTCTCCAAAAGGAAGGGTTGTTACATTGTGCAAACCGTGACGATATAGAGAGTACTAACATACAGTATCCAACCATTGGGTTTGGTACAATTCAAGTACATTACAAACTATATGTGATCATTCAAACTATATGGTGTAATTCAATTTGAATACCAACTCAGGGACCTGAATCAGTAAGTCGTGTGGGATCAAATGATCCTATATGTCATGCTCAAATATTTGCAATTTTCATATAATCATATAGTAACTCAGGACCTGATTCAGTAAGTTGTAACCAATATTTGCAAGTTTTTTGAAAAATAGATTTATTTCTCCTCTTATCTGCTAGCTTGGAATCTATGACAACTGGTTAAAACCTGCACCATTGAAGAAACTGATGGATAATCTTTCCCAACATCAGAAACCACTGAGCTATAGAAAATTCATTAGATCGTGGGAGAAACTCGATGAGGCCTCTTTTATCCCATATCTCTTTGATTGTTTAACACCTAAAGTTAGTATGTTCTTCAATAATAAAAGCTACAAACAAATTAGCCTTATCATCTAAATATCCTTTTATCATATCAAAATGCAGGTCAATAGTACAAAACATCGATAGACATTAGATATCAAATTGACATTCGATGTGAATGAACAGTCTTTCACGGGCACAATTGCCCTTCAGTGAACCAACATAGAGACATCGTATGCCTTTCAACATTGCAAATGAAAAATTCATAGCTCGCAAGTGATTAGTATAAAATAGAAAAACAACTAATAACTACAAATTTTCAAATTATAGAGACATGACACGTGGAACACCTATTTTGTAATTTAAAATATACAGGGTGAGGATGGTTCACCCCCACTTCAACTTGCTCAAAATTTCCATAGCTACGTAAATATGTATACTAAGTAAATATCATGGTAAATCCATAAAAACTAATATAGCCAAGAAAATTGCATTTCAAAGTCGATATATTAGTTAATAGATATAAAAAACAAAACCGAGTATACATGATTTCACCTAAAGTGATGTTAAGATATACACATTTGATTTGAGTCTGCCTCCAAGACCTGTTACCATCATGTGTATACTACTACGAATCACAACACTGATGGGTGTTCTTCATAGGCGTTGAACCTGTGATAAAAAATACAAAAAATCATAATATTAAACATCAATAAATGTGGAGTATACTCAAAATAAAAAAGGTGAGAAAGTAATACTGCTTCATTTGCACCATGAAGATATTTTATTTGTCCCATATATCTTTGATTGTTTAACACCTAAAGTTAGTATGTTCTTCAATAATAAAAGCTACAAACAAATTAGCTTTATCATCTAAATATCATTTTATCATAGCAAAATGCAAGTCAATAGTACAAAACATTTATAGACATTAGATATCTAATTAACATTCGATGTGAATGAACAATCTTTCCCGGGAAAAACCCCCTTCAGTGAACCAACATAGAGACATCGTACGACTTTCAACATTGCAAATGAAAAATTCATAGCTGGAAAATGATTAGTATAAAATAGAAAAACAACAAATAACTACTAATTTTCAAATTATAGAGACATGACACGTGGAACACCTATTCTTGATCAGTCAACAATCAAATAAATAGTCACTCATGGACCTTATATAAACTATATCACTTAAAGGCACGACTATAATTTTTGAAAATAGAGAACGTGCTCACTACATTTATGGTGAAACTATGTCCCCAACCAAAATGTGTCAATAAAATACAAACTTTCTTTTCAATTATAAATCTAAAACACTAATTCAGTCTTTTAATAGAAATCATAATGTTTCATAAGATTTTGTATAATTGTTCAACTTCATAAAAAAATTAAATGCAGCCAAATGAAAACTAAATTAGTAAAAAAAAATATTTTAACGAATGATGAACCAAATGAACATAACAGTAAAAAATATGGATACGTGGGGCTTACTAAATTCTAATTAACTTTTGATACGGCCAAATGAAAACTTTTGATACGGCTACTTCTGTCCATGATAGGGCTTTTGATTGGCAGCTAAATTCTCCATTTCACGTTTCCGCAACAACTTCATCCCTAGGCACCCTGTGTAGAATCTGCAACCACCACATGACATGAGTTTCAAATAATCCTATTTCTATTTAATAATTGTTATATACTAATAGGCGAACAAATTGTGATAGGAAGTCAATAACAGCGTATTACAACTTATGACATGAAGTGGATAACAAATGATAATAGTTATAAATACAAATTACATATTTTTTACTAATCTTAATCATGTTTGTGTTCATATCACATAGTTATTATCACGCTTGTAAATAAATCCAGGTAAGAACCTTACTGGAGAGAAACCGAGCAATGTCCCACAAAGGTTAAGAGTTGATGTTGTAGACTACCCATCAATAAACTTTACATATACAAAGCGAAGTCGTGAGTGGGAATCACCACAAACTGGACAATCAACAACTTGGCCATATCCACGAAATAAGGTAGCAAGTTGATCTTCAATGACATCATGATCGATATCAGAAACATACACCGTTCGTTTAATATTGTCATCTCTTTGAGCTCTAAACACTTTCCCATTCAACCGCCTCCTTCCCTAGTTACAATTATTTCTTCTCCTTAGGTTATTGGTGAGCAACAATTGAGGGTGACTGTGATTGCGACCATGGGAATATGATGAAGGATAAACTCTTTGGCCATGGGATTGATCTTGAGGTTGGATAACATTTCCGCTATATCTTGCATTTGGAAATCAGATTTTTGAATCACTGTTTGGTACAGATTAAGATTGAGTTGCTGCATCACCATACATTTTAATACCTGTAGCCATATAAATTACAATTAAAAATAAAACCCAAAGCCCAAAAAATAGTATCAACATACCATATGTAAAAATGAACACAATATTTGTCAAATGTGAGTCACAAAGAGAGAATAAATTATACATCCAAACCAAATAGCTACAAAAAAGTATCAAACCTTGAAGATTTGTGACCTCTTTTGAAAAGTCCCCAAGTCAATTCATGAGATGAGTGACCTCTCTTAGAAAATCCCATTCTGAAGCTTAACCCTGCAAGAGATTTGTGAAAATGTAAAAAAATGAACATTAACCTCAACCATTAAGAATTGGCAATACGTAACAGTATCAACCAATATTTAAAACCATGCTTCAAGGATATTAGAGAGACTCAAATTCATAGCTAACATTATAATTTTACAACTAAATAGATAAGTTTACAACATGGTCCAGAAAAATAATGAAAGATACAAAATATAGGAAACTAATACCTCTTGCTCTTCACCCCCCTCTAACAACATCACATCCCAATTTGTATAGGTTATCTCATCATATATGTGTCATTTTGAATCAGGTCATGTGTTACTCGAACACTCATAACATAGTTTATAGTTATACACTCTCTCTCAATTCTACTATTCAATTATATATATGCATACGAACAAATCATGTGCATTTACTGTCACTTTATAATGAATCAAACTTATTCAAACAAATAGAAGAATAATAGAATAAATGAAACTTATGTCTCCCATATCAGTGGAATGTCCTTTGAATTAAGTTATGTCTTCGAATTTTAGTATAAAACTACATTATTTCACTAAAAACAATCTAGAAGTTAGATAGATGTAAATAAATCCACCCAAAAATTATTAAAAAATAAAGAGTAAAAAATTAAGAAAAGTAAAATACCCATTTAGGAATGAAAATTAATGAAGCTTAAATCTATCACCCACCACCGGTTCACATGCACTCTTACACTTCAAAAGATATGTATGTGGCATTGTAATCGAAGTTAAAAAAATCATCCTTAAAAAAATCATATGTACATAAAGAAAAAAAATGAAATCTTATTCTCACAAACCCCACCATAGCACCACATTTGAAAGAACATATCATATTACAAATACTAAAAAAACATAGTATACCTGATTTGAATCAAAGTTAGGAAATCTCCAAGATCTACAAATTCTGCAAAACAATACACATAGATTAAACATCGGTCTACAAACTCTGCAAAATAATACAATCTCCAAGATCTGAATGATTTAACCATTACTAAAACCCCCCTTAAAAAACATTGAAATATTCAATTTAGATCTATAAAACTAGACATTAAAAATCCACCATCTGAAACCTAAATCAGACCCCATAATTTGTACCTAGCGGTAGTGGGGGTAAGAGGCTGGAGGTGAGGTTGGCAGCGGGTCACTGCGACAGTGGAATGAAAGGAGGCATCGAGGAGAGGGAGCGGCAGTAGGAGAGGGGGTGACAACAAGGAGTAGGGGAACTGAAGGGATGCGTGAGGTAGGGTTGGATGGAGTGAGATGAATGGGAGAAATTAGAGAAACGATTTATGTGAGCGGGAGAGAAGTAGAGAAGCATTGTCATTTTCACCAAAATACCCCTAGTTTTGAATTAAAATGTAAATTTGGAAATTAACAAAAGAGGGGGAACCAAAAATTTGAGGGGTAAAAAAGGTATTGTATGAAAACTCTTAATCTCAGCCCTCCATTTCTAGACTAGGTGGCTTCAATTTGAACCACAAAGTGTCCTCCAAACTTATGAATAGTGAAAACACCATTGTAACTTAAATATATATATATGCAATAGTTCTTTATTTCATTATCTATTTTTTTGGATCATTTGCAAAATAAATTTATGAAATAAGAGTTGAAAATAAAAATTTTGCAAATCAAGTTTATCATAAATGGATAATCAAATAATAGGATCGGATCCGAATCCGTTTAACATAAACTGATATGGATTTGGATTTTCCTGATCCGATCCATTTTATAAATGGATCGGATCCGAATCCGTTTAACATACACAGATATGGATTTGGATTTTCCTGTTAAGGTCCGAATTCGATCCGTTTACAGGCCTACCCCCAAGTAGCTCCTTATGTCCCTATCACTCACTCATACACCACAAATCCTAGGTCATACTCCGAGTACTAATCAAGAGGCCATTAGTCCCTTACATGCCCTGTTTGACTCCAGTTAACTCTCCATCTTGAGTGAATCTCAATGAATCTTCAAAGGTCTCTGAATCCCATTTTCAAAGGTCCATCCTATGCGCGGATTAGCCTCATGGGTCATACGAACGATCCATTTTACTTTAAGAACTAATCTGGAGGCCACTAAGAGCTCCTAGGCCTTATTTGACTCTGGTCAACTCTCCAACCTGAGAAAAGCTCAATGAATCTTTGAAAGTCTACCAATATCCTTTCCAATAGTCTATCATGTGCACAAATTGGCATTACTATTTGAACGAACAATCCGTTTTACTCTAAAGGGTCACCGGGCACTTTTGGGCCTCGTTTGACTTTAGTAAATTCTTCAAATTGAGAAAACCTCAATGAAAGGTCGAAGGAACTGAATTCGCTTTCCAATGATCCATAATCTACGTGAATCGTTCTTACGGTTTGGACAAATGATCCATTTTCCTCTAAAACCCCTCATTGAGAGACAATGGGGAACTTTTGAGCCTCGTTTGACTCTATCAACTCCCAAAACTAGGAGTGGCTCAATGGATTCTAAAAGATCTTTTCATTCCCTTTCCAATGGTCCAACCCTCCACGATTCAGACTTACGATTTTCATTTTATTCTCATATTTAAAAAAAGGCTTTCGGACTGCCTATAAGCATATGAGGAACCCTACCTATCGAATGGGTGTAATTTTCCTTGCTCAGTAAATAAATACCAATGACGATAGGCATGTCAAGGGATAAGCCGATTGGCAACCCCTTGAGCATATAAAAAGGGGCCATGACCTCACCCTACCACACAAGCTGGATACCCCTCTTAACAATCAAATAACATTCTCCTCGTAATTAGAGTGTTTCCCTTTCTCATAAAAGTCCATTCTCCCATATTTTCCTACCTCACTTGGCAATTCACCCCGCCTCTTCGTATCACATATATATCGCTTCAAAATCAGCACATTTTCATTTATAAGTCAGTAACAAGCATTCATAAGGAGGTATATTTATCTATCCCTTTCTCTAGTTTATCCATTTTAGTATTATTCATATTATTTCTATTTTTTTGATTTTTTTTCTTTACATCACATCCAATAATCCCTACTCTTTATTAATAATATTTCACATTATCTATTTAAAAAAAAAACAGGAATAAGAAAAAAAAAGGATTTATCCAGAAATTCCAAAAGTGGGATTTCTATTTCACATTTTCACTCTTAAAACGCATTTTCTCTACATAAATATAAAAGAAGTCCCACATTTAGATTTATGGGTTGAACCCCACCCCTTTGTTATTTTGAACTAAGTGGACTTTGATGCCCCTAGGGCTATGTAGGCATCTTGATCCAATCTCAGATTTGAGTCCTCCTTTTTTTCATGTTTGTATGCTTCATTTATATCTTCTTTTATGTATATAATTTGTTAGTTTTACACTCATATATACTTGTGTTTCACCCGATGTGCACCCTCGTACTTTCATAGATATTTGTGATTCGTCAAATGCTTACATCATATTTTTATCATTATTTTTGGGAACATTCCAATGAATGAATCCATTTAACCCCTTCCATGACACGAGTTGGATGATTCCATTCTCCCACCTTTTATATTATACACGTGCACCCACATGTCATGGCATTTAAAAAGAGAATATTAACATCGGCCGATTAGAGACAAAAAGGGAAAAATGGTTGCCTAACACTTTCCATCTCGTAACTTAGTCCAGGGACGTTCGAACTACTTGGTGTCACAAGAATTAGTTTGACCTTGATGTCACTCTCTCGACTTGTCGACATTCTTTTGCCTGTTTTGAGAAAAATAGACTAGAAAATCTATGTCTTCACTTTATTCCCCAGTTGATGACGGTCAACCTCAATATACCGCGTGTTTCAGATGGAATCTGACCCCCGATGGCTACAGTGGTGACCATGCTGGGGACTTTTATGATAGAACTAGAATATATTTCTACATGGGTGTTATTCTTTGCTTTCCTACTTTTCTACATGTGTACATATTCTCCCACTTCTATGTTCCCTTTGTTCCTTTACTTATTTCATTTGTATGTCTATCCCATGCTTATCTCTACCATGCTTTCTTCTCATGTATATATCATTTTTCACTCACCTGTGCGTGATCAATTCACACACTTGTACATATTCTCCGTGATCACTTCACGAATTTACACTATTATATAGTTTCACCTCTACTCACGTGCTCTACGCATCACTTATAGGGTATCCATTCTTAGCTTCAACGCCACATGCCTACATTCCTCTCACTTGTCTATATCCCCATGTTCACTTACACATCTCAACCACCACTTGTAGATAATCCATGACTAGGATCACTAGGACACACATTCACTTGTATATATTCACATGATCACTCACACTTTCCTATGTCACACTTTTTATACATATATCTCACTCACTTCTATATATTCACATGTTTCCCTATCACCATGCTTAGTATAGTCTTCATACTCCATGCTAGTTGTACTTTTCATAATATTTGTACATTCTCCCTCACAGTGGTACTACTCCCCTTACTTAGCATGCAAATAAAAATCTCTCCACAAAATACTAATTAAGACTCATGCATTTTTTCACACTCAATCACCAGAGCATGGAAATATTGACCACAATTTTGTCTTGTAATAGGGGTCACTTTGTGATGGGTACCGGATTCATTGGGTTGTGGTTAACCTAAGGGATATGTGTATCACCTTCCATTGGCCTCATACCTTTTACATATATCGAGAGGTTCCCGCCATCATACTGCTTGACCAAACTCATGACGGGACGTATATAAAAAGGGAACTCGTTCATGTACGTCAAGTGTATCAAATTTTCTCTCACAAGTACCGTCCCCATAAGGTATATTATGAGTCAATTCATGTACACTCGTGTAAATTAAATGGCTTATCCACATGCACTGATGAATGATTTCCCCTATAGGCAAGAGGTATATCGTGGAAGTCAATCCAAAAGGGGGAACCCTTACAATAACCCAACAAGTCCATAAACCTCATTTAGGCATCAACCTTAGGGAACTCATAATTAGTTTTCTAGTTACCATGTGAAACTATGCAAAAAGTTTGGGTCGACATATCTCCATAATTTTCTCTCTATTTAGTCCATTTTTAAAACAGGACCCTATCCGGGAGTCTGGAAACAAGTCAAACCATGTCTTATATCTTAAACCCTACTTTCCACAGGCTTGGGTCCTGTCCAGCATTTTATTCCATTAGGCAAACCTAACAATAATAATAATCATGTTGAGGTTTTTCCCTTTTTCCATCCTTGTTAAAAACCAAAAATGCCAAAATCATTTTTCCCCCTTTTCGAAAAAAAAACAAAAGTCTCCATTTTTTCTTCCAAAAATAAACCCAAATCATTTTCCCTCTCAGGTCAATCGCATACCCAACTTTGGCCTTTCCCTTATCGACTTCTGCCTTTCGTCAAAATTCCCCAAAACTCCATTTCTTTTTTTGATACTTCAATCAAATTTGGGATTTACCTCCATAAGCTATCCATGGAGAACGCCGATTAAACATCGAATGTTCAGCCAGATCTAATGGCCATCCTATCCTAACTCAGTGTCAAGATTGACAACCTTCAAATTGATGTCCAAGAGATGTAGAAACACCGAACCTAGACTCTAAAACCTCATGAACTTGAGATCCTCTTTCGTTCTGCTATGGGCACACTACCCCCGAGCCTATTTGGGTCCTATAAGAATACTAACATGTCCCGCGTGCTCCACATACAAACAGTTCACCACCTACACAGCTCCCAATTATAAACCTTGCCCAACCAGAGGCTAATCTACCAACACCCGTGGATCCTAAAGAATAGGAACTGAACAAGTTAAAGGAATACCTCAAGTTGTTGTTGAAAAAGTTTGATCAAGTCAAAATCTTCAAAAATTACATAGACTACACCCATATGTCTCCTTATCCCAAAGCCAAACATCCAAAGAAGTTCAAGATGCCAGACATTAAGAATTTTGTGGGAAATGGTCCTTGAACCTGTGAAACTATCATTGATCCATGACCCTTCTTATTTCCTCAGAATAGATAATGACCCGAATGTTTCAATAGACCTTAAAAGAAAGTGTTCTCCTATGGTTCTTATCATTCAGAGAATCCAAGATCCATAGGTGGGAAGTTATTGCCAAGGAATTCATGTCTCATTATAAGTACAACAAAGAGTTAGAGGTCACACATAGAGACCTAGAGATGCTTAAACAAAACCCTGGAGAATCAGTTAGTAGATTTATTGGAAGATGGAGAGAGAAAGCTACTATAACCAACACAACCTTAGAGGGGGAACAAGTGAGCATTGTGAAGAAAAATTTCTTGCCTCATATTCAAGTATCCGTGAGAGGATAGTACTACCCTCACTTTTGAGCCCTTTGAGAGGCTGGTGTGGAAGTCAAAGGAAGTGTCACTAAAGTGGAGTCTTAACCGAAGAAGTTGACCGAATAGTTTACATCAAGAAAGTATGATAAGCACAATAATGCCTCTGTCTCAACCATCAAGAACATATCACAACCTACAACTTCTTGGGAACTATAAAGTTTCCCCAACCCTATCAAAAAAAGTGTACAGTGAGCTCCATGATCCCCTTCGAGTGTATATGAGGCTTTCCTAGCCCCGAATCTCATCAAACCATTGAAACCATTACCAAACTCATTCCCTTAATACTTCAAGCTTGATGCCCACTATGACTTTCACTAAGTCAAGGGTCACACCACCGACTAATATTTTTATCTTAAAATTTTGATCTAAGGCCTAATAGACCGGGGTATAATCCCCCGCGAACTAAACCCAAACCCAACACCACTCAAACCCTCTTCCAGCACATGGAACTAGAGAGAATGCTATCTTCTTGGAAAATAACCCTAACTTTGACCCTTCTACCCAAATTATGACTGTTAAATCACCCATCATCCCCAGAGTCTCACAACTCTCTTCCTAATGTACAAGATGTACTCGAACTTATGCGTCGACAGCCGTCTCATCTGCTCATGTGTACTTGTAACACTCGTGGCCCATGAAGAAATACTCCAATAGTAGGAGGTCACCTACATCCCCAACAAAGAGGTCATTTACCCAGAAATAATGATGCCAAAAAACTCCACAAAAAAGTTAAAAGCCAACCTGATCACTCGTCTGGTCATTCAGTGCCTTTTTCACGCCCTTTAAAGATGGGGATTGGTTGGACTGCCTGTTTCAAATATGCGATCGGTACATCCTAAAAAAGTCCCCTAGATTGCTATCCTTCATGGACATCAACCACATGTTTATAAAACCTTGTTTGCAAGAAGATAAAAATTAGAAAAAAGGAAATAAAACAGGACTACAAGAAAATAAAGGAAAATAAACTTAAAGATTACCTCAAAAAGTTATGTGGATCCTATAAAAATCTATCAATAACACCAATTGAACGCATCCAATGAAGAATAAAGGGAGGATAGAGTAAACAGCCCCTAATCATACAAGTGGAAATCATAAATAATCTTCAAATATGGAGAAAACTACAAGTGTATGACGTCATCGCTCGTCGCCACCACAAATCCTCCAAGAAAAATAAAAATAAATATATGGGTTATTTGTCTCATCTGTCGTCCATCCATCTCATCAATTTGCCTTTTCAGTAGAGTCTCCCTCATCATAAAAATATGAAAATAATAACCCAATCTGATTCTACCAATGGACCCAAATCATCTCACACTACGCCTTCTATGACCCGTAGAGTATGGTCCACCACAATTTGATTCCCCTCATAATCCAGCCCCATCAACTGCTAGATGTCCAGGAGAGTAACTGTCATCTCCTCAATCCCTAAGTGTAACGGGTGGGTTGTATCCCAACACTTCTATTCAAGCGCACACAAAACCAAAAAAAAAGATTGACGTTTAATCCAGTGTGCCCGCCTACAGACCAAATCTAGAAAATGACACCATCCAACGCATCGCTTGAGGAATATTTTGCCACACATCCTTCAACTCAGTCATCCCCTATGACCAGATGCTTGAAGAAGCTATATCAATATGCAAGAAATAAAAAGAAAACTTTTCATTAGCCAAAGAAAAAAAGATAAAGAATTGGAAAACCAAAGGTTAAATACTCAAATAGTCATTAAGTTCTTCACCCTTGTCGAACGGTGGTGTGTGGGCTTGCCCAATAAAACCCTTTCATCAATAACCAACTCAAATGGGTCGTAAGCATTTTCATTGACTAGTGTAAGAAGAAGCACAGATGGCCACTTCAAGCCTTTATAATCATTGACAGACAACCACTAATTATTAACTTCTCCAGAATTTCCCGTCATTTGATGTCTTGAAGAAAAAAGAACTTTGGAATTACTTTTAGAGAGAGAAATCATGAGATTTAATCACTTAAAGGTGAGAAAAATGAGGAGGGCTGCAGCTTTTTTATAGAAGGCTAAAGGTCAAGTCAATCGGGAACCCCCTAACCTATGCCGACCAGTAGTGACTTTTCCCCTTCCCAAGAAGACTAGGAGTTCGTGCCCTATGCTAATAGTCACCTACCCTCACCTACTTTTCGATAGTCCCCCCTCCCTAAATTTTGTCCCAAAAATGCCAAAAAACTTAAAATCCATGAAAAATAAGGAACAATATTTTCCCCAAGAAAACCATTTGTAGATTACTAATACCCCTACACACTCTTAAAATCCCTAGTTGGATCAATCACACACTCTTGTCATCAACATATACATCGATGGAGATAAAAGTGAACCCACTCCCATAACCTACTACACCTTCCCTCAGAAGGAACCACATCTTACACAATCCCTAGTGGAATCGTAAAATCATCCTCTTCCCTAGAGGAATTACTTCGCGATGAATGACAAACTTAATGTCCTCAGAAATGACCTTGACCCGCAAAATTGGTCATCCAAACCATAGATCCTTAGAATTGACCTTGATCCACAGAATTGGTCGTCGCAACTTTAAGCCCTCAGAACTGACCTCGTCCCGTAGAAATTTTTGTCATAACTTTAAGTACTTACAATTGACCTCACCCCATAGAATTAGTAATCTAAACCTTAGGTCCTTAGAATTGACCTCGATCAGCAGAATCAGTCACCCTATCCTGAAGATCTTTTGAATTGACCTGAACCCATAAAATTCTTTGCCCTAACTTTATGTCCTTAGAATTGACCTCACCCTGTAGAATTAGTCTCGTCACCTAGAATTGGTCGCCATAACTCTAGGTCCATAAAATTAATCTCGGTTCATATAATTAGTTGTCACAACTTTAGGTCCTCAGAATTGACCCCGACCCACAGAATCGGTCACCATATCCCTAAGGTCATTAGAATTGACCTCGGCCCACAAAATTTATCGTCACAAATTTAATCCCTAACAATTGACCTCAACCAAAATATTCGGTCACCCTATCCTGAAGGTCCTCAAAATTGACATCGACTCGCATAACTGACCATCATAACTTTAGGTCCTCAAAATTGATCTCAACCCACATAATTGCTCACCCTATCCTTTAGGTCCTCATAATTGACCTGAGCTCGTAAAATTGCTCGTCACAACTCAAGGTTCTCAAAATTGACCTTGTCTCATAGAATTGGTCGTCATTCCTTAGGTCTGCAAATTGACCTAGACCCTCTAAATAGGTCACTCTCATCCCTTAGGTCCACAGAATTGACTTAAAATCCTCTTACACAGTGTCAATGTGGTGTCTATTATTCAATGAACTTCACTTGTTCCAAGATTTCCCATCAAGGTGATTTATAGACACCTCATCCTATTACCACCCCTAAGAATCTCCTTAGGACCCTAGCACTCACTCGTTCACCATAAACCCTAGGTTATACTTCGAGTACTAATCTAGAGGCCACCAGGCGATCCCGGGCCAAGTTTGACTTTGGTCAACTCTCTAACTTGAGATTGCTTAAAGAATACTTGAGGGGAACTAAAACCCTTTCCAATGGTCCATTTCATGCACGGATTAACCCCACGGTTTGCACAAACGATTCGTTTTACTTTGAGTATTGATCTAGAGGCCATCGGGCACTCTTGAGCCATATTTGACTATAATCAACCCTCTTACCTGAGAGAATCTCAATAGATATTTAAAAGTCTCAAAATACCCTTTCCAATGGTCCATCTCGTGCATGAAGAAATATTATTATTTGAATAAACAATCCATTTTAGTTCGAAGGGTCATCAGGCGCTTTCGGACCCTGTTTGACCTTAGTCAATTCTCCGAACAAAGTAAAGCTAAATGAAATTTCAAAGTTCGTCGAATTCCCTTTCCAACTATCCATCCCATGCAAAAATTGGCTTTATATATTAGACGAATGATCTATTTTCCTTTGAAACCCCTAGCTTAGAGACCATCGGGCACTTTTGAGCCTCGTTTGATTCCGATTAAATCTTGGACCTGAGGGGCTCAATGGATTCTTAAATATATTTGAAATCCCTTTCCAATGGTGCACCACGAGTATGATTGAAACTTGTGATTTTCATTTTATGCTCATTTTTTTTAACAAATCATTCTGAATTGTCTATAGGAACCTTGTCTATCAATAAATGTACTTTTCCTTGACCTATAAGGCAATCCTTATGCCAATAGGCTGGTCAGGGGCCATGCTCATCGGCACCCCCTTGAGACTATAAAAAGGGGACATGGCCTCACCCAACCACACAAGATAGATACCCCTCTCAACAATCATAAAACATTAGCCTCGTAATCAGAGCCTTTCCCTTTCCTAAAATGTTTACTTTCCCACATTATCTTGCCTCACTTCCTTGCCTCACTCTATAATTCACTCCACCTCTTCGTATCACTTATATAACGCTTCAAAATTTGCACACTTACATTTCAAAATTAGCAACAATCATTCATAAGGAGGTCTATTTATCTATCCCTTTCTTTAGTTATTTTAGTATTATTCACCTTATTTTTATTTTTTGGCTTTTATTTTCTTACATCACAACCACTAATATCTACTCTTTATTAGTAATATTGCATATAATCCTTTTCCATAAAAACCCCAAAAAGAAGAAAAGGCGATATATCTATAAATTCCAAAAGGTGGAGTTCTATTTCACATTTGAACTCTTAAAGAACATTTTCTGTACATATACATAAGAGAAGTTCCATGTTTGGATTTATGGGTTGAACCTTACCCCTTTGCTACATCGAACTATCTGGACTTTGATGCCCCTTGGGTTACGTGGGCTCCTTGGGACAATCCCAATTTGAATCCTATGTTTTTCATGTTTACATACTTATTTTATATCTTATTATATATTATTTGTGATTTGTATACTCCTATATACTTGTGTTTCACCTAATGTGCACAGACACTCTTTCATAGCTATTTGTGATTCGGCAAGAACTTACATCATATTTTATCATTATTTTTAGGAACAGTACTATGAATTGTGACACCCCGCCTAATTAAATACTGGGTGATCAGTCCTTTATTAAATTATAATCAAGGTGAACGGTTGGTTCATTCTTAGCATCACTGTCGTAAAAATAACTTTTCCAATTTAACACCCTACTTAATCAAGCTAAGTGTCAAAATCATTTTAGACATTAGTTTCCAAATTTTATTTATATAAAGAAACATTTAAACTTTAAAAAATTCATAATTAAAGAATCACACAACAACTATACCGAAACAAACACTCCAATAATTAAACATCCAACTAGGTAATTCCAACATTAAATTTAAAGGAAAAACATCCTGACAGTAATAAATCCCAAAGTGTGAATATTGGAAATAAATGAATCACAATGTCCTATGAAACAACTGAATAATGGAAAGGGGGACACATGCCCAACTGGAATAAATAATGCTAGGAGTAGAATCAAATAAATGAGGTTGTCTAAGCAAGAGGCCTGCAACTCCCACCTAAGCTGCAGCGCATTCCTTCCAAAGGATCCTATGCAAGACGCCCTTGTGGCTGGGCACCTGTAATACATATAGGGGCACCTGTAATACATACACATATATATACAAGAGGAAGAGAAAATGGAAACGGGTCAGAGCCCGATTGTAAAAACGATTTAAAATTTGTTTAGCAAGTATTTAAAATGTTTACTGGCCAATCCAACAACATGTTAGTGCGGCACTCCCTTGAGAAAATCTCACCTCTCTTCTAATGTGCACACCTATCGCACTAACCTTCCCAACGGTTTAACTTATCTTATCTTATCTTAGGTTACTCGTAAGATTTAAATTGACGAATTCAACTGTTTAAGAGGTAGATTTCATTTAATAACAAAGTTACCATTTAACCTTTATTTACTAATAAAATTTCCCGATAATATACTATACTTTCAAAACACGTATTTCTCAATTGAAATCATTATTCATATCTCACTTACCATAAACACAGTAGGTAATTCACATATTTCAGAATTTAATATATATATTCAATACCCATGTAATATATATATATATATATGTATATATTCTAACAGCACCCCACATAAAAATTATGGTGCGGGCATACTCTGTTATCCAGTCCCCATATCACTCGTACTAAGGGAAATACAAGTTCGGAATCACTCTCGAATTGTATTAACACAAACATAAACAATATTGAGGCGAAGCATAGAGTCCCGGTCCCTAAGAGGTCAGCACATGCCCCCACGTCTCTTAGGCCGTCTGACTATCGATCTGATTATCCTGTACCAAAGTATCTCTATCTTCTAGGCTACGAGTCAATATCCCCTATAAAGGTCCCATCGAGATAAGAGTGTCCCAGCGTGGTAACCTTAGGGATAGAAAGTAGCGCGGGCATGATTTTTACACATTTATAATATATGCACAATCACATAGTCATATATATACAACACTTATTCACATTTCTCAATTTGGTGTACCCACAACCTATAATTTTAACTTCTTGTTCTGAAGACATTTTACTCACTTATCCCGTATAACGGACTCATATCATTTATTATGGTTATCTCCCTCTCGTGATCTTTAAATTAACCTCACCATCCCAAATACTTAAATCGTCACACCTAAACAACCCCAAAAATTTTGTACTAATCTGAATTCCTCGAATACTGGTTTTCCTCACTCAATTTAATCGATTTCTAAAATAGGGGTAAAAATAGGAATTTCCCTACAAATTGAAAATCTCGCTCGAACCAGTATGGTTCTCGCTCGAACGACCTCCACGTGTCGCTCGAACTACTTCGAGCGACTTGTCCATCTCGCTCGAATGACTTCACGCGACATTGACATCTCGCTCGAACTAATTCGTGCGAACTGCACTGTTTCGTCTTCAACCTTTGGCAGATTCGTTTTTCACCATTTTTAAGCCTAAAAACCTCTATAGTTTAATCCCAAATGTCTCCTCTTTAATCCCAATCAATAATATCATGATTATATAACATTAATAACTTCCTAGAATCATTAATTCATCAAAAATCATTTAGATTACATGAAATCCCCAAATTAATTCGTAAGAACCCTAATTCCCAAATTTTCAATTAAAGAACCTAATCAACATCAATTTGTTCATCCATGTTAATTCCAAATTTCATAATACAACCTCTACATATGATAAAGGTTTAAGATACACAGATTCTCCTTATAACACATGCGATTTCTTCTTCCAAAACATATAATTTTTCAATCAAAATACGAAATTTTTATTCCTAGACTAACATGCAAGGATCGTTAACTAGAATTCAGCAAGATAAATACTTGCCTGTAGATTTCAGGGTTCTGATTTGGGGACGAATTTGGTGTGGTTGCGTTCCTTGTCGCGCGATCTACGCGTTGGTGGTGGTGGCGGTGCAATCGGATGAATTTTTGGCCTTGGATTGCTTGGAAAGCTTTCTACCTTCCTCTCTAATGGACGTTCTAAGGTTGTGCGTCTGATAACCCGAAAAGAACATTCCAAATGGCTGATATAACCTAATAAATTTCGTGGGTTTAATTACCCAAAAATGCAAAATGTCCAAAATGCCCTCCCGGGGTGCTAAATAGGCCTAAAAACGCCCCGAGACCCAAACTAAACCCCCGGGAACACTTTTCTGACTATCTCGACCCTTCCGGACACTTTGGCGCACTCAAAATGACCATACGAGCGACTTATAATTTATTCACTTATATTAATCAATATTTAGTCCCAATGCGACACGGGCGCGTCTCGACTTAAATTTCCAAAATTGTCATTTTATTCACTCGTGACATTTAATAGTACTGATATTATATTACTTTACTCATTATTGATATTCAACAAGCTTCCAATGATTACTAACTCTCATCACATTAGTAATTAAAAATATTTAATTTTCGGATTTATATTAAATTAATAACTCACATTAAATTTAATAAATCCCCAAATTTAGAAAGCATAAAAATACAGGGTATTACATAGATGAATCCATTATGTCGCTTCCATGATGCGAGTTGGATGATTATATTATACACATGTACACACACATCATGGAGTCTAAAAGGAGATGATTAACATTATCCCATGACAGATCAAAAAGGTGAACTGGGTGCCTAACACCTTCCCTTCCCAAAACTTACTCCCCGGACCTTTGAACTACATTGTTTAGCAAGCATCAGTTTGACCTTGACAAAAATAGGTTGGATACTCTATCTCTTCACATTATACCATATTTGACGATGGTCGACCATATTATTTTGCGTGCACTGAACGGAATCCGACCTCAGATGGCCACAGGAGGCATGATGACACAGTTCATCCAAGAGTAAATAATTTGTCATTTTGGAATTCCTAATGTTATTTTTTCTGATAATGTAACTCCATTCATTAACAAAGAAGTGACATTCCTAAAGGACAAATAATTGATCACACACAAAACTTCAATAATAGCCTATCCCAAAGGCAATGGTCAAGATAAATCAACAAATAAAACCTTGGTCAATATTTTGGCCAAAATGATGGAGAACTTTCTTGAAGTATAGGATGATAAACTTTTAGCAGCACTATGGACTTATCGAAGGACCAAAGGAAACCAACTGGTTATACACCTTTTTCTTTGGTTTATGGAGTTGAAGCAATATTTCAATTGAATTAAAAGTAGCTTTGGCCACATATTCCTTACAAAGTAACATGCTCCTTCAAGAGAGACACGCTTAACTAGAAGCGTTGGATGAACACAGAGATAATGTGATGCAACACTTCCAAATGTACACAAATTAACTCTCTAGGTTTTATTAGAATTTGGTGAAGCCAAGAAAATTTATGGAATGACATTTGGTTCTAAAAGAAGTTGCTAGTCACATTAGAGGACTCATTACTTAAGTTTGTAGTCATTTGGGAGGAACCATTTGTTTAAATAAACACATAATTCAGGTTATTGTTTAATCTCCAATATAGAGGATGAAAATCCTTTTAAAGTTAGCAATAAGTTGTTGAAAATTTACAACGTTTATAAGGTTGTTGTAATTTTGTTATTTTTTATCCTTATTTTTAGGTTGGTCATTAGTTTTTAATATATGTTAAGAGATTATGAGCAAGCGCATACATAAATTTGAGTCATGATTTATTCTATAAATACAAGTTTTAAAAGTAAACAAATTAGTATGCGTACACAAATGAGAGTTTCCAGAACAAATATTTATTTTTTGTATTTCAATTTAAGTGGAGTTACATTAAAACTTGAGACTATTGCCAAGATATACTGAAAAATATAAAAATATTCCTAGCCTATGAGAAACCATAACTCTGGAGAGGTGAAATATCCCTGAGGCAGCGAAGCAGAATCTCGAACGCAAGTCCGTTGATCTTTCGCAATAGAAGTGATCCTTGCTTGAAATTAAGATCATCGTATTAACTCCGCCTCACGATCACTCAGAGCCTTGGATAAAGCTTCTTCAGATGCCTTGACTTTATTATTAATTTCCAAATAATCGGGTCAAGATCATTTAGTCTTCCATCCTCAACATGTTGGCCCTCAACATTTTTCACATATTGTTTATGATGAGTCTCCATAAGAACATCCTTAAGGCGCTTCAAGTAAGTGATAATAAAATTAAATTTGAATCCATAATTGAGCAGATCTTTAGGGTTTATTGATTTTTGACATTGGATCTATCTAGACTGTCAATTTCAGTATTCACGACCTTTTCTACAACTGTTTCCATGCCTTCGAGTTTATACCCCATTACAACTATGTTCAACCTTAAGAAGTCTATAGTGAAGGTTTTTGGATAATGTGTAATAAGTTTTTCTATAATTTATCAATGGCAACCTTGAATAAAGAGGAACTGTTGAAGCACCTACTGGCATAATTATGAAGGTGCAACACTTGGCAATGGAATCTCACAACTAGATTCATTGTCAACTATGTTGGCATTAGTCGTGGAGCCATGATCACTATCACTATCACTAAAGGACTCAGTATGAGATGGCTCTGGCATAATGAGATCAATCTCCATTTGTTTAGGAGGAAGAATGACCGAAAGCCTGAGGTACCTCAAAAGTTGTCCATGGTACCTTACAGAAAACACAAAAAATGAGAGAGACGACGACATGAGTTAGCCATAATGTGGATATTTTTGTTACAAGAGAGTTAACATAAGAAAAAATCTTATGACATATCCCAAAATTCGTTCACACGTAATTGGTAATCATATTATATTACATTTATATTGAATACAAAACAAAATGCTTACCAAAATTGAATTTTATTTAAAGCATGGTTCCCAAGCACTTTATTTATTACAACCATAAGTCTTTGCGATATAAAGGTTTATAATAAAGAAAATTGCACATAATAAATAAATCCACCTATGAGTTATAATGTATATAATCAATGTGGTTTTTCCTGCTTTGTTAACAACTTTCCAAATGCACGTAACAGATAGGCACATGTGTGACAGTGTTAAAAGGTACACAGGATCGAGGTATTTCTCTTTCCTCATGCTTGGTGTCCATGTGGAAGGAAAAATAATAAGCAAAACTTTACAAAGTAGATAGTTCTAAATCTATTACAATTTATAAAATTATTTTAACGTGTTAGTCAAATCAATTGAATATATATAATTCACAAAGGAAGTGAAACTTGAAGAAATAATAAGTTGGAAGTAAGCAGTGTGATGATATAACTAAAAATAAAAATATCAAGTAAGAAGGGATAAATTTGAGAATAGTTTCTAAAACTAGATAACACATAATTATCTGTTATAGAGGCTTAGGGTTAGTATGAATACAGATAACAATAATCAAATATAAAATTTGAGAAGAAGTAATAGTAACCATAGTAACATTGTTGAGCCCAAACTCTGAAGAGTATCATCCATATGACAAGCAAAACTAGGCACACAATACCATGAGTCCTACATACCAAACAAAACATTAACGTGTGTAAAGTAGTAGTTTATTCCCTAGTGATAATGTATGATATCAAAGGGTTTAATGAAATCATATTAAATTGATATCATTGGTAAAAATAACATAGGGTTTTAAAATTGAATCAAGTCCAATGTATTATGAACTACACAAATGACTTCATAAATGAGAACAAGATATTTGGGGCAATCACAAAGTGGTATGAACAATTGGAGTAATCAAGTTAATCGCGTAACAATAATATTAAAATAGAAGCTACCCACTTTGTTAAAGGGCTTGATTTTTAGGTTAATTCGTCTCATAAAGGCTGGGAATCGGGGTTGTCTATAATAAAATTAAAAAATAAGCAAGACCTTCTCTGGAAAAAAAAATTGAAAGTGTAAGGTGTTTTTTGTGTAATGAAAATAACTTTATGGTTTAACTTGAAATTTTATATTTATTTAAATTAGTTAGGTTTATGTCATATTTGGAATTGGGTGTAGTAGACTTTTTTGTACCTTATATACTCAGAAATTTATATAAGAATTTTGGGTTTGAATTCTTAACTTGAAAACATTCAGGGGTTTATGTGTAAAGTAATCTTTATATTTTTTTATTTCCATTTCAAAGATTTCTGCGAAAATGGTTTCTGGTTGACCTAAGAGGGTGATGTCATATACCATTTTGATTAGAATAATAAAATAATTTTATGAAGAAAAATTTAGAATTTTTTATTAGAAGCGATGTCAAACTTCCTACGTGCTCTAGTCAACCTAACTCGGGCGCGTGTATACCAGTCCATCTCTTACCATTAACATTTTGACTTTAGGGTTTAAAAACTTTTATAATCGATTAGTTCTAGTATTGCATACCATTTTAGTTAATTAAAAATTCATTATTCCTAATTTTTCATAAGGAATCCAAATATATAACTTTTATGTATACAAGTTAACTATATCCACGTATCCAGTTTTTGTAAAATGGCAAAATTTTGACTTAAAATTCGTGAATTATTGGGTAAATATGAACTACAATTCGATTATGGTAGTGTTCCTAGATAAAAATAGAAGAAATGTGCTTTGGTTTCAGGTCCTAATTCATACTTTATGGAGAGAATTTCATCTCTAAAAGTTTTCAAGCCGTAAAATAAAAATGGTTATTTGAGGTAGTTAAGTATGTAGTATACAAATTGGACATTGAACCTAGGTTCATAAGATCTAGAGATCAAATTTTCCCTCCTTAAAATTGGTTCAAGGTCAAGAACATATAATCCATTATTGAAGCTCAAGCTTTAATGGAGTTTTCTACTATTATATCCATTTCATTGCTAAAGCAATGTAAACTTTAGCATCTAAAGGCAAACAATTATTCTAGGATGGTCTAGAAACTCAATCAAATCAAGATAACCAAGTTTATCACATAAAATTTTAGAAAACCAGAATTTCCTATTTTTTAGATGTGAAAAGTTAGGTTTTTACAGTGGTAATTGGGGGCTTTTATATGGTTGAAGGAGGGAATTTTATTGGTGTTTTTAGAGGTGGATTTCAGAGGGGTTTTATGGGAAATTTGGTGTAAGGGATGGTGGGTACCTAAGGTTTGCATGTGTTTTCATGTGCCACTAGCTTATGTGGCTTCCAACTCAGCAAGGGGCTTAGTGAGATTAATTTGGTTTGAGTATTTGATCCCTATGTAGTTTGGATTTGAGTATATAGTCTTTTTCATGTACTTTTGAAACTTTTAGGGGCTAAAGTGAAATTTTACAAACTTATGAGGGTGGGTGTTTGTAATTATAGTAATTCTAAGTGTTTTTGTTCATTTATGTAAATAAATTTTGGGGAGGGTATTTGGTTATGAGGTTTAAATAAAGTTTTGAATTTTTTTACGGTCATTTTTGGAAATTTCAAACTTAAGGGTCGTTTTGGAAATTTGTGTTTTCTTTAGGATTTTATTTGGTATTTATCTAATATCTAGCTTCTATAAAGTAGTATACTAATATGGTTTATAGGTACCATTTGGTGAATACAATTTTTATGTGATGTTTCTTTCGATATAACAATAATATGCGGAAATGGAATATAACGTGTATGGAAACTAAGGGTTGTTACAAACTACCTACCAAACAAATCATCCTCAAAATTACCTTCAAAGAATTGAAGATATAATTCCCTCAAGATAAAATTCCCTCAAGTTTCATTGCATCCTTAGTTTCCCGTGTGGCTTTTTCGGTTCCATAATGTTACCAAAGAACCTTGACTAACGGAATGGTTTTGTGGCGAAGAATATTGTCCAGAGAATATAATATCCTGATCCTCAAGTTCTTGTTTCGGTTATAAATATATTTTGTTCCATGTGATGATATTTCTAGTATCATGTATGTATTTTCATAATTATGATACGTGAAATACATCGTGTATTTTTTATAATTATGTAGGTAGCTATAAACAATACGTTAGTGGCCTTAGTCATTCTATGATTCCAAAGGGCCCGGGTCCAATATATTATGTTGTTAATTTCCCTTTCCTTCTGAATCGTATGATTCCTTTTCATGGTGATATTTTTAGAAATACCCGACTCCTTACCTAAAATTCCAAGGGGTCCTCATATGACTTGAGTAACTCTTTTATTGATTCTGAGCTTTCAATAATCTTGCTTTAACACATCATATCTTTTCGGTTGCCTCTTCTATTATTTCACGTCCAAAGATATTGTATGCTCCTGAGTCATTCCAATATAAGGGGAATGACATAGTCTCACTTAAAGTTCTTCATAAGGAGAGATATGAATGTTGGCTTGGTAAATGTTATTGTAAGAGAATTCAATAAGTGCCAAATGATCACTTCAATCTTTAGCTAAATCAAAAGAACATGCTCTCAACATATCCTCGAGTATTTGGATTAGTCTCTCGGACTGACCATCAGTTTATGGATGAAAATAGGTACTCAAATGTATCTTGATGCCCATAGTGTGTTGTAAGGCTTGGCAAAAATGTCGTATAAATCGGGGGACATGGTCTGATACTATGGATAAGGGTACTCGATGGAGTCTAATGATCTCTCGAATGTACAACTCGCTGAGTCATTGGAATGAATCGATGGCCCTATCTTGTAGAAAATGTGAGAATTTGGTTAAGCGATCGACGATTACCCAGATTTAATTATAACCCTGAGATATTATGGGTATCCGCTAACGAACTCCACGGTAATATAATCTCATTTCCACTCTGGAATTGGGAGGGGTTATAACAATCGTCCAAGGTGTTGATGTTTAATTTTTACTTGTCGGCAGGTTAGGCATTTTGTTACAAATTTATTAACATTCTACTTCATTCCTTTCCACTAATATTGTCTTTTAATATTGTGATACATCTTCATGTTTTTTGCATGTATGATAAACTTGGAGTGGTGTGCTTTTTGTAACACTTCTTCTTTTAGAGAGGGATTGGAAGGTTAGAATATTCGGTTTTTAAATTTTAGTCATCCTTTCTGGCTATAAGTCCAATATTTCCCTCCTTCTCCACTTTCTACATTTTGTTATTTGTTTTTAAGGAAATTGTCAACTAGTTGTTGCTTTATGATCTTTCTCTGAAGAGTTGGGTATGCAATAATATTACAGAGGATAATAGGAACTTCTATGTTTTTCCTGTGTATATTATATTCTTTAATTGTAATCATAGCTTCATATTTAAAGATTTCTGTTAATATTTTTCTTTCATTTAAACTAAGTTCATATGCCACTACATTGCCTTTTCCGGTAAGATATTGTAACCAAAATTTTTAATCTTCAAAAAATTATATGCATCGTCATTGTTGAAGATTTAAGTATTTTTGGGTAAGTATATACTTAAGACTTTTATGATATGAGAATATTTGAAACTCTTCTATGTATGTATAACATCTCCAGGTTTTTAATGGAAACTATTTTGGCTAATTCTAAATCATAGACTAGGGAGTTACGTTCGTGAATCTTTAATTGGCAAGACCAATGCTATTTTACCTTTCATAGTTGCAAGAGTACACACCCCAATCTGTACAAAGGGGTGGGAGTTTATACTTATAACCAATATCACTAGAGGGTATAGTAAGTACAATGGTGGTAGTTAATTTTTCCTTAAATGTCTGCAATGCTTATTTACAATCGTCAATCCACTCGAATCGTGTATCTTTGCGATTTAACTTTAAGTTCTAAGAAACTTCGGACTTTTCTAATAGTAAAAGGTTGTGGCTACTCAACTACTATTGTGGTTTGTGCTCGATCAACTTATATTCCTAACTCTGTAACCATATATCCTATGACTTCACTTAATTCATTAGAAAATCTCATTTACTTTTCTTTGCATAGAGGTGGTGTTGTCGTAAAGTCCCTAGTATAAGTTGTAAATATTGCTTGTGATATTCCTTAGTTTTGGAGATAGTAAAATATCATCTATAAATATGATTATGAATTGATCTAAAAATGGTTGGAATACCTGATCAATTAAATCCATAAAAGTTGTGGGTGCATTTGTTAGTCTAAAGGACACAACCAAAAATTCAACATGTTCGTAGCGAGTTCTAAACGCAGTATTTGATATGTCTTATGCTCTTACCCATAATTGATGGTATCTAGACATTAAATCTATCTATGAAAATACCTTCGCGCCTCGTAACTAGTCAAACACATCACTTATTCTAGGTAATGGGTACTTATTATTAATTGTGACTTGATTTAATTGGTGGTTGTCAATGAAAAAATGAAATGTTCTATCTTTCTATTTTACGAATAACACTAGAGCTCCACAAAAGGGGATCTACTTAAATGGATAAATCCTTTTCATAATAATTCATCCAACTAGGATCTGAGTCCCTATGATTTTAATGATGCCATTCTATTTGGAGGTGTACAGATAGGAAGAGTATTGGGTAAGAGGTCAATTACAAATGATATTTTCTTTTGTCAGGGGCACACTAGGAAGTTCATCTAGAAAAATGTCATCATAGTTGTCTAAAATTAACAAGCGATAAAAAGGTATGTTACACTTAAATTCTAATTGTTGTCCCTGAAAATAAAATGTTTCAGTTTGGGGGTTCCTAAAAGTAAATTTCTTTATATGATAGTAAACATAACCAAATGTTTTTGACAAGACGTCAATTACGATGATGAGATCAAATCCCTTGTTATTGAGTACTATCAAATTCATGGTAAGAACTCATGCTTCAATTTTTATCATGCATTTGTTTCAACTTAATTAGCTTGTACTATATTACCAATTGGCATACCTATACATAGGGGGTTATGTAAAGGACAGGGATTTAATTTTAAAAATTCCACGAAATTAGTACTATTAAATGAATGAGAGGATCCAAAATCAATTAATAAATATGCCGAATGATTTTAAAAATACATATTACCTTCAACAACATCATGACTATTCAAGTTTGGAGTTATTAAAATTATAAAAGTCTGACCCTACATCCTATTGCTTGGTGTTGGTTTCCTGCCATGCATAAATCTTAGTGGTCGTGAATAAGTAGCCTTTTCCCTTGGGAATGAGAATCTTTCTTTGGGAGATAGAAATAGGGTCTAATGAAAATTAAAAATTCTCCATGGGTTTACTTGGGTAAATTGGGATGTATTGGGGTTGGTGATACATCACAAATATTGCATACTCGCACCCGGTCTTCATCATTCTAGCACTTTTTTGTTCCTTAATGCCAATATTTATTATAATTAACCATGAAACCTCTATTGTGCATGTTTATATGCCCTACGAGGTATAGTTGAGATTTTGTAGGTATGGGAATGCTTATAGTGTGGATTGATTGCTTTTCGAGGAAGTTTCGTAATCTGACCCAACTTCAAGGGTATTTTAGTCATTTCACACTTCATATCCTGCTCAGTGATTTACACGAAAGTATAGTTGGTTGAGTTAGCTCCACGTGGCTACAAACGTTATGTCGTTTTGACTCCGAACAAAAAAGTTAAAGAAAATTCTGTAACGGACCCTTTCCCCCTTTTGAAGACCAAGCACGCTCAAAAAAGAGCCCTGATCGACTAGACTTAAGACCCCTATCAATCGAGATATCGATTTAAACTTTCTAAGGAAGTCATGGGAACTTTTTTAGATCGATTGATCGATTAAATGACTTCGTGTAACACCCTACTTAATTAAATACTCGGTGATCAGTCCTATACCCAATTAAAACTGAATTTACAGTTGGTTCATTCTTAGTATCACTGTCAAAAAACATTTTCATTAATTATTAATCACCTAATATCCTACTAAGCATGTGTTAAAAATATTATTCCAAATTTTAACTTAATAAAATTTCCACTTTTAAAGCATAAATCATTTAACACAATTCGTTCACACAATGAATAATAACTGAGTAATGTCAAAACTGAATTAAATACAACTGGAATATAACTCCCCAGTTTAAATAATACAATAATCCCATCACAAATTAAATGTGCCAAAACCAACATCATAAATTAATCCGTCTATAATAGGGAAGAAATAACTAAAACACTCTTGGTCGACATGCCCTAAATGAAATATCAACTACAGAGTATGAATCAATTAATATGAAAGCGTCTAAACAAAGTTCAAGACTCCGTAGCATCCATAGCTCATAAAAAATCTCACTCATCTACGATTGGCGTCCCTGCGACTGGACACCTATATAGGAGATACATAAGAGAAGAGAATATGCAACGAAACGGGTCAGAGCGCGATGTAAAAATAGTTTAGAAAATAGCAAGTGAATAAATGCTATATTCATCAATTATATGCATGTTAGATTTATCGGAGTCTCTTGAGATCCTCACTTGTCATCTAGACTGCACACCTAACGTAACTTGAAATCATACTAGTTACTATTCCCATGCTAACTAGTTCATATCAGTGCCGACTAACCATTGCCCATATCTTTCCCACGTAGATCCCTCGCAATACAGGTAATACATATATATCCAATTTCTCTATAACATGGATAAGCCCTTTTTAATTTAATATAATTAAGTATTTACCTACTTAATTATTTTCAGATTTAATTATCTTTCATGTGTACTTAATCCACACAGTAGATAATATCACAATTATATATACACATTCACTCTATTATATATATACTAAACTGCCACCTGAGGCTCAGATGCGGTGCATGAGTACTCTGCTATCATGTCCCAGTACGTCTTATCAATGCATAAAGGACCATATAGTATGACCCACAAACCATAATTAACTAATCACAAACAGTGAAGGCAAGCATATTCCTAAGTCTTTGGGCTACGGATATACCTAAGAACCTAAAAGACCATTCAATACCACTATTCTTACAAATGGAAATCTAACCTAAGTCATATGTTCTAAGGCAACAACTCAAAAATCCCCCTTAAGGCTCATCAGGATATGACAGCACTCTACGCGTAAACCTCCCTTCGATAGCAAGTAGGCTAGGTATGTTATACACATAAATTAAACAAATAATAGGTATACACATCAACCTATATAAAATTTGGTACTCACACGACCTATATCATATTAGGAATTCATCCTATTCCTAGTACCCACCGTATTTCACGAATACCACCCATACTTGTCATTCATGATTATCATCATATTTTTATTATGTAATTATCACTCACATAATCTTTTATTCAACCCAAGTACCCATATATATATCCTCAATATTACCCGTTCTTGTTATAACGACCATCCTCCTCTAAATCATATAATAATTATGTACATATCTCTCACATATTTTTAGTCCTCAATATCATATAATTTTCCAACATTAAACCAAGTTATTCACTCCATGTTAATGTACTAATATTATTTAAGTCTCATCCAGTACAAAAATATAATTTTCCAAACTTTCTAGGCTAAACTGGGAAATTCAGAAATCTCATTCGAAGTTCCAGAATTCTCGTTCGATTGAGTTCGTTTGAATGATGTCGTTTGAATGACATTTCTTCTGAATTCTCGTTGGAAATTTCGTTAGTAATCTCGTTCGAACGATGTCATTTGAACGAGTTCCCCAGGTCATTCGAATGACTTTTTAACAGTTAGAAAACAACCCCGAGATGTCTGCATTTTTCTTAGTTTCTTACACCCAAAATACACATGGATTCTATTCTAACCAAAACCCAAATATTCCAAAATTATTTAAACATGTTCAAGGGTGATTTTCACATAAGAGAAACATCAAATTCATATGTTCATAAGGGTATTATCATCAAACCCATTAAATCCTTAAAATGTCAATTATCTAAATTCTCCATTTTTAACACTCCTATAAACCTAGAATTTAGAACTTATAATTTCTTATCTATATCATCAATTAACATATTCAACATGAGTAGTTTTTATCTACGTTCAGTACCTATCATCATTTTCATATTCCCAATAAACATATATCTCCTCTACATGTAAAACCTATCACTTTCATCATGTTCATAGCTTCTACAGGTAAATGTTTCAACTTCATGAATTTGTTTAACCAACTTGATTTATCAATCACTTTAATCCCAAATTCATAAGTTCCACTAATTCATAAGAATCATATTCTAACATGGATATTATAAGCACCAAATAGAGGAAGAATTACACTTGCCTCTTGGTGTAGGGCTGGACCTTTAGAGAAGATAATGTTAGAACCTCAGCTTCCCTTTTTCCAATGACTTTATGATGATTCTCCGATGGTGGTGCAAGGTGTAGATATGGTGGTTGGCTCTTAGTTTCCACTATATGACTCTTCCTCTCCACAAAAACCCTTTCCCTTTCTCTAGATCACTTTTCACTCTCTTTTAAAAGTCCTCTCAAGTGATATGACGAAAATGAACATTACGTAGAGTCTAAATCTACATATATAACAAGTCTCCAAGGCTAGCTAAGAGACAAAAACGGAATTACTATTCATCTCCCAAGTAAAATGACTAAAATGCCCCTTCAATGTGTCCTTTCATCTTCCAAGTGACTTGAGACCCAAATCAAACCGCCGAGTAGACTTTTTTACCTATTTTTACTCTTCCAGACTCAACGATGCACTCGAAATCATCATCCGAATGGCTTAAAAATAAATCTCATTTTATTTCCCAACTTTAGTCCCGACACGGCTCATAAGCGCGTCCTCACTTAAATTTCATTATTGTCATATTTGTAGCTCCCGACAATAATTATTATACTCGTGTATCACTTTTATATCACTGAATAATATTCAAAATCGTATATTTCTTTTATCTCTAGTAATATTAAATCCGGATTGATCTCAATTAATTATTTTCATAATTAATTCCAATTAATCCCCATTTATTTTTCCCATTAACTTTTAATTAATCTCATATCAAAATTCATTAAAATTATGGGGTATTACATACTTCCCCCCTTATAACTGAATTTCGTCCCGAAATTTGGAAAATAAAAGCGTACCTTGTAGAAATAACTATGGGTATTTGTCGCGCATCTCATCCTCGCTTTCCCAAGTAGACTCCTCAAGATTATGGTGCTCCCACTGGAAATGCACCAACGGAACTACTTTCGATCTCAACCGTCTCTCTCTATGGTCTAAGATTGCTATTGGTATCTCCTCGTACGACCTATCTGGATGCAAATCGATCTCCTCTAATGCAACATTAGTGTGAGACAACTTTTCTCGGAGGTTTCTCCTTAGAGAATAAATATGGAACACATCATGTATCCTATGTAAGTGCTCTGGCAACCCCAATTTATAAGAAATTGGTTCAACTCTCTAAATTATAGGAAATGGTCCTACATATCTGGGTGCCAATTTCCCCTTCTTTCCAAATCTCATTACCCCCTTCATAGGAGATACTCGCAATAACACCTGGTCCTCCATACTAGATTCTCGGAATAACCACTTCACATTGGCGTAGCTTTTTAGTCTATCCTGGGCTACCCGAATACGACTCCGAATCATATCAATCCTGGCAGACATGTCTTGAATTACCTCTGGCCCAAGTAACTTTTTGTTCCCCATTTCTAACCAAAATGCAGGCAAACGAAAAGGTCTACCATAAAGTCCCTCAAAAGGAGCCATGTCGATTGTGAACTGGTAGGAGTTATTATACGCAAACTCCACTAGTGGAAGGTACTACTTCCAACCTCCCCCAATGTCCAGGATACACATACTTATCATATCCTATAATAACTGATTTGTACGTTTTGTCTGTCCATCAGTCTGCGGGTGATAGGTAGTACTCAAACGTAACTCGGTGCCCATAGCCTCATGAAAACTTTTCCAAAATTGAGATACAAAAATCTTATCCCGGTCGGACACAATATTAAACGGTACCCCATGTAACCTCACTATCCCGGCTATAAAAAGTTGGGTTTACTGTCCCATAGAGTAATCAGTCCAAACTGGAAAAAAGTGAGCTACCTTAGTTAAATAATCCACAATCACCCATATGGAATCGTAACCCCTCTGAGAAGTAGGTAACCCTATGATGAAGTCCATGAAAATGCTCTCCTATTTCCACATCGGGATCTCTAATGGCTGGAGAAATCTCGTAGGCTTATGATGGTCCACTTTCACTAAATAACTAATGGCACACTTATAGATGAACTCAGCAATGTCTCTTTTCATCCCGCTCCACTAATACTGTCATCGCATATCTTGGTACATCTTATCCCCATTGGTATGTACCGTAAATCTGGATCCATGCGACTCTATCATCACCGCATGTCGTAATTCCACACCTTTTGGAATAATCAATCTACCGCTGAAGTGAAGGACCCTATATGAACTCACTGAGTAAGACTCTACTCCCTCTACTAAAATCTGTCAAATTTTCTCCTAACAAATTGGATATGTTGCTTGAGCCTGAACAACCCTTATCACAGTCTTAGGTGTAACAGTCATGACTGATATAAATGATTAGGAAACTGTATCCTGATGTCCTAGTTCCTTCCATTTCGCCTTCCACACTGCGGCCAACTCACCTATCGGCCTTCGTCTCAACGTGTCTAATACCACGTTAGCCTTCCCTGGGTGGTACTATATCTCTAACAAATAATCTTTCATGAACTCAAGACACCTGCGCTAAATCATATTCAACGCCCGCTGAGTGAAAAAATACTTAAGTGAATTATGATCTGTGAATAGGCAAAATTTCCCCTCCAATAAATAATGTCTCCATATCCGAAGACCAAACACGACTGCTGCAAGCTCCAAATTTTGGGTGGGGTAATTATTCTCATGAGGATTGATCTTTCTAGAGGAAAAATATATTGCCTTATCTTCCTACTATACTACTCCACCGAGCCCCTGTAATGATGCATCAGTGTAAACCAATTACTCCACTCCTGTCTTGGGCAGTGCTAGTATGGGTGATGAAGTTAACTTATCTTTCAGCTCGTTGAGTGACAAATGACATGCATCGTCCCAAAAAAATAGTACACCTTTACATGTTAGATTTGTCATCGAACCCGCAATATTTGATAAACCTCGGATAAAACGTCTGTAATAATCGATCAATCCCAAGAAACTTGCACCTCTATAGGTGTCTTGGGTTATCCCCACTCGCTCACCGCTGATACCTTGATAGGATCCACTGATATTCCCATCTCAAACACAATATGCCCTAAAAATTGAACTTCTTGAATCCGAAACCCACACTTCTCATATTTCGCATACCGTTGATGCTCATGTAGTGTCTGTAGGACCTCCCGCAAATGCTCGGCATGCTCCAGCTCAGTTTGAGAATAAATCAGTATGTCCTTTATGAAAATAATAATAAATTGGTCTAAGAACTCTCTAAACACCCTATTCATCAAGTCCATGAATACCATCGGCGCATTATTCAACCCAAACGGCATAACTCAAAACTCATATTATTCATATCTGGTCAAGAAGGAAGTCTTTGAAATGCCCTGCTCCCTGATACGCAGTTGATGATAACTTGACCTTAAGTCTATCTTCGAGAAGTAGGATACTCCTCTCAGCTGATCAGACAGGTCATCAATTCTAGGCAACGAATATTTATTCTGTATCGTGACTTTGTTAAGAACTCGATAATCCATGCTCAACCGTAAAAAACCACCTCGCTTCTTTATAAACAACACCGGGGCACCCCAAGGTGACGTACTCCTACGGATAAACCCCTATCCTAAAAACTATTCAATTTGGTCGTTGATCATCTCTGCTGGATCCATACGGTAAGGCACACAAGTAATGGGTCAAGTGTCGGGTGCTAAATCAATTACAAACTCAATCTCCATACTGGGAAGTAAACCGAGTATCTCCTAGAATACATCTGTAAACTCATAAACTATTGGTATCGGGTCAAGGGATATTACTACTCCCGTTGAGGTCTCCTCCTCTATATAATACAAATGAGTAGACGACCCTCCCTCAGAAAGAGGCATCACCACAAGGAACATCTCTTATCCCTAAATAGTAACAATAATACACCGGCTATAATAGTCAATAATTTCCCTATATGCAATGAGCCAATCCATGTCGATAATCACATCATACTCGGACATGTCCAATACAAGTAAATTCTCCGATAACATCAGACTCCCAATGTTTATACTCACACTACGACATATAAACAAAATAGGCATCCCACTACCCATCAATGAGTCTACATGAGTAACAATGTTAGCTTCCAAGTCTGGTAACCCTTTGGCCCGTGAAAATTTAGGGGCTACAAATGAATGTAAGGCCCTCGTGTCAAACAGAATGCACCCCATAGCCCCATAGATAGAAAATATACCCTCAATCGTGGGTGGTGGCTACTAAACAGCTGACTGATGGACATTATATGCATTCTTGTATTATCCCTGTTATGATGTAGCTACTAGAATGGTAGGTAATACTAGCACCTAAGCTAGTGCTGGGAGAGCGGCTGGTGGAAATATTGGTCGTTGTGTCTCTTAACGAACTTCGTGCTGAGGAAATTTTCCCTTATCAGTATAATCTTCTCTCTTATGGACAGTCTAGCCACACATGAAACATCCTCCAGTAAACTTTCCCTCATTTTATCCCTGATGTCCCCTTCCTTGCTGGCCGTTACCACCTCTACGTTGGCCCTGCTGGTCCTGCTACTGACCCTGATGGCCCTGATGCCCCTGCTCATGATATCCTTGCCCAAAACGAAAACCTCCGGATCATAAATGTTTTGCATAGTCCCTCGATTGGGAACCCAGCTCACCATGGCACTGATGACTCTGGCCTAGCTGTGTCCCGCTAGAACTGCCTCCATCTGTCTTACCCTACTAGCTCGACTCAATCCCCCTCTTGACACCCTTAGGATGTAAGTGGTTATCCTTACAGTGAAGAATCGCGGCATTAAGTACATTTCCATAAGAATGTAATGAAATATTACCCAATAAGTTCTGGCAAATCTTCCAATTTAGGCCATCTGTGAACATCTGAATTCTTTTTTCTTCAGTAGGTACTTATTTTGGCACGAAGTTAGTTAGTCAAGTAAATTCCTCCTCATATTTTTCCACAGTGCTCCCTTCCTGGGTTAAGTTGAGTAGTTTCCTCCTCATCCTTATCTGTATGACGGAGGGAAAATACTTGCGATCAAATCGCACCCAGAAATCCTGGATAGTCATGGTATCTCTTTCCTCCATGGTGGTAATAGATTCCCACCACTGCAGAGCTGCCCCGACTAGCTTAAATGTAATTAGTATATGACGTTGAACCTCCATGCATTCAAACATTTACAAGTGCCTCTGGATGTCCCTCTTCCATTGGCTAGCAGTCATGACGTCAGAACCTCCCTGAAACTCGAATGGATTCGCCTTCTAAAAATCATCCCTAACACATTCCAAAGAAGTAGGAAAAACTTGCCCAGGTGCAGGTGGCGCAGCTGGTGCTTGTGCGGGTGCTTGTTGAACAATAGCTAAAGCTGCGTTGACTGCCTAAGTAATAATGACAGCAACTTCTATAGCATTTATTATTCCATGAGGTGGGGCAGGCTGAGGTACACATCGAGGAGGCATCTGGAATGAGAGAAAAAATTCATCAATATTCAATTCAAATATCAAAGAATAGTTGAAGATCGCATAAGTACAAATAAGGATACAACAGTCCTAATGATAGGGCATTATATCAAAGAACGCTAAGTTGAAAGCATAATAAATCGTTCAGATCCTAAGGGACTCTAGAACCTGATGATCTGATACCATCTGTAACAACCTACTTAATTAAATACCGGGTGATCAGTCATATACCCAATTAAAATAGAATTTACAGTTGGTTCATTCTCATCATCACTGTCAAAAAACATTTTCATTAATTATAAATCACCTAATATCCAACAAAGAAGGTGTTAAAAAGATTATTCCAATTTTTAACTTAATAAAATTTTCACTTTTAAAACATAAATCATTTCACACAATTCATTCACACAATGAATAATAACTGAGTAATGTCAAAACATAATTATATACAACTGGAATATAACTCTCCATTTTAAATCATACAATAATCCCCACACAAATTAAATATTCCAAAACCAACATCATAAATTAATCTGTCTATAATATGGAAGAAATAACTAGAAACCTCTTGGGAGGCATGCCCTAAATGAAATATCAACTACAGGGTATGAATCAATGAATATGAAAGCGTCTAAACAAACTCCAAGACTTCATAGCATCCACAGATCATCAAAAATCTCAATCCTCTATGGATGACGTCCCTGCAGCTGGACACCTGATATAGGAGATACAAGAGAGAAGAGAATATGCAAGAAAATGGGTCAGATCCAGATGTAAAAATAGTTTAAAAAATAGCAAGTGAATAAATGTTATATTCAGCAATTATTATATACATGTTAGATTTATAGGACTCTCTCTTGAGATCCTCATCTCTCATCTACAGTGCACATCTAATGTACCTTAAAATCATACTAGTTATTGTTCCCATGCTAACTAGTTCATATCAGTGCCGACTAACCATAGTCTATATCTTTCCTATGTATTTCCCTCGCAATACAGGTAATACATATATATGTAATTTCTCTATAACATGGATAAGCCCTTTTTAATTAATATAATTAAGTATTCACTTACTTAATTCTTTTCAGATTTCATTATCTTTCATGTCTACTTAATCCACAAAGTAGATAATATCACGAGTTTATATACACATTCACTCTATTATATAAATACTAAACTGCACCCCGAGGCTCAACTGCGGTGCATGCGTACTCTGCTATCATGTCCCAATACATCTTGTCACTGTATAAAGGACCATAGGTTCGGTATAACCCACGAACCATAACTAACAAATCATAAATAGTGGAGGAGAACATATTCCTAAGTCTTTAGGCTACGCACATACCTATGCACCTAAAAGACTAATAAATACCACCGTTCTCACTAATGGCAATCCAACTTAAGTCCTATGTTCTGAGGCATCAAGTAAAAAATCCCCCTTAAGGCCCACAAGGATATGACTGCTCTCTACGTGTAAACCTCCACTCGATAGAAAGTAGGCTAGGTATGTTATACATATAAATTAAACAAACAATAAGTATACACATCAACCTATATAAAATTTTGTACTCACACGACCTATATCATATTAGGAATTCATCCTATCCCAAGTACCGGTCGTATTTCATGAATACCACCCGTAATTTTCATTCATGATTATCACCTTATTTTTATTATGCAATAATCACTCACATAATATTTTATTCAACCCAAGTACCCGTATATATATCCTCAATATTACCCATACTTGTTATAACGATCATTCTCCCCTAAATCGTATAATAGTTTTGTAGATATCTCACATAATTATAGTCCTCAATATCATATAATTTTCCAACATTAACCCAATTCCCTCACTCCATGTTAATGTACTAAATTTATTTAAGTCTCATCCAGGGCCAAAATATAACTTTCCAAACTTTTCTTGGCTAAATTGGGAAATTCTAAAATCTCGTTCGAAATTCGAGAATTCCCGTTCGAACGAGTTCGTTCAAACGATGTCGTTTGAATGATATTTCTTCTGAATTATCGTTGGAAATCTCGTTAGTAATCTCGTTCGAACTAATTCCCCAAGTCGTTCGAACGACTTTTTAGCAGTTCGAACACAACCCCCAGATTTCTGCATTTTCCTTAGTTTCTTACACCTAAATACATATGGATTCTATTCTAACCAAAACCCAGATATTCCAACATTATTTAAGCATGTTCAAGGGTGATTTTCATATAAGAGAAACATCACATTCATATGTTCATAAGGTTATTATCATCAAACCCATTAAGTCCTTAAAATGTCAATTATTTAAATTCTCCATTTTCAACACTCCTATAAACCGAGAATTTAGAACTTATAATTTCTTATCTAAATCATCAATTTACATATTCAACATGAGTAGTATTTATCTACTTACAATACCTATCATCATGTTCATGTTCTCAATAAACATATATATCCTCTACATGTAAAACCTATCACTTTCATTATGTTCATAGCTTCTATATGTAATGTTTCAACTACATGAATTTGTGTAACCAGTAAACTTGATTTATCAGTCACTTTAATCCCAAATCCATAAATTCCATTAATTCATAAGAATCCTATTCTAACATTGATAATATAAGCACCAAATAGAGCAAGAATTACACTTGCCTCTTAGTGTAGGGCTAAACCTTTGGAGAAGATAATGTTAAAACCTCCTTTTTCCCTTTATCCGACGAATTTTTGGCGATTCTTCGATGGTGGTGGAAGGTGTAGAGATGGTGGTTGGCCCTTGGTTTCCACTAGATGACTCTTCCTATCCACAAAAATCCTTTCCCTTTCTCTAGATGACTTTTACTCTCTCTCAAAAGTCCTCTCAAGTGATATGATGAAAATGAACATTAGGTAGAGTCTAAACCCATATATATAACAAGTCTCCAAGGCTAGATAAGAGACTCTAACGGAATTACTATTCATATCCCAAGCAAAATGACTAAAATGCCTTTTCGGGGTGTCCTTTCATCTTCCAAGTGAATCGAGACCCAAATTAAACCCCCGGGAACACTTTTTTTGCTATTTTAACCCTTTCGAACTCAACGACACACTAGAAATCATCATCCGAATGACTTAAAAATAAATCTCATTTTATTTCCCAAATTTATGTAACACCCTGTATTTTTGTATAGTTAATATTTGATTAATTCGGGAATTTTAAATTACTGGTGTGTTGTAATTTTAATTGAATTAATTATGGAAATATATATATTTAAATATTAATCGGGGAGTGAATGGTTAATGTTTAGGGAAATTTATTTACTAAGTGAATAGTAAAAATTTAATTACGTCATTTCGAGTATTAATGACAAGGTATACACTTATCCCAGCCGGGAGTCGGTATAGACTAAATTGGGTGTGAGATAAGGTTTTTTATAAATTAATTCGGACGCCAATTCTGAGTGGGCGGTTGAGTCCGGATGAGTCGAGATAGTCAGAAAAGAGTACCCGGGGGTAGTAATTGGGTCTAGGGGTAATTTTGGGCATAGCCGGGGCCACACGGGGTGAGTTGGGCCACTTTAATTAAGCCCATTAGGCTAAAAACGGGATGGAGGGTTTTTAACCTAAGTGAGGGATTAGGAAATTAGCAGCCAACACAATTCTAAAACTAGGGTTTGAGAGGGGATTTGGGGAAAAATAAATCAAGAGCAAATTGGAGGTTATTGGAGCCAAATTGAGGGACTACGCCAACGGATTAGACACTACGAACACTTATAGGCAAGTGGTTAGCTGTTGTGATTTCTAAAAGTTTGATAATCAATTCATATCATAGTGATGTGTGTATGAAAATTCGTTTTGGGTGTGTCACCAAAATCTAAATTGGGTTTTTGTAAATTTATATACCTTAATGAGATTAAGGGGGAGATTGATCGTGTTTATGATTCTAGAATGTAGAGAACTGAATCAGATATTAAAATCAGTAAGAATAGAGGGTTAATTACTGATAAGATGAATGAAATTCGTATTGGGGGATTTGAAACCCGGATAATACCCAAATCGGAAAAACGTTGGAATAAATGGTTTTTGGCAATGAATTAAGGTATATGGGATGTTTAGACCCTTTTCTTATTCGGAGGTTATGTTGTTTGTATTTGGGTAAGAGCTTTGATGGAGAATCAAAGCTTAAATTTCTGTCCATGGCTGACAGCGGCGGAAGAGAACGAATATTGGAACGATCGATCGATCGACCCAGGGGGTTCGATCGATCGAAGGTACAGAAATCTGGGCAGTTCGCCCAGTTTATTATATAAAGGGAAATCTATTAAATAGGGGGTTTCATACATTAATAAGTGATAAATAATTATGAAACAAATATTCCTAGAAATTATTGGAGAAAGTAATTGGGACTAGGATGAATTTATGTGGGGCATTTAATGGATGAATTTGAGAGACTGTATTCCAAAATAGTGAGGTACGGATCAAGTGAGTGAATCCGGGTATATTGGTCATGCGACCCCAAGGTAGTGAATTAAGTTTAGAAATAAACTAAATTATTTTGAGTCAGGATATAGACTCGGGGAATATTTAATTATGGACCAAGTGGGTGAGTCCGGGCATGTTGGTAATTATAGGTAAATATAATTGGGAAAATTATGGAAATAAATGTGAGACACATTGTGGGCGAAAAATGTGGGAAAGAAATTATGAGATGTAAATTGGACCAAGTGAGCGAGTCCGGGTATGTTGGTTAAGTGACATCAAGGCATTAAATTAATTATCGAGAGAAAGTAATTAGTTTGGAGTCGGAACATTGACTCAGGAAATGTTGAGGTACGGGCCAAGTGAGAGAGTCCGGGGATAATGGTTGGGTGACACCAAGTTATTAAATTAATAAATGAGTTAATTAATTTAGTTAGAGTCGGATTGTAGACTCGGGTAATATTAAATTAATAAGAATGATAATTAATTTAATAAGAGTCGGATTGTAGACTCGGGTAATATTAAATTAATAAGAGTGATAATTAATTTAATAAGAGTCGGATTGTAGACTCGGGTAGTATTAAATTAATAAGTGTATTAATTAATTTAATTAGAGTCGGTTTGTAGACTCGGGTAGGATTAAATTAACAAGGGTGTTAATTAATTTAATTAAAGTCGATTTATAGACTCGGGTATGATTAAATTAATGGGTGGGATAATTAGTTTAATCAGAATCGGATTGTAGACTCGTGAAGGGTACTTATTAATTAATGTGAAAATTAATTACATTGAGCTGAACACAGACTCAGGAAATTACAGGCAGTGTATGGGATGTTGAGTACATGGTAAAGTCGGGGTTATTAATATATATATACGGTGTAGTGATAGTATATATATATATATATACGTGTATGTATTGTGTGTGACATTAAATTACAGGCAGTGTACGGGAATTACAGGAAGTGTATGGGATTTTGAGTACACGGTAAAACCAGGGTTCAAAATATATATATATATATATATGGGTAGTGATAGTATATATATATATATATATATATATATATATATATATATAGAGAGAGAGAGAGAGGGAGAGAGAGAGAGAGAGAGAGAGGCAGGCTCCTGTGCACACTAACTTTGCACATTACCTTTTAAAAGTGGTAAAAAAAATATTTTTGAGTTGATTTTTTTTGTGTGATATTTAAACATTTCAAGGAACCCATATAAAAAAATCACCTCAAAAAAACTTTTTTTTGCTATTTTTAAAAAATCGGTCAAACTTTCGCAGTTTTTAAGCCCTTTAAAAACTGCGAAAGTTTGACCGATTTTTTAAAAATAGCAAAAAAAGTTTTTTTGAGCTAATTTTTTTTATGTGAGTCCGTTGAAATGTTAAAATATCACATAAAAAAATTGGTGTGCGTCAGCACTAAGTTTGCACACTTTTAAAAGGTAATGTGCAAAGTTAGTGTGCAAACTTAGTGTGCACAGGAGTCTGCCTCTATATATATATATATATATATATATATATATATATATATATATATATATGTGTGTGTGTGTGTGTGTGTGTGTGTGTGTATATTGTGTGTGATAGTAAATATCAGTGACTAGATATTTATTCAATTTAAATACTCTAATGCTATCAAGGGAGGTTGGGCGATGTGGGTGAATCCCCTAGCTTGAGGAGTAGGGCGAGTATATCCCCAGGTCATAGCGTCCGGTACATGGGTGAGGAGATTATCTCACTTTCAGGAAGGAATATGACCGCCTCCACTTCATTTATATTTTGGTCCAAGTTGGTGAGCGATTCTAACTTGGGGAAACTAGGTTTTGTGAGCACACCTAGTGAGATAGCATTCTAGAGGGAATCATCCGGTGAGGGTATACTCGGAAGGATGGATACACGTATAATATATGTGTGGGTGTTAGTAAAGGTACGTATAATATGGTAATAAATATTATATGTAGGTGATAATATAGTGTGTGATGTATTTACCTTATATAACTCGGGTTACAATTATATGCAGTTAATTAATGACAAATTAATCAAGTTAATCATTGGTGGAAATAATACAGTGTGTGATGTATGTACTTTATATAACTTGTGACATGGTTATATGCTATTATTTAAAAGGAATTAATTAAGTTAATTGTGAAATAACTTATAATTCAAGAATCATTATACTCGGGTTAGAGTAGTATGGCAAGGGAAGGTTATACCAGAACTAGTTGGACGGGGTAGTACAACTAGGTGGGGTTAAGATAACCATTAGGTGTGCATAATAGTGGAGGGGTGAGAATGTCCACAAGGGAGTATGACACTAACTTAAATATGAAGCGCACTCATGCATTTTAAATTACTGCAGTTAATTCACTTGCTAAATATTTTCAAAATGTTTTAGGTTCTAACCCTTGCTATAAAACTATTTTCAAAACCTTTTAGGTGTCCAGCCACAGGGACACCAGGATTGATATTCTATTCTAGGGGCACGGAGCTGCATCATATGTGGATGCTAGCAGGAGTTTGGATTAGACGCATTGTTCATTCATTCCTAGAGTAGGAATCATTTCTCAGTTCAGTTTTATTTAGGGCTTGTCGCCCAGACTTCTCAGTACAGTTTTCAGGTGTAATTCATTCAGGTGTTGAATATTTGTATTGGATTATTTATTTGGTTGCCGGTGATTTATTCGGCAAGTTGTGTAATTATTATTCTATTTACTTTCATTCAGTTGTGTGAATCGTTTATATTTTAATTCCGCATGTATTGTTTTGTTTAATTAAAAAGTTAAAATTGGCACCAGTTTTTGGAATACTAGGTGGTTAGTAAGTTTTAAAAAGTTTTCGATAGTGATGCTAAGGATGATCCAACTGGGATTCCTGTTTTAATTTGGTATAGGACTGATCACCCGGTATTTTATTAGGTGGGGTGTCACAGATTGTATCAGAGCCAGGTTCTAGTGTCCTTAGGATCTGTGCGGCTTTTCACACTTCGGCTGAGCAATCTTTGATATAGATCCCTATCATAGGATTGTTGTATTCTCATACGTATGCGCATATACGTTCTTCATCGAATGTATATTTGAAAGTGAACTCGTACAAAATTCGATTCTCATTCCAGATGACGCCCAGGAGAGAGAGCAGCTAGGGCAGCAGGGGGAAATGAGATGGGGGAGGCTCGTCAGGAGTAAGAGTTACGGCAGCAACTGCCAAAGATAATTTTGGTAGCACAGGTAACCGAACTAATGGCGCGGGCGATTGAAACGATGGTAGTCGCAAACGACAAGGTACATTCCACGGGATCCGCCACAAGTGTTAGTGGCGACGGATGTTCAGACTCACGCGGGGTCGTTAGGGTGAAAATAAGAAAGAGAAATTATTTTTAGTGAGAACACACCAGAGTTGGGAGGAGGTTTAGGTGTAGTACTAGCGTGTCAAGGAAGAAAGGTATCCAGCATCTCCTACGCATGGGAGGTTGCGATGGGGTGCAGAAATAAATTCTAACCACTTTTAGTTAGTGGGAGCGGCGCTACAGTGGTGGGGGTCGATCACCACAGTTGAGGAAAGGGACACACTAGCTACTATAGAGTTTTGGGTGCGGTTCAACCACAAGTATTTTTCCTTCAGCGGTCGAGACCGAAATGAGGAGAAAATTTTGTGAGGAGACTCAAAGGGAGACCGTTCAGTGGTCGATTACGAGGAAGATTTCACTCGTTGGCAAATTTTGTACCGGATGAGGTAAGCGAGGAAAAGAGAAAGAAACCAAAGTTTATGGATGGGTTAGTCTGGAGAATCAGACAACATTTAAGTGATAATTTTGCATTAGTATATTATACTGATGTCATTAACGCAACACTCCGGCACAATCGGGAATATTGCTTCCACGCGAAAGGAAGCGGGAAGGGAGTGGGGATTAACCATTCGGATGAGGCAGAAGGGAACAATACTAGTGGGGTATCCCATCAGTAGACTGGGGGAGATCAGGGGCAGGATTTTCTGCAGGGAAATCATGCCAAACGATCTAAAACTGGAGGCTATTGGCGGGATGGCCAGGAGTTCCAACAAGGTTGGCATGGAAGGGATCAGTGGCAGGGTGAACACATTAGAAAGTGTTTCGTTTGGGATAAAAGCGAGACACATGAAGATATATTGCCTTTAGCGAGGCAGGGGTCAACTACAGGACGAGGTCCTGGATGTATAGCCACTAAAGCAAGTCACGGGTGCAGTCGGGCAGGGAGAAGCTGCTCTGGAAATTGAGAACCAGCCATTGCAGCTGGAGTATAGAAGTAATTATTTTACCCTAGGGGCATGGGGTATATTTTTGAGAGACAAAGAGGATGTCACAATATAAGACTTATTTTCACTAGAGTTCGCAGGTGAGTTGAACTTAGTGGGTGCATTGGCGGTAGCAGCCATAGCATGTGGGTAAACTTTCCGTAGGGTAGCGGAGTTCCTTAGTGTTCTTCATGGGAGAGTGAAGGCGTACACTGAGTGACTGGTTGAATTATGCGAGTAATTACTACTTTCGAGAATTATGGGAGTAGGGTTGATAATACTTTTTAAACATCGGTTGGATAGCGATGGAATTTAAATATTGTGGATAGTGGAGTTAAATTTTGGTGTTCGCGACACCAGGGTATGGTTGGTACTAGGTATCATCGGAGAGGGTGTATAGCCTATATTTATGTGGATATATATGTTGTATTGCATGGTGAGATGGAACATAGTGAGGTTTTGTGTTCTCATATGTTGTCCCGGCAAGTGGGGATGTTTACTGAAGTGAATCAGGGTGGTTAAATTGATTTTCGCGCAAAGAGAGATAGCTCGAGGTTTATTTTGCGCAAGGACTAGTGGTAGTAAGGGCGCGGTATTATTTTGTCTTTGGTAGCATAAGGGTAAGCATATATTCTTTTTTGTTGAGAGATAAGTATTTATGGGGAGATAGTTGGACGTAGCATGGGTTGAGTACCCGGGCAGTAATTATATATATATATATATTTATAGGTAATATGACTACGGATTCGAAGTTATATTATGGGTTACGACTAGCATAGTTGGGTAACTTTCGTGTGGTAGGGCACGGGGATAGGGTGTATGGGCACCCGGGTTAATTAAGGCAAAATATTTTGTGTGGTTAAGCACGGGAATAGGGTGTATGGGCCCCCTGGTTAATTTTAAATGCATACTTGTGCAACGTGGTTAGAAACAGATGGGATAGATATAGCGGGCTTGGAGGCACATGACTAGTGAGAAAGATGTGAATATCGGAACACTAGGTTTATCTTAATTTCGAGGGCGAAATTCCTTTGTAAGGGGGGAAGTATGTAACACCCCGTATTTTTGTATAGTTAATATTTGATTAATTCGGGAATTTTAAATTACTAATGTGTTGTAATTTTAATTGAATTAATTATGGCAATATATATATATTTAAATATTAATCGGGGAGTGAATGGTTAATGTTTAGGGAAATTTATATAGTAAGTGAATAGTAAAAATTTAATTACGTCATTTCGAGTATTAATGACAAGGTATACACTTATCCCAGCCGGGAGTCGGTATAGACTAAATTGGGTGTGAGATAAGGATTTTTATAAATTAATTTGGACGCCAATTCTGAGTGCGCGGTTGAGTCCGGATGGGTCGAGATAGTCAGAAAGAGTACCCGGGGGTAGTAATTGGGTCTAGGGGTAATTTTGGGCATAGCCGGGGCCACACGGGGTGAGTTGGGCCACTTTAATTAAGCCCATTAGGCTAAAAACGGGATGGAGGGTTTTTAACCTAAGTGAGGGATTAGGAAATTAGCAGCCAACACAATTCTAAACCTAGGGTTTGAGAGGGGATTTGGGGAAAAACAAATCAAGAGCAAATTGGAGGTTATTTGAGCCAAATTGAGGGACTACGCCAACGGATTAGACACTACGAACACTTACAGGCAAGTGGTTAGATGTTATGATTTCTAAAAGTTTGATAATCAATTTATATCATAGTGATGTGTGTATGAAAATTCGTTTTGGGTGTGCCACCAAAATCTAAATTGGGTTTTTGTAAATTTATATACCTTAATGAGATTAAGGGGGAGATTGATCGTGTTTATGATTCTAGAATGTAGAGAACTGAATCAGATATTAAAATCAGTAAGAATAGAGGGTTAATTACTGATAAGGTGAATGAAATTCGTATTGGGGGATTTGAAACCCGGATAATACCCAAATCGGAAAAACGTTGGAATAAATGGTTTTTGGCAATGAATTAAGGTATGTGGGATGTTTAGACCCTTTTCTTATTCGGAGGTTATGTTGTTTGTATTTGGGTAAGAGCTTTGATGGAGAATCAAAGCTTAAATTTCCGTCCATGGCTGACAGCGGTAGAAGAGAACGAATATTGGAACGATTGATTGACCGACCCAGGGGGTTCGATCGATCGAAGGTACAGAAATCTGGGCAGTTTGCCCAGTTTATTATATAAAGGGAAATCTATTAAAAAGGGGGTTTCATACATTAATAAGTGATAAATAATTAGGGAACAAATATTCCTAGCAATTATTAGAGAAAGTAATTGGGACTAGGATGAATTTATGTGGGGCATTTAATGGATGAATTTGAGAGACTTTATTCCAAAATAGTGAGGTACGGATCAAGTGAGTGAATCCGGGTATATTGGTCATGCGACCCCAAGGTAGTGAATTAAGTTTATAAATCAACTAAATTATTTTGAGTCGGGATATAGACTCGGGGAATATTTAATTATGGACCAAGTGGGCGAGTCCGGGCATGTTGGTAATTATAGGTAAATATAATTGGGAAAATTATGGAAATAAATGTGAGACACATTGTGGGCGAAAAATGTGGGAAAGAAATTATGAGATGTAAATTGGACCAAGTGAGCGAGTCCGGGTATGTTGGTTAAGTGACATCAAGGCATTAAATTAATTATCGAGAGAAAGTAATTAGTTTGGAGTCGGAACATTGACTCGGGAAATGTTGAGGTACGGGCCAAGTGAGAGAGTCCGGGGATAATGGTTGGGTGACACCAAGTTATTAAATTAATAAATGGGTTAATTAATTTAGTTAGAGTCGGATTGTAGACTCGGGTAATATTAAATTAATAAGAGTGATAATTAATTTAATAAGAGTCGGATTGTAGACTCGGGTAATATTAAATTAATAAGAGTGATAATTAATTTAATAAGAGTCGGATTGTAGACTCGGGTAGTATTAAATTAATAAGTGTATTAATTAATTTAATTAGAGTCGGTTTGTAGACTCGGGTAGGATTAAATTAACAAGGGTGTTAATTAATTTAATTAAAGTCGGTTTATAGACTCGGGTATGATTAAATTAATGGGTGGGATAATTAGTTAAATCAGAATCGGATTGTAGACTCGTGAAGGGTACATATTAATTAATGAGAAAATTAATTACATTGAGTCGGCCACAGACTCGGGAAATTACAGGCAGTGTATGGGATGTTGAGTACATGGTAAAGTCGGGGTTATTAATATATATATATATATATATATATATATATATATATATATATATATATATATATATATATTTATACGTGTATGTATTGTGTGTGACATTAAATTACAGGCAGTGTACGGGAATTACAGGCAGTGTATGGGATTTTGAGTACACGGTAAAATCGGTGTTCATAATATATATATACGGGTAGTGATAGTATATATATATGTGTGTGTATATATTGTGTGTGATAGTAAATATCAGTGACTAGATATTTATTCAATTTAAATACTCTAATGCTATCAAGGGAGGTTGCGCGATGTGGGTGAATCCCCTAGCTTGAGGAGTAGGGCGAGTATATCCCCAGGTCATAGCGTCCAGTACATGGGTGAGGAGATTATCTCACTTTCAGGAAGGAATATGACCGCCTCCACTTCGTTTATATTTTGGTCCAAGTTGGTAAGCGATTCAAACTTGGGGAAACTAGGTTTTGTGAGCACACCTAGTGAGATAGCATTCTAGAGGGAATCATCCGGTGAGGGTATACTTGGAAAGATGGATACATGTATAATATATGTGTGGATGTTAGTAAAGGTACGTATAATATGGTAATAAATATTATATGTAAGTGATAATACAGTGTGTGATGTATTTACCTTATATAACTCGGGTTACAATTATATGCAGTTAATTAATGACAAATTAATCAAGTTAATCATTGGTGGAAATAATACAGTGTGTGATGTATGTACTTTATATAACTTGTGACACGGTTATATGCTATTATTTAAAAGGAATTAATTAAGTTAATTGTGAAATAACTTATAATTCAAGAATCGTTATACTCGGGTTAGAGTAGTATGGCAAGGGAAGGTTATACCAGAACTAGTTGGACGGGGTAGTACAACTAGGTGGGGTTAAGATAACCGTTAGGTGTGCACAATAGTGGAGGGGTGAGAATGTCCACAAGGGAGTGCGACACTAACTTAAATATGAAGCGCATTAATCCATTTTAAATTACTGTAGTTAATTCACTTGCTAAATATTTTCAAAATGTTTTATGTTCTAACCCTTTATATAAAACTATTTTCAAAACTTTTTAGGTGTCCAGCACAGGGACGCCAGGATTGATATTCTATTCTAGGGGCACGGAGCTGCAGCATATGTGGATGCTAGCAGGAGTTTGGATTAGACGCATTGTTCATTCATTCCTAGAGTAGGAATCATTTCTCAGTTCAGTTTTATTTAGGGCTTGTCACCCAGACTTCTCAGTACAGTTTTCAGGTGTAATTCATTCAAGTGTTGAAAATTTGTATTGGATTATTTATTTGGTGGCCGGTGATTTATTCGGCAAGTTGTGTAATTATTATTCTATTTTCTTTCATTCAGTTGTGTGAATGGTTTATATTTTAATTCCGCATGTATTGTTCTGTTTAATTAAAAAGTTAAAATTGGCACCAGTTTTTGGAATACTAGGTGGTTAGTAAGTTTTAAAAAGTTTTCGACCGTGATGCTAAGGATGATCCAACTGGGATTCCTGTTTTAATTTGGTATAGGACTGATCACCCGGTATTTTTTTAGGCGGGGTGTCACAATTTAGTCCCGACACGGCACATAAGCGCGTCCTGACTTAAATTTCATTATTGTCATATTTGCATCTCCTAACAATAATTATTATACTCGTATATTCCTTTTATATCACTGATTATTATTCAAAATCGTATGTTTCTTTTATCTCTAATACTATTAAATCCAAATTAATCTCAATTAATTTTTTTCATAATTATTTCCAATTAATCCCCATTTATTTCTCCCATTAACTATTAATTAATCTCATATTAAAAGTTTTTAAAATTACGGTATATTACATTTCGTCGATCGATCGAGCCTACCGAATTTTTGGCAGTTGTTTGCTTTTCATTTCTTTTTCCTTTATTTCTTTACCAACTTACTATATGAGTGGGTTTTGGTCTATTTTGTAAGATATACATTTTCTTCGTGGTTTTTTTCCTAGTTTTTGGGTTAGATATGGAAGATTTTGGGTGTTTCTTATCTCTCCTAGGGTTTGCACCCATTTGAGTTTGTAAAGCACTATTCGTCTAGTTCCACTTTTAATGTAAGTTTCCATTGTTGATTTTATTACTTTGTAACCTAGATTTAATTTCTTTCATTTACTTAATTTCATTTTATTGATTTCATTTACTTCCTTTCTTTTAAATTATGTTATTTATGATGCTTTGTCGCTAATTTAGTTTAGGTTGTGATTTATTGAACTCACCTTGGGTTAACGAGTTCCTTTGATTTGGTAATGGGTTTTATGAGTTTAAATGGGTTAGTTTGTTCTTGATTTTATGCCTAGGAAATTTGACAATGTATATCATGTATGCATCGTATTTACAACCTTGCATATGTAATCTTTGGGGATATTTGCTAATGCCAAAATTAAGCTTTTATGATAATTTAGGGGGTGACAACTTTAGATTTAATTAACTGTGAAAATGAGATTCAATCTTCATAGACTTGTCTTCCAATGTGACCATTTATACTTATTAATAGGAGGTGAGGGATATTAGTCTCGATCAATTGATTTTAATTCTTTTTGTTAATCATAATTTAAACGCACGCCTAGATTTATCTTTTGTTTTATTTCTTATCTTCTATAGTTTTATTCCCTAAATATTAATTCGATTAAAGTCTAGAAACATTCCATGTGGATTCGATGCCCGAATTGGTCATTGTACTCTCATATAGTGTGTAGTCATAGTCTAGGTTTTTTTGTACAGAGGCGGTGAACCAAACATTGACAGCAGCCTTACGCGATCGCACAGTTCGCCCTTAATCAAAATGGAGCCATTGACGGGGAGTCTTTGTTTAGAAATTAATTATTTTAGTATTTCATAATATTATTCTTTTTATTTGTATTTTATATTAACTATTTTCGTATGACCTCTACATTTGAGTTCCATGAAATTCTTGAACTTATCAAACGCACATGACTTTGTGGATTTTTCCATCTTGCAATTATTTGGGGCAAACATGTCTTATTCTAATGTTTTCGGTAATCAGAATGATAATTCTCAAGATCCCCCTATACCTATTACCTTTGGTGAGTACTTTCAATCCTAAAAACATGAAACATCTAAAATGACTTTGGGCGAGTATTTCAAAAGTCAAGGTATCGTTTATGGGAATTTTGAGAATAATTGCTCCAATAGTGGGCCACAAAATTCTTATATTAAAAATGTTGAAACTAATTTCCATATCTTTCAAAACTCTTATAATAATGATTTTGATAGTAGTTCCAAGAATGTTTTCCAAACTTCTCATTTTCAAGCATTCGTAACTCAAGTCATAGGTGAGGGCTTGCATATTTTTGAAGAATGAGAAACTTAAAAACAATTATCAGAAAGAAAATCATTGTTGGGAAATAGAGTTGAATGTATTAATCAAATCCAACGATGATTTTTCTTCTATGACTTTTGAAGTTGAGGAATGTTTTGAACTAAATGAGGATTTTTTGCCTACTTTTGAACAAACCATTCTTGTATTTTCCCATGGCATAATAGAGAATGAAAATGAGGAAGAAATGGATGTTGCATCTATTTTCAACGAGATGGTTTCTTCTTTGATAGTCAACAAAGAAAATTTCATTGAAAATGATCATGTCTTCATTGGAATTCAATCTTCAAGCTATAAGATTAAATTTATTCCTTTCCCATTTTTATTCTTTGTTATCTTACCATTACAAGAACCCAATGAATTGGTTCCAAACTTTAAAATGTTTAACCCTTTCACCAATGAGTATTACTCTCTCGAGTTGCTTTCCATGAAGCCAATTTTGCCTCCATGTGAACCACCTACCATTTCAATTTCAAAACCTTTCGGAGGAAATTTTATTTTTTTGGATCTCATGTGTATTCGTCACCTATTCAATCCAAACTCGCCATCATCCCCCAAAAAAATTAATTTGTGATGGTTACTTTCTTTCTCCTTACACAAACCTTCCGTTGTTTAAATATAATTCTTATGTTTAGGAAGGTATGCATGCAAATAAGGGTACACCAATTTTCTCTCAAAGTTAAATCTCATTTTGGGTGGACCCTCAAAAATTTCAACCTCTAATGTATAGTTAGTTAGAAGTAAAACTTGTAGGTTGTACATATTAGGTTGTTTTTATTCTTTTTACTTTTTGACTAGTGTAATTAGTAAAGTTTTTATTATTGGTTTTTTTGCTATGCTTGGTACTAACATGTTTTGTACAATCTTTGGACTCATACTTTTTGTAGATCGCTACATTTTAGGTAATATCACTATTTTATTCTCTTTAACTTGGTTCTTAATTCGCAATGAGCACAATGCAAGGTTTTAAGTTATGGGGTGTGGGATATTCTATCCTTTCATTGGTAGTTTCCTTGATTAGATTATATGTTCTTCCCAAGCATGGTTTTCTTGTAAAAATAAAAATCAAAAATCAAAAAGATCTTCTTTCTTTTTTCTCCTTTGTTGGGCATTTTACCTTTGTTTTCGATGATAAATTTAAATAAATGCCCAATCTAGTAGATAATTCAATGATGTATGTTCTCGATTTTAGAAGTCATTATACTTTAATCCTCCAATCATTGATATTATGAAAAACTTCATGAATTAAACTTTAAACCCATGAGCATATGCGCTCTTCTTGTTTTATTGATTTTCTTTTAGTCCATTATAAATCGGTAATCTTTTGTTGCATTGCATATACTTACACCGAGTGTGCTTTGTGATTTTCTTCATTTGTGAGTGTTATACATTACTCTTTCCTCATTGAACAACGTTACAATAGTTGACAATCTCACTATTCCTTCATTGATTCATTAATTGAGTTTATATTTTGAAATGTGTTACTTGCGCATGATTTTCAAACTTATTTTGACTCAAGAATTGCGAAAACTTTAGGAAAGGATCATAGGACTTCTTTGTTATGTCATCCATATTGACCTTGCCTCATCGTAAATATTTTCCCACATCAACCCTTTGAGCCTCAATATAGCCTTTCATTGCACAACCCAAAATCCTAGAACTAACTCCACATTGGAGTTATAAACAATTTATATCACCTTACTATGACACCCCGCTAAAAATAATAATGGGTGGCTAGCCCTGTACTAAAATAATCAGGAATCTCAAGCGGATCATTCTCAGCATCTACTGATGATTCTAAAATAAACACGGCTAACTACCCATTACTACAAAAAGAGGGTATCAAAAATTTTAAAACATTTATTACATAACTGAAACAAACCATACAACAACTAACCAACAACATAACTTTATATGATAAGAGACACACCCATGCTCAAATGATATAAAAGAGTATAACACAATGTACAAAATAAAATCTACAAAATGAATTTCCCGAATATGATGTCGGGTCACAGACAATACAATAAACTGAGAAGGAAAATATAATGGTGCTACACTACAACACTTGGGTATAAACCCGATATACAAACTAAATCCTAATCTTGATATAAAAGATAGGAATCGATTATACCAAAATACAGCGACAGTTCGCTACTGCCATAGCCCCACGAATACAGTGGATGGATATCATCGATGGCGTCCATGCGGCGGAACACCTAAAATAATACAACATATATTAGGCAAGAGAAAAATATAAACAGGTCAGAGCCCGAGGTGTGAAAACATTTTATAGAATGTACATTAAAATGCATAATAATTATAAATGCATTATGACATGATTAAGGTGGAGTTGCACTCTCCATAATATTCAACTCACCTCTCAACTAAAGCGCGCAACTAAACGTATGCACATGATCTCCAAATAATTGCCCAAATCTACCTAGGGGCAAAGAATCTAACTTACTCCCAATATTTATACTCATCTAAAATCCATCTAAATTGTATCTCTCAACTTCAAATATTACCACTCTCAAATATTCGCCCACTTTCTAAACATATAAAACATACATAAACATTCTCTTTTACTAGAAGTTCTCATATTCTAGTTATGACATAAATATATTCAAATATATATATGAGTTAATACCATCTAAGTGATAAGGACAAAACTTCTCCCAATTCTCAATATTGCACTGCGTTTCGTGCATGGGACGTCTTGCAAGTGAAAAACAAACAAGGAACCCCCCCCCCCGATACACTACTCCTTGGCAGTATTGATTGTCAAGATTCATTATGCCCTCAATGCATGACGTGTATAACCCAATTCCTTATTTAAATGCGATTAATTAATTATTCCCAATTCTCAACAGTGCATGGCGTTTCGTGCGTGGGATGTCTCGCAAGCGAGATCCAAACAAGGAACCCCCCGATACACTACTCCTTGGCATTGTCGATCGTCGAGATATACTAATATATAAATATGAGCACTCAGGACTAACTTCTCCTCACTCCCAACATTGCACTACATTTCGTGCGTGAGATGTCTCGCAAGCGAAATACAAATAAGGAGCCCCCCGATACACTACTCTTTGGTAATGTTTGTCATGAGGTCCATTATGCCCTTGATAACCAAAGTACTATATATACTCCATTCATTGTCTACTCTTCATTTTCACTTTAATATGTTCATCACAATTTGTCCAGCTAAAATCTTTCGGAATGAGATTCAAACAATCTTTTTATATCTCTTTACTCTAGAGACAATTATGATATCACATAATCATATACAATTAATATAATATTCACACAAGTATAATAATAACCATCCCAGTGAGCTATAACTCAAGGATGCAGGTTCTCAATGCTATCATCTACCAGGGAATCACTCACATATCATCCTGGGTACCAATGGTCGGAATCTCACACCGCTTTGGCAAAAACCATATCACAACGTACGGGAAGCTGTCATAGTTCCTCCCCGAAAATGAGATGAAACATACCCACCACGTCTCACCCATAATAAAAATCACACAATAATAAATGGATGCTATGACCTGGGGATTATGCGCGCCCTGCTCCTCAAACCAGGGCCTCACCCACATCGCACAACTTCCCATGATAGCATAGAGGGTGTATGCATCATATATATATATATATATATATATATATCATTCACATAAGATATACATACATCATCACATCATATAAATGTATACCATCACACAAGGTATATATATCACACTATTTACATACTCATAGTGCGGGCTTAGGCGTAAGTGAAATAATATCATTACTAGTATATTTTGCTCTCGATATACTTTTCGCCAATAACTCACATAACTTCCCCACTTAGTATACACTATACTATTTCTCTATGTTCACACCTCATTTCTATTTATACGAATCATCTCTCAATTTTATTTGCATGAATCATCTCTCAATTCAATTTACGTTAAGGATATTCTCTATATCCTAATGCACCTCGATCAGTATTTCTTATTCTCAATCCATAATATGGTTCAATCAATCATATGAACCTTTAAAGTTATCCCATTTAGAATTTAATCAAAACCCAATATCACTAAGCGCATCCCAACTCTCTATTATAAACCCATAATTATCTCCACACCGAATTCTCAATGATAGTGGGGCTCCCCACTTTGTCGATACGATACTCTCTAATCGGTATTCTCTCTAATTAAGTCAATATGACTCCAATAATTTCTGATAAGGGAAACTCCCTAAAAGTCTCCAAAACACGCTTCTCATAACTCATATAGAGAGTCCCAATCGATAAACTCGAATGATCCCGCATAAAACTCACTCCAGAAGAACTCCCCTAAAACAACCCTATTTTCAAATCGATTCGGACCAAATTCGAATCGATTCGGCCCTGCGAATCGATTCGGCCCTCATGCGAATCGATTTGGTCCAAAGGACCTGGAATTCTATCTCAGGCCGAATGGATTCGGGTTGGGGCCGAATCGATTCGGTCACTCAGACCTGGGCACCTGCAACTTTCCGAATCGATTCGGTAAGGGGCCGAATCGATTCGGTCTATCAGAAGCTACGAGAATGGCTATTTTTCTCAAAAGCCAAAAATCCCCAAAACTCATATATATCATCTTCTCTTCATTTCTTTTCAACCCAAATATATATATAACACTAATACTCATCAAATAACACACCTCAACTAATTTGTAACCTCTAATCCATTACATACACAACAAATCTAAGATTATACCCAAAATCTAGTTTTTAACATTTTAAACCCAAAATCCACAATTTTTATCCACAAATCATGAAATAAATGATACAAAAAAATTATTTAGCAAGTTTAATCACTTGCCTCAAATTTATAGAGTCTGATTCGTCCTCGTAATCGAGGATTGGCCTGAAAACCCAACTTTTCTCTCTTTCTCTTCTTCTTTTCTTCTTCTCTCTATTTCTCTCTTTATGTCTCTTTCTCTCTAAGGAGATTTGTTCTCCCTTAGGCTTAATAAGCCTTATCTCCCAAAATACACAACTTTAAATGATAATACAGACTTTAAATGACTCGGTCGCTTGAATTCGAGCCAAACGAACTTAAAATATTTCGGAACCCAAATAAGACCAAATTACAGTCATTTCGACTATCTCGACCCTTCCATAAACAACCGAACCCTCAGAATTGTCATCCGAATCTCTTTCTAACATCTTCAAATTTTTTACCTTAATGCCAATTTAATTATTCTCCAATTAAAATAATATTTATTTCTCCCAAAAATAAATAAATTATTGTCCCAAAAATCTCGGGGTATTACACTTACATACCTTTGTTTGGAATGATACTTAGGATTGAATGATGTTCTTGCTACATGGTTGCAATTAAGCATGTGAGGGTGTGAAAGAAAAGAAAAAAAGTGAAAAAGAAAACAAAAGAAAAGGTGAGAAAAAGAAGAAAAGAAAGAGAAAATGTTTTATTTATGTACATAGTGTTCAATAATTCTTATTGCTCTCCAATTTCATATCTAATGCTTGTTATGAAAATCATAGTCCAATTTTTATTTTGCCCATAATTTTCCATTATCCCGAGTGTTTCATCCCCGAACACCTTTGATTCCGTACATATTCCATTTGTTTCATAACCCTAACCCCAAACTTACATTACAACCTTATAAAAGTCCTATGTGTTCCTAAAGTAGGTGTGATTCGAAAGTCATAAGGATTACGATAATCGGTGAAAATGCATTTCCCCTAATTTAATGATGATATCCTTTTCTTTAAATTACATGTTTTTATTTTATATATAGCATTCTTCATTAGTGGCATGTATGCATCCTAGTTTCCATTTACAATGACTTTTTATGCCTGCATGTCTCGTGTATTACCTCCCATTCATAGTGATTTCATTTGTTGAGTGTATAGACCAGTGAGTATTGATATATGCACTCTTTAATGCTTATTTAGTTTATAAAAGTTTTGCCAAATAATACTTTTCGTGTGCTCTCTCTCCCTCCCACATGTTAAGGTTTCAATTCTACGAAGTTCATTCTATAATGTTAATGACAAAGGAATTTTTGTGTGAATTCATTCACTTTACTAATAACGTGTTTGAAATCTTTTTCAATATTTTTGGGCTTGTCATATTGTTGATTGGACATACTTTTTGAGGAAACTTTGATTTTTCGAGTTTTATCCATGAAAACCCTTACGAGACAACACTAGTCCACAAAGGTAACCTAGGTGTTTAATGTCTTATTTCATATGATAAATGAAATCATTCACCACGAAAGTGGCATTTATATATTTTATTCTTATATACATTTTGTACCACCATTTATCGGACTGGTTTTCTTTGTTTAATCACTAGGGACTAGCAATGTCTAAGTTATGGGGAGTGACACATCACGAATATTGCATACTCACACCCGTTATCTTCATGAATTCTAGAACTTTTGTATTTCTTAATGCCTATATTTATGTTCGTTAACCACACAACCTTTATTATGTAAGTTTATAAGCTCTGTGGGGAATAATTGACCTTTTGTACGAATGTAATGCGTATAGTGTGGATTAGTTTCTTTTCGGGAAAGTTCTGTCGTCTGACATAACTTTAGGGGAATTTTAGTCATTTCATGCTTCATTTTATGGTTAGTGTATTTATATGTAAGATTTTCTCATTGAGTTAGCTTCGTGTGGCTACAAACGGCACATCATTTTGACTCCATATAAAGAAGTTAGAGCAAATTTCGTAAAGGACTCGTTTCTCCTTTTTGAAGACCAAGGACAACTCAAAACAGAGCACCATTCGACCAGCCTTGAGACCCCAGTCACCTGGATTATTATTTAAGCCTGCAAAGGAAGGCAGAGGAACTTATTTAAATCAATCGATCGACTGACTAATTTCTTCGATCGATCGAGCCTACATCATTTTTGGCATTTTTTTCCTTTTCGCTTCTTTTTCCTTTATTTCTTTACAAACTTACTATATAAGTGGGTTTTGGTTTGTTTTCTAAGATATATATTTTATAATTAGTTTTTGTTCTAGTTTTAGGTTAGATATGGGAGATTTTGGGTGCTGCTTATCTCTCCTAAGGTTTTAACCCATTTGGGTTTGTAAAGCACTATTCATCTTCTTCCATTTTTAATGTAAGTTTCCATTATTGTTTTTCTTACTTTGTAACCTAGATTTAATTTCTTTCATTTACTTGCTTTCATTTTATTTCTTTCCTTTTATTTCCTTGAATTTAATTTATGTTATTTATGATGATTTCTAGCTAATTTAGTTTAGGTTGAGATTGATTAAACTCGCCGTGGGTTAATGGGTTGCTTTTCTTTGGTGATGGGTTTTATGATTTTAAATGGGTTAGTTTGTTCTTGATTTTATGCCTAGGAAATTTAACGGTGTATATCATGTATGTGTCATATTTACAACCTTGCGTGTGTTATCTTTGGGGATATTTGTTAATGCCAAAATCAATTAAGCTTTTATGATAATTTAGGGGGTGACAACTTTAGATTTAATTAATTGTGAAAATGAGATTTAATCTTGATAGACTTGTATTCTCATGTGACCATTTATACTTATTAATCCAAGGTTAGGGATGTTAGTCTCAATCTATTGTTTTTAATTCCATTTGTTAATCGTAGTTTAAATACACGCCTAGATTTATATTTTGTTTTATTTCTCATCTTTTACACTTTTATTTCTGAAATATTAATTTGATAAAATTCTAGAAACATTCCATGTGGCTTTGATACCTGGACTGTATGATTTACTCTCATATAGAATATAGTCATAGTCTAGGTTTTATTTTATTAAGGCGATGAACCAAACAATGACAGTGGCCTTACACGACCACATAGTTCGCCCTTAATCACTTGGGCTTATGGAACCTTAAGCACTAGGGCCTAAAATAATCGGGCTCGTTGCATTCATGACAATGGATAGTGTCTTTACTATCTTTATGGTGAAACTGACTATACATACGACCATATTTGGGTTTGAAAAAGGGGCGGTACTTGACTTGATTATTGGAATTTCAATTGAGGTGATTGTTTTTGGGAATTGGGGCTAGATTCTAAAAAATCCCACTAGATAACGGGTTTTGTTCAATTAGCAGGGATATTTTTATGATTTTTTCAAAGTGTCAGATCTATAAAGGAATAAGGGAGTCCTTAATGCTAGCCTTTAGTACTCTCTCCAAGTGATTATATTTTTTTCCATTTGTATTCACATATTCATGCACATATCTAGATAACTTTTGTGATCCATGCCTCATATTGAGCTATGGTTAAATATTTTTATTGTAATACCAAAAATTCTATTGTTAATTGATCTCTTATCGAATTTGAAAAATATCTCCTCAAATGGATCCCATGTTAGTCCCTCAAAAATTTGAATTCACCCTACCAATTATGATTGGTAATCCATTTCCCCTTCGAAAAGATATGTCTCTAAAACCACCCTAAGTTCGAGTGTTATACCCACTCCATTTAGTACCTTGAGGGTCTACCTAAACCATTCTCCTGTTTTCTTCTGTGTTCTTCTTTCTTATGTCCTCATTCGACTTGGGGTACAACCTGGTTTATTCTTGTTTTTGAGCCTCTAGTATTCGAACTTGATAATGACGTGTGGATGTCTAGGAATGGCCCATATGATCCGTAATCATCGGGGGATATGGGAGGAGACATACGATGTTCTTCCTCGAGGGATAAATCCCAAGCTAAGTTAATAGCTTGTTGTAAAAACTCGTGGTCTTTTAAGAAACTACGGGCTTTCTTGGTTGCTTGTTCCTTGCCTATTAGTCGACATAAAAATAGGTTGTGTTTAATTCTAATCATTGCTATGGCCCACTCTCAATCCACTGTAACAACCCACGTAATTTTTGGCTATTTTAATTAATTTTTGGAAAATGAAGGAAAATAAAGTTTTTGATAAAATTATTTTTCATTGCTCAAATATGTTGGTTATTATTTTTAAAGGCGGGAATTTCAAACAGTTTCGAAAACAGAGTTAAAACGGATTTTAAAATGATTTTAAAATGTTTTTAACTCTTGGAGTTGTTTTGACTTCCAACTCTTCATTTCTTTGCCTTAATTAAAGGAGTCTTTTGAATTCCAACTCTTCATTTCTTTTCATTACAAAAGGAAGTAGTGGGAAAACTTTTTAACCTACTTTCGGCATAAATTTTGGCAGCAAATATATTTTATATTCCTCTTCTTTTTATATACACGTTGGCCCTTAAGATTTGTGAGTTCCAATCTTAGATTAGAGGTGTTCTTGGGGCTATTTTGTTGGAGGAGCTTTTGTAGCTCTTTTGTGTTGATCTTGAGGATGTGATCATTGATTTCTCATCCTGGTTTAAGGTACTGGGTTTTACACAATATGCTCCTTAAATCTCGCGAGTGTCATTCTATTTGAATTCTTGTTAATTGAACTCATATTTGAATTGATGAATTCATTGAAATCTGGAAAATAATTGTTGAAATTATTTTGATTCATGTGGTATCATTATATTGTTGATGAGCACGTTGTCATGAGATTTTAATATGGCACAGAGGTTGGGCACCCGCCAAAATTCCTGTTTCCCGGACTATGGCTTGATAAAGAATATACGGATGTGGTGAGGCCTGGTGACCTGGTTAAAGTGTTGTTGAGAAATTATATTGATAAATGCTTTGAGATTTGAATTTTGATTTGAATATTCGTACTCGTGTTGTTACGCTTTATTCATTGCTAATCCGTATTTGTAGAGCATAATTCATGTCGTATTGTGTACTTCCCCATATTATCTTTTAGTGGCAGGTTAGCTCGGATTTTGGGGCGTTATGGAGATTGATTTTAGCGAGGATTGTTTGGTAAAGATTTGTAATATTTTGATGAATAGAGCTTTGGAGATTTGCATTTTTATTTGAGTTAGATAGTTGTAATTTTAAATCAAGAGACCTGTTGTATTTGAAGATTGAGATTAGTGGATTTATATTATTGTGGGTTTATTTAGATGGTCTATACCTTTTCACTTGTAGATTTGGATTTATTTTATCGCATTAGTGCTCCGTTCGCTCTCCCTGGGCGGGCGGGGTGTTACATCCACGACCTGAATGGTTAGCATAGTTTCTTATCCCCTTCATCTCTTATAGTTTGAGTAAAGTGTTCCTGGCTGATACCCACAGTATTCAGATAGATTTTTTTCGAGACATTCGTGACTGAAAGAAAACATTTCAGTGTTGCAACATTAAAATTAAATTAAAGAATTAAAATAACTGTATATAATAAACTAAAATCCAGCATAGTAGTATAAAACCTAGTGCTCACTCTAATACTAACTTCATAATTCTGCATAATTTTGAGTAATTTATTTTTACCATATAAATTATATGTTGGACGAAATTTAATTAAAATGGGAAAATAATGTGAAATTAATAAGTACTGATTACTGAGAACATGATTAATATTTATGTGTAAATATACTAGCATGATTAAGTAAAATTAATTTAGTCAATTGTAAGTGTGTCGTATGTGGGTAGAAATAGAGGGAATTGATGGTATCTCAACCGAGGTATTTGTGTGGTCCTCTATTTTTGGATTGAGGTAGGATGTTTGTGTTTAGAGACTCGGATATTGATTTCGAGTGTATGATTGATCCAGGAGTGGTAAAAATAGTCAAAATAAAGTACAGAAGGGTAGAAACTGGTTATCAGAAGCATTTTAAAGTAGTCGAAACCCGAGTAAGGTCATGAGGGTCATTTTAGACCTAGGGATTTAATTATTTTCAAGATTTTGGTTATTAAAGGGACTAAATGGTTAGGGAGTAAGCCATAACACACCAAAAACTCAAGATAGAACATTTGTGTGAAAAGATGGAGGAAGAACACCAAAGAGATCCAAAGGCTTGATTTGGAAAAGGACGTGGAGGAGAACTATTATCTTCTTCAACCCGACGCGCAGAGGTTTAGAATCACACCAACTATTTAAAAAAGGTAAATAAACTTGCTATCTTGAATATGTGTAGTGTAATATTCAAATCAAAATTGGTAGTTGACGACTTGATTTCGGGATGAGTTTCATTATATGGAAAAAGGGAATTTTTAAAAAGATGAATAATATAGAGTTCTTAATCTTGTTAAAGGAAAATCAAGCATTAAAATTTGTAATTGAGTAGAGAAAACCATGAATAAATGTTGTATATATTGATCTTGGATGAAAAGACACTATCTTGAATATAAAAGATGAAACCTTGATTGAGAATTTAACATTTTCATTAGAATTTGTGATACAATTGATGTTGGACAAAGAATGATGAAAATACCATGATTTAATTTAGATTTTGATGATCAGAGATAATCAAATATATGTATTTTTATTATTTATTGATGGGGGTGACATTAAATAACTATGGTATGAAGCTTGGATGCATTTTGGGTTGGAAATTTGGAGAAACTCGTGATTAAACCATAGTAGGTTCATGTTTCAGAATTTTAGGGGAGAACAGTTTCACCCCGTGGATAAACAGGTTATATTCCTCTACTTATCCAGGTCATGGAATTGTAGATCTTTTCGTTATGATCGCGTGGCCACCAGTTTCGTATTTTTCTATTTTTTAATTAGTTATGAATTTTATACGAAAGGCTACACAAGACAAAAATCTTTGGTTGTAATCTAGGAATGGATTTTTATCTTAGGAATGGTTATTTTTTGGATGATTAAAAAACCCTATGGATATCTTCCCTTGGTTAATATGAATTCATGGTTGATGAAATTGAGGTTAAGTTAATGATATTTAATACTTCTGGAGGTTACGTTCAATAAGTGAAATTTCGGGTATATGAGGATTGACTCGAATTATATACGTAGGGTATTTAGGAGATAAAGTACTCTGCTCATAAGATATGTAACGAGAGAGATTATATTTCGATTATGAATTTTAGGACTGGTTGGGAAAGTGCAATAGAATTTAATAATGAGAAGAAGGATAATTATTTCACTAAGAAATAAGAGTTGGCAATTAACTCGGGTTATTAGACTAATGCTTCGGGTGATAGGCGCGAATTAATAAATTTATGTGATTATATATATATATATATATATATATATATGGGAGAGGTTCTCAAGTGGACTAAAAGAATAGACTTTTTAATGGACCTTAACAAAAAACACATAATTACACATTAATTTTAATTCCTCTAGTGTAATTGGTTCGCGCCAGCGGCACCAAAAACGCGTGTGGATCGACCCCCAACCCCCCCACCCCCCCCCCCCACCCCACCCCCACCCCCACGCCCGTGGTAGCCCTACTGTCATAAGGGCTACCATAAGGGCTGCTATGGTGTTGGTGGTGGTTGGGTGGGTGGATGGGGGTTGGGGGGGGGAGGGTGGGAGGTTGGGGGGTTTCGATTGTCGCTGGTGCGGACCAATTACACTATAGGAATTAAAATTAATGTGTTATTATGTGTTTTTTGTTAAGGTCCATTAAAAATTTCATTCTTTTGGTCCACTAGAGAACCTCTCCCTATATATATATATATATATATATATATATATATATTGATACAATACGTATATATGAAATATAATGATATATTTGTGTATAATATTATGTGGAACATACCCCTCTAGTGCTATCAGTGGAAGTTGCACAATGTGAGTGATCTTTCCTGGTGAATCACAATAGGCTAAGTATCGACCCCAGGTCATAGTGCCAAGTTTTATTTTGTGTGATTTATATTCTCAGTGAAGTGATTGTGGGTATGGTTATGACTCACTATCTAAGGACTATTACTGCCTCCAATACATTTGTGATTTTATTAAGTCGGTGTGAGAGTAATGTTGTGAAAGTAATGTTGTGAAAGGCAATTAGAAGTAATGTTGTGAAAGTAAGATGGACTGAACTTCATCTAATAAAGGAGGTATTTCAGTTATGTACAGCAAGGAGAGCCATCACAATTGATAAGGATTGGAAGGCTATGAAGATATAGATTAGGGGTTTCTCTAGCGAAGAGAGGATCCAACAGTGTTGGTATATTGAGTAGAGTCTCACTCGAGTAAGTTCTGAGGATGCCTTGCACATAATTGGGAGGATAATTTTACTATACGAGGAAGACTCGCAAAGGGAGAAATTGTGGAGCAGGCTCATGTATCTCTATTTTCTTTTTGGCATACCCCGGGATAGGGCAGTAATATGTATGAGAAAGGGTTAGTTTGAGACGATCGACTAAAAATTTTGCAATACTTAAAAATTCCAATAATGGGATGAGTAGGCAGACTGATGGAGCCAGTAATGGTTACCAACATCATAGAAGGGTCAAAGATTCCTTTGATTTGTGGAATTTATTGACCAAGATAGACATTATGGAAAATTTAGGATGAGTTACTTTATTAAACAGTGTACTCACTATTTGATGGAAGAAAGGAAATGAGCCGGCACATTATTTATCGCAACATTAGTGTTGATTAGGATGAGCAATGGGGACGAAGTTTCATGTTGAGAAAGCGCATCACCAAAGATGGAAGAGTAGGCAAAAAGGGTGACTAGGGTGTTAGAGAATGCGAGGAATATACATTGTGGATTTTGGGGCTAATTAAAAGTTACCTTGTGCAAAAGGGAATTATTGCAAGAGTTACATCATAATGAACTGAAGATTTTGAAGCCTAACATGAGTGGTCAGGTGTGATTGTGGATGTCTCCCGTGAAGAGAGAGATGTGATTTAAAAAAAAGGAGATTTTTTGCATAGGGAAGTTAGGAACTTTCCCTAGTAGAGAGCATGATATAGTCGGTAGAGTATAGGCTCATCATATTGGAATATTTTGGGCAGAAGTGTAATGTGTTGTGTAGTCGCAGAGGTGAAGTGTTAAGAGAAATAATGTGGTATGTGAGTGTAAGGTGACTAGAAAAGACTGGTCACTATTTTGAATGGTAGTGTATATACCATCGGGCTGAGAAGTACTGTTAGTGGAGGTGTAGCGGGAACAAAATAATGCCATGTAAGGAAGTATCCAAATCTATGAGTATTAGACTTACCCAAATTTCGAGGGAGAAATTCCTTTGCAAGGGGGGAATATGTAATACCCCGTAATTTTAAGTAATTTATTTTTAGTATATAAGTTACATGTGTGACTTAATTTAATTAAAATGGGAAAATAATGTAAAATTAATAAATAATCATTATTGAGAACAAGATTAATATTTATGTGTAAATTTAGTAGCGTGATTCAGTAAACTTAATTAAGTCAATTGAAAGTGCATCGTCTATGAGTAGAAATGGCGGGAATTGACGATATCTCAACCGGGGCATTGCTATACGCTATTTTTGGTTTGATATAAGATGTTTATGTTTTGTGCTCAAATGGTTATTTTGAGTATACGATTGATCTGGCAGTGGTCAAAATAGTCAAAATTATGTACCCGGGGATAGAGATTGGTTATCGAGAGCATTTTAGACTTGTTGGGACCTGAGTAAGGGCATGAGGATCATTTTACAGCCAGGGCTTTAATTAATTTTGGGATTTGCATTAATTAAAAGGAGTCTAGGATTAGGGAGGCAACCATAAAACACCAAAAACTCAAGAGAGGCCGTTTGTTCGAAAAGAAGGAGGAAGAACACCCCAGAGATCTAATGGCTTGATTTAGAAAAGGAAGTGGAGGAGAATTCTTATCTTCTTCATCCGGATGTATAGAGATCTAGAATCACACTAACGATTTAAGGCAAGCATATAAACTTATTATCTTGAATGAGTGTAGTGCAATATTCATATCAAAATTTGTACCAAATGATTTGAACAAATTAACATTAATAGAATTCAAATTTTGAATATGACCATCGTATTTGTTCAAAACCTTGTGGATATAATCGTTTAGTTAATATGAATTCATGGTTGAACAAATTAACCTTAATTTAATGGTTTTTAATACTTTTAGAGATTATGTTCAGTAAGGGAAATTTTGGGTAGACGAGATTGACTCAAAAATATATATGTAGGGTATTTAGGAGATAAAATACTCGGGTCGTAGGATATGTAACGGGATAATGTGATTTTTTATTATTAATTTTGATGGTTGGGAAAATCTGGTAAAATTCAGTGATGAGAAGTAATTTTAATTATTAAATTAAGAGGCGTATTTAATTAAATAAGAGTCGGGGATAGACTCGAGTTTTTAGACTAGTGCTTTGGGTGATAGGCACGGATTAGTCATTTAATGTGATTATATACATACGGGTATGGTTACAATACGTATATACGAAATATAATGATATATGTGTACGATATTATATGAAACATACACCTCTTGTGCTATAAGTGGAGGTTGCGTAATGTTGATGATCTTCCTTGTCGAATCACAGCAGACAAAGTATCGACCCAGGTCATAGCGCCATGTTTATATTTATGTGATTTGTATTCGAACTGAGTTAATTGTGGGTATGGTCATTATGCACTATCGAAGGACTATGAATGCCTTAAATACATTTTCGATTTTATCGAGTCGGTGTGAGAGTCTGACCTCTGGTAACTAGGATGATGTCAGCATGCCCTGGATAATAAAAACATTGTAGATACCCGCATTCATTGCCCCTTTTCATTCATATTTGTATATTTCATATTATTTTAGTCAGTTGGATTGAATGTATTAGTTTTTACTTGATGGTTTATTCGGGAACATTATTTATCTATCTCTGCATCAGACTTTACTTGTGGTTTTATATACATTGTTTACTATGTATGGGATTATTATGGGTTGGTTAATGTTATTATATGTTATTGAAAGATAAAATTTATCACTGTCTTATTAATATTAATAAGTGGTTAGTAATTAAAATGTTTCGACTGTGATGCTAAGAATGAACAAGATGAGAAAGCTATTTATTTTAGTAGAGGACTAATCACTCGTTATTCAAATAGGCGGGGTGCCACAAACTTGTAACATACCAAAATTTCTGCACGCATAATTGGTAACAACATTATATTATATGTATATCTAATACAAAGCAAACTGCTTACTGAAATCGAATTTTATTTAGAGTGTGATGCCTAAGCACCTTATTTATTACAACCATATGTCTTTGTGATATAGGTATTTAAAATAATAAAAAAATTACACATAATTACTACATCCACCTATAAGTTATAGTATATATAATCCGTGTGGTTTTTCCTGCTTTGTTAACAACTTTCCAAACATATGTAACTGAGAGGGACACGATTGACAGTGTCAAAGAGTACAAGGGGTCAGGGTTATTTAGCCTTCCTCGTGCTCAGGGTCCATATGGAAGGGAAAATAATAAGCCAAACTTTGCCAAGTAGAGAATTCTAATTCTATTACAATTTATAAAATAATTTTGGTGTGTTAGCAGACTCAATTGAATGTATATAATTCGTAAAGGAGGTGAAACTTGCAATAATCTTTAAGTAAAGTAGTATGATGATATAACTAAAAATAGAAATGTCAAGTAAGAGGGGGTAAAGTTGCAAATAGTTTCTAAAATAAAATAACCCATAATTATTTGTTATAAAGGCTTAGGGTTAATATCAATATAGATAACAATCATCAAACATAAAATTTAAGATAAAATAACAGTAACTGCGGTAACATTGTTGAAACCAAATTCCGAAGAGCGGAATCCATATGTTAAGCAAAACTACGCACTCAATACCCTGAGTCTTACAGGCCAAATAACACAGTCGTGATTAGAACGGTAGTTTATTCCCTGGTTATTATGAATGATGTAAAAGGGTTTAATCAAATCGAATTAATTTAAATCATTAGTAAAAAAAAACATAGGGTTTTTAAAATCGAATCAAGTTTAATGTATCGTGAACTACACAAATGAGTTAATAAATGAGAACAAGATATTTGGGTCTATCACAAAGTGTTATAAATAATTGGCGTAATCAAGATAATTATGTTTTAATAACACCGAAATAGAAGTTACCTACTTGGTTACGGGGTTTGGTTTTTAAATTGAATCGCCTTGTAAATGATGGTAACCGGAGTTGTCTGTAATGAAAATAAAAATAAGTAAGGCTTTCTTTGGGGAAAAAAATTAGAAGTGCAAGGTATTTGTTGTGTAATGAAAATAACTTGAGGGTTTAACTTAAAATTTTATATTTGTTTAAATTAGTTAGGTTTATGGGAAATTCTGTAATTAGGTGTAGTAGATTGTTTTTCCCTTGCATACTAAGAAACCTATATATGAAATTTGGGGTTTAAATTATTAAATTGAAAAAGTTCAGGGGTTTATGTGCAAAGTAATCTTTATGTTTTTAATTTCTGTTTCTAATGTTCCTACAAAAATGGTTTTTGGTAGGGTGATGTCATATCATTTTGTCCAGAAAAATAAAATAATATTTTTTTATAAAAATTATGAATTTTTTTTATTTGCCACACATCCGCACGTGCGAAGCGAAACTTCCTACGCTCTCTGGTTGACCTTACTCACACGCATGTATACCACTTCATCTCCTACCTTTGACATTTTCACTTGAGGGTCTAAAAACTTTTACCATCGTTTTCATCTAGTATAGAATACCATTTTAGCTGATTCAAAAGTCATTCTTCCTAATTTTTCACATGGAATACAAATATATAACATTTATGGATTGAGGTTTATTGTAGCCTCCTATCCAATTTCTATAAAAATGGTCAAATTTTTTTTAACATTCATGAGTTTGTGGGTAAATTCAAACTATGGCTTGATTATGGTAGTGTTCCTGGATAAAAATAAAAGAGATTTTCTTTGGTTTCAAGTTCTAATTCATACTTTTCAGAGAGAATTTCATCAATACAAATTTTTATGTCGTAAAATAGAAAATTTTATTTGAGGTAGTTAATTTAGGTAGTGTACAAATTGTCCATTACACCTAGGTTCATAAGATCCATAGTTCGAATTTCCCCACCTTGAAACTAGTTCAAGGTCAGGAACACGAAATCCACCATTGAAGTTCAAGCTTCAATGGAGTTTTCTGTTGTTCGACCCATTTAGGTGCTAAACCAATGTAAAATTTAACATGTAAAAGCTAAAAATGATTCTAGGATGGTGTAGAAACTTAAACAAATAAAAAAAAACTGAGTTTAAAACATAAAATGTTAAAGTAACAAAATTTCCTATTTTTTTAGTTGTGAAAAGTTATGTTTTTATAGTGGTAATAGGGGGCTTTTATAGGGTTGAAGGAGTGGAATTTATTGGTTGTTTTAAAGGTGGGGTTTTATGGGGATTTTAGTGTAAGGGATGGTGGGTACCTAAGGTTTTGCATGTGTTTTCATGTGCTACTATCTTGTGTGGCTGCCTAGGTGGCCTTCAACTCAGCATGGGGGCTTAGTGAGATTAGTTTTTCTTTGAGTATTTGATCCCTAGGTAGTTTAGGGTTTAGTATATAGTCTTTTTCATGTACTTTTGAAAGTTTTAGGGGCTGAAGTGAAATTTTACAAACTTTTGACAGTGGGTCTTTGTAATTATAGTAATTTCAACTGTATTTGTTTATTTATGTAAATAAATTTATGGGTGGGGATTTGGTTATGATGTTTAAATAAAGTTTTTTATTTTTTTAGGGTTATTTTGGAAATTTGTGTTTCCTCTATGATTTTATTGTCTATTACTAATATCTAGTTTCTATGAAGTCGTATACTAATATGGAATAGATACCATTTGGTGAATACAGTTCGGATGCGATATTTTTTTCCATATTACTAAAATATGCATAAATGGAATATAACGTATAAGGAAAGTAAGGGTTGTTACATCTTAGCAAAGAGTTTTATAAGTCACCAAGTAAGTGTGAGATTTAAGCAAAAAAATCTTAGTAAAGAGTTTTCTAAGTCAACAAGCAAGTGTGATATTTGAGGAAAATTCTTAGCGAAGAGTTTTCTAAGTCACCAAGCAAGTTAAATAGTAAAAAAAAATAGCAAAGGGATTTCTATGTCACCATTTCGGTGTATTGTACAAAAATCATTTCACTCCAGAAAGGTATAGCACCAAGGAGGTGGCCAAAAAAATTTATATTTTTTAGGAGAGAAAACTCACCAAGGGGGTGATCTCTTTCTAAAAAACTTCGTTTTTATTCAAGACAAAACACGAAGCTAAAATATACCTTAGGAGCTTTAGCAATCACATTTAAAGTTGAGGTAGTGTTTCCATCCCTAAGTTCAACAGTAGGAATTTGGGTTGAGGGAGCTTTCTCTAAAGCTAAGGAAGAAACTCCACTTGAGCAGGTACAAGAACCATGCAAGAGGCATGCCTTAATAAAATAGCACAAGTCTCAATGCTTGAAGGGGTCATTACCACTAAGGGTTGATTAACTTCAGGGGAAGAAGTTGTTGATTCGCCTACCTCACCGTGGGAAAACTGCATCAACACTAGAAGAGGGAGTTTGATAAGATTTAACACATGAGCAAGCACGAAAATAATTAGATATATTTTTGAACTATTCTCAAGGGTTTATCACATCAAAGATCTCTTATAGGATCCAAGCCACAATTGGCCTCAAAATATTACGAGATAGAACGAACTCATTCAAAGCATTCACGATTCCCACAACATCTATCTGAGAGCTCACATGTCATTTCAATGTCATCAACACAACACTTTGACAAGACATACTTAGAAGTTTTCCAGTAAAAAAGAAGTTAACTCTAACAAGTTGGCTAGAGGATTCATATGCAGTGGTAAAACAATGGAAGTTAGTAAGTCATGTACCATTGAAGATGGTGAGTCAGGTGCCATTGAAATTTAACCAACACCACCTGATCACCCCATTATTTTATCTTCCATTGACAACCTTCAGCTACCTTAATCACACGACCATAGGAATCAAACCTGGAGTACATAATCCCAGCCAATGATGTACGGGGAACTGGAGCTAAATTAGGGATAGGTTTATCCATGATTGGACTTTGAGGGTCCCTTAGGGTATTGGAGAATAACCTGGTGATGAAGAATCCTAAAGAGTAAAGAAATAAAGTGTTAAAAGTAGTATTTCAATAATTATTTTTTCCTCAAGAAAATTGTACAAAAATAAAGAGTTACCTCTGGATTGGGAAAAGTACGTAGCATTGGAGAATGATGCGTAGAAATTTCCATCACATCCTCATCAACAGAACTATATTATAAAATTATGTCTTCAAAGGAGCCTGGAGGTGTTGGAGTTGGACTTAGTTGGACAATAATTCACTCTTACGTCCTCTTTTCCTCAAGGTCTTAGTGATTAAATGTTTTCTGCACTGCGAAGAAACACTAGTTGAAGGCCATTCTTTGGCATGACCAAAGGTAGAACTTTTCTTTCGAGGAACCTAATATGCAATGGCAATATAAGCAGGGGGTGTCCTAGGTACCCTATCTAAATCATTAGGGGAAATCATTTGAGTTATATTGAAGCAAGGAAGAACTTCAATAATTACTAAGTGCACCTTTCCCACCAAATCTGGCGCAATTGGTCGAATGGCCTCTAGAGGTACCCCGGCCACTTCTAGGGAACCTTTTTAGGTTTTGGATTTTTTGGGAGCTGTAGGGGAAAAATCCATAGATCAACCAACTGCATAGGAATCTTTCCTTTCCATGGAAGAATAGTGGGGGCAGTCATCTTCTTTTTCCCATTTTAAGGCATATCATTGAACGATGCCAAAGGAGTTAATTCCTAGGGTGGACCCTTCTTGGTGGTTCTTAGCTTAAATTCAACATCAATTATTGAGTTATTTTTTAGCCCACGGTCATATGGGGAATAATGTTCCACTATAGGGTAAGCGGGTGGAGTTTTAAGACACACTTTTAATTTGTTAACTATAGATGGCCAAAAATTCATGAGACATCTTATTGACACGTCACCCTACCATTTGTTGATTGGAATGGTGAGATTGTCCTTAAACTCAAAGCAGAGAGATACAAGAGTGGATTTTATAAAGTTTGAGGAAGTTGTGTGGAAATAATGATTGGTTATGTTACTTCAACAAGTGATGGAGGACAAACCTTGGTCACATCCAAACTATCTGGCAAAATGGTGGGGGTGATAGGCTTCAGTTTCAATACCCCACTCAATGAACAAGGGAAGATAGTCGAGGGAGAAAGAGCACAACAACCATAAAAAGGTTTATCTATAACCATTTATTTGATAACTGCTTGAACTGAAAGATTGGTTTCATCAAACAATGATCACATTTGGACACGGGGGTCCCTAGAGTAAGGCCTAGCAAAAAAGGGTGAGTATTTGTCAATCAAAGGAAGTAAGTTCTTTCTCCTTTGTTTCTTAATCCAATGAAGAAGCATTAGCCTTTTCACGAGAAAATAGTTTACTAAAAGTTATGAAAGAGAAACAACAGGGAACCTGGAGTAGAGGAACCCCATTAAGAGAATTGTGTTTGAAAAATTGGAGATGTCTACCTCCCCACATATCATTCCATATAAACATAGGTCTTATCCATCCATGTATAAATGGACATAAGAGTAATGGCAACAAAAAAAAGATTGACCCCACGATCCAACCTCATAAATATACTGATCGGGTCTCTACGCCTTTGATAGGTAGGCTTTCCTAGTAAAAAGAAGCAAGAGAGCAGGATCAAGAAAATAATATTCCTCCAATGAGGAGCCTTTCTCATCACCAAATGCTGCATCAGGTAAGATACATTTGTCCTTCTTGAGTTTTGGGGGAACCTTGTAATAGTATTTAATGAGTTGGGTGAAGATAGATTTGTTAGAATCCCTAATGCATTCATGAAATATTTTATCTCAGTGCGTTCAAGTTTTGGCTTGTATTGCATTCATCGTTTTAAGATAGGCCACCATAAGGTTCAAATCCCATTATCTCATAAACATATTCAAGGGTGATCATGAATTCACCCCCAAGCAGCTATGAAAGTGTGGGATATGTGGTTTCCACCAAAAGATTAATAAATGTAGAGCTCCATTGTTATTTGACAAAGTAAAGTCCCCAAACAAACAAGTGTTGAGACCTACCTTCTTAAGGAATCTAGTATATGTGGAGTGAGTATAGTTAACCAGATGGCAAATCCTTTTAGGTAGCCACCAAGTGGTTCGAAATCAATGTCGGAGTAACGAAAGTCCACAGGGTCCAACCTCAAATGAAGAATCCCAGTTGGGGAAAGATATCCACATTCTTCTCTTTCCTCTAGTTCATCTAATAACAGTAGAGGATCATCTTTGGCTTGAAACTGGCCCAAAAAAGCTCTGCACTCTTACCTAAACTTATCATTCTCCCCAAAGTAGGGGGCATGGTGGTATTATTCCAAATGCACTTGGCACACCGCCTTTTGGGGAATTAAGCCTTTGATAAAAACATGGCCAAAATTTTCAGGTTAGTGGATGGAAGAGTCCATTGGTGCTAATAGAAGTTTAGAATGAGAGAAATGATTCGCAAACAACACAAAAATGGCATCGATAAGAAATTAGTGATGGAGATTGGATTTTTTGATGGTTTTCGTTGAGTTTCACGAGTAAATGGCACTTTTTCTCTCTAGAATAACTTAGGGCCTGAGTTTTAATGGAGGAAGATTTAAAAGGTAGGGAAAAACATCAAGTGTTGGGATTTTTAAATGGTTGGTCACTAGCCATTTTGATACTGACATTTTGATTTCCCACACATGTATATTAGAAAACAAATAATAGATTTTGGGTAAATGAGTTGTGTATAGTTCGCTCCAACTTGCCACATGAAAAATGGCGATAGAGATGTCAGATGATGGGACTCTAACATTAATTTTTGGCACGTGCCAAAAAAGAGGATAACGTGTTTGTAAAGGAAAGGTATCGTTGTTCTTTAAAATTCAATTTTCAAAATTTTTAATCAGCCAAGTTTGTTCGCAATGACTTCCCACGAATCAAGTTTGTTCGCACTGAGATCCCATGGACCAAGATTGTTCTGGAGTATCTTTCTTGTATCCAAATTTTTTGCACTATGATGATGGAAAGTCACAGTTTTTCTTTGAGTTCACACGAGGTAGGGTTTGTGAGAGTGGAGGTTCTTTAGAGTAAGGTGCTTTTTAAAGATATTTTTCACCTGCACAACAACTTCCTCTACAAAGGGAAAATTTAGGAGGCTTAAAGATAAACCCATGATTCGAGATGATTCAACTCATTAAGAAACTAAATAAGAAACTAGAGAATTATACAACAAAGAATTATACAACAAAGGACTTGGAATGAATTATACAATAATTTCCTCATAATCCCCCACTTCCAACTTCTCATTATTAAACCTTGCAATATACTCCTTAAGACTCTCATTCTTCCCCTACTTAACGTACAGTAGGTGAGTAGTCTTCTTCTGGGATCTTGCCCCAAAGCAAAAGTTATGGATGAAATGTTATGGGAGTTGCTTAAAATTTTCAATGGAGTTATTCGAGAGTGAAGTGAACCATATATGGGATGCTCTAGTCAAAGTTCTTAAGAATGCACGGCATTTCATCTCATCTGAGACGGAGTAGATGTCTACAGCCGATTGGTATATCTCTACATGGTGCTAAGGGTTGGTACTCCCATCATACTTTGGAGTAACCACTGTCGACTTGAATTTGGCAGGATTTGGGAAGTTGACTATTTTTTCCATGAAAGGAGAACCTTCTAAGTATCCCCTCTACAAGGGGTCACGGCTATTAAGGATGTCTTCAATCTTGTTTTCTAACCTTTTAATTGATTCATTCCAAGGCCTCTCAACCACTACAACAACGTCGGCATGGACAATGTTATTCCCTGCTACCTCAACCAACTGAACTGAGGGTTCCCCTACTGCTGACCTACATTGGCTATTTACTTCTAACTATCCCTCATCTCGAACACATAAGGGTCGACCGTCTTCCCCCACCCTCCTTGAGACATCATTACTCCTTGACCTGAGCAACCTTTCTCTCAAATAACCAATTGGGTTGAGACTTTCAATGGCTGACCCTCGGCTTATTTAGTTAAAAGATGAACCCCTTAGTCAGGCATCAATACTTGGCCTCCAATCATGACCTCGGCTTTCTTGGATGGCACATACTATATTCCCAAATACTTCATATGGATCCCAACAATCAACCTGAGCATCTTCAGCCTCATAATCATCATAGTGGTCCTACGGGAAGGGTTGGCATAAATTCCTAGGGTCAGCAACATCCCTCCGCCATTGAAGAGGTGGAAAGTCTTTGTGAAATGCCTGGGGTGCTCCCTTGGCACTCTAAGGGTGTTTCGCAGCTTCATGAGTAATCATCTTCGACTATACCCTAGCTGGCCTAATTATCACATTTGGCTGAAAGAAACTAGATGCTCTTGCATTGCATGTTGGCTGGACACAAAGGACTTCAATGCTACCGCTACCTCAGCCATTTCTGACTGAGGAGGTGTATTGCTAGAACTAGGACCACCAGTTGGTGGTGGTGGTGCTGGAAATTCTTATTCCATGTGTTAAACCTTATAGATGAGCTGTAATTAAAGAGTAAAAGTGTTGTAGCTCAACAGGAACTCTTTCAATGGTGAAATAGCTCCACGGGAAGGGAAGATTAGTTCACCACCAGAGACTCCGGTGAGGACAAGCTAAAAAAGGGAAGAGATGATGTTACTCATTCCCACAGACGGCGTTAGACTGATGATACCATTTCTGGTATCATCAACACACATAATAAAATTCCCATTTGAATTTATGGGATAAACCCGGCCCTCGTCTTGCATGCAAACTACGTGGACTTTGATGCCTTTATAGGCTACGTAAGCATCTCGAGTTAAAACCCGAGACTTGAGTCCTATTTTCCTATTTTCACATTTCCTCTTTTATCCATATATATATATATATATTATATTTTGTATCCATACTTGCGTCTTATCTAACCATATCATCATTTCATTATAACAATCAATATCTCAATAAGTGCACACATCATATTTTTAATTAGTATTTTGGGAACATTCCTATGGATAACCTCACTCTGTCATTTCCATTATGCGAGTCGAGCGATTCCGATCTCCACTTATATATACATGCAAACAAACTTCACAGAGAAATTAAGGAAAATAATAACATAAGCCCATAAGAGATCAAAAGGGCAGGATGGGTGCCTAACACCTTCCCATTCCGTAACTTAGCCCCCAGACCTCTGATCTAATTGGTTTTGCAAGCATCATTTTGTCTTTAATGTCGTTATCTCGAGGAGGCAATGTGTTCTTTGCTTGTTTTCTATAAAATAAGCTGGTGACTCTTTCTCTTTACATCAACTCACATCGATGACGGTCGAAGAGTTCCTAGGAAGGGAGTCAGACCTCTCTCTCTCTCTTCACCGGGTGTGTGAGCGCTAATCCCCGAGATGGAGAAGGAGATATGATAAAACTTGAAAGCTCGGGGAGGGATGGCCATCGTTGGGTTAGTGAAAGAGTTCCCCCTTTGGAATGACTTCCATGATATACTTCTTACACGTAAGTGCAATTATTCATCGGTATGTTTGGACAAGCCATTTGATATACCTATGTGAACGTGAATTCCCTCACTATCTACCTCATGGTGATAGTAAATGTGAGAGTGGATTCATTATATTCGACGTACATGAACAAGTTCCCTATTATATACATCCCGTTGTGAGTTAGGTTAAGTGATACGATACGATGGGAACCATTTACTATACGTCAAAGGTACGAGGCCAATGGGAGGTGAAAGTCATATCTCTTAGGTTAAATGCACCCCGCAGGACTGGCCCCCATCACAAAGGGATATGGGATAAAATTTTGGTCAATATTGCCATGCTCTTGGTGTTGGGGTGTGCAAAAAAGCATGAGTCTTAATTAGCATATTATGGAGAGAGTATCTCTTATTTGGATGATGAGTAAAGGGAGTACTAAACTAATGAGGGACCATATACAAGTATTATGAAAATTAAATCTAGCATGGAGATTACACTACGCATTGATATATGTGAGTGAGTAAGTGACATGGGAATATATACAAGTGAGTGTGTGTGGTAGTGAGCCTATACATGGATCAGCTACAAGTGATGTGTGTAAGTGAGCATGGATATATATACGAGTGTGGGAAGTTTGGGTGTGTGCTAGTGATGCCTAATCATGGATATTCTAAGTGGTATGTGAATCATGTGAGTAGAATTCAAGCTAAGTGTAAGTGTGTGAAGTGTACATGGAGAGTATATACAAGCATGTGAAGTGTATAAGTGAGTGAAAAGTGATATATACATGTCATAGATATACACAAAAAGGTAAATAGAGGAGAAAAAGGAACATACAGGTTTACACACACATATATAGAAAAGAATAGAACCCATGCTGAAATAGAGTCTAGTCCTCTTAAATGGTCCCCAATAGAGTTGCCACTGTGGCCATCCTGGGGGGGGGGGGGGGGGGGGGGGGGCTAGGAGGGCTTCCCCCAATGTGTGCGCGCATGATTGCACCATTTCTCGGGGTGCTCGATCATCATAAATGTGGGGTAATATGTATATATAGAGTCGCCATCCTATTTTTCACAAAACAGGCAAAAGAAATATTACTCCTTCAAGAGAATGAAATCAATAACAATACTGTTGCTTGTGAAACAAAGTAGTTTAAATGTTCAGGTACTAAGTTACATAATGGGAAGGTGTTAGGAACCCATCTCGCCATTTCAGTCTCTCATGGTCATGTGTTAATATTCTCCAATTAGACTCCATAAAGTGTGTGATTATGTGTGTAATATAAATAGAGAATGGAATCGTTTAACTCGCATCATGGAAAAGGACAGGGTGGGTTCATCCTTAAGAGTGTTCCCAAAATAATAATTCAAAATATATTGTAATAATATGAAATTCATTAGGAATTTATACATAATAAAAGTAATGTAACAAATAAGTATAAGGGAGGACTCGAGTCTAGGGATTTACCCAAGATGCCTAGGTAGCCCAAGGGTCATCAAATTCTACGTAGTTCGAATATAACATGGGGTGGGGTTTAACCCATAAATTTAAATGAGGGATTTATCTTATATGTATGTGTAGAGATAAATGTGCTTTAAGTGTGAGAGTCTGTAGTGAGAATCCCTCTTTTGGAATTTATAGGAAAACCCTTTTTTTCTTGTTTTTGTGTTTATTTATGACAATAAAGTATGTGCAGATATTAATAATAAAGGTTTGAGATTAAGGTATGTGACATAATGAAATAAAGCACTAAAGTAGAAATAAAGCAACTATTGCTAAAATAAGAGAATTTAAAGATAGGAATGGAGAATTAGACCTTCCTTATGAACCGTTAAAGTGGATCTTGATTGTAGATGCACTGATCGCACAACTAGGTGGTGGTGGTATGAGAAGATGGGAGGAATTTATTAAATGGAGTATGAAAAGAATTGAAAGTACGTGGGAAATGGAATTTTTAGGAGGGGAACAACTCTGAATTCGAGAGAATGTTCTCTGAATTGCTGATAGGGGTGTTCAAGGGTCCTTTTCAAAGTGAGGTCATGGCCTATATTTATAGGGCCAAGGGGGTGTCGGTCGGAAGGGTCCTGGACCTGCCTCTCGGCATATAACCCCAGACCTATATTGGATTTGTAGGGTCCTCGAATTGCCATTTCGTAGTCTACGACAGATATTTTGGGAAAATGGTCGTAAAATGTGAACCGTAAGTCAGAATCATGCACGGGGTGCACCATTGGAAAGGATATTTATAGGCCTTTAAGAATCCATTGTGACACTCCCACGTTCGTGAGTTGGCCCAAAAGCGCCCATTAGTCACTGAACAAAATATTTTTGGAGGAAAATGTAAGGCTAATTTGTACACGAGATGGACCATTGGAAAGGGTATTTGGAGCCCTTCGAGATTTCATTCAACTTCATTTGGTTCGGAAAGTTGACCAATGTCAAACCAAGCCCAAAAGTTCCTAATGACCCTTTGGATTAAAATGGGTTTTTTGTCTATACCGTAAGGTTTATTTATGCACAGGGTGGACCATTGGAAAGGGGATTTAGATCCCTTTGAAGCTTCATTGAGCTTCACTTAAGTTTGAGAGTTAACCGGGGTCAAACAGGCCCAAGAGCTAATGGTGGCCTCCAAATTAGTTTTTGATTGTAAAACAGATCGTTCCTCCGAATTGAAAGGCTAATTCATACACAGGGAGGACTGTTAGAAAGGGGATTCAGAGCCTTTCGAATATTCATTGAGATTTTTCTTAGATGAGGAAGTTGACTAGAGTCAAACGAGGCTAGCAACACCCGATGGCCTCTAGATTAGTACTCAAAGTATGACCTTGGGTTTCCAGTAATGAGTTCTAGGAACCTAAGGAGGTGATTAGGGTGGTCCTAGAATGGGGTGTTTATAGTAGGGTATCTACCAAGCCTCCCACAGCTATCCTAGGACATTTGGGTAATTATGAATCCCCAAAGGCTAAATTGGGGTATTATCAAACCAACCTGTTGTTAAATGTGGGTATTATGATCCCCCAAGTCTAATAGAACGGGTATTATGAGACCCTAAGGACAATAATGACTATTAGAATCCCTCAAGTCTAATAGGAATATCATACGCCTTTGAAATCTACCACGCTAAGAGGGTTGTTAAATGCCATCAAAGTCCATTATGTCCCTTTCCTTCTAAAGGCACCTTCTCTAGTTCACTTCAATCTTCAGATTAATTGGTTGTGAGTTTCATAATGTCATGATTTGGAAACATAAGTGACACTTGGGTACTGACACACGCCACCTCAAGCACGCACGTCACAATGACACATAAAATGTTTCCTCAATCTTAACATGCATCCAAGCTAACCCTAGTTGGAAATTTCTTAAGGCAATCTAGTCGGCGCACACCAATGAGAGTTGGGTATGATCATAATTCCAAAGGACAATGACATTCTCGTATTTAGCACTTTACTCATTCAGGTCACCTATCAAATGCTCAAAAGATCCAAAACTTCAAAGAATTTTCTATAGGTTCCACCCATCAGTAAAGTCTTGGGGGATTTTGTTATACCATAAATGTGGTACATTTAATACACCAGTAAGATAGTGACACGTGTCATCAGAAGGTGCTCGGCTTACTTAATAAGTCTTATCAATGGTATTAATTTGATCATCTCAGTGATAATTGTGCTTGATTGGATAACTACACATCGTTAGTTAACACTTTTAGTTATGTCAAGGCACATGTGAATCACATAAGGGAATGTAAATAGTCCCACTCACACCACAATACAGATGAGGTATCATACATGATAGACAACTTTTTCTAGGTGGTAACAAACTCATGATAGCTCATTATATGGCATGTAAAAGGTGTAACTGCCTAACCTATAAAGGCATTCCACATATCCCACTACTCTCTCTCTAATAACTACCTATAAATAACACTCAATCCCACAAAACAAGGGATCCAAAAATATTCCACCTAATGGCGTTAGGCAAAACCTTAGAGAGAACTTTGAGAGCTTGTAACCATTTCATGGTGATTGCCCATTGAAATACATAAAATCCGCACCTCACCTGTGAACATAAGCACTGTATTAGGTCAAACCACGTTAATCTATAGTTTCCTTCTTTATCTCTCATACATCTCTACTCATCTGAAATTGGCAAGTTGGTGGTGGTAATTTCTTTATTTGTTATTGTTTATTATTAGTATATTATAGCTAATGATCAAAATCTATATACCAATTTTAGTAGATAGCAATTGTATTCGGTTGTCTCAAAATTAGTAGTCAGTTCAGCAATGGTTTGACTAGATCATGGGGTTCAGAAGATAGTTTATTACATAAATTTTTAAGAGACACTGAGTCAATACCCTAGGATGGAGAAACTAGCATTGGGACTTATCCATACATACAGGAAGATAATATCATACTTCCAAGCTCATGCGATTATGGTGCTAACAGACCAGCCTCTTAGGTAAAATATGCATAAACTAAAAGAATTTGGTCGGCTCATGGCATGTTCCATTGAGATGGGAGCCTATGAAATATATTTCTAGCTGTGTATTTCAATCAAAGGCCAAGCATTAGTAGATTTTGTTACAGAATTTACTTGGGAAGACCCAAATTTAGTTAAGAATTTTTCATCCTCTGAGCCGGGACCTACAATTGTGGCCTCAAATCCAATAATTGAGTATCCCTTATAAGCCTCGGCTCTAATAGTTAAGGATCACTCATAAACTCCTACTTTAAAAATTAAAGCTCCTACCTAAGCTTTGACTTCAAGATTTGAGGTTCCTTCTAAATCCTCAGTTTTGACTAACACGGGTTCGGGTCTAGAAAAAGGATAAGGAATTATTTAAGATAAAGACATAGAGATGACCTCAAATGGAAACTAAGAGAAGGATTGTGAAATATTTTGTTCAGAGATCTTTGTGTGGGAGTTTTATGTTAATGGTTCCTCATATGTAGCAGGAAGTGTGCGAGAGTCATACACTCAGCCCTGACTGAAATAGACATTGAGTACACCCTCAGATTTAGCTTCTCGACCTCCAATAATGAGGCAGAATATGAAGCTTTAATAATAGTATTTAATATTACTTTGTAAGTTAGATTTAAGGAAATTTAAGCTTACAATGATTCTCAACTGATGGTACATCAATTATCAGGCGAGTACGAGGCTAAAAAAGAGAAGATGGATAAGTACTTAGACAAAGTGAAGATGCTCATATCCTAATTTATGAAAGAAAATATGTAGAGAAATCCAAGGGTAGAAAATTCTAGAGAAGATGCCTTAGGGAGGTTGGTTTTGTCCACAAGAAATGAGCTTAGAAGGTTAGTGTCGATAGAGATATTGTTTGAACTCGACATCAAAAGGAAAGATCTAGACATAAAGATCTTCAATATTAACCTCGTTCCTTCATGGATAAATATTATCACTAACTACCTATGATATGGTAAACTCCCAAAGGAAAAAAAAGGGGGCAAGGAAGATTAGATTCAGAGCGGACAACTTTGCTATCTTTGGAGCTATGCTGTATAAGACGTTCTTCCTGTCTTGAGGATCGTTCACCATCATAGGTAGAATAAATTTTGAAAGAAGTGCATGAGGGGTCATATGTCAGTCATATCGCATAACTTTTGTCAATCAAAAGGATTTTTTATGCAAGGTTATTATTGGCCGCCCTAGACAAAGATGCTTATGCCAATGCAAAAAAGTGCGACTCATTTCAGAGACATATAAATATAAGTCATTAGCCTCATCAACTCTTTACACCCATTACTGACTCATGGCCATTTCCCCAATGGAGGCTGGAGATTGTTTGCCCTTTTCTTCTAGCACCAAGATAGTTCAGATACCTCATAATGGCAATGGATTATTTTACAAAGTGGGTAGAGTCCAAGACTTTAATTGAGATCACTAATAAGAAGGATTTTTAGTTCATGTGGAGAAATATTATATGTAGATACAGAGTTCTATAATCCTTTCTCGCTAACCATAGAGCGTAATTTGATAATGACTCACTCAAAGACTACTATGAAAAGAAAGGAATAAAGCATTTCTACTCGTCTCCTACGCATTTGCAAACCAATAGTCAAATGGAGGTTATGAACTAAACTTTTCTATTAAGAATTAAGGCCAAACTTGAAGAGTATAAGGGCAAATTAATGGAAGAACTATATAGCGTCTTATGGTCATATAGTACTATTCCTAGGACTCTAATGGGGGAAACCCCGTTTATGTTAGAATATGGGTTTAAGACAGTTATGCCGACTAAAATTGGCTTACCAAGCCATATATTTTAAAATTTCGATGAAAAGAAAAATGACTGGGATATGAGGCTAAATTTAGACTTTCTATAAGAGATCATGCAGATGATAAAGTTTGACAGGTGGCATATCAAGAAAAAGTTACCTAGTAATACAACAAGAAGGTGAAGAGCAGACCATTGAAAGTGGGGGATTACATTCTCAAGAATTAAGAAGAAGAACAACCTTCATCCCAATTTGCACGGCCCTTACAAGATCACTTAAGAGATAGTTCTAGGGACTTACAGGCTTGAAAATATTGAGGGAAAAACCTTTTCCGATCCATGAAATACAGAGCATTTGAAGAAATATTACCATTAAAAATAGGAGGAGGGGTTTATGTAAATAAAAGTTATCAAACAAGGTAAATGGTCATTATAATAATGAATAGAAATATAAGTTTTCCTCATACCCTACCTATTGATTTGGTATATATGTTTCTTCTTAAAATAAGCCTCATCTATGACATGAGAAGGTAAATGCTTAGGGATTTTAACTCATAGTCATTTCCCAGAAGTTGATATAAATGATAGACCAGTTCCTGAAATAGGATGAACCCAATGAAAGTTCAACTCATCCTTAGGATAAAGATAAGAGGGTAAATTAGCCTCGTCTTAAAAGACTATGTTCGAGACCCTAAAGACTAAATACCATCGGATAATTCTTAATAAAATGCATCAATGATAAAAAGATTTTACATAAAAAGGTCGCCATAAATCCCCTTGGTAAAAGTTATAAATATAATAATGTCACTCTCGTCCATCCAAGTTTCAAGCTCATACCTAAAGTGAGCTTGAGTAATATAGTCAAACATATGGTAGATACCAATTGGGAAACCTATAAAGTAACATGCTTAACGAAAATATTCAAATAAGGCAACACACATTAAAACCATGAAAATGCAATAGCAAAAACCATAAAAATGGCATAAAAACTCCTAATAGTAAAATGTAATACCCCTCAGATAAGGGAAATGATATGGATAGACAGCCAAATATTCACTAAAAAATTTAAAATATACCACGTAGGGCTGAGGTAATGTTTAACAAGAAGGAAAAACTAAGAAGCAACATCCCCGGGAGTTCTAACAATGAATATAAGGTCAAAAGAAGTATCATCCTCCCCTCCAAGAATATCTTCAACATTAAAAGGACTCTCAGTTATAACATTGGTGTTGGCCTCATCTTTTCCCATGCATCTTCTTGAGCATTAAACTCTAGGTAGATGGCCTTTACCACATAATCCTTTAGCTTCCAAGTGTTGACCTCATCAACAATATCGGGGAAGTCACTGCTGGTCCTCACCTTCATATCCTTGTACCCCCAGCGTATGTAGTATAAGTTCAGGTCCAGGAATTCGGTTGAGGTATTCACTGATGACATCTTTTTTATCTTTTTTCTGCAATAACAATGACTTCAACCATCTTGTTCTCAAACTAAGACTCGATTATCTAAAGAGAAATCCTAGACCCATCCCTCTCCTTGGTTAAGGTGGTGATCCCGATTGTCTTTTCCTTTTTATAATTCTCCAGCTCAGTGCTCCTCTTCCCTAGAGGGTCCTTGTACTTTCCCTTATATTGGTCCAGGGCCTTTTTATTGTTTTGATCATTCACCAGAGCGTGATTATTTTTCTTATTAAGGTCAACCATCAGTATCAGACCCTATAGTCAGAAAAGATATGAGGACATTAATAGCTGAATAAAACTCAAAAAAAAATGAACGAGTAAAAAAAAGAGACGGACCTAGAAAACTTTGTTTATAGAAATGTTGGCCTCCTCTCCCTTGTCTAAGTTTGCAAAATACCCTTTGTCATAGTCGGGTATGCTGTTAACCAAAAAATTATGAGCCCGAACAGAATTAATATAAAGATTTTGGGGGGTCGAACTGTATAGCCTGATAAATCCCCTAGATGAGGAGAGATTTTTTTTCATCGTGTGCCTTGTGGAACTCACAGTTTGCTTGATTCTTTTGAAAGAACCAGTGTCTTTCCTTGACTTCTTAGAAGGCTTACGAGTTCTTTTAGAGGATGAGGGTTGTAAATGATCCCAAACTCCTTAAGTTTTGCTAAAGGGGATAGCACTTCGTATGTCTTAATGTCAGAATTAATAACGCCATCCATGAGTTGCCAATTGATAGCACTCATGTGACACTGCATAAAATCTAAATTAGGTTGATCAAGTCTAAGTTAAATTATATAATAGTCAAAAATAATTGGGTATCGTTCTAAGAATGAATGGAAACAAAACTAAATGCATAAAATAAATAACTGAAATATAATATAGGTGAACCACCTAAAATCTAATACCAATCCAACCAACAATAATAGTACCATCACATTACTATAAATATTTAATAATAAATCTCACACTAAATGTAAGTGTAATACCGACTCAATATTACTAAACACAAATCCAAATCGACTAATAAATAAATAAGAAAAAAAGAGTGAGTTCATAGGCTCGACACATACATCCTATCTGAAAAGAAACGAAGGAAAGAGTATGACTGGATCAGGGGCGAGGTTGCATCGGTGGCCTATGTAGTGAAAAAGAATTAAATAATAACGTTAACAGCAAGTGTACAAAGAGAAAGAATATAACTGAGTTTGGGCTACAATATAACTATGATTACATTTTTTTAACTACAATCTTCCTATTGTCTTTTAGTTTTTTTTAAGGTATCCCAAACACAAACAACCCTAAATATTTCATGCATCAAAACTCAAACCCAAGTGAACCATGTGATTACGTTTTATTCATCTCAATTGAATATAAGTTAAAATTCTATAATGGTACCCATATATATATATATATATATATATATATATATATATCAAGTATATGAACACATAAGGGAAAACAGTCTCTATCTCTATATATGCATAAGTACGGTCCATGCCATGTACATCATAAATGGAATACTCTCAAGCCCTGACATAACCAAGGCCTATATCTACTGCATTTAGGGATCGCTCGCACGTACCAGGTATAGTCATAGGTTTTTCCACACCTTTACCCTCAAAGCATCTACAAGGGATAACTACACCTTCACACCAGTTATATGTCCCCATAACCTAGGATATATGAAATGATCACCCCATGAATCATATCTAAATACAACAGATATTTTCTACATGTGGTGTCTGGGGTAATCATGACCAAGATAAATCACGTCTCTATCTACCAAGGTACCTGCGCGATCCCTGTCGTATGCATCCCATAAGGATATTCCCCTAGTATGTATCCTGCAAGTAATCACACCCGATATGTTTCACATAATACACTAGAAAAATAATCCTAATAACATAAAGATTATAAGTCTTAAATACAAAATTAATAGCTTAATTAACCTCTTTTAATTAAGAAATAAATTTCCCAATATATTAAATGTCATTTGACGACATTATACCACTCATTCTAATGAGACTACATTTCTCATTTGAACGACTTCCAAAGGTCGTTCGAACGAGGAACCTCTACTCATTTAAACAAGACTAAATCTCGTTCAAATGCAATTAACCTAGAATCATCATCTTCATAGTTTGACATTAACCAAACCCAATTTCTAAGATTCCAACCATCAAAAAACCCCATCTCTTTTAGGTATAAATGATCTAACATCAATACTAATGAATCTATAATGCTTTAAGTCAATCCTAACAATATATAAAGTCTTAAATCTAAAAATAATTTTTTCCCAAATTTAACTCAGATTCATACTAAATCATATTCACGATATATTATGAGAAATTCAAATTATATTGTGAATATGAATATTTACATTATTTACGTAGTTAAGTTAAATTGAAAATTTTAATTTAATTATCTAAATCAGATTACCCTACAATCATATTTAGATTCCAATGAATAATTATATTATAATATGCAAAAACAATTATATTCAAACACTAAGTAAACTTGCCTCAATTTCAATTGGGATGAAATCCAAGCTTAATTGCACCAATACCCCTTATTCTCCAAGTTGCCTCCTCTCTTTAGCTCTAGTGTTTCTCTTTAAAAGTTTTAGAGTGAATTTGGTTCAACCTAATGACGTTTTTATTAAGATAATTTAGAAATTTGGTTTGGGGCCCATGTGGACCTCAGCCTATTGAGTCCAAAAAAATATTTAAACAACCCAAAACCTAGCCCAGTTCATATATCAACCCATAGTACTGAAAACTCATTATTTTAATTCATAACCGGAAATTCTGCATGCCCCAAATGTCAACCAAAAGTACCAAACCAACATCCTAATATTCTAATCAGTCGATGTCTCAAAATCGTTATTAAACTATCTAAAATATTCTAATATTCTAATCGGTTTGCGTCTCAAAATAGTTATTATGTTATTTATTAAATAATTATTAATTCATTACCATTTATTTGTTCGATTTTAATTTCAAATAATATACACATAACCTATATAATACATATGAACATATAAATAGTTGATAGGGCATAAATATTGTATTTTTATCCCCTTAGTTTTGGTACCATTGTGAACTCGAGCGGTGCAACTGATATGGATTTAACTTATATGTATGCTACTAACCTTCGTTGGCAAGTATTTCGTGTTTTGTGTTTCTCTTATGTGTTTTACTGGTAAAGTATGCAAGCGGTGAGAAAGAGAAATCGAAACAGTGAAAGAAAGGTTAGGGAGGCAAGTTCAATGGCATTTTCATAATTTTGCAGCCTAAACCTAGAGGTGGGACCAACTGGAAAGTTTAAAATCTCGGAACAACGATAATACTGGAAAAGACAGCACCCAAATCCGAACTACGGTGAAAGAGTTATGATACTTGAAGTTGAAGCAAATCCATTGAAGAAAGGAAGAAAAAATGCAAAATATTCTAAGTGTTGGAAGTGAAGAAAAGAGGTCCAAAACCAGTAAGATTTCCCGAACCATACTGGGAACCGGTTCGGGTTACCTGCGAATCGGTTCGAGATGTCTGATGCATGAATTTGTCCCTTAATGCTGATTGGTCCAAAGAGTCCTATTATGTAATAAACTCTTCTAAAACGTAGTTGTATCATTGTATTGACTTAGAAAACATAGTTTTGAGCAGTTTTTTGTGGAGAGAAAAGTAGGAGAATACCCTAGGAACATAGCTTTGATTTGGTGATTCAAGATTGATTAATTCCGGGTTTGATCTCTAGTTTTAATTCAACCTTCATTCTCTCTATTATTATTTTTTCATGTTATTCTTCTTGCACGATTCAGCTCGTTTATAAGTTTATAATAATTCCTTGCATGTTTTAATAAACTTCCATCATGATTTCTTTCACATGCAACTTAGTTAATTCATGCATAGTTAGGTTCAATATGTCTAGCTAAATTCTTTATGGTTGGGAAGCATGAACTCAACCTGATGTGATAGTTGCATGTGTATAAAATTAATCCTCTAAACTTAAGGATTTATCATGATCGTATCGCGTTGCGAACATAAGCATTGTAGATCTTTGAATCTCGTTTGCTCCAGGGTAATCGGGATGCTTTAGAATGAAATGCGAGTATAGTTATCGTGTCACCGCTTTACTCGTCCTCTGATTACATATGGTGCGGTCTTAAACCTCATATACGTAATTCCTGGGAGTACTAAAGTCTGGGTCTGATAAATCACTTAAATTTATGATTATTTTTATACCACCAATACACTAGGGTTGAGGGATTGTATTCTCATCCTGTTTTTCTCATCATATAGTCCAAGTTTTAATCCAATCATCATCAGTCTTATAGGTAATTTAGAGTAGTTGCATTCCATTCATTCCTGATTTCATTAATTAATCATTTTCAAAATTGCATTTAGTTTTATTTGTTTCAACATTCAAATCACTTTTTCCTTCTTTTTAGAGTCAAAGTTAGGTTAACCGTCTGTCCTTCTGTCGTCACAATTTTCTCGTCATGTTTCCCTGTGGAGACGATCCTGACTTACCGGGTTTATTACTAATGCGACAGGCTTGCACTTGAGCCAGATAAAATGCACTTTAGAGACACATTCTTAGTTGCGTCAATAGTGACATCACATGTCACTGCATGTACATATAATAATAAATCATAATTTCACCATTTATTTTTTGCATTTTAAATTACAAAGTATTATAACTCAGACCTGGGGTTACTCTATCTGCAAAATAACGAGACAAAATGAATCTAAATATCAGTAGTCAAGTATACACACACTATCATGTAGAGAATGAATCAAAGAGAATAAGATATACGGATCAATGGAGGCTTTCCCCAATCACGAGGGACCCTTACACCCCCTTCATGTATCTCTCCTTCTAGAAATTCCCAATACCCACTCAAATAGAAGGAGTTCGTCTTTCAATGGTGACTATAGGTTCGCAAAACATTTCACAACTTTACACTGTGGGTTACGAGGGCTCAAATAGTGGTACCAAGGAAAGTTGTCAGTTGAAACAACAGTATAAACGCATTGGAAGATATCCCCCATTATGTTCTCGGCATGGACAGAACTCCAAGTTATGATGGAATCGAATATTATCCTCTAAGAGTTAAAAGCTAGTTGGGCTGGTGCCACTCTAAGATATGATAGTATGTCTCGGATGCAAATGTGAAAAGACAGTCGAAACCCTAAACGAAACATAGCATCATATAAGGCAACATCAGAGGCATTTTTCAAATCGTATTCTCTTTCTTTATCAGCCGAAGATCATAGTAATTGAAGGTTTTATGCCATAGAATGTTGAAGACTATAAGATTTTATTTATTTAGTGGGAAACCTATAGAGACAAGATCAGTGGAGATCAAGGGTGTAAACTTCTTCATCATCACTAGTCTCCTCTTTAAAATCATGGTTTCCAGTGGAAATCTCCACAAATAAAGTATGCTATAATCTTACATCATTCTCCTCAAGATCCTTTGACTCTTGAGATTCAGGCTCTTTTTTAGAATCAGTGGCCTCAGAGTCAGAGGATGAAATATCCCCAGAGTCTGGGGGTGATGCAACCTTAAAGTCAGACATGAAAAAGTGCCTTAGAGGAAAAGGAAAAAGATTGAAAAGAGGTCGATGAATACATTGCATATGGTGAAGCATGATTTTATTCCTTAGTAACATTCCTAGGGGAAAAGGCTATAGTAATGGTCATGCCCGAATGACAACTCAACACACCATGCCTAAGTTAAAAGGGTGTACGTAGTAATCCTATTAACTTACAGAGGGTCAGCTCTTACATTTTAGAGACCCCCAACTCCTTCAGCTCCTGCCTTTAAAGGTGTAATACCCTGTATTTTTATGGCTTTTAAATTTATGGATTTATCAAATTTAATTAAGATAGATTAATTTAATATTAATCCGAAAATTTGCTTGAAATATTTACTAGCGTGATGAGAGTTAGTAATTATTGGAAAAATTGTTGATTAGTTAAATATTACTTATTTAGTAGAGTAATATGTAGAATTGAATTTATTAAAATTGTCACGAGGAAATAATATGACAATTATGGAAATTAAGTCAGGACGCCCATGTCTTGTGTTGAGACTAAATTATTATTATTATTATAAGTGAATAAATTATAAATCGCCTGTATGGTCATTTTGAGTGCGACAACATGTCTGAAAGGGTCGAGATAGTCAGAAAAGTGTACCCGGGGGTCTAGTTTGGGTCTCAGGGAATTTTTAGGTCTAATTGGCATCCCGGGAGGGTATTATAGTCATTTTGTATTTTGGGGTAATGAAATCCACGAATTTTCTAAGGATATATCAGCCTTTAGGAGTTGGCTTCTAGGGTTAACAAACACAAAATCAAAGAACGGCCATTAGAGAAGAAGTTGGAGAGCTTTCTAAGCAACTCAAGGCCAAAGACTCACCCGTTTGCACCGCCACCACCACCAAAACGTAGATCGCGTGACAAGGAACGCAACCATACCTCCTTTGTCCACAAATCAGAAACTCAAATTCCTGGCAAGTATCTATCTTGCTTTATTTTAGTTAATGTTTCAATCATGTAAGTTTAGGGTTGTTTAGAACATGTTTCATGGAGGAAACCAATAATTTTGAGACTTAAAATCATATGTTGTAAAGGAAGTAGACATATTCTGGACATCTAAATCACATGTAGAGGATAAGCCACGAATTTGTATGGATTTAGAAGCAAGTAATCTGGAAAATAATTGGAAGAATGGAATTTAAAGAAAAATTAGGGTTCTTGAAGTTTATGTCATTTTTACCCCATTAAATTGTTATACTTGATGAATTCATACATATTTTACGTAGAAAATCATATAGTTAGGTATACAGTACTTGTAGTAATGTTGTTTGGGAGTTTGGGGATCGTTAATGGAGATTTGGTTGAGGTTGGAGAGGTAAACCCGTAACTGGACAATAACAAGGTTCGTCATAACTGCTTGATCGATCGATCGATCAAGAACATCGATCGATCCCTCCTGGAAAACTGTGTATTTTCCATCTGTTTGTTTAATCCAATTAAAATGCATAGGAACCCTTGAGTAATATTGTTAAAACATAATGGGATATAGAGAAGACCAGTAGGTTCTAGGTATACCCCGTTGAGTGAAACTTAATGTAGGATGAGAGTTGGGGTTAACGAGGAGTTATTCATACGTATAAGAAATCATCTGCGCATTTAATAAAAGATCGAGATCATAAGGGAGTTAGACCAGAAGGTAAGTGAGAGTATGCCTACTGAAATTATATTTAGGAAGGTAGAATACTTCAATAAATGAGGAGTAAGTATGAATTAAATTATATATGAGAATAAAAGTGATGAAATCACTATGCGAGATAATCTAGTAAAATGTGTTAAGAACAAATAATTATAATTATGGGTCGTGGGAGCACCTAATTTTGAAATGTGAATATTTATATATATATATATATATATATATATATATATATATATATGACTGTGTAATTGTGCATATTATATATCTGTGAGAAAATCATGCCCGACCTACTTGCTATCATGGGGGTTTTTGCGTTGGGACAGTCTTATCTCGATTGGGCCTTTATAGGGGATATTGACTTATACCCTAGAACATAGGATTCCTTGGTACAGGCTATATGATTGATAGTCAGACGGTACTAAGATACGTGAGGGTATGTGCTGACATCTTAGCGACTTGGAACTATGTTTAGCCTCCATTTGTATGTGTTTTGTGTTAATACAGTTAGAGAGTGATTCTGAACTAGTATTTCCCTTAGTACGAGTGATACGGGGACTTGATAGTAGAGTATGTCAGCACCATAGATTTTATGGGGGGTGCTGATAGTATATGAAAACAAATTTCACAAATAGGATTAAACCTAGCAAGTCAACAATGAGGAATAATGTTACTAAATTTGACCACAATAATAATAATGCGCATTTCTCTCATATTTTAGTTGTTTTCAAGTTAACCCAATCCAAAAAAACAAAATATAGCCACTATTAGAAAAATACCTTTTTACTAAGGTTTTTAAATTCAATTTTATGACCGTTTTCATTGAACTGTCATAATAAATACTATTATTTCAGTATTATGACCCTTTTTGCATTTAAACAAATAATTATGACCCGCATATACTTAATGGGTCATATTAGTATGACATTTTATGACCGTAGTATTTTAACTGTCATATAATATATTTATTTGTTATGATATTTCTGTATAAATGGTAATATTAACTCTAATTTACAAAATTAATAATATTTTAAACAAACTTATTTAATTATTTATGACACTTTTAAATAAAAAAAAATAGTGCGCGGGAAATACAATTTTGTGATTAGAATCCTACCCACATCAAATTATAGAGCCACACTTTCCCCAGACACATTCTTCTACGATTAAGATGGAGCCACAACCCCACAACCCCCTCATCCCATGCATCTCATCTTCAACCCCCACATATTTGTAAAATTTTATGTCTTCAACAACCATGTTACTCCATTATCTAATTTAAGTGCTTGAATAGGAGTTTTTGTGTTCAAGGTTAATACCACTATATGTTTTTCTCATTTTTAATTCAAACATCAAGTTTAATTATGTATGCTCATTCTCTTAAAAGCGTCTCTTAATGACAGCTCCTCCTTGAATATAATGTATCTGAATCCCCTCGATCTGCTCATCTCACGGTCATCAATGATCTGAAAGTGCATCCAACAAAATATGGGTTACATATTGGTTTGATTAAATTTTATTTAAATATATGTATATCTTGTATGTATATAACTAAAATCTAAAATTGATCGGTCTTTGCCTTTTAATAAAAGCGAAAGATTAACGTACCTTTTCAGGTCAGTAAAAGTAACGTATAGAAGAGATGATAGTAACAGTAACAGATTAATAAGTAACAATAGAAGAGAGAAGATCGGCTCAGATAAGATGAAGCCGAATGATAAATCATTTAATTCCGGTGCATCTTTATCTCCTTTGAAATTTCAATCGATGGAACGATATGGAATCATAAATAATTTACCATAGTTTAGTTTCGAAAGTATGTTTTGTTCGGTATAACATGTTTGCATTGTTGTGGTTTATTTCTCTAAATTGAAGGTTAATTCCTATGCATCTTGTTGATGCAAAAAACTAAACTGGCCGAATTAATTAATCACAGATAAAAATGAATAAAAGAGACAAAGAATTTTTAAAGTGGTTCGACTACGAGAAGAGCCTATGTCCATTATTGGGTATTACCTTGGGCTTGTTCAATTGCCTCTTGTTCGTTTTTCATGTCCCTTGGGTGTAGGGTTTACAATGTATTTATAGCCCCTTGAGAGTGTACAAGAGTTGGAATATTAAAGGATGGAATTCCTTTATGACCTAGACATTTACATTTGTACATTGTTAATAATGTATACAACCATTAGCGATTTACTATCATTGTTGGTCGATCTTCCTCATGCTGGTCGGCATTCCTTGAGGAGGTCGATAACTCGATCTTACTGACTTAGATTAGTGCCCACGTGTTTATACATGAATGGTCCGCGTGGCAGGATAATTTTTGGTATCAATAGAAGCCCCCAATGTTTCATGCTTAAGATTTTTAACAAGAGTATGGAACATTTAGCTCTTAAAGTTGCTCGGGCAATAATTTTGAGGCTTGGTCTGTTACCGACTTCCCATACTCGTAAATTTAATGAGTTTAACTATCGGCATTTAATGAGGATGGTATTTTTGTAATTATCCACAACTTTAGGGAATAATTTTTGGGTAAATATGTCTTTTCTGTCTTTAGTTGCGAATAGTTCAATCGACGCTTCCTTTTAATCATTACCTTTCCAATTTTTGAGGCAACCTATAAATGCGGGAAAAGCCATGATCATCTCTTACCTCAAACTTTCTGAGTATTTTTTGTCGTTGTGTCTTCAAGCTCTCTCTCTCTCTTGTGCGATCGTTCTCTATTCTTCAATTCTTGCTGAATCCTTAAATTTTGTAAGAATCTTTTCCTTTCTCTTTTTCTTCTTCATCAATCATGGTTTATCCAGTTACTTTTGTTGATGAATTTAGAAGTGAATGGAATATCCCTTCATGGGTAGAACTAGAATATCCTAGTTTTCCCACTGATCTTTTTTCATTAGCTGAGGGTCACTGGTTTTCCTCCATTTTTAGTGTTGAATGTGGGTTTACTTTTCCCCCAAACCCATTATGTCTTGAATTTTGCCAATATTTTGATATCGTTCCAGCTAGAGTAGCCCCCCAATACCTGGATAATAGTTAATGGAGTATATAGATTAAACCAACTCCATGGGACTTATCTAGGGATCCCAAAAATTATGTTTTGTTACAAGTGGGAAACTAGTGATACTACTTTCTATTTGAAAACTAGGGTTGTGAACAAAGCATTAGTAGTTAACCTTCTTGACTCTATTAGAAATTACTTCGAGCATGGAGTAGTTGTTAAAAATTGACAATATACCCCTTTGACTGGAAATGCTAAGTACCAGGGACCTAGGTGCCCACCAAGTGGTAATGGGATAGGTTGCATTCGTTGATTTGTCTTTCTTTCAATATTCTGCTTACTGCTAATACTGATGTATACTTTGTTAACTTTAATTGCAATTGATCGAAAGGGAAAGTGTACGAAGGAGAGTGATATCAACCTTAGAGAGTTGAAGTTTATCTGGGGCATTCATCAGAAAGTTGGGGAAGAGCATACTAGATCAACCTCATACTTGTTGCAGTATAGTAACACCATCACCCCCTATGTTAATTGCCCAACTATAGTTTCACCCTCTCCTTTAATCAACCTTGACCAAGATCCCATCTCCATATCCTCTGCAACTGCATCTAGCAGTGGTGAACATGTTAGTATTTCCTCTTCTTTAGATTCAGACTTACCTCTTGTTGTTGCCATGGGGAAGATGACATTTCCCAATATTTTAGGTGACATGGCTGCTACTAGATCTTCCAAACAAGCTACTGATGGAGCCAAAAATAAAGAGGATGCTGGGAAGAAGACCCAATCCCATAAGGAGGATGCTGGGAAGAAGACCCCATCCAGTAAGGAGGATGCAAGGAAGAAGCTCCCAACTGAGAAAGTTGATGAAAGCCTCCTCAAGAGGCTGAAAATAGGACTCCCTTCTAGGCTGGTAGAAAGGTCTTTAATTAACACCGACTAATAAGAGTTGGTTTATTTATCTTCTTTTGGCTCCTCAGTGGCTCTTGGCCCTGGTTTATCCAGACAATTAACAAAGTCTGGTGCATTTCCAGACCATAGGGGTGTTGTAGCTTCACTTCCTCGATCAAAGAGTTTTGAAAGGGCTGATCAAAGCCTAGCTCTGGTAATTTCCTTTTCTTTCTTTATTTTCTTGATTTGATATTTTTTATATTAACTTACCTTGATTTCTTTTTGCAGTTTCTTATTGACTTCAACAATATATTGAATAAGAATGATGATTTCCGTTCTTCTTCTCATTAGGTTAAATAAGCTTTTGATTACCTTAAGAAGTCATTGCTCGACTCCCAACAGGCACTGGACAATGACTAGAAAAAATGGGAGGAGAAAATTAAACTTGCATAAGAAGATGCAACGACTACTCGGGGCCTGGTTGCTGGTTTGCAAAAAGACTTGGATGCTGAAAAAGCAAAGATCACCAAGTTGCAAAAGGATTTGGACGTAGAGAAGGCTCTGTTCGTTACTGAGAGGGCCAAAAGAGCTAAGGCTAGGGGGGTTAGCTTCAAAAAGGGATGGGACGAAGCCATTGGGGCTACTTCTTTAAAAATTTAATTTACAAAAAAGAAATGCCTTAATAATGGTTGGTCGGTAGCCTTGGTGGAGGTTGGCACCCCTTAAGATTATGAACTCTTCCTCAGACATGACCCAGGATCTCCTCCCAATATGGATAAAGAAATTGAATATGATGGGGGTTCAGGTGAATCCCTTATAGTGTTAGATTCTACCGACCAACACCAAGTTGTTGACTCTTCTACTCCTCCAACTATCAGCCATCCATCTCTGTTGCTCCTACTTTTACTTCTGTTGAGCCTGCTCCAGGCATGAAGAAGGTGTAGATCTGTCAGAGTAGCCTTTGTTTTTCTTTTCTTCTTCATTTGTAATATTTTTTTGCCGATGTGTATGTTCTTGACAATTTATCAATGAAAATAAATCTTCCCTCTCTTTTGCTTGTCTTTTCTCTATATTTTACACACTGTTGTTGATTGGATATTCCTCTTGCTCTTAATAGTTCATGGATAAAGTGGAACACTTCTGCTCAAATTAATTCGAGCTACTCAAGAGATGTAATAAAATTTTTAAAGAAGGTCATCTGTCTCTGACTGAGGAAGAGCTAATCAATTTTCTCAGGGAAGGTGTGTCTGAGCAAGCCAAGGAAGCCTAACTTCATTTGAAATGACTTCTTGATCGGGCAGTGGCTAATAATGTTACTACTAAGAAATGATTGAAGATCTGTAGAAGGATCATAAGTAGTTCAAGGCTCTTTTGCATGATGAATATGAGAACAAGTACAAGACCTTGAGTGAAGGTTGGGCCTTCAAATAGAAGTTGGAAAAATTTGATTCTCACTTTCGAAGGCATGAATTTTTACTCAACTATGAAGTGGAGGAATCCAAAGCCATTGCCAAACTATTAAAGGTGGGGGATAGTAATTTAATAGATGATCTAAATTCCTTGAAGTCTTCTTCTACTGCTGTTTCTACTACTGATGAAGGTTATTTTTATTGGAGGCTAACAATGCCAAGTTAATGGAAGAATTAGAGGCACTGAAAAATACCAAGTCTACATCTTCATCCCGAACAAGAATTAGACCTGGACGAGGCACTACAGATGAGGATAGGACTTAATGAACCCTTGTTAACCAAGCTTCCCAACTGAAAGCCAAAAACCAAGCCCTTAATGAGATGTCCCAGAAGCATCAAACTCAATTCGAGCAATTTGCCACTCAGTCTTCTCAGCTGCAAGCGAAGGATGGAGTGCAAAAGAAATTACATTTATCAAATCGAGAGGCTGGCCTTTTATTTTCATAAGAAACCTAGAGAGATATGGATGTAAGGGTATTATGAAGCTTCGAGGCATCTTGATGCTAGGTTTAAACAGGCCCAAAACGAAGGCTACAAAGGGGGTTGGACTAATTGTCTAATAGTACTAATGTAGAACAAAATATTCCTTTTTGGAAATGGTATGATCCTGGGTTGTTAGACCTTGAATCCCCTCCCTTTAGACTGGATGTTAACTGGACTCTCTCCAACACAATTCCCCAGGGACTAATTTTTAAATATCTAAGAGACTATGGGTTGCACGATGAGCTGGAAATCGTTCGACCTCCTTATTTGCTAGATTGGCCAAACAGCGCAACAATAGAATGCTTCAAAACTTTAATTTCATCAATCATCCTTATACTTTAGATGATCCTCCAATTGGCAAGGATCCAGTTTCCAAAGCTAAGGGGAAACGCCCTTTAGAATAATGTTATGTATTTATTTTGTAAACACATTTATGTAATGAAATAGAATGTATTTGATCAACTTATCTTGTTAATCATTGGATGTGATTATTTTCTTGATGTGAATGATTTCTTCTTTTTCATTGGTTCTATTGACACGCTTAGATTAAAATCTAAATTTAGTATTAATTACCAATGAATTCATAGGTTCTACTAGCATACTTAGATTAGAATCTAAATTTAGAGCTAGTTACCCATATGTCTCCAAAGGTTTTACTAACACACCTAAATTCTTATGTTTTTTGTATTAGTTACCAGTGGTACGACCAGGCATATGTGGAATATGTGCCTACATTCCTCTTGAGGAATCTTCGCAACGTTCCTCCTACACTTTTCCCAATAGGATAAATATCTTGTTTTATCCTTATACTTGTTGTGATGACCCAAATATGATTATGATAAACCATGTTTAAATCATGCTTACCGTATGGGATGGGGATAATGTGTTATTAGAACATATAATGTTAAGTTATTTTGTTTAGTCTAATTCTATTTTCATAACTTATGAAATATTGAATTAGTCATAAACACAAATTTGTGAAGTCTTCGGTAGGAATGTTCGAGTTCGGGACTAATTCAATATTGCATAAGTTATATGTATAACAAATGGATGAATTTCATTGGTTGTAAGGGGGAGGAATCTTGGCCGACTTAAGACCCTTTAAATGACCTCCTTCTTCAGCCAAACTCAGCCATTAGATATTTTGGCCTGAAGAGAGAGAAACGAGAAGTTTAAGAAGAGAAATGCGAGGAAAAGTTGGAGAAAAATCCATAGGAAATTATGAAAACATCCCTAAGGTAATTCTACCCATAAATCTTGTTATATTGTTGGAATTATTGATTTAAATGATATAAATAATCATTTTTTTACTAAACATCCGTGTATTGAGGTATACATATGGATAGATGTGGGTTTAAGCAAAGTTGAACGTGTAAATCATGTATATTGATTCGATTAGAAATCATATGTATTCAAACTCCTATATCTTTTTTTATATTTATTAAAATTGAATAATTCTAGTTGTATAACAAAATAGACTCATATATTTATAACATATCCAAAAATTATGTGAAAATTCAAAGAAATGAATCTTTGGTGATAGTTTGAAGTTCAGGTATAAAATCTGCCCCAAAGGTGTAAGTATGTACACCAGGTGTTCGATGTTTTGCGTGACATGGCAAATGAACCTTAAAAATTATGAAAATTTATTGTTCAATATGTTTATGGACGTTGGGTGAAATATCAAAGGAAGTTTTGATGCATAAAAATTATGAAAATTCTTCGAAGTTGACTGAACGATAAAAGAGTCTATAGGGAAGATTTGATTTGTAATAAAGAAATGGACACATCTTGCTCTAGGAAACTTGAAATGATGTGTTGTCTTTTATATTGGGAACCTTATATGACAAGAATTGGATTACCAAGAAGAAATTAAATAATGTTTGGGCTACGGATTGGATATGTTAAATATTTTAACATGAAATTGAATGAGACTTCATTTATGATAAATGATTAGAATGGGATGATATAATGCTTATGAATTCGGTTAAGGTTAAGTTATTCTTTGGATTGGTAATATACTAATGATGATACTAATATTTTAAGACTTTATAATGAAAAAGGGGGAAGAAGAACTAGTTGAAAAAGTGACAGAAAAATGCAAGGGAAAAACACATGAAGTGGCCAAGGTGAGTGTACTCACTGTAAAAAGATGTATTATACATGGCTATGGAGATGATTTGAATATCACTCATGGGTAAGATGTATTACACATGGTTATGGATAATATCTGAATATCACTCACTAGTAAGGTGTATTATACATGGTTACGGATATGATCAGAATAATATTGATTATGAATTTGTTCATTTCGGTTTACCAAAATGGGAGGTTACTCCCTGACCCGGAATGGGGGAGATTTGTTTATTAAAGACAAGGGGTTACTCCTCGACTAGGAATGGGGGAGAATTGTCTATTGCGGATAGGATATGTGAATCATTATTTGAATAAGTTGGCCATTCTTTATGAATGAGCCAGAAAAGTACATAATTGGTCATTCTTTATGAATGAGCTGGATAACTATATAATTGGTAATTCTTTAGGAATGAATCGGATAAGTAATACATAATTATGAATGGGTTGGATAAGTATACATAAATTACCACGTGGATATGATTTATTTCATTTAATTATATGCAATAGTTTAGTAGTGATGCATTCACTGGGCTATTTTGCTCATGGTTACTATGGTTATGTGTTTCAGGTAACGTGACGTCACTGCCAAATCTAGGAGGTTGGGTTGGGTTATCAAAGGATGCATAAAACCATAATTTTGGTCAAATGAAAAAGGGTTAATTTAATCCTACTTATCCTTTAAGCAAGTTTGAATAAGCATAATTACTTTAAAATTATGAAAGGTTCTAGTTTTATTACTTCATGTTAATAATTGAAAAAAGGATACTCGTGTTTATGGCTTGATTAAGGTAATTATAATTTGACTCACTATGACTTTCAAACTTAATTATAAGTAACTGGGTTGGGGTGTGTCACTTGTTGACCATCTTGAGGTCATAATAACCCATTTGGTATGCTATCGATCAAGTTTTTCTTCTGCCGAGCAACTTATTGCTCCACCTATTTTTTTTGTGGAGAAGACTCTTGTGCCGAGTAACATTTTGAAGTTTTTATGGAAACTTTCAAGCTTATTCAAGATTAAGTATATAGGTAGTGCATAGCACTAGTATTCCTAAAAATTTTAAAAAACATAAATTTGAGGAAAGATCATTTTATTAATACTAAAAATTCATATCGAACTTAGTAAAATTGATTATATCACTAGTAATATTTTCTAAGATGCTCAGCATGCCACAGATTATTAAATTCTTCTGCTTCCAAAGTCTCAATCCGGTAAGTTCCAAGTCTGATGATTGCTTAAATGTGATAGGGTCAATGCCAATTAGCCTCAAGTTTATTATTTTTCTGGAGCACCTTCTTCAGTACATAATCTTCTTCCTTTAAATTGGTTGGCTTCATCCTTTTATTATAAAATCGAGTTGTTCGTTGCTGGTAAGCTGCATTTCTAAGAGTAGCATCTTCTCGCACTTCTTCTAGCATATCCAAATCCAACCTTTGCATTAGATCACTCATAGGAGAGTTGAAATTTAAAAATCTATGGGATGTAAGATCCAACTCAGCAGGTATGACTACTTCAGTTCCAAATGCTAACATGTATGGGGATTCTCCTGTTGCAATCCTCGGGGTTATTCGGTATGCTGATAAAATAGAGTGTAGATCATTGATCCATTTTACCTTTGCATCATCAAGACTTTTCTTCAACCCATTTAGCAGAGTTCTATTTGTAACTTCAGTTGGCCCATTACTCTGAGGGTAACCTAGAGCGGAATGTAATTTTTGGATGTTGGACTGAGCACAATAAATTGCAAAATTCTCATTGTCAAACTGCATTCCGTGGTCTCTAATGAAGTCATAAGACAGCTCATATCTGCAAATGATGTTCTTCCAAATGAATTGGTAGACCATTTCATAAGGCATGTCTATCAATGGCTCTAGTTCAACCCACTTTGTAAAGTAGTCCACTGCAATAACCAAGTACTTGAATCTTCCTCGTGTGGTCAGCAATGGCCTGACAAAGTCTATTACCCATATGGAAAATGGCCAAGGTGAAGTGGTTGGGGTCACAGCAGCTTGTGAAGTATTGCGAATGCCGGAATACCTTTGGCACTTGGCACACTTTTTAACAAAAGTTGCACAATCCGCTCGCATAGTTGGCCATTAGTATCCTTACGCACTTATTCATTGTAGAAATGTTCTTCCTGCTATGTGAGCTCCATAAGATCCTTCATGTAGTTCTTGAATTAGGTCTGGAACCTCTGATGGATAAACGCAAGCTGTAACTTGATGATCAATCCTCTCCTGTACAAAACTCCTTTGTCTAGCACATATCTGGTAGCTTTATACTTTAAATTTTTGGCTTCAACTATATCTGCTGGTAAAGCCCCTTTTTCAATATATTCTCTGATGGGATCCATCCAATATGGCCCCATGTCTACAGCAATATAATTGATCATCAAATCTTCATCTATACTCCTATTGGCCAAAATCTCAATAGGAATAGTTTGTCAGAGTTCAACTCTGGTAGCTGACGCTAACCGAGCAAGAGCATCTGTTCGGGCATTTTCCACTCTTGGAATTCTATTCATCTGAACAGCCGATAATTTCATAATTAGATCCATTGCTTTGGACAGGTATCGGGCTGTCAATTCGCCTTTAGCTCCATACAAACATAATATTTGATTTAGTACCAATTTGGGAATCACTATGTGCCACAACTTGCTCGGCAATCAGTGATTGGGCTAAACTTAAGCTCAAAATGAGAGCTCCATATTCTGCTTTATTATTTGAGGCTCAAAACTGAAATCGCAAGGCATATTTATAACGCCCCATATTTTTAATGATTTTTAAAATAGGATTAATTAAAATTAATTGTGGGATAAATTGAACATTAATCCGGATTTAAATATTACTTGAGAATAAAGTAATATATGATTTATGATGAATATTACTTGGTGAGTAAAAGTAATATATAGCTATGACTTTACATATGATTATGATTTTATAAATTGTCGCGAGTAATGAATACAACAATTATGATAATTAAGTCGGGACGCACGTTTAAGTCGTGACGGGACTATATTTAATGAAATGAAAAGTAAAATAGTTTTATGTCATCCAAATAATCATTTTGACTGCACCGAAGTGTCTGTATGGGTTTAAAGAGTCAAAAGAGTATACTTGGGTGTTTGATTTGGGTCTCAGGACACTTTGGAACCGAATGGACACCTCGAAGGGGTATTTTAGTCATTTTACTTGGGAAGTGAATAGTATCCACGAAAATTGAAGATTATTTATAAGTCTAAAAAAAGGTGGTAGGTTCACAGTTTATTCACAAAACTTTGAAAGAAAGCTATTGAGCAAAGAGACGAACTTCTCTACGAGTGGAAGAGTTTTCTGGGGGAAACCAAGGGGCTAATAGACACCTTGCACCACCACCACCGGAGGTTGATCGGAAAAAGGAAGAAGGATTATGAGAACAATCTTCTCCAATAGTTTAGACCTACGAATTAGAGCCAAGTGATTAACTACTTCAAGTTGTAGCATGTATTTTGTCCATGTTAGGTTGTTTAGAAAAATTCTGAAAAGTTATATGAATAAAAATAATTTTTGATGAATTCTTGAAATGAGAATCATGAAGGATAAATCTCTTTTTGTATATATGGTTTAAACCAAAAAATTCAGGAATAATTTAGTGAAAGAAAATCTACGATTTATATGTTGTTCTTAGAGAAACAATAAAAGATGGATTTTCTAGAAATTAGGAGAAATAGCATGTTTAATTCAAACCTATTGATATTTTTGGTTGTTTAGTGATTGGAAATCATTTATCTGTATTGTTATATCATGTGGAATGAATTATCAGGGGTTTGGCATTTTAATGTAAAGATTTTGAGGATGATAAATGTTAAAACCCGTAGGTAATATATATACAGAATCTGGGCGATATCTGGTCGATCGATCGATCGACTGAAGAATATCAATTGATCAATCGACCAGGAACAGTCAATCAATCGACTCCCCCTAAAAATGTGATTTAACTCCTATTTAAATATTTGTTTGAATCCCAACTTTGAGAAATATTTGGTGATGATTAATTGAACAAATTGGGACTTAGAGGAGGGCAGTAAAGTATACTTTAAGACCCGAAAAATATTATTTTGTATGGATGGAATGGGGGAAATTAATAAGTATGAATTAAATTCGTAACGGTGAAAATATATATATATATATATATATATATGTTGGGATTTAAATCGAATATAGGAGGATTTAAGGTTAGGACCAGTAGTAAGAGAGTTATTATTACCAAAATAACCTTAGGCTTATATGGGATTAACCGTAATAGGTGGCATAAAAGGATTGAGATTGAATTAGGAGTTATCGAGAAATAAACCTAAATGAGGATTATTTTAATTCATAGAAATTCGGGTGTTGTGACGTCATGGACTTGTGGACGTGAGCAATTACCTACTGAATTTATATGAGAAATAAATGATTACCCTTCGAGTATTGAGAGAAGCTCGTGAATATAATTTAAGACGTAAAGTCATAATCTATAAATACGTAGGATATGTGAGATAAACATACTACATACGAAAATATTTATATGGGTTGTGCGTATGCCCTATTGTTAATATATATAGGTGGGGTGAATACCTATATTTTTTATATTGTGTGTATAACATACCTATGTTTCTTGCTATCGAGGTGGAGGTTTCGTGTTTTTCATGGTCTTATCTCGATTGGACCCATTTGGGGGAATTTATATTCATACACTGAGCATAGGAACTTGGTACATTTTATCATAATGAATGATAGTTTCGACGGTTGAATGGGAGCGTAGATATATGTGTGACCCATTTAACTAGGGAATATTCTCGCCTCCAATATTAGTGTTATGCAATTTATGGTTCAGAAGAGACATCGAACCAATTGTCCGTTATGCAGTGAGTGATGCATCGGGACATGATAACAAAGTATGCATGCACCGCAACTATGTCTGGGAGGATCCGTATTAGTATATATAATAGTGTGATAAATATATATACTCTGATATAATCTACTAGGTGAGAATTATAGATTAAACTATATATGGGGATGCAATCTAATTTTTGAAATTTGTAGAATATCATATATATACAATGAAGTAATCTACTATGTGAAATTGTAGATCAAAAATAAATAATGCAATTTGATTTAATTGGGTAAATGAATACTTAATTTTAAAGTTGTGGAAGCCTAGTTCATAATAAAGAGAAATGAATATATTTAATTATTACACGTATTATGTGGGGAATACGGGGAAATGGTATGGGATAGAATCTTAATTGAGAAAACTTAAATTGGGAGACAATAAGGTACGTTAGGCATGCACACTAGATGAGAGGTGAGAATTCTCAAGCGAGAGCCCGAGAATCTAACATGTACATAATACCTGCTTAATTTCATTTGTTAAGCACTTGCTATTTTTAAATTTTTTTTACAGTCAGGATCTGACTCGTTTTCTTGCATATTCTCTTTTTTATTGTATATTGTACACCAGGTATCCAGTATCAGGGATGTCGGCATAGAATATGGATATCTCGGCGGGTTGTAGCTACTAGTGGAGAGGCAGATTTATTTAGATGCTTCCATTCGGTTGATTCATATACCTATAGTATCTACTTTCATTTAGGGCATGTCACCCAGGATTCTAGTTATTTCATTTCTATTCTAGAGTTTGTAATTAGTTATGTTAGTACTGTTGATATCAGTTTTATTTGATGGTAATGAAATATTTTAACTGGAGAGTCATTCCAGTCACATTTATTCTTGTTCAGTTGTGATGTAATGTTGGCTATTATCACTATGCCTTGTGGAATGGTTTTTATTAAATTAAAAAATCGAAAAGTTCTTACACTTGCTTAATTATTTATTAGGTGAATTAATAAAGAAATTGTTTTTCGACAGTGATGCTAAGAATGAACCAACAGGATATTCTGATTTAATTTAATTTAATAAAGTACTGATCACCCAGTATTTAATTAGGCAGGGTGTCATAGGTGGTTTCAGAGCATCAGGTTCAAGTGTCCTTAGGATCTGTATGGCTTTCTACATTCCAGCATAACATTATTTAATGTAGAGCCCTATTATTGGGATGTTGTATTTCTCTGCGTATTATGACTTACGTGCTCCTTCCAGGAAATTTTATCAATGAAATTCTTACGAGCTCGATCGAGTATCGAGAACTAGCGAGTGTCATTCTAAGAATAGCATGAGGAGGACTCAGTCAAAGATTTCAAAAATTTTGGGAAATGGTGATTGTTGATGTAAAAAACTAGATTGCTCTAATTATTCAATCACAGATAAATAAATAAGACAGATATTTTTAAAGTGGTTCGGCTGGGAATAAAGCCTACGTCCACTGTTATGTTATTGCTGAGTGTTTGTGGAATTCTTGATTACAAGTTCTCTCAAGAAATTCCGGTCCCCTTGAATGAGGATGATACAAGGTATTTATAGCCTTTAGGCTGTACATGAAAGGTCCAATACATTAAATGATATACATATGAAAGGGTAATACATTTAATGCAGCGTGTGCGTCAAGAATATAATCATTCAATGAATATCTGAACTGTTGATTATCTGGCAATTAATGATACGACCGAGATGCAGCTCGGACCGCCATAGCTGTTCGCTGATCAGGAGTTCCTTGGAACATTAGAGTACCTCGGTGCGTTAGAGTTCCTCGGTGCGATAGAGTTCCTCGGTATGATAGAGTTCCTCGGTGTATTCTCGTTGCTCGGAAAGAAGCATGGTTGGTCAGGAAATGATCTTCCTCGCAGCTATTGTGCCACGTAGATTGACACGTGTCTTCGTATTATTCGTCCACATCAGCATATTAATTTTGGTATCAACAGAAGCCCCCAATGTTTCATATTTCGAATTTTGAGGAGTATGTAACATTCTTTCTCGGTATATGGCAATATTAAATGACCTTCCTGGGTTTCAGGAACATTGTATTCAAATTTCCTTCTTATTCCGCTGTTTTCCGCCTTTTTTATAAGCGCTTCGATCTTCGTGCAATTTTTGTCCTTTTAGCCGCCGGAAGTTCAGTAGTTTCTTTTTGGTAATCATTTCTTTCGCCGCTTCCCAATGCAAAGTATTTAAACTTCTTTGGTAACCATACCGTCGTCTACGTTTTCCATTTTCTGCATTCAAGCTTTCTATTCTCTTCTTCTCTCTTGTGCGTTCATCCTTGTTTCCGTTCATTGCCAACATACCTCCTTTCTTTCTGTAAGATATTCTTCCTTTCTTCTGTATCTCTTTTATTCAATATGGTTTATATTGTGGAGTCTGTTGAGAAATTCCGTTCTGATTTTTCCATTCCTTCGTGGGTAACTCTAGAGGTTCTTTCTGAGCCTTTAGATTACTTTTGATTGGCTGAGGGACATTGGTTCCCCAGTCTTTTTGTTGCTGAATGTGGTTTTTCCATTCCACCAAACCCATTATGTCTTCAGTTTTGTCAATATTTTGATCTTGTTCCTGCAAAAATAGCCCCCAATTCATGGAGAATAATTAATGAGGTGCACAAATTAAACCTAACTCATGGGACTCGTATTGGGATCCCTGAAATTATGTTTTGTTATAAATGGGCTATTCTAGATAATATTTATTATTTAAAAACTAGGTATCTGAATAGGGCTCTTGTAGTTAATCTCCCTGACTCAAATAGAGATTATTTTGAGCATGGGTTGATCATAAAAAATTGGCAACATGCGCCTTTAGCTGGGGATGAAGCGTACAACGGTCCCAGATGCCCCCCATATGGCAATGGGATAGGTTTATTTTTCATTTTATTTTACTTATAAAATTATGCTTTCATCATGTTTGATAAAATGTATGACCGATATTTCATTATGCATCTATTTGCAGTTGATAGCAAAAGAAAAACTCCAAAGGAATCAGAAGTGAATATTAAACATCTGAAACTTATCTGGGGTCTGCATAAGACGATTGCTGACGAGCATATTAGGTCTGCGTCATATTTGCTACAGTATAGGAGTTACACAACCTCTTATACTGCTCGCCCTGTTGAACCAGCTTCAACTCCAGAAGGTTCATCTTCAGATTCTCATATCCCTTTATCTCAAAGGATGGGCAAGAAAAGAGCTCCTCCTGCTCTATTTGATGAAATTTCTTCTGCTGTTGGAGCCAAGAAAGGCAAAAATGATGTCCCAGAAGGGACTAAAAAAGTAGATGCTGGGTCCTCCAAAGTTGCCGAGAAGCCCCCAGTGGCCCCGAGCAAGAAAAATGCTCCTGCAGATGTAATTACAATCTCCCCGACCAAGACCTCTCTGGTTGAAGGTTCTGACCACCCGTTGAAGAGATTGAGGAAATCATCCTCGGTTACTCCGGCTGAAACTGCCTCTTCTTTACCTGCTAGTGGTACTGATGTTCCAAACATCATTCTTCCAAGCTCTGCAATGAGCTCGATTGTACCCGAGATCCATGGTCTTGATGAAAGAATTCCTAGGGATACGCTGACATCCCTAGCTGCTCGTCACCTTGCTTCAGTAAGTTTCTCATACTTATGATTTCTCTTTCTTTCTCTAAAAGCTTGCATTTTGTATTGACTTTGCTCTTTCTCTCATCTTTCAGCTGGTGAATTGTTTTAATAACATTGTGAAGAAGGATGAGGCTATCAAAGTTTCAAGCTCCTCGTCCTGTGTAGATGATGCTTTTTTGGGTTTGACCCAGTCTTTGAAGAGATCTCGTCAACAGCATATTGACGAAAAAGCTGTTTGGGAGAAGAAATTAGCTTTGGTTGGGCTGAGAAGGTGAAAATGGCCGAAACCTCCAAGAATTTGGAGGAGAAAGTTAAAGTTTTGGAGGTTAAACATCAGGACTCTGATGATAAGTTGAAGAAGGCAGAGGAAGAATTATCTACTCTGCGAGATATCAAGGTCAAGAAAGAGGAATTGGAGGTGAAACTCTCCTCGGAGAGATTGAGGAGAAAGGTCGCAATCAAGAAACATTTCAGTGCTGGTTGGGAGAAAGGATGGGAGAGAGGGATAGCTGCAATGACATCCCAAGTCCAATATGGGAAGTCAAAATACTTCCATGAAGGCTGGGTAGCTGCTCTGCAAGAGCTAAAGGTCCAAGACGATTCTGATCTATTCCAACAACATCTCCCTGGTCCTCCTCCACCAATTGTGGAAGAAGAAGAAGATGAGCCTGCCTCAGATGCGTCTTCTATGGCTATGGGTGATCAAGTTTCTGCCTCTCAACCCTCTGCCACCGAGGACATTTCTTCCATGCCTCCTCCTCCCGAGAAGATTCCTACCGATCAAGCTGTTGTTACCACCGAGCAACCGAGCTCCTCGTCCCAGCCTCCCGAGAAAGTCTTGGGGGACAAGGAAAAGGTGTGAAGTTGTTCGGTATCATTTCTATATTTCCTTGTAATCGAACAATGTAACTTTTTTATGATCTAATAAAATATATCTTTGCTCATCTCTGTTGTTGATGATTTATATTTATTGATTGTTGTCTTTTTCTCATCTTTAGTTTGTTGCTAGAATGGAATTGATCTCTTCACATGATACCGAGCTGATGCAGCAATGTCACCAATACTATAAGGCTGGTCATACAGACCTTAGTACATCGGAAATTGCTGATATCCTTGGTCATGGTGCTTCAGAACAGGCTATTGAGGCTTATCGGTACTTGAAAAATTTACTCGACCGAGCTGTGGCCAACAATGTCGCTTATTATGACTTGATTGAAGAGCTGCATTGTTCCTTAGAGGATCTCCAAGGTCAGCACAATGAATCAATGGCTTCATTACACAAGGAATATGAAAATAGATATCAACAACTTTCTTCTGATACAGGTCATAAAAAGATCATTGCTGCATATGATATTAGGGAAAGGACCCTAAAAGGTGAAGTTGAAGCCTGCAGACAAATTGCCGAGATCCTGGAACAAGAAAATAATAATTTGCAGAAAAAATTGGCTCAATATGAATCTGCTGCTTCATTTTCTACTGCATTAATACCAGTTACTGATGAAGGCTTCTCGTTCTTAGAGGTCGAAAACGCCAAACTAAGGCAAGAGCTGGAGGACTTAAGAAGATCTGCCATTTCTGGAACTGCTCGGGGATGAGGAAGAGGTTCTCGGGGGCGAGGAAGAGTCCTCAGCCAAAATGTTGAAGAGGCTCGCACTCAGTCTACTCTGGAAACTCAAGCATTCCAGTTGAACATCAAAGATCGGGCCCTATCAGAAATGTCCAAGAAGAATTTATCCTTGGAGGATCAACTTACAGCGACGAAATCTGCTCTGCATAATAAGGATCTTTTTGCCAAAAGCCTTCATGAACAATTGGATAGATTAACCTTCCAATTCCATAAACAGCCAAGGGAATTCTGGATGGCAGGATACAATGAAGCCCTTGTTCACCTGGATGCTCGTATTGAACATGCCAACAACGAAGGTTACAAGCAAGGATGGTTGAATGCACTGGGTGTGTTAAAATTGGAGCAAGGGCATTTTTTATGGGACTATCATGCTCCATCATTATTAGACCTGCCTGTACCACCTTTCAAATTGGACATGGCATGGATCCCAGCTCGTTCCATTCCTCGCAGCCTAATTTCAAAATACCTTGGTGATTATAGCCTTCATTCCCAAGTTGAATTATCTCGTCCTGAGCATCTTTTGGATACACCTTCTGTTATGAACGTCAGAATGCTCAGAGATGTTAATTTCATCAATTCTCCCCTTTGCCTAGAAGACCCTTATGCCGGCGAGGAACCTGTTTCTAAAGCACAGGGCAAGAAACCAATAGAATAGTAATGTCAATGTAACAATTAGTACATTCTTGTATCCTGTAATCTTATTTTAAATTAATGAAAAGATTTTCATTTTCTGTTTGCCAATTTTGCTATTGTCTTGTGTTTATCAAACACCTTTATATTTGTACATATGTATCTATGTATCTGTTAAAAAGATAACAATATTGTGCTAACCAGCAACCAACTTAAAAAATTACAAGTATCAAGGTTGTTCAATCACTTAATAAAGTAAATTGTTCAAACTGTTACCAACCAACCAAGGTGGATAAATAATGTTTGTCGACCAACTACAGTTGATGGGTTTTTATCCCCGACCAGCTATACTTGGTTCAATATAAAAATGCATCCGACCAACTAAGATCAATAATTTGTCCTCGCCGACCAACTACAGTTATTGGGTTTTTATCCCCGACCAACTATACTTGGTGTATTTTTTGAATATTTTGTTCTTCAAAGAACTCTTTGTAATAATAATACCTCCCGACCAACATAAGTTGTAATATGAGAGTATATTTTTATCTTACCAACCGTAATTGATCACGCTGGTGTAGCTGGTGTACACCTTTTAACCAAAGGAATATTTTTGGCTCCTTAGAGCTGTCCTCCTAACCAAAGGAGGTTGGCTACTTATAGCACTTTTTGGCTCCTTAGAGCTGTCCTCCTAACCAAAGGAGGTTGGCTACTTATAGCACTTTTGCTCCGTAGAGCTGTCCTCCTAACCAAAGGAGGTTGGCTACTTATAGCACTTTTGCTCCGTAGAGCTGTCCTCCTAACCAAAGGAGGTTGGCTCCTTAGAGCACTTTTGTTGTGTAGTGTATTACACTAGTATTCCCCGAAAAACTTTCAACCAGAAAGAAAATGGCGAAACATCCTCGTTTTATTCATAATGAAAGAAATGCTTTACATTTGACATCATTGATAATACTTGCGCAGGTGTTCAGCATTCCATGCGTTCTTAAATTCCTCTCCTTCTAGAGTTGCTATTCTATAAGTTCCTGGTCGAACAACCTCTGTAACTCGGTAAGGTCCATGCCAGTTTGCTTCCAGTTTATTCTGCTTCTGAGTGACCTTCTTTAGCACATAATCCCCCTCTTTTAGATCACATTTCTTTACCCTTTTGTTGTAAAACAGAGCTGTTCGTTGTTGATAAGCAGCATTCCTAATGGCTACCTCTTCTCTGACTTCTTCGAGTATATCCAAATCCAGTCTTCTCATCAAATCACTGATCGGAGAATTGAAATTTAACACCCTGTGTGTTGGTAGGCCCAACTCGGCAGGTATCACAGCCTCACTTCCAAATGCTAGCATATATGGTGATTCTCCTGTTGCTGCTCGGGGAGTTGTTCGGTAAGCCCACAAAACTGACTGTAGCTCATTAATCCAATTTGCTTTAGCCTCACTTAACCTCTTCTTCAACCCATTTAGTAATGTTCTGTTCGTCACCTCAGTCTGTCCATTGCTTTGGGGATGGCCTGGTGCTGAATGAAACTTCAAGACGTTCGACTGATGACAATAGGCAGCAAATTCTTCATTATCAAATTGCGTTCCATGGTCTGTGATGAAAGCGTGGGGGAGACCATATCGACAAATGATATTCTTCCATATGAACTGATACACCTTCTCGTACGTCATATCAATTAGTGGTTCAGCTTCCACCCACTTAGTAAAATAGTCTACTGCCACGACGAGATACTTGAACCTTCCTCGGGTCGTCGGCAGTGGTCCAACCAGATCAATTCCCCACATGGCAAATGGCCAAGGTGATGTTATGGGTGTCAACAATGCCTGTGGAGTTCTTCGGATGGAGGAAAAACGTTGGCATTTGTCACACTTCTTAGCATAGGCTATACAATCAGCCCTCATCGTCGGCCAGTAGTATCCCTGTGTCATTACCCTTTGCAAAAGTGTCCGACCTGCTACATGAGCTCCACAAGATCCTTCATGAATTTCTTCAATCAATTCTTTGACTTCTGATGGATGCACACATCTCTGCAAACCTGCCATAATTCCTCGTCTATACAAAACACCATTAGTTAAAACATACCGAGCAACCTTATACTTCAATTTCTTGGCAGCTAGTTTGTCCTCCGGCAATTCTCCTTCTTCAATGTATGCTCTAATAGGATCCATCCAAGATGGTCCTAAATCAAGGGTAATAATCTTCACTGTCAGATTTTCTTCTATGCTCCGACTTTCTAATACTTCAATTGGTATTGTTCTTCGCAGCTCGGTACGCGTAGCTGACGCTAATCGGGCCAATGCGTCTGCTCTAGCATTCTCCATTCTCGGTATCCTCACCAATTGAATAGCATCAAATTCTGTCAATAACTCCATCACTTTTGCATGGTACTTCACCATTAACTCTCCCTTCACTGCATATATTCCCATCATTTGATTCACAATTAATTGAGAATCATTGAAAACAATTACTTGACGTGCCTCCATAACTTTCGCCAAATGAAAACCTGCTATCATAGCTTCATATTCAGCCTCATTATTGGAAGCTTTGAATTGGAATCTCAAGGCATACTCCATGTCAATATCATCTGGAGAGTTTAAAACAATCCCTGCTCCACAACCAGCCGTGCAAGATGATCCATCTACATATAATCTCCATGTATGTAACTCGTCTTCAAATTTCTTATCTGTTAGAGTTCCTCTGTGAAATATCATCTGTTTTCTTTCATCATCCCCGGGTATCCTTCGTTCCTCGTTGGTCATTTGTTCGCGCCCTTCTACCAACCGGAGTTGGTCGGGGTTTGAATATGATGATTTTTCTACATCCACAAGTCCTTTTACCAACCTTGGTTGGTCTGGATCTGTGTCTGTTGATCCTGTATCGTCCATAGGTAGGTCAGCAAGCACCTTTTGCTCCTCGGGGCTATCAGGGTATGTGAACTCTGCTATAAAATCTGCCACGGCTTGCCCCTTCAAGGATGATCTGGGTTCATACACAATATCATATTCACCGAGCTCTATTGCCCAGTACATCAATCTTCCTGATTTTTCTGGCTTGTGAAGGGCTTGTCTTAACGGCATGTCGGTATACACAATGATGGTATGGGCCTGGAAGTATGGCCTCATTCTTCTACTTGCTTCAATTAATGCCAGTGCCAATTTTTCCAGCTTTGGGTATCTGATTTCCGCACCTCGGAAAGCCTTGCTTGTGTAATAAATTGGCTTCTGGACTCCATTCTCCAATCTGATCAACGCCGAGCTAACTGCATTTTCTGATACTGCCAAATACAAGTACACCTTCTCTCCAGTTATTGGCCTAGACAACAATGGTGGGGCTCCCAAATACTTCTTCAAATCTTGAAAGGCTTTCTCACATTCATCAGTCCACTCAAAACTTTTTCGCAGTGTTTTGAAAAATGGGAGGCATTTATCAGTTGCTCGGGATATAAATCTGTTGAGTGCTGCAACCCGTCCGGTGAGACTCTGCACTTCTTTCCTCGTCGTCGGAGATCGCAGCCCTAAAAGAGCCTTGATCTTTTCTGGATTTGCCTCAATACCTCGTTGGTTGACGATGTATCCGAGGAACATTCCTTCTCGTACTCCAAAGGTACACTTCGTCGGGTTAAGCTTCATCTGGTATTTATCCAGTTGATCAAAAGTTTGACTCAAGTCAACCAAATGATCTGCAGCTCTCTTGCTTTTGGTGAGCATGTCGTCGACATAGACCTCCATATTGCGGCTGATTTGTTCGGTAAAAACCTTGTTCATCAATCGCTGATATGTTGCACCTGCATTTTTTAAACCAAAAGGCATAACATTATAACAATAAGTTCCCCTTGGGGTAATAAAAGAAGTACTTTCCCTATCTTCAGGTTTCATTTTGATCTGGTTGTAGCCAGAATAAGCATCCATGAAGCTGAGTAGCTCGTGTCCCGAGGTAGCATCTACTAGTTGATCAATTCTGGGCAATGGTAAATGATCTTTTGGACATGCCTTGTTGAGATCAGTAAAATCAACACACATTCTCCATTTGTTGTTCTTCTTCTTTACCATCACCACATTCGCCAACCAATCTGGATATTTCACATCTTCAATGAATTGGGCTTTCTGGAGTTTCTCGACCTCCTCTTGTATGGCCTGGTTCTTCTCGGGACTAAACACTCTTCTTCTTTGCTTCACAGGCTTGATCTCCTTATTCACGTTGAGCTCATGACATAAAAAGTTTGGATCTATACCTGGCATGTCTTCATGACTCCAAGCAAAAGTATTCTTCCTGCTTCTCAAGAAAGTTATCAACTCTTGTTTTATTGAAACATCCAACGACGATCCTATCTGAGTTACTCGTTCAGGATGCTCGTCGTCTAAGATAACAGTTTCTGTAGATTCCATCACCTGTCCTTTTACAAGTTGAGATTCATCCCTAGGGTCAAGAGTTTCAATTTCTGTGCCCTCCTCTACTTGATAAGTAGTAGTCTTTTTCCTTGATTCTTCAAGTTCCTCTTGCTCGGCAGACGAATAATAGCGTTCCCGAGCTACTTTTTGATCACCTTTCATAATTCCTACTCCAAAATTCGTTGGGAATTTCAAACACTGATGTACTGTAGATGGAACTGCTTCGAACTTCTTCAATCCAACTCTTCCCATGATGATGTTGTAGGCGGACTGCACATTCTTATCCATCACAAAAAAGCGTATTCTTTCTGTTCGACAAGCAGGCCAAGTTCCAATGAGTATATCCAACTTGATCGTCCCAAGTGGAAAAACTTTCTCGCCAGCAAAACCCAGAAGGGGTCTGTGATAAGGTTCCAATTGAGATAATTTTAAATTCATGCTATCAAAGCATGAATAGTACATGATGTCTGCCGAACTACCATTGTCTACTAACACCCTTGAAATGACCACATCCTTCATCCTCATTTTGATCACCAAAGGATCATCATGAGGGTAAAGAACACCTACCAGGTCGTTTTTTGAAAAACCAATCATTAGCTTCTCTTTGTTTACCTTCCTCGGACGATCATCCTCGGCCAGGTTTATTCGCTGAATGTATGAACAAGCTTGAGCCTCTTCGAGGTAAGCTTTTCTTTCTGCAGTAAGGTCTCCTCCTCCTGCATCTCCTCCTGTAATAACATTACAATCAAATGACCCAAACTGTATGGAAAATACCTCTCGTTCAGGTTTCCTTGGCTTCTTGGGAAGATCGGGGTCATCATCTGGATCCTCTTCATGGTCCCTCCTCTTTTTCTCCTCTGCACGACGAGGAGATCTAGATCTCTCTCTAATTCTATCATCATTCTTTCTTTCACCTCTGCGATCTACATACTTTGATAATTTTCCTCTTCGGATGAGTGTTTCAATCTCGTTCTGAAGGGCTATACAATTTTTGGTCATATGGCCATGATCTTTGTGAAACTCGCAATATTTGGCCTTATTCCTCAGGTCGGGATTTGTCTTCAGTTTCTCTGGCCACTTGATTTCCTCGTTATTCCTGATTTCTTCCAAAACATGATTAATACCCATTTTCAATGGAGTATAATTATCATACTTCTTTAGGACTTCCAACTTCATTCTGTTATTCCTGGAATGTTTGTCACCACCATTACCTTTCTGATCTTTCTTCTTAGAGTTGTCGACCTCCACTTTAACATCTTTATCCATATTCTTCTTCGCAGCCATAGCCTCCTCGGCATTCATGATTTTGGCCGCCTTTGCCATCAACTCCGACATATTTTTAGGTGGATCTTTGGCCAAAGTGTAGTACAGCTTGTTAGGCAATAAACCACTCATCAGAGAAGTGATTGCTGTCTTTTCTTCATAATCTATGACTTCCAACTTCTCGTTATTGAAACGAGTTATGTAATCTCTAGTACTTTCACCTGATTTTTGTCTAACACTTAGCAAGTGTGCTACTCGCTTTACCGGCTTTGCTCCAAAACAAAAATTGCCAATAAACAACTCGGCTAACTGAACAAAAGTTGAAATCTTACCCCGAGGAAGATTATTGTACCATATCTGTGCAGATCCGGTAAGAGTTCCCGAGAATGCTCTACACCTCATCTCGTCGGGGACAGCGTAGATATCTGCAGCAGCTTGGTATTGTTCTATATGAAGTACGGGATCTGTCTTTCCATCGTACTTGGGGGTCACTACAGGTGCTTTGAATTTTGACGGTGTAGGGAAATCCACAATGGCTTGCACAAAAGGTGTCCCTTGAACAAAAGTTCTCTGTAAGGGGTTCCTCGCCTTAGCCATTTCTCCCAGTCTATCCTCTAATCGTTGAATGGAACCTTTCCATGCTTCATTCCCTTCCTCGGGCCGCTTAGTCCGAGCAACTGATTGCTCTGACGTAGCTTCCTAAGATTTATCTCGACGAGTAGCTGGTCGTGATTGTGCTGATCCTTCTCTCAAACGTGATGGTGGTCGAACACTTCTCGATGGAGCTCTAGGTGGACTCATGTTTCTCCTTGGTCCTAACCGACTGAAAGGAGACTCCCTTCTTAATCTTTTCAAAGCGCTGGTTCTCTCCGGAGAAAGAGATATGGGTTGATTTGTATCTGTAGCCCGTATCGATGAAGTTCGCCCAGGTTGATAAGAAGAATCATTAGACTCCTCATTGCGATATGACCCAGTACGTCTAGATTGCGATTGCCCACGATCACTCCTATACCCTGAATAGGTAGGTTCACCGCCTTGAAGAGTTTGAATGAGTTGCCTCACAGATTCTTGCATGGCGGTTTGTCCTTGAGCCAGATTCGTCATAATTCCAGCCAGATCTGGGGATGCAGATGGATTTGGAAGATTTCCAGTATTTCCAACATTTCGATTACTGGATTCTGGATTATCTGCCATTGGTGATAAATGATTTTTATGAGAAACGATAATAACAGTCGTTTCCCACAGACGGCGCCAATCTGTTGATGTAAAAAACTAGATTGCTCTAATTATTCAATCACAGATAAATAAATAAGACAGATATTTTTAAAGTGGTTCGGCTGGGAATAAAGCCTACGTCCACTGTTATGTTATTGCTGAGTGTTTGTGGAATTCTTGATTACAAGTTCTCTCAAGAAATTCCGGTCCCCTTGAATGAGGATGATACAAGGTATTTATAGCCTTTAGGCTGTACATGAAAGGTCCAATACATTAAATGATATACATATGAAAGGGTAATACATTTAATGCAGCGTGTGCGTCAAGAATATAATCATTCAATGAATATCTGAACTGTTGATTATCTGGCAATTAATGATACGACCGAGATGCAGCTCGGACCGCCATAGTTGTTCGCTGATCAGGAGTTCCTCGGAACATTAGAGTACCTCGGTGCGTTAGAGTTCCTCGGTGCGATAGAGTTCCTCGGAACGTTAGAGTTCCTCGGTATGATAGAGTTCCTCGGTGTATTCTCGTTGCTCGGAAAGAAGCATGGTTGGTCGGGAAATGATCTTCCTCGCAGCTATTGTGCCACGTAGATTGACACGTGTCTTCGTATTATTCGTCCACATCAGCATATTAATTTTGGTATCAACAGTGATTGAGATAGAACTCGCCAAAATTGTTGTTCAGGTTGAGGACAATAAAGGAGTCATTTCGGAACTGTAGTTTCCCGAGCACCGTCATGGATGACTTTGTGTCATTATAAACTGACCCAACACTATGAGTGAAGGTTGAGAGAGTCGAAAGGACTTTTATGAAGGAAGAAATCCAAAGGAAATTATGTAGGGTGAAGTGTAATAACACCCTAGACTTGAAAATTTTGGGCAAAATTTTTGCTCATGGAGAAATCTAAAGTGATGAGAGATAGACATAACATATAAAGAAGCATGTGTGAAGCTAAAATGAAAATTTTGGATATGGTTCGATCGTGAAATTGTCCATTTTTTGTTTTAACCGGGATACGTATGGAACTTCAAAATTTATCTCATATGGGCAAGCAAGAAAACCCAACGCGAGAGAGAAGTCAACTTGTTTAACGAACTCCTTACCCAGTGACTAAGGGGTATATAGAAGATAATAAGAGTTCCTTATTGTGAAAGGACTCATGAATTAAATACTAAAGTGTGGGTGAGACATATGATGAAGCCGACTATGGCCACTGTCATCGAGGAATTTGTAGTCGCTTCCAGAAGAAAGGGAGCCCAGAGGGTTGAGAAAACCTAGTTGAAGGACAAAATTGAATTCAATGGTGATAGTTAAATATTACCGGAAGGTATACCCAGTAGGGGAACCTATTTAAATCCTTACTAAGCAGCAATGAACTCAGTCAAGACCAACGAGGTCGAAAATGTGTTCCATAGGAACAATGGAGCCAAAGGAACAACGGAGATAGCAATTGGGAGCTAAGACTGCCAAGTTCGAAGGAAGGACATTCCCAAATAGTCACTGGGACTAGTGATGGGAAAATGGCTAGAAAAATTTTCCTATTTGTAGAGAGTGTGGGACTACCAGTATTGAATGTGCCCACATTGAGAAGTGTGACCAAAAAGTTTGAGAATGGTAAACTATAGCAGTTAGGCATAATAACTGGAGAAGTGATATTTCCAGTGGAAGAATTGGGTCAAGAGAATTGGGCCCAAGAATTTACAACCCGAGAAGTGGTGGGTTTAGGTAGAGAATTGAGGCCTAGATATTTTGGACCAACATTTCAGAGATCGGCGTATAAGCCGCAGAGAAGAATAATTTACCCACTACGAGGAGGGGGAAACTATTGGATGAAATCCTAGATTAATAACAATTACAGATGCTCATGGTTCGTGTTGGCAGCTACGTGTTGGGACCCTACGATTAGGTGAAGATTGGTGAACTTTTGTTTCATCCTTGTGAGTAAAGGATTCATTCAAGTAATAGGGGTGTGTCACAATATATATACATGACTTGTTATTACCAAATTTTGTGTACGAGTCGAGTTTAGTGGGTACGTTAGTTTTTAACAGCCTGGTAACTAACGTATTTATCATGGATATCGAGACTTTTTAATGTCGCTCATGAGCGAGCTGGGTGAGCACTATGAGCATATTTTATCGTTATAATTTACTATTGCTTTGAGTTAGTATGTAGAGCCTATTATGGTAATGTGTAGTGATTAATTACCAAATGTTTGAACGATGGTAGATTGAGTAATAAGACTATCACACCGAATACTCCGGGTGAGTAATATTACTGTTGTGAGGTTCCACCTGAAGCAGGATCGGACCTATATATATGTATATTTATGAAAATTTCATGGTATCATAGACTTCAGTGAGTGTGTTGTCTAGTTATATGTAATTCTGGTGCACAATAATTTATCTAATGATGTGACTCAGGATACAATATGTTCTTTATCGAGAAATGAGATATAGCTCGTGATATATATAACGTCGTAACTTTGGGATAGTGAGAGTGCCATGTTTCTTGTGATTTCTATGTGACATAATTAGATTGATGTGTCAACATACGGAGAGTGTGGGAAGGTATATATTATGGACTGAGGGACTTACGGATCTCGATAATCGACTATGTTAGGTGGTAGTGTATCGGGGGGTTTCTCGTTTGGATTTATCTTTGTGAGACATCCCACGCATGAAACTAACAAACATCAGGAGTTGGACAGAAGTTTGTACGATAATTCATGGGATTCGTACCTTAGTTACTCTACATATAAGAGAATATAATGGAGAATTGATAATTCCACTATGATGTGAGAATATATTTCATTTATGCAATAATGAGATAGGCATAGGGTGTATGGGCGCCCTAGGTAATTGAATCTTGATTTTTTTCCCATTTGGGACGTATGGGATAAGGTAAACGAATATAGAAGTTGAGATATCAAGACTTGATGGTACGATCACGAGGATGGTATTGTATTAGGTAGTAGATTGTGATTGTCATGTGAATTCAACAACATTTAGCTGAATTTTATAGGGGGGAGGACTTGTGACACACGGTGAGGCAAAGTCACAGGGATGATGATTAGAGGTACATTCGGGTGGACATCAAATGTATTAGGTATGAATGACAGTGGTGATAGGAATTAATATTTGTTTTTCAATGAGTAACTTGTCTATTAGTAAATGGTGGACCCTCCGAAACCAGTTGGAGTTTCTTTAACCGTTAGGTATTCCTAAGGAGTAATGGGAGAGTATTCCCAAGGATTTTATCGCGAAGTGGGTTACAATCCTATATGAGTTATAGTGGATCGATTGACCGAAGTATCTCACGTTATGGTAGTTAGTACTGATCATAGTAGCTCATGTTATGGTAGTTAGGACTGATCATACTTCGGGACACTATACGAGATCTTTATAATCGAGACAGTGAGGTTACATGGGGTACCGTTTAATGTTGCATCTGATTGGGATGATATCTTTGTTCTTCAATTTTGGAAGAGTTTACATGAGGCTATAAGTGCCGAGTTGTAATTGGGTATGACCTATCATCCGTAGATGAATGGCAGACCAATCGAATTAATCAGATGTTGGGAGATAAGTTATATGTGTACCCTTAGATCTTAGGAGAGGACGGGAACAGTACCTTCCACTGGTGGAGTTTATGTGCAATAACTCGTATAAGTTCACTTTTGGGAATAGTATCAGTTGAGGTATGGCACGGTAAGCCTCGTTGCTCTCCTGCTTTTTAATTAAAGGTGAGGGATCAAGTACTATTGTAACAATCAGATAGTATTGATATTTAGAGTATATAATGTGTGCAAAATATATAGTGCACAAATAACCTATTTGTGTGCGATCGTCGTGAGCCGAGATCGTATGTATCTAAAGAACAATTAATATACTAAGGTGAAAATAGTATAAGACTAATATATGAAATAAGTTTAAGTAGTGAAACTTAAACGGTAAGGCTTGGGCAAGAACCGATGTGGTAGGGTAACCTAGAATTTAAAATGAACATATGTGAGGTGTTCATTATTCAAGGTATTTGATAGCGTACTGTATGGGCGGTACGAAGTAGTTTACTCGTGAGCGCGAGGATGTGATGCGCAACATATAGCCATGGTTGTTCTTATCTAGTACTTTTTTCGAATTTCGGGATGAAATTTCGTTGTAAAGTGGGAAATATGTAACACCCCGTATTTTTAATGATTTTTAAAATGGGATTAATTTAAATTAATTGTGGAATAAATTGAACATTAATTAGGATTTAAATATTACTTGGGAACAAAGTAATATGTAATTTATGATGAATATTACTTGGTGAGTAAAAGTAATATATATGTCTATGACTTTACATATGATTATGATTTTATAAATTATCACAAGTGGCGAATATGACAATTATGATAATTAAGTCGGGACGCACATGTAAGTCATGACGGGACTATATTTTAGTGAAATGAAAAGTAAATATTTTTATGTCATCCAAATGGTCGTTTTGACTACACCAAAGTGTCCGTAAGGGTTTAAATAATCAAAAAAGTCTACTTGGGTTTTTAATTTGGGTCTCGGGACACTTTGGAACCGAATGGACACCCCAAAGGGGTATTTTGGTCATTTTACTTGGGAAGTGAATAGTGCCATGAAAATTCAAGATTATGGATAAGTCTAAAAAATGTGGTAGGTTCATAGTTTATTCACAAAACTTAAAGAGAAAGTTATTGATGAGAGAGAGGGACTTCTCTAGGAGAGGAAGAGTTTTCTTGGAAAAAACAAGGGGCTAAAAGACACCTTGCACCACCACCACCGGATGTTGATCGGGAAAAGGAAGCAGGAGTATGAGAACAAGATTCTCCAATGGTTTAGACCTACGAATTACAGCCAAATGATTAACTACTGCAAGTTCTAGCGTGTATTTTGTCCATGTTAGGTTGTTTAAAAAAATTCTGAAAAGTTATATAAATAAAAATGATTTTTGATGAATTCTTGAAATGAGAACTATGAAGGATAAATCTCTTTTTGAATATATGGTTTAAACCACAAAATTTGGGAATCATTTGGTGAAAGAAAATCTGGGATTTATATGTTGTTCTTAGAGAAATAATAAAAGATGGATGGAAATTAGGAGAAATAACATGAATAATTCAAACCTATTGATATTTTTGGTTGTTTAATAATTGGAAATCTTTTATATGTATTGTTATATCATATAGAATGAATTATCAGGGGTTTGGGATTTTAATGTAGAGATTTTGAGGATGATAAATGTTAAAACCCGTAGGTAAAATATATCCAGAATCTGGGCGATATCTGGTTGATCGATCGATCGACTCAAGAATATCAATCGATTGACTGATTGATCAATCGAGCAGGAACAGTCGATCGATCAACTCCCCCTGTAAATGTGATTTAATTCCTATTTAAATATTTGTTTGAATCCCAACTTTGAGAAATATTTGGTGATGATTAATTGAACAAATTATGACTTAGAGGAGAGTAGTAAAGTATACTTAAGACCCGAAAAATATTATTTTGTACGGATTGAATGGGGGAAATTAATGAGTATGAATTAAATTCATTACGGTGGAAAAAAAAAAATATATATATATATATATAGGGATTTAAATTGAATAGAGGAGGATTTATGGTTAGGACCAGTAGTAAGAGAGTTATTATTACCGGAATAACCTTAGGCTTATGTGGAATTAACCCTAATACGTGAAATAAAAGGGTTGAGATTGAATTAGGAATTATCGAGAAATAAACCTAAATGAGGATGATTTTAATTCATAGAAATTCGGGTGATGTGATGGCATGGACTTATAGGATGTGAGCGATTACCTATTGAATTTATATGAGAAATAAATTGTAACAACCCGCGTAATTTTTGGGGTATTTTCGAAATAAATTTTGAGATAAATTATTTTTATTGCTCAAATATGTTGGTTATTAATTTTAAAGGCGAGAATCTCAAACGGATTCGAAACGGAGTTAAAACGGATTTTATATTAATTTTATAATTTTTGTCCCTTATAATTTTTTTAAGGGGAACTATCAGTTTTTCGAGGTGATTGATCGATCGATGCCTGGAAATCGATCGATCAATGCCTTCAGAAAACGTGCGCTACAAGAAGTTTTGAGAGTTTGCTTTGTTTCCAACTCTTTTGGTTTTGCCTTATAAAATAAGGTCGTGGGTGACCCTTTTTGGTACAAATTTTTGGTAGCAAACATGTTTTAAACTCCTCTCTTTTTATACAGAAACAAGCCCTTTAATTGATGCATTCAACCTTAGGTTTTTAGAGGTGTTCTTGGGGTTGTTTTGGGGTTAATCTTGAAGGAGTTTTTCATGATGTTTGAGGAATGATTTTTGATGGATTATTCTGTGAGTTTTCAGCAGATTGTTGTTGGTTCTTATTGGTGGTTTAAGGTATGGGGTTTCACACAATATGCTCCATAATCTCGCGAGTGTTTATTCCGTTGATTTCATGTTTAATTGAAATCCTATTTGAATTGATAAATTTTTGGAAATCTGAAAAAATAATTGTTGGAATTATTTTGATTCATGTGGTATTATTCATGTTGTTGTTGAGCATGTTGTCATGAGATTTTAATATGGCACGAACATTGGGCACCTGCCAAAATTCCTGCTTCCCGGAGCTATGACTTGATAAAGCATATGCGAATGGGGTGAGGCCTAGTGACCCGGTTAATGTGTTGTTAAGAAATTTGTTGATAAAATGCTATTGAGATTCGCATTTGATTTGAATATTCGTATTCGTATTGTTGTATTTTACTCACCGCTAATATTTTTTGAGCATCTTCCTGTCGTATTGTGTACTTCCCCATATTTTCTTTTAATGGCAGGTTAGCGTGGATTTTGGGCGCTTTGGTTTTGATTGGGATGATTTATTGCGTGGATTATTTGGGAAGAATTTTAATACAAGAGAGAAGATTGTACTATTTTGATGTATATAGCATTGGAGATTTGTATTTTATTTTCGAGTTAGTTGTATGTAATTAGAGAGATTTGTTGTATTTATTTGAAGAAATTGAGATTTTTAGTTCTCTTTTATTGTTGTGGGATTTAGATTTTATTCATGTGGTATTATTATTTGTGTTGGGCATGTTGTCATGAGATTTTAGTATGGCATTGAGGTTGGGCACCCGCCAATATTCCTTTTTCTGGATATGCTTAAAAATGCATAGGCGCGGTATGGTGGTGAGGCCTGGTGACCTGGTTAATGTATTGTTGAGAAATTATATTGATATAATTGCTTATGATATTTGTTGTTGATTTGAATATTTGTATTCGTATTGTAACGTTTTATTCACCGCTAATATTTGTTGAGCATCTTTCCTGTCGTATTGTGTACTTCCTCATATTTTCTTTTAGTGGCAGGTTATCGCGGATTTTGGGGTGCTTTGGACCAATTGGGATGATTTTTAGCGTGGGTGATTTGGGAAGAATTTTTAATGCAAGATGAGAAGACTTGTATTTATTTTGATGTATAGAGCATTTTGAGCTTTATTTTATTTCGAGTTAGATGTTGTAATTAATTCGAGAGATTTGTTGTATTTATTTGAAGAGAATTGAGATTAGTGGTTTTTATCATTGCGGGATTTGTTTTAGATGCTCTATACCTAGTTATTTATGGATTAGTATAGTTTTTATCGACAGTAGCGCTTCATTCGCTCTCCCCGTCCAGGCGGGGTGTTACATAATGGTAACATAGCTTAGGTATACGACGACCCTCGGGTCTTGGGTTTTGGGTCTATTGTATTTTTGTGGCCCGTATTTTGGAGATAGAAATTTTAGAGAATCGTTTCGCGTTAGGCATCTAGATTAGATGTGAGGAATTTATTTTTGGTGACCAGATTATTTTGGAGATTGTTGGCCTGATTTTTTAGAGTTAGGTATTCGACGAATTTCGAGGGTGAAATTCCATTGTTAATGGAGAAGTGTAACAACCCGCGTAATTTTTTGGGTATTTTCAAAATAAAGAGGAAAAATAAATTTTGAGATAAAATTATTTGTATTGCTCAAATATGTTGGTTATTATTTTTAAAGGAGATAATCTCAAATGGTTTCAAAAATGGAGTTAAAACGGATTTTATATTGATTTTATAATTTTTGTCCCTTATAATTTTTGTAAGGGGAACTGTCAATTTTTCAGGGTGATTGATCGATCGACGCCTAAGCATCGATCAATCGATGCCTTCAGAAAACGTGTGCTGCAAGCAGTTTTGAGAGTTTGTTTTATTTCCAACTCTTTTGGTTTTGCCTTATAAAATAAGGTCGTGGGTGACCCTTTTTGGTACAACGTTTTGGCAGCAAACATGTTTTAAATTCCTCTCTTTTTATACACAAACAAGCCCTTTAAATTATGCATTTAACCTTAGGTTTTTGGAGGTGTTCTTGGGGCTATTTTGAGGTTGATCTTGGAGGAGTTTTTGATGATGTTTGAGGACTGATTTTTGATGGATTATTTTATGAGTTCTGGGCAGATTGTTGTTGGTTCTTGTTGGTGGTTTAAGGTATGGGTTTTACATAATATTCTCCTTAATCTCGCGAATATTATTCCCATTGTTTTCTTGTGATTATTGACTCATATTTGAATTGATAAATTCATTTGGAAATCTATAAATATTTGTTGGAATCTAATTTTGATTCATGTGGTATTATTATATGTGTTGGGTATGTTGTCATGAGATTTTAATATGGCACTGAGGTTGGGCACCCGCCAATATTCTTTTTTTCGGATATGCTTAAAAATGCATAGGCGCGGTATGGTGGTGAGGCCTGGTGACTCGGTTAATGTGTTGTTGAGAAATTATATTGATATAATTATTTATGAGATTCGTTGTTGATTTGAATATTCGTATTCGTATTCGTATTGTGACGTTTTATTCACAGCTAATATTTATTGAGCATCTTTCTTGTTGTATTGTGTAATTCCCAATATTTTCTTTTAGTGACAGGTTAGCGCGAATTTTGGGGCGCTTTGGACCAATTGGGATGATTTTTAGTGTGGGTGATTTGGGAAGGATTTTTAATGCAAGATGAGAAGACTTGTATTTATTTTGATGTATAAAGCATTTGGAGATTTATTTTATTTCAAGTTATATGTTGTAATTAATTCGAGAGATTTGTTGTATTTATTTGAAAAGAATTGAGATTAGTGGTTTTTATTATTGCAGGATTTGTTTTAGATGCTCTATACCTAGTTATTTGTGGATTAGTATAGTTTTTATCGAAAGTAGCGCTCTGTTCGCTCTCCCCGTCCAGGCGGGGTGTTACATAAATGATTACCCTTCGAGTATTGAGAGAAGCTCGTGAATATAATTTAAGAAGTAAAGTCATAATCTGTAAATACGTAGGATATGTGAGATAAATATACTACATATGAAAATATTTATATGGGTTGTGTGTATGCCCTATTGTTAATATATATAGGTGGGATGAATACCTATATTTTTTATATTGTGTGTATAACATACCTACGTTGCTTGCTATCGAGGTGGAGGTTTCACGTTGTGCACGGTCTTATCTCGATTGGACCCATTTGGGGGTATTTAGATGCATACACTGAGCATAGTAACTTGGTACGTTCTATCGTAATGAATGATAGTTTTGACGGTTGAATGGGAGCGTAGGTATGTGCGTGACCCATTTAACAAGGTAATATGCTCCCCTCCAATATTTTTGTTATGTGATTTATGGTTCGGAAGAGACTCTAAACCAATTGTCCGTTTTGCAGTGAGTGACGCACCAGGACATGATATCAGAGTATGCATGCACCATAGTTGTGTCTAGGAGTTGTCATATTAGTATATATTAAAGTGTGATAAATATATATACTCTGATGTAATCTACTAGGCGAGAATTGTAGATTAAACTATATGGGGATGCAATCTACTGTGTGAAATTTGCAGATTAACATATATATACTATGAGGTAATCTAGTATTTGAAATTGTAGATCAAAAATGGATAATGAAATTTGATTTAATTAAGTAAGTGAATACTTAATCTTAAAGTTATGGAAGCCTAGTTCATAATAAAGAGATTTGAATATATTTAATTATTACACGTATTATGTGGAAAATACAGGGAAATGATATGGGATGGAATCTTAATTGAGAAACCTTAAATTGGTAGACAATAAGGTACGTTAGGCGTGCACACTGGATGAGAGGTGAGAATTCTAAGGAGAGAGCCTGAGAATCTAACATGTACATAATACCTGCTTAATTGCATTTGTTAAGCACTTGCTATTTTTAAAATCTTTTACAATCGGGCTCTGACCCGTTTCCTTACATATTCTCTTCTCTATTGTATATTGTACAATAGGTATCCAGTATGAGGGATGCCGGCATAGAATATGGATATCTCGACAGGTTATAGCATCTAGTGGAGAGGCAGATTTGTTTAGACGCTTCCATTCGGTTGATTCATATATCTGCAGTATCTACTTTCATTTAGGGCATGTCGCCCAGGATTATAGTTACTTCATTTCTATTCTAGAGTTTGTAATTAGTTATGTTAGTATGTTGATATCAATTTTATTTGATGGTAATGAAATATTTTAACTGGAGAGTCATTCCAGCCACATTTATTCTTGTTGAGTTGTGATGTAATGTTGGCTATTATCACTACGCTTTGTGGAATGGTTTTTATTAAATTAAAAGTGGAAAAGTTTTTACACTGGCTTAATTATTTATTAGGTGAATTAATAATGGAAAAAAAAATTCGACAGTGATGCTAAGAATGAACCAACTGGATATTCTAATTTAATTTAATAAAGGACTGATCACCCGATATTTAATTAGGTGGGGTGTCACATGTGGTATTAGAGCATCAGGTTATAGTGTCCTTTAGATGTGTACGGATTTTTACGTTCTAGCCTAGCGTTCTTTGATGTAGAGTCTTATTATTTGGATGTTGTATGTCTCTTTGTATTACGACTTACGTGCTCCTGCCAGGAAATATTATCGGTTAAATTCTTACGAGCTCGGTCGGGCATCGAGAACTAGTGAGGGTCATTCTAAGAACAGCAATGGGAGGACTCACTCAAAGATTTAGAGCATTTTAGGAAATGGTGATTGACATAGGACTCACCAAAATTATTGTGCAGATTGAGGACAATAAAGGAGTTCTCTAGGAATTTTAGTTTCCCAAGCACCGTCATGGATGATGTTTGTGTCGTTCCAAAGTGACCCAACACTATTAGTGAAGGTTGAGGGAGTGAGAAGGACTTTATTGAAGGAAAAAATCCAAAGGAAATTATGTAGGGTGAAGTGTAGTAACACCCAGGACTTGAAAATTTCGGGCGAAATTTGTTCTCATGAAGGAATCTAAAGGGATGAGAGATAGACATAACAATATCAATATTATTAGGAGTGTTAAGTAATACACCTACTCCACTACCTATTGCACAAGGTGATCCATTAACCTATAATTTCCATATTGGGAGATCGCCGTCAAATGCTTGGTTTGTCAAAATCCCATAGTGGAATGTTTTTCTCCTTACTTCCTCACACTTCTTAAACTTCTCATGTGTTTGGGGAGAGGAATCTGGCAGGTCTGCAATGGCTTCTTATGGTAAAAGTTCCTCAAGAGCTTAACTGTCAAGAACCTCTTTCACTTTATTTTCTACGGATCCTTGCTCGTCCTGCTGATTTTGTTGCTAGGGAACCCTTGGATAAATTAATTTAGCTATGAAATCTTCTACTTCTTAGCCTATTAGAGAACACCTTGGTTCATAGATAATATCATACTCTTCCAATTCCACTTCCCAATACAATTCTTCCTGATTTCTCTCGCTTGTGTAAAGCCTGCCTTAGTGGCATATCGGTGTATACTACTATCGTATAGGCTTGAAAATAAGGCTTCATGCGTCTAGACGCTTCAATCAACGCAAGTGATAAATTTTCTAAGCAAGGGTACCTTATTTCTGCTCCTCTTAAATCTTTACTGGTGCACTAAATAGGCTTTTGAATTCCATTCTCCTCTCCGATCAAAGTAGAGCTTATGGCTAATTCACAAACAGCTAAGTACATGTAAAATTTCTCCCCCATAATTGGTCGGGAAAGCAGTGGAGGTGACCCCAAATACTTCTTCAACTCTAGAAAAGCTTTCATACTTTTTTTGTTCCATTCAAAACTCTTTCTGAGTACTTTGAAAAATGGTAGGCACTTGTCTGTAGCTCGGGCCATAAATCTGTTTAGAGCTACTACTCGGTCGGTTAGCCTTTGCACATCCTTTTTGCAAGTAGGGGACTGCATCTCAATTAATGACTTAATCTTGTCTAGGTTTGCTTCAATTCCCCTCTAATTTACTATATACCTGAGGAACATTCCTTCATATACTCCAAAGACGCATTTGGACGGGTTTAATCTCATTTGCTTCTTCTCAAGTTGATCAAAAGTCTGGCCGAGGTCGACAATACGGTCAGACATTTTTTTTTTCTCTTTGTAAGCATATCATCCACGTATATTTCCATATTTTTGCCTATTTTATCCTCAAATCCCTTGTTCACCAACCTTTGATACGTAGCACCTGTATTTTTCAAACCATAAGGCATAACATTATTACAGTAAGTTCTTAGGGGAGTAATGAAAGAAGTGTATTCCCAATCTTCAGGCTTCATTTTAATCTGGTTATAACCAGAATAAGCATCCATAAAACTAAGTAACTCATGTCTTGAGGTAGCATCCACAAGCTGATCTATTCGGGGCAAAGGAAAGTGATCCTTTGGGCGTGATTTGTTAAGATCTGTGAAGTCTACGCACATCCTCCACTTGTTATTTTTCTTTTTGACCATAACTATAATGGCCAACCAATCTGGATATTTCACCTCATTAATAAAATCTGCTTTCTGAAGCTTTTTAACTTCCTCTTATATGGCTTGGTTCTTCTTGGGGATGAACACTCTTCGTCTTTGCTTTAATGGCTTGGTTTCTTTATTCACGTTGAGCTCGTGGCAAAGAAAGTTACAATCAATTCATAGCATATCTTCGTGACTCCAGGTGAACACGTGTTTTCTCTGTCTAAGGAAGCTCACTAGTTCCTATTTAAGAACAGGATCCATCATTGTTTCAACTTGAGTGGTGCGCTCTGGTTTGTAGTCATCTAACATAACACTTTTCGTTGCCTCCACAATCTGTCCTTTACTATATATGTCTCCTCCTTTAGATATAAGGTTTCAACCTCAGATTCTTCATCAAGTTCAGAGGTATCCACTTGGTAAGTGGTGGTTTTCCTCTTTATTTCTTCCAAATTTTCCTGCTCGACAAATGAGTAGTATCATTCCCGAGCTACTTTCTAATCACCCTTCACAATTCCTATGCTAAATTTGGTTGGGAATTTCAAGCATTGATGAATAGTAAAGGGCACTCCCTCAAACTTCTTTAGCCCAACTCTTCCCATAATTATATTGTAAGCTGAATGGACATTTTTATCCATTACGAAGAAACGGATTTTCTCTATTCGCCTGGTTGGCCACATTCCAATCATCACTTTCATTTTAATGGTTCCCAAAGGGGAGATTTTCTCACCTCTAAAACCTATTAGTGGTCGATGATAGGGCTCTAACTGGCTGAGCTTAAAGTTAAAGTTGCTGAAATAAGGATAGAACATGATATCTGGCGAGCTACCATTATCTACTAACATTCTAGAGACAATGACATCTTACTTTTTTATTTTAATTACCATAGGATCGTCATGGGGGTACAGTACTCCTGGTAGTTCCTTTTTAAAAAAAACTATTACCGACTTGTCTTTATTAACCTTCCTTGGTATGTCTTCCTCGATAAGATTAATCCTCTGTATGTACGAGCAAGCTTGAGCCTCATTGAGGTAAATTTTTCACTCTCCTGTATGATCTCCACCTCCTGTGTCTACACCTGTAATCATTTGGCAATCAAAAGCACCAAAACTGACTATGAATTCCTTGCATTTCTATCGTCGGGGATTTTTGGCTAAGTCAAGATCATCATCTTGGTCATCCTCATGGGCTCTTTTCTTTTCCTCTAGAGGTCTGTATGGATATTTTGATCTGTGTTGAGCTCCCTCATTATTTGTCGATCAATAAACTGATTCAATTTTCCTCTTCGGATGAGAGTTTTAATCTCATTTTGAAGGGCAATGCAATGATCCGTCGTGTGACCATGGCCTCTATGGAACTCATAGTACTTAGTTTTGTCCCTTTTGGTAGGGGAACTCCTCAACTTATTAGGCAAATGGACATCTTTGTTGTGTTTGATCACCTTTAAGACATGATGAATTCCCATGGTTAGTGGAGTGTAATTTTTATACTTTTTTAGCTTCACTATAATTCATTTCTTCTTTGACTCCTTGTGTTCCTTGGAATCTTTGTAGTCCTTCTTATCATTTTTACCATCAGCATTCACTTTCGAGCTCCGCTTGGCTACCATTGCTTCCTCGGTATTCATAATTTTTAATTCTACCGTGGTCTTTGGGGGATCTTTAGCAAGTGTATAATAAAGCTTCTCGGGGAGCAATCCACTCATAAGGGTTATTATAGCAGTTTTCTCCTCATAATCCACAACCTCCAGCTTCTCGTTATTGAAATGAGTGATGTAGTGTCTAGTGCTCTCTCCTTCATTTTTTCATACACTAAGCAAATGTGCTACCCTTTTTACAGGCTTGGTTCCAAAATAAAAGTTGGCAATAAATAGCTCGGCCAACTGCTTAAAGCTGGAAATCTATCCCCGAGGGAGGCTATTGTACTAGATTTGGGTAGATCTAGTAATTTTTTTAGAGAATGCTCTACACCTCATTTCATTGAGAACTGCATAAATATGAGTACCTGCATGGTATTTCTCTATATGGAGGACTGAGTCAATTTTCCCATCATATTTGGGTGTAACCACTGGTGCTTTGAACTTTGATGGGGTACGAAAATCCATAAGTTCTTGTACAAAGGGAGATCCTTTTACAAAGCTTCTTTATAGTGGATTTTTGGCCTTAGCCATCTCTCCTAGCCTGTTTTCCAATCTCTTGATAGAACCTTTCCAAGCATTATTACCAGTATCAGACCTATGCGTTATTGCTCTGTTGTTTGCTGAACTCTCCTCTTAGGATTGTTTCTTGGTCTAAGCATTATATCGGGCGTCTAATCTTGACTGGGCAGAGCCTTCCCTTCAATCATTTGGTCGTCGAATGTTTCCTGACATTTCCCTAGGAACATTTTTGTTAAACATGGGTCCCAAACGATCAAAAGGAGAAGCCCGTCTTAGCCTTTCTAAAGCGCTTAGCCTCTCTGGAGAGTAGGAGTATGTATTGAAGGATTCTGACACCCTGGATAGGGAATTTAACCCTAGGCGATAGGATGTATCCCCTGTAATTCTTGACTAACTTCACCTGCCACCTCTTGGTGGTACAGGGGAAAATTTCCATAGGCAGACACAGCAGGTTCTCCTGCTTGAAGAGTTTGAGCGAGTTGCCTAATAGTTTCCTGCATAGCCTCTTACAAGGCTAGACAGAATTCTAGTTAATTCATTCATTATTAGTGGGGCAGAAAGGAAAAGCGAAATCCATGTGTTCCTTAGACTTGATTCAGGAATATCATCCATTTAGGTGTTTGAATGTATGAGAACGATTTAAAAATACGTTTCCACAGACAGTGCCAATCTGTTGATGCAAAAAACTAGATTGTCCTAATTAATTGATCACAGATAAAAATTAATAAAAGAGACAAAGAATTTTTAAAGTGGTTCAGCTAAGATAAGAGCCTACGTCCACTGTTGTATATTGCCTTGGGATTGTTCAATTACCTCTTGTCTCGTTTTTCATGTCCCTTGGGTGTAGGGTTTACAATGTATTTATATCACCTTAAAAGTTTACAAGAGTTGGAATATTAAAGGATGCAATGCCTTTATAACGTAGACATTTACATTTGTACACTGTTAATAATGTATACAAATATTAGCGATTTACTATCATTGTTGGTCGGTCTTCGTGGTGTTGGTAAGTCTTCCTCATGCTGGTCGGCATTCCTTGAGGAGGTCGGTAACTCGCTCTTGCTGACTTGGATTAGTGCCCACGTGTTTATACATGAATTGTCCATGTGGTAGGAAAATTTTTGGTATCAACACATCTAATTACCATTTGTAATTTCAATGAATCAAATGCACATGACGTGTTGTATAAATGTCGATCTGTGACTCGGCACATGACATGTTTTGTTGTACGACAACTATTGACATACATTATATATTGATAAATTTCGTATATGTAAGAGAACTAGTGACATAAATTATATATTGATAATTAGAATATTGGTAGATGATTTATGTGAATTAGTTTATACCATCTTTAAACTGATTCTGATAATTAGTAGTTTATACACTCATTTATTCCCTTTGAAAATTTGTAGGATCTTACTAAAATTTATGCGAGGAGTTTGTATTGTGAATCCGAGATTGAAGGAGTTTTGAATTTTTTTAAGAGGTAAGTTAAATTGATTAATGTTTTATTGTTATCAACTGTGAATCTTCTTAGTATATGTGTTTATTATTATTAAATCTACTATTTTTTACGTTTGAGAAATTTCCCCTGAGATTGAAAATTGATGCTATAGCAGTGGCAAAAAAGTTTAATTCAAATATTTAGTGGTTTAGTTTAACCACTTTTTTTGTTGTTTTAATATAATGCGAACTTGAAATCTCCATTATGATCAACAACCATTTACACAAATCATTGTAAGAAATTTCAATAAATTTCAAACACGAAATACCTTTTGGTCAGTCCCCTTGTAAATTGTATATATATTTTAATTTAGAAACCAGTGTTTTATTCATACATTCGTCGCCTACAGTACCTCTTTAAACAACATAATGATTTCAAAGTGAATATAAAAAAAATTATAAAACAATAAACCTTGACGCATATACTTTTATTACCTTCAATATTGGAAGTTCCAAATTAGATTTTGTTTAACAAAGTGAGTTATATTATCGAGTCAAATGAATATGCAATATGTTTGTCTCCAGTTCATAAAATTATAGCAATTGAAAATGTAACAATTGAGAACGAACACTAGCTTATCCGCATGATATTGAATATAAAAAAGCATAGATGTATGTTTAAACCTATGAATAATACTGAGAAAGTGTGAATGACTAGAAAAATAGTGTCACCAACTATGTCACTGTATAAATACTTTCCAGTGGAGTGTAAATATATATAGTCGTAGTAAAAGTCAACATAAATCATACATTCATCGCCTACAGTACCTGTAATGATTTCAAAGAGACTATAAAGAAATTATAAAACAATAAACCTTTATGCATAAACTTTAATTAACTTTAATACTGGCAGTTGAAAATTTGATTTTGTTTCACAAAGTGAGTTATATTATTGAGTGAAATAAATATGCAATTTTTGCATCAAGTTCTTAAAATTATGTCGATTGAAAATGTAAGATTTGAGAGCGAATACTACCTTCTCCACATGATATAGAATATAAAAAAGCATAGAGGTATGTTTATATCTAGGAACAATACTGAGACAGTGTAAATGAATAAGAAAAATAGTGTCACCAATTGTGTCATTGTGTAATTACTCTTCATTTTAGGGTTGGCTTGTACATAATTAAGGATGTGTGTAGTTGATAAAGTTAATTTATGAATATGCTGGGAAGTGGTATGTGAGTTTGTTTAGTTATATAGTGTCAAAATGCAATTTGTTCCATTAACACATACAAGTTATTGAATGTCCTCTGCAGCCGCCACCTTATGGTAGACGCTCAATAAAAATGCAGCTTCAGTAAAATAGACAAATTTTTACCATAGGTAATGTATCAGTCGAGTTATTAGATGTTACTTTAAAATGTGGCTATTTTCATTTGAATACATGAAATAAGATCGACGAGTGAATACTAACAAATTTCAATTCTCCAAATCAATGAAGTTCAAAGAAAATTTAGATTGCAATGGTAGCTGATTCTAATAAATGTCGGTGGTAGTTCCTATTCAAAGGAGATATATGAATTTGGTGAGAGTAGTTCTTTTAAAAAAAAAGTTGCCTTATTGGCTTCGAGAAGCAGTATGCGCTCACGCAAGATCATTCGATCCTGGATTGCCCCCTACCATTCTAGATCCAAACCCATGTCAGAGTTTTAAGATGTAGCAGAAGTCACATTTGGGTTCACAATCAACTGTTGGAACTTCGTGCCTTCCTCGAGTCGAGACCAACTTCAATCTAAACATGATAAATCCACCATATCCTCACATTTCAATTGCTTCCCATTCGTCTTCTTGACGCATGAAAAGTATCCTTATCACATTTTGTGAGGAAAATTTAATAGGAGAGAGTGAGGAAACTAGAATTTTTTATAAAAACACATATAATCTGGATGGATCCATGTTTGGTGGTTAAGTGTTTAAGAGGATTGTCCTTATGTTCCATTGTTATTGTACACATTGTCCTTGTGTATCATTGCCTTTCTTACACTACCATTAACTTCAAGTACGGGTTGATAATTAATGCGCAAGGTGATATTTATTATCCGATTGTCATCTCCGACCAATGGCTAAAGTTTTACTTTGAATTGGCATGTAATTTAAGCTATGAATTATAGGTAATAAATAAGCAATTAACTCTTACTTTGTGTTGAGGAGAACACAATCATATAACTACACACAACTGATTCTTACTTTAGCATGTAATTCAAACTATGAATTATAGGTAATAACAAAGCCCCGGAGGGTAGAGGAGAGCCATGAGATTGTCTAGAATCATCCTTTATACCACTTTGTATTTGAAGTTGATATGCTCCACAAGGAAGATTTGCAGAATTATACTCATCTACCAGACCTAAACAATGCCAAAACTGGCTAATATTGGCAAACAATACAAACCATAATAAACGGAGGCCAAAGGCCAAATATCACATTTTTTTACCAATCACAGACTTATGTAATGGAATTCTAGCCTAAGAGGCAATCATGAACAATTAGGGCCATTTAAATTTGCAGTAAAGACTATACCTGGAGTTGAAGGAGGAATAATTCCCTGCAATGTTCATGAAACCCATGCTACTATTTCCTTATTCCCATCAAGGTGGTACCCTTTAATGGCAGCAAAAGATCAGCCAAAGGCAATGGCTTCCTATGTAAAGTGGTAAATTTACTGTTATATAGTAATTATTTTTTCTGAAAAATAAATTACTAAATATAGAACGACAAGAGGCATACATTGAGAGCAACAATGGCACAAATCAATCTAATATGTGTGGCTTATACAACATGTGGACCACTGAGTTATAGTTGATGAACTGAACTTGGATTTAATCCTCCTAAGATATGTTTAACAATTTTGAGTTCATTTTCATCGACTTTGGTGAGGTAGACTATCAAGGTGGATAAAATCACAGACACAAGAGGACCAATATCCGACAACCAAAAGAGTTTTTTGTTCTTTTGACCCTGTACATCAAACAGGGTTATCGTTAATTAATTGATTAGAAAATATAGATTTAAATTCAAATAATGAAAGAAAGAAACTACTTACAATAAACTTGGTAATTAGGATGAAGATAAGGAATGAGCAACCGAGGACAAAATTCAGAGGATACCACTGTTATACAAAGCATAAGGAGGGAAGAGAAAAAGTTCAGAGAGGCTTTAATAAAATGTGAATTATAGAGCAAATTAACAAATTATTTGTAATCTATTGGAAAAAATATAAATAGTTACAACTGTGTATTTTACTGCAAATATATACGTAGAACACTGTTAAACATATTGGTAAAATTTATTGGAAAAGTCTTAGGGAATTTGTGGATTAAAATAGTTTCAGGATTTTTTTTCACTTTTACCTAATTTGTTTTATAATTCATAATATGTCAAATATAAATAATCTCAAACGCAAACTACTCACACGTGTATTTCCTCCTAGAAAAACTCACGGAATGGGGAAACGATCTAGAAACAGCATCTTCGGCTTTGGTGGTGAAAAGACTAATCCTAAATAAGCCCTTCATCTGTTGAAGACCAATTATAATGGATGGTCCTCCCATGAATCCAATAATGGCATCATGCGAGAGAAGTACAACTCAATCACATATGCTTTGAATATGACTTAATTATCTTCAATACTGATTACCCCCAATTTGTGTATTGTATCAAGTTGGCTTTGAATGAATTTGCAACATTATCTGGCCTAAATTTAAATGTTAGAAAGAGTAACTTGTACTGCTCTTGTATATCTAACAATGATAACCTGCTTATGTGAAATAGCTTTGGATTCATATTAGAAAAGTCTCCATTCATTACTTCAATGATATTATTTTATATTATATCATTACTTCTATGATGTTATCTTTTTGTTGTTTAGAACCTTTCGTTGATGTTAGTTAATTGTAGGAATATTGTGAGGAGCTATTATTAATCCGTTATACAGTGTCATTTAGATGTTTATATGCCTACTTTAAAAAATAATTGACATTAATATTTTATAAGTTTGGTTGCAATTGCATTGTAGACATGGACCCAATAGAGGAACACGACATACTTAACTTGGAGCCTTCAGAAGACAATTATAATAACACAAGAAAAGTTAGAGGTATTATTGTCTGTCAACAGCTAACCAAAATAGAAAACGGCAAAAGAGTTCAACTTGATTACAACATATCTAGGAAGCCCTCTGGTAAAAAAAATACTTGATTTTACGAGTTATAGAGGAGTCATAGTTAAGACGATGATTCCAATACATTATGGATCTTGGAAGAAAGTGCATGTTCATTTGAAAGAAAATTTATGGAAAGCTTTGCAAGTAAGTATTTGATTTCTCCCATGTGACTTATATATAAAACTAATGGTGACCCGTGCAATGCACGGGCTTGTGTTAAGTGTTTACAATTGTTAAACTTGTCATTATTAAGTATGAACTTATAATGGATTACTAGACAATTCTAATATCAATCATATCTCAAATCTTATTAAAATATTCCTTTTAGTCAACTTGAGAAACAACCTATTTTTGTAACTGAAAGTAGAGTATCTTATAAGAAAGTGTTATGGAATATAGTTGATTGAGAAATCCTTAAAAGATTGGTTATTAAAAAAATTCAAAATTTAATCAAATTAAAATTTAATTCCCATTGTTTAGCAGTTGAATCAAAAGCAGGCATCTTAAATCACTGGCCGCCATGGAACTACGTACATTGAGTTTAAGAAATACCCTAAATGTTATAAATTGATACGACAACTTGAAAATATTGAAATTTCTTGGACTGGATTAACGATGTGATTGGGGAGTGGTAAACTTTTACCCACATAGTAGACTCCCTCATAAGATTGACTCATGGACCGGTGACCCATTTTTCCCAAAGAGTGAGTCACCTCGAAGAATTGGCTTGCGAAATCCTTCTCTGTGAGTAAGTTGTCTCCAAGTCGATAAATCACCGACCAAATGCCTAACAGAGGAAGAGCTGATGGTGGATCTAGAAACAATCGCATTTGTTTCCCCTTCTTGAGTTAGTAATTGTTTCTTCTGCTTATTATAGTGTTCAACTCATTATATCTAAAACTCTTTAGGTATGTAATGCCCCGACCCAAATTTATGGGTTACCCATAGTCAACTCGGTATGAATTCAGTCTTTAGGTGTGAAGTGTAATGAAATAACCTATATAATGTTGCTAGTCCAGTTTAATTTTAAATTAACGTTTCACTTATTTATGATGCGATACCAGCTTCAAGATAAAATGCATGTGGCACCCATGGGGAGCACCTTTGGGTCTAAGTAAACCAAGATACTAAAGTAAAATAAATAAATTATACTTACTTGTACAATGCCCTCAAAATACGAACCCGCACCCAACCTGCCGTAACAAAGCGAGGGTGTGAGCCTATGACCAGTGTGAATATACAAGCAGTATTGAAACGAATGGCAAAAAAGAGTACCTACATACTACAATCACATGCATGCGAAAATATATATGCATCTACATATATATAGATATACCTCTGAAAAATACATATTCAAATGCATTAACCGTTTTACTTTCGAAAATTTTACACATTTAAATTGAATTACCTGAAACTAGTAAAGACTTTCTTTATTCATACTTAGCATTTCTCACTTTGTTTAATACGCTCGGTTCCACACTTAACACCATTACACTTGATATATTACAACCAATTTCGTTACCAAAATCACCCCTTTTTATTCATTTAGAATATACTTTAGTATTTTCATTGAAAAGTACCATTTCAACACACACATTCACCGTTTTAGAAAATACTTGTTTATCAATTGAAAACCTTTTCATTTCATATTTATGCGAATTATGGGTATGACAACTTAAGTTACAAAACCACACATTTCCTCACTTTACTTCACCCCTTTTACCTTAACCTATGGACACAAATAGATTTACACATTTACTTGTCCATTTCACTCTTACCGAAATATTTATTTCATTAATTCAAGTTAGGTTGTATTAGTACATTTTACTACACAACCCATTTTCTTCACATGGTTCTTATTCCTTTTATCTTTTCTCGGAATCTTTTTTTACCGCATACTTACACGTGCTCCACACCGACGGCTATGTGCACCATATGCTTTGGCCAGTGATTTAGGACTTTTCACCCAAGGACTCCAGGACCTTATTGCTTATTCTCAGTTGCATCTGAGCTCTTATTAAAGTATTTACCATTTTACACATGTCCGCATTATTCCACTTCTTTACCTTTTACCTGGACAAAGCCAAAACCCGGACTTAACCGTCCGTTTTTCCATTAACACTTGAAAAATTGTTTCTTTTCTTCTTTTAAGTCCCTTGCCCACACATATGATTTATACTAAAATCATTCAAGATTTAGGACTTAATTCATTAACACACACATTAGTGTAAAGACAATCTTTAACAGTTTTATTCCATAAAAATGTTCCACTTTAAATAAATTACCAATTTACCCTTTATTTACCAAACTTGCAATTTAGTTCCTTAACAAGTTTTATTTCTCAAAATGGTTGTTAAGTTTCCAACTTAACATGTAAAAATACACCGGAAGCATTTTAACAGTAATTTAATATCACACTTTGCCCAATTTTTACACTTGTCACTTTAACACCTTTAATACATAAAATAACACCCTTTACATTCTAAGCTCCCAAATTTCCATTTGTCTTATTTCAAGCTTAAAACCCAATAAGCCTTTCTTTAAACTTGCTCACATATTCATTACCAAAATACTATAAGTTTATATGCATCGAAATTGGATATTAATCCAACCAAGTGAATTTAACATACATTTTAAGTAATAAAGACATTTTATCAATTTCTTTAAACTCAACAAATGTCCCCTTATTCATAAAGTCTCCATTTTGCAAGAAACTTAAAAATATTTATTTCATAAATATTTTGACAACATTAAAATCATTCCTTATTTTTATTTCACAAAAATGTCCATTATTTCCTTTTACTAGAAATACAAACAAATAATATTTTCTTATATTTTTATTCTACAAAAATGTCCACTATTTCTTTTTCATTAGAAATGCACCAAAATATCATTTCTTACATTTTTACTCCACAAAAATGTTTATTATTTCTTTTTCACTAAAACTACACCAAAATAACCTTTCTTACCTTTTTATTCCTTAAAAATGTTTATTATTTCTTTTGCACTAAAAATACACCAAAATAACCTTTCTTACATTTTTATTCCACATTTATTATTTCTTTTCAGTAAAAATACACCAAAATAATATTTTTTACATTTTTATTCCATGAAAAGATTTATTATTTCTTTTTCACTAGAAGTGCCCAAGAATAACATTATTCTACATTTTTTATTCCATAAAAATGTTACCTATTTATATAGTCTGAAATTTATTACGTTTTAAGACCATTTTAAATCATCTTTTGATACCCACTCCATGCAAATGCCAAGATAGTTAATAATAAACACTAGGATGAAAACCAATATCCTACACACATATATTTAACCTAATATATGTAAATAACATGATGAAATAGGCTACACATGAAAGTTATATCAAAGTTAGTTTTTCCCCCACCTTAATGAAGATCTAAACATGGTGGAGATGGTGATGAAGAGGGAGGACCCCCCACCTCCAAAGGTGGCCTCAAGGGAGTCTCTAAAATCCCTTCTCAAACTTTGACTCCATTGTTATTCCAAGAGTGATCCAAGGACTTCTTCTTCACCCTCAAAGTGCCCTCTACAAACTCCATGAACACCCACATATTTATCTTTTTTCCAAGAATATCCCCCTTCAATAACCATTAAAAACTCTCCAACAAACCAGTCTAATATTTTCGTAATAGGGGAGGAGATAGGCATTTATGGTGTTGATACCAAATTTAGTCTGCTGACATGGCTCAATTGGGCGAAGACATGTGGCAATCTACGTGGCAACAACAAACCTTTCCGAGGAACTCAGACGCTCCGAGGAACCATACTACAACGAGGAAACACTGCTTCCCCGAGGAACTCAGACGCTCCGACCTACAAGAACTCTCCAAGGAACTTTTGAGTACCGAGGAACTTTTGATTACCGAGGACCTTAGGCGGTCCGAGCAGGTTAGGCGGTCCGAGCTGCACCTCGAACAAAGCATTAATAGCAGGATAACCAACAGTTTGACTGTTCATTAAATGCTTATCATTCAGATGTATACACTTAAGGGGCATTGAATATATTACCCTTTCACATGTACAGCATTGAATGTATTACCCTTTCACATTACAGCCTTAGGGCTATAAATACATTGTATTACCCTCATTGTAAGAGGACCGGAATTTCTTGATTGAACTTGTAATCGAGAATTCCAAAAATGTCATCAATAACAGAAACAGTGGACGTAGGCCATTCTTATAAGGCTGAACCACTTTAAAACTTCTTTGTCTCATTTATTTTATCTGTGATTAAATAATTAGATATAATCTAATTTTTTACATCAACAGATTGGCGCCGTCAGTGGGAAACGACTGGTAATATCGTTTTTCATCAAAAACAATTCATCACAAATGGCTGATATTCCAGAATCCAGCAATCGAAACGCTGGAAGCCCTCCAAATCTATCTGCTTCGCCAAATATTCCATATATGGCTGGAATAATGACAATTCTGGCTCAAGGCCAGACAGTCATGCAAGAAACTATGCGAAAACTCATACAAACCCTCCATGGCGGTGCACCAACCCATTCAAGATTGCGAAGTATTCAAAGAAATACCCGTTTACCTTCTTCGCGTACTAGGCGTACTGATTCATATCGTACTGAGAAATCTGAAGATTTTTCTTATCAACCTGGACGAACTTCGTCAGTACGGGCCACAGATACTGAACAACGTATCACTCTCTCTCCAGAAAGGACTAGTGCGCTAGAGAGGTTAAGCAGGGTATCACCTTTTGATCGATTAGGACCTAGAAGAAGTAGAATTCCTCCTAAAGTCGCATCGAGGAGTTTTCAACGACCCTCAGATTTAAGGGACGGATCCGCCCAGTCGCGACCAGCTGCTCGTCAAGATAGATCCCAGGAAGCCATATCAACTCGATCAGTTGCTCGAACCAACAGGCCCGAGGAAGGAAATGATGCATGAAAAGGCTCTATTCAAAGGCTGGAGGATAGATTGGGGAAATGGCTAAAGCCAAGAACCCTCTACAACGAACTTTTATTCGAGAAACACCTTTTGTCCAGGACATTGTAGATTTTTCGACACCATCAAAGTTCAAAGCACCTGTTGTGACCCCCAAATATGATGGAAAGGCCGACCCTTCATATAGAACAATACCAAGCTGCAGCCGACATCTATGTTATTCCAGATGAGATGAGATGCAGAGCATTCTCGGGAACTCTTACCGGATCTGCTCAAATATGGTATACTAATCTTCCTCGGGGTAAGATCTCAACTTTCTTTCAACTGGCCGAGTTATTTATTGGGAATTTCTATTTTGGGGCAAAGCCAGTTAAACGAGTAGCGCATTTGTTAAGTGTTAGACAAAAAGCTGGTGAAAGTACCAGAGATTATATAACTCATTTTAATAACGAGAAACTCGAAGTCATTGATTATGAGGAAAAGACAGCGATTACCGCCTTGATGAGTGGACTACTGCCCAACAAGTTGTACTACACTTTAGCCAAAGATCCACCTAGAACCATGTCAGATTTTATGGGAAAAATGGCCAAGATCATGAATGTCGAGGAGGCTATGGCTGCGAAGAAGAATATGGATGCCAAAGAAACTAAGGTGGAAGGTGATAAGGCTAAGAAGAAAGAGCATAAGAACAATGGTAATGACAAACATTCAAGAACAAGGTCGTCATGGGAAGTATTGAAGAAATTTGATAATTATACTCCTTTGAAGAAACACATCAACAACGTTCTTGAAGAAATCAAGAACAACTAGGAATTAAATTGGCCAGAGAAAATGAAGGCAGACCCCGAAAGGAGAAATAAGGCAAAATATTGCGAGTTTCACAAAGATCATGGCCATATGACTAAAGATTACATAGCTCTTCAGAATGAGATTGAAACACTCATCAGACGAGGAAAACTGGCAAAGTATGTTGATCGGAGGAATGATAGAAGAAACAATGACCGAGCAAGAGAGAGGTCTAGATCTGCTCGTCGAGCAGAGGAGAACAAGAAGAGAGGCCATAAAGTTAATCCATAAGACGACCCCGATCTTCCCAAGAGACCAAGGCAGCCAGAACGTGAGGTATTTTCAATACACTTTGGGTCATTTGATTGTAATGTTATTACAGGTGGAGATGCAGGAGGAGGAGACCTTACTGCAGAAAGAAAAGCTTATCTCTATGAGGCTCAAGCTTGCTCATACATTCAACGAATAAATTTAGCTGAAGAGGATCGCCCAAGAAAGGTAAACAAAGAGAAATTGGTCATTGGCTTCTCAAAGAACGACCTCGCAGGTGTTTTATATCCTCGTGATGACCCATTGGTGATTAAAATGGGGATGAAGGAGGTAACGATTTCAAGAGTACTGGTCGACAATGGTAGCTCGGAAGACATCATGTTCTACTCATGCTTCGACAGTTTAAATCTAAATCTATCTCAACTGGAGCCTTATCATAGACCCATCCTCGGTTTTGCTGGAGAAAAAGTATTTCCACTTGGGACGATCAAATTGGATATATTCATTGGTACATGGCCTGCTTGTCGAATAGAAAGAATACACTTTTTCGTGATGGATAACAATGTTCAATCATCATACAATATCATCATGGGAAGAGTAGGATTGAAGAAGTTTGAGGCTATACCATCTACGGTACATCAATGCCTGAAATTTCCAATAAATTTTGGAGTAGGAGTTGTGAAAGGTGATCAGAAAGTAGCTTGGGAATGCTATTATTCATCCACCAAGCAAGAGGAACTGGAGGAATCAAGAAAAAGGACCATCACCTATCAAGTGGATGAAGGTGCAGAAATTGAAACATTGGATCCTAGAGATGAGTCGCAACTCGTGAAGGGTCAAGTGGTGGAAGCTACTGAAAACATCATTCTGGATGACGAGCACCCTGAACGAACTACTCAAGTAGGTTCATCGTTGGAAGCCTCACTAAAATAGGAATTGATAACTTTCCTAAAAAGCAGAAAGCAAACTTTTGCGTGGAGTCATGAGGATATGCCCGGGATAGACCTAAATTTCTTATGTCACGAGCTCAATGTGAATAAGGAGATCAAGCCTGTAAAGCAGAGAAGAAGATTATTCAGTCCCAAGAAGAATCAAGCTATACAGGAGGAAGTCGAGAAGCTCCAGAAAGCTTGCTTCATTGAAGATATCAAATATACAGACTGGTTAGCAAATGTGGTGATGGTGAAAAAGAAGAACAACAAATGGAGGATGTGTGTAGACTTCACCGACCTCAACAAAGCATGCCCAAAGGATCACTTTCCACTGCCCTGAATTGATCAACTAGTGTATGCTACCTCGGGACACGAGCTGCTAAGCTTCATGGATGCTTATTCTGGTTACAATCAGATTAAAATGAAACCTGAAGACAGGGAGAGTACTTCTTTCATTACCCCTAGGGGAACTTATTGTTATAATGTTATGCCTTTTGGTTTGAAAAACGCAGGTGAGACATATCAGCGGATGATGAACAAGGTCTTTGCTGAACAAATCAGTTGCAATATGGAAGTCTATGTTGACGATATGCTAACAAAGAGCAAGAAAGCTGCTGATCATCTAGTTGACTTAAGTCAGACTTTTGATCAACTGGATAAATATCAAATGAAGTTGAACCCGACGAAGTGCATATTTGGAGTACGAGAAGGCATGTTTCTCGGGTACATTGTCAATCAACGAGGCATTGAGGAAAATCCAGAAAAGATCAAAGCTCTATTAGGGCTGCGATCTCCAACGACGAAGAAAGAGATGCAATGTCTTACAGGACTAGTAGCAGCACTTAACATATTTGTATCACGAGCAACTGATCGATGTCTCCCATTCTTCAAGACGCTCCGAAAGACTTTTGAGTGGAATGATGAATGTGAGAAGGCTTTCCAAGACTTGAAAATATATTTGGGAGCACCTCCACTGTTATCCAGGCCAGTGATGGGAGAAAAATTATACTTGTATCTGGCAGTGTTCGAGAATGCAGTCAGTTCGGCATTGATAAGAGTGGAGAATGGAGTACAAAAACCAATCTACTATACAAGTAAGGCCTTCTGAGGAGTAGAGATCAGATATCCAAGGCTGGAAAAATTGGCACTAGCATTGATCGAGGCAAGTAGAAGAATGAAGCCATACTTTCAAGCTCATACTATAGTCGTATATACTGATATGCCGTTGAGGCAAGCCCTTCATAAACCAGAAAAATCGGGGAGATTGATGTGATGGGCAGTAGAACTCGATGAATATGATATAGTCTATGAACCCATGTCATCGATAAAAGGGCAAGCAGTAGCATATTTTATAGCAGAGTTCACCTATCCTGATACCCCCGAGGAACAAAAGTTGCTCGCTGATCAACCTGTGGATGTTACAGGATCATCAAATGCAATCCCAGACCAACTTAGCTTGGTAAAAGGGCAAGTAGATGTTACAGGATCATCAAATTCAAGCCCAAACCAGCTCAGGTTGGTAAAAGGGCAAGAAAAGATGATCGACGAACAGCAAGAAAAATCAGGAGATGGTTAAAGGAAGCAACAAATTTTCCACCGAGGAACTCTGTCAGGTCAGAAATCTGAAGCCGAGTTACCTATATGGAGTCTGTATGTGGATGGTTCATCTTGCACTACAGGATGTGGCGCAGGGATCATTTTGAATAGCCCGGACGAGGTCGACATGGAATACGCCCTACGATTCCAATTCAAAGCTTCCAATAATGAGGCTGAGTATGAGGCCATGATTGCAGGTCTTAATTTGGCAAAAATTATGGAGGCGCAGCAGGTTATTGTCTTCAGTGATTCTCAATTGATCGTAAATCAAATGTTGGGAATATATGCAGTCAAAGGAGAATTAATGATCAAGTATCATGCAAAGGTAATGGAGTTGGTATCAGAATTTGCTGCTATTCAGCTGGTCAGAATACCAAGAATGGAGAATGCAAGAGCAGACACCCTAGCTCGATTAGCATCAGCTACTCGTACCGAGCTATGAAGAACAATCCCAATTGAAATGTTGGCTAGTCGAAGCATAGACGAAGATCTGATGATGAATTTCATTACCCTTGATTTAGGACCATCTTGGATGGATCCAATCAGGGCATATATTGAGGAGGGAGAATTACCAATTGATAAGCTCGCAGCCAATAAATTGAAGTTTAAAGCTGCTCGATATGTATTAACTAACGGTATTCTATATAGAAGAGGAATTATGGCAGGTTTGCAAAGATGTGTACATCCCTTCGAGGTGAAAGAATTGATTGAAGAAATCCATAAAGGGTCCTGTGGAGCCCATGTAGCAGGTCGGACGCTTTTGCAAAGGATGATGATGCAGGGATACTACTGGCCGACGATGAGGGTTGATTGTATAGCCTATGACAAGAAATGTGACAAGTGCCAATGATTTTCCTCCATTCGAAGAACTCCACAAGCATTGTTGACACCCATCACTTCCCCTTGGCCATTTGCCATGTGGGGAATAGATTTGGTCGGGCCACTGCCAACGACCAGAGGAAGGTTCAAATACCTCGTCGTCGCAGTGGATTATTTTACTAAATGGGTTGAAGCTGAGCCTCTCATTGATATGACGTACGACAAGGTGTACTAATTTATTTGGAAGAACATCATTTGACGATATGGTCTTCCTCATGCCTTCATCACAGACCATGGAACACAATTTGACAACGAGGAGTTCGCTGCCTATTGTCATCAGTCAAACATTTTGAAGATCCACTCAGCACCAGGCCATCCTCAAAGCAATGGATAAACTGAAGTGACAAACAGAACGTTGCTGAATGGCTTGAAGAAAAGACTGGATGGTGCGAAAGCAAATTGGATCAACGAGCTACAATCAGTACTCTGGGCTTACCGAACTACTCCCCGAGTAGCAATAGGGGAATCTCCATATATGATAGCATTTGGAAGTGAAGCTGTTATACCTACCGAGTTGGGCCTCCCAACACACAGGGTACTGAATTTTAATTCCCCCGTCAGTGACTTATTGAGAAGATTGGATTTAGACATGCTCGAGGAGGTTAGAGAAGAAGCAGCCATCAGGAATGTTGCATACCAACAACGAACAGCTCTGTTCTATAATAAGAGGGTGAAGAAGTGCAACCTGAAAGAAGGAGATTATGTGCGAAAGAAAGTGGTTCAAAAGCACAACAAACTGGAGGCAAACTGGCATGGACCATACCGAGTTACAGAAGTTGTTCGACCAGGAACTTATCGAATAGCAACTTTAGAGGGGGAGGAGTTTAAGAATGAATGGAACGCAGATCACCTGCGCAAGTATTATCAGTGATGTATATTCTCATGTAATGCAGTTCCGTTGGTATGAATAAAATGAAGATATTCTGCCAAATTCTCTCCTTTTATTGAAAGTTTTTCGGGGAATACTGTGCTACACACTACTCGGCAAAGCTCAGACTACTGAAATGTATTCCTAAAAATGCCAACTTATGTTGGTTAGGAAGTAAATGTATTCCTACGGAAAGTAAAACTATGTATTCCTAAAAATGCCAACTTATGTTGGTTAGGAAGTAAATGTAATCCTACGGGAAGTAAAACTATGTATTCCTAAAAATGCCAACTTATGTTGGTTAGGAAGTAAATGTATTCCTACGGGAAGTAAAACTATGTATTCCTAAAAATGCCAACTTATGTTGGTTAGGAAGTAAATGTATTCCTACGGGAAGTAAAACTATGTATTCCTAAGGAAGTAAAAGTATTCCTAAAAATGCCAACTTATGTTGGTTAGGAAGTAAATATATTCTCGAAAACGCCAACTAAAGTTGGTCGGGAGGTAAAATTATTCCAGAAAGTGCCAAAGTTGCTCGTAGAGGAAAAATCCACTAAATGTAGTTGGTCGCCAGGGAAAATTTACCGACCTTGGTTAGTCGGAAACATTTTATGAATATGAGAAAGTGATCGAGCAAAATTTTTGATACTCGTAACTTTTTAAAATTATTACTAAGTTGGTCGAGAAACAAAACATCATTTTTGCCAAATGACTACCACAAATTCAAACTACTCGACAATAAGTTGATCGATAAATAACACAATATTGTTATCTTTTTAACAGATACACATGCACAGATGTAAAGTGTTATAAAACAATAGCAGTCAAGATTTGCAAACAAAATTATTTCATTAAATGTAGAACAAAATACATCAGGAATGAAATACAAATTTATTACATCAATATTCCTACTCTACTGGTTTTTTCCCCTCTGCTTTTGAAACAGGTTCCTCACCAGCAGGCGGATCATTTAAAGCAAGAGGAGAATTTATGAAGTTAAGATCTTTTAACATCCTGATATTCATCACAGAGGGTAGATCTAGTAGATGCTCTGGATGAGATATCTCGACATTTGAATGGAGATTGTAATCGCCGAGGTATTTGGAAATCATACATTGAGGGATGGCCCGAGCAGGGATCCAACTCATATCAAGCTTGAATGGGGGCACTGGTAGGCCGAGCAGCCCAGGATTATGGTAATCCCACAGGTAATGACCCTGTTCGAGTTGCATCACACCCAAGGCATTCAGCCATCCCTGTTTGTATCCCTCATTATTTGCGTTCTGGATACGATCGTCGAAGTGGTAGAGAGCCTCGTTGTAGCTAGCCATCCAGAACTCCCTGGGCTGCTTGTGGAATTGATATGTCAATATTTCCAGCTGCTCTTGGAGATTTTTGATAAAAAGTTCTTTATTCTCCAAGATAGATTTCTACGTATAAAGATGCTCTTCTAAGCCCCTGATTTTCTTAGACATTTCAGCCAATGCCTGGTTCTTCGCCATCAGCTGGAAGGCCTGGTTCTCTAAAGTAGATTAAGTCCTTTGTTCCTCGACAGGAATCCGAGCAGCTCTTGCTCGTCCTCGAGGAGCTCTTGCTCGTCCACGAGAAGAAGTAGAAGGGCCAGCTCTCTTCAAGGTCTCCAATTCGTCCCTCAAGTTGGCGTTCTCGACCTCCAAGAATGAGAATCCCTCGTCAGTCACTGGGACCAAAGCATTTGAGGTGGAGGCAACAGATTTTAACTGAGATACTTCTCTTTGCAAGTTGTTATTTTCTTGCTCCAACAACTCGGCTATTTGCCTGTGCTCCTTGACCTCGGCTTTCAACGTTCTCTCCCGTACGTCGTAAGCAGCAAAACGCTTCTTGTATCCCTTATCGGTAATGATTTGCTGATACTTCTTCTCGTACCCCTCGTGCAAGAGGGCAGTGGATTCCTTATATTATTGCTGAAGGTCTTCAAGAGTGCCTTGGAGATCCTCAATCATATCATAATAAGCTACATTATTGGCCACCGCACGATCAAGCAGACACTTCAAATATTAGTAAGCTTCAACTGCCTATTCCGAAGCATCTTGGCCGAGGATGTCGACGATTTGTGCTGCACTCGGATCTTTGTGACCAGCCTTAAAGTATTCATTGCATTGCCGTAACAGCTTTGTATCATGAGCAGACAATAATTCCATCTTGGCCACAAACTAGTAGAGGAAGAAAAAGCAATAATCAATAAGAGTACAAACAGAGCATGAAGAAGAGAAGCAACGGTATGCATAAACAAAAGTTCAAATTTTATTACATTACAAAGGTCAGAAGCACAAGGTTCAGAGTTACATGTTCAGAAGTTACATTTGATAAAGAAAAATAAAATAGAGAGAAACCCGAACAACTCTACACCTTTTCCTTATCTCCCAAAACTTTCTCGGGAGTCTGGGACGAAGAGGTAGGTTGCTCGGAGGGAACAGAGAGTTTCTCGGGGAGCGCTGGCAGTTGCTCGGATAAAGTAACGAGTTGCTGAAGTTCCTCGTTAGCAGGCTGGATGGCTGGGGGATGAGAAACTTGATCTCCCATCACCATGGAAGACTCCTCAGAGGCAGCTTCATCCTCTTCTTCGTCTTCAGGAGTTGGAGGGGGACCAGGGATGTGTCGCTGGAAGAGTTCAGAAGTTTCATCAACCTTCATCTCCTGAAGAGCTGCGACCCACCCATCTCTAAAGTATTTTAGGCTGCCATATTCGACTTGCGACATCATGGCGGCCAAGCCTTTGTTCCACCCTTTATCCCAGCCAGCGCTGAAAGATTTCTTCACAGCCAATTTCCTCTTTAATTTCTCCGAGGAAAGCTTCTCGGACAGAAGATTTTCAGCAGCCTTCAGTTTACTCTCAACCTCCTCCTTCTGCCGACTTACTTCCCTAAGCTGACCCAACTCTTCCTCAGCAACTTTGAGCTTATCTTCAAGCTCCCCAGCATTTTTGAGCTTCCCTTTGAGCTCTTTATACTTCTTCTCCAAATCATTTATTTTTTTCTCGAACCCCTTGGAGACATCAATAACTTGAGCCTTCTCCTGCTCTGTTGAGGTAAGTTTCTTCTCCCAAGCAGCTTTGTCAGCATCATGCTTCTGACGAGAATCTTCCAAAGACCGCGTCAGACCCATCAGAGCTTCCTCCACACCAGATGAGGAGCTTGAAGCTTTAATAGCTTCATCTTTCTTCAAAATTGTGTTAAAGCAGCTCACCAACTGTGAAAAAAAAATGAAAGCAAGTCAGAGAGAGATATAACAAGGGAAAGATGAAAAGTTCAAAACAATAAGACTTACAGAGGCAATATGGCGAGCAGCCAATGAGGTAACCATGTCCCGAGAAAGGTTTTCTTCAATACCTTGGACCTCGGGAATGATCCAAGTCTTCACCGAGCTCATGGAAGAGCTCGGGGGAACAAAAGTAGGAACACCAGTTCCAGTAGTTGGGGGCTGAGAGATGGTTTTAGCCAAATTGACTGAGGAGCTTTTCTTCAGCTTCCTCGGGGGAACAGGAATAGTTTCGACCAAGGAGGAACTCTTGGTCGGTGATATGACAATCACTTCTTTTGGAGCATCAGTCTTGCTCGGGGCCACTGGAGGCTTCTCGGCAACCTTCACAGGAGTAGTCGGAGGGGGTGCATCAATTTTCTTTGTCCCTTCTGGGACATCATGTTTACTTCTTTTTGCCTCTCCAGCACCAGAGGCAGGTTTCTTAAAAAGGGTGGGAGGTCTTCTTTCCTTCATCCTTTCACTCAAAGGAATATGTGATTCAGGCGAAGAACTTGTAGAGGCAGGTATTGGCTCTGCGTCGCTTATCACCGGACGAGCAGTAGAAGAGGATGTGTAACTCTTGTACTGAAGCAGATATGAAGCTGACCTAATGTGCTCGTTGGAAACAGTCTGATGCAAACTCCAGATAAGTTTCAAGTACCTTATATTAACGTCTGCCTCTTTTGGACACTTTCTTTTGTTGTCAACTGCAAATAAATAAACATTAAAATATCAGTGACACATTTTATCAAATATAAAGGAAGCATAATTTCAAAATAAATAAAATGAAATAAAAATAACCTATCCCAATGCCATAGGGAGGGCATCTGGGACCCTGATACACTTCATCTCCAGATAAAGGAGCATGTTGCCAATTTTTTATAACAACCCCGTGCTCAAAATAGTCCCTATTGGCATCCGGGAGATTGACCACTAAAGCCCTATTTAAAAATTTAGTTTTTAAATAAAAAGTATTATCGCCTACAGCCCATCTATAACAAAACATGATTTCTGGAATTCCTATGCGAGTTCCATGAATTTGATTTAGTCTATGAACCCCATTAACTATTCTCCATGTATTGGGGGCTATTCTTGCAGGAACAACGTCAAAATATTGACAGAATTCCAGACATAAAGGAATAGGCGGAAAAGAAAAGCCACATTCAGCAATAAAGAGACTGGGGAACCAATGTCCCTCAGCCAAACGGAAATAATCGGAAGGTTCAGAAAGTTCCTCCAGAACAACCCATGAAGGAATAGAAAAATCAGAACGAAATTTATCAAGAGATTCAACAAGGTAAACCATGATGAATAAAGGAAATGAAGAAGAAGGAAGAAGATCTTACAGAAAAAGAGTGGATCTGTTGACAACGAACGATGGAAGAGATGAATACACAGGAGAGAAAGAGACGATGGAAAACTCGAAGATACAAATTTGAAAAAGTAGAAGACGATGGGATTGTCTGTGACGCTTAAATACCTTATTTTGGGAAACGGTAAAGTTAATGATTACAAAAAGAAACGATTACGCTACCGGCGGATAGAATGACAAAAAGTGCACGGAGATCGAGGCGGTTATAAAAATTCAAAAAAGCCTGATTCTATAAATTTGAAAGGAAAAATAAATACAAAGGAAACACTCCTAAATGTCAGGATAACCATTTAAAACCGCCATATATCGAGAAAGAATGTTCCACACTCCTCAAATTTCGAACTATGAAACATTGGGGGCTTCTGTTGATACCAAATTTAGTCTGCTGACATAGCTCAATTGGGCAAAGACATGTGGCAATCTACATGGCAACAACAAACCTTTCCAAGGAACTCAGACGCTCCGAGGAACCATACTACAACGAGGAAACACTGCTTCCTCGAGGAACTCAGACGCTCCGACCTACAAGAACTCTTCGAGGAACTTTTGAGTACTGAGGAACTTTTGATTACCGAGGACCTTAGGTGGTCCGAGCAGCTTAGGCGGTCCGAGCTGCACCTCGAACAAAGCATTAATAGCAGGATAACCAACAGTTTGACTGTTCATTAAATGCTTATCATTCAGATGTATACACTTAAGGGGCATTGAATGTATTACCCTTTCACATGTACAGCATTGAATGTATTACCCTTTCACATTACAGCCTTAGGGCTATAAATACATTGTATTACCCTCATTGTAAGAGGACCGAAATTTCTTGATTGAACTTGTAATCGAGAATTCCCAAACAGTCATCAATAACAGAAACAGTGGACGTAGGCCATTCTTATAAGGCTGAACCACTTTAAAACTTCTTTGTCTCATTTATTTTATCTGTGATTAAATAATTAGATATAATCTAATTTTTTACATCAACACATGGTGTGATTGTATTCACTATACCTAAGGAATAAGTGTTGGAAGATGACTCAAGAAGGAAGAGGGAGCAAACTTATTTCATGAGGAATATAACACTAAGATTGGCTGTGTTTATTGTTTCCTTCTTCCCTATGACCTTCTCTCTCTTATAGTCCAACGAATGATAAGTTCAATAAATATAAGCCTTATTATCCCAAGGATCTCCCATATATGGCATTAATTAACTCCCCAATCGACAGCACACCTAACCAATATGATCCAAAGGCCACCACATCGACAGTACTTAGGCTAGTCTGTGTTGGTTGGCTGATCTATAGTTCACATTTATCTCTCTCTAATTTTAATCTAATCATCCCATTGGTCATACAATATAATACACGAAGTAGGTACCACAGCTCTTAGTACAAATCATATCTAAGAAGTCAGGCCCATGAGCTGACATGGAACGAAATAGACGATCGGAGGCTTGGCAGCACAGTGGGAAACTGACTCATAATGATTATTCGAACGACAGGCCTGGTCGTTAAAACGACATCCTTTAGTCATTCGAACGATGGGCTGAGTCGTTTTAACGACGAAGCTTTCCTTTGCTAAAACGGCAAAATACTTTAGTTTTAAATTGGCCCACTAATCTCTTTAATTCACATAAGGATACCAAACCAACTTAAACAAAGGGATGGGAGCTTTATAAATAATAACCCTATATTTTTAATAATAATTGCCCATGTAAATAATCCATACAAAATCCATAAATCTAATATTTCTCTATATAATCCAATTTGGTACCCACGAATCTCTATAATTATAATTCGTTCCTGTATATATAAATTCCATATATAATTAAATAAATTTATCGGGGCGGGGTATTACAAACTTCCCTCCTTAGGTAATTTCATCCTCGAAATTCTTGGCTTTTCACAATTTATAATCCAGTCACCTACGACGAGTTTCCAATCCTAGGCAGTCTCAATACTATGGTCTAACCTCCAAATATTTCTATTTAATCATCATTGTTAATCCTAATCATGATGGAACTTATGGTCATGTTGCTAGTCCTGCCTAACGTGCCTATGCTAACAAAACCTCAAGATGGTTAATATTCACCAAATATCGCAACCTCGACAATGAATTTACTAGCATGGATTATTCCTACGTTTGGATTCACAACCTACGTTTCCTCCCAAAATTCTTGGATCACGTATCAGCCTCAACACTTCTCATCCCACATGTCAATGACTTCTAAAATAATCACCTGATCACATAGTTCTACTCGGCCATATCTCCTACTAGATCCCTATGTCGACCTTGGGTTGCCCTGAGTACCACTATACGAGCATATTCAAGCGATCATTTCCTTGATTCTCAATGTTCATTAAATTCTCGAGTTACAACCTCGGGATATGCAACCAAGTCGTAACTAATTATACTGGTTTACTAACAACCTATAATCCTAAAGCAATCAAGTATCATGTGCAAGCTATATGTAAGAGTGAAAAAACACGCGCACACACAAACTGGTGTAGAATAAAGGTGCATTCGAAGAAGAGCGCATTCACATACCGTGATGCGTCAGCCACAATATGCCTGACTCACGTCACTACTGGGCTTACACAGTTCCACACCCGAATCAAAACTGATCAACCACTTACCATTACCGAGAGCAAAGAAGAAATAAGAATTGTAACGAATGGGTTGACTGCCATGCCAAAGGAAAACAATCAATATATGATAAAGAAATAACCCACACTAGATGTAAACCCATAATGTATAATTTAATTCTATAACTCTTTACTAATACCTGCTAAGCACCTTAGCCTTGCCACGTACCCTGGCTTGTCCTCTTAACCCTGATGAGTTCTACTCAAGAATCATTCGTTCATACCGGACGAACGGAACACAAAACCAATTCTTTCGGGAAGCTAAGAGGCTAGGCTTCCCTCATTAGGACTAGTGCTACCTATCCATCATTAGTAAGCACGACTATCCTAAATTAAAGTGAAGTTACTTCTCTTGACAGTTATCATTTGTTACCGATCTATCACAGTTAGGCCTCTAAAATTTCAATACGTGGTGGCTAACCTAAATTCTCGAGATAAGTCTCATCAAGTGACACACAATGCTCATGTAGTTTCAAATATCCAATTCATAAACCATTTCTACTACCCTTAGATCAACCTATATGATCCTAGTCCCTAATCATTATAATCGCATCTCAACTTTAAAGCATCACTCGTTTTAACTGACTTCCTTCAACAGAGTCGTTACTAACCATACAGGTAGCACACGTATGTGTTGTGATCAAACTAACACTTCATCCCGAGTGCTATCCCTAAAATCCATCTATTTTAAGTCTCCAAGGTGCACCCCCAGCATTGGTCAACCCTTTTTGAAATTATCCTCGAAGGCCATATCATGACACATGCCTAAAATCAAAAGTCGTAGCACTAACTCCAAGGCATTGCCACAAATTGACATGATCTAACCGTGCTACAATCATCAATGGTCTGCCATCATTTATGTAAACTTTAATACGATAATGACTCCTAATATCTTATGGGAATCGACATCAAACTCAAAGATTTCTCAAATAGCTTACACATCTATTACAAGGAACCACCAGTCATATTGTGACCTATACTACACGACCTGAGTTTCACTATGAAATGGAAATCAGTACATTAACCTCAATGTAACAATAAATCCCAAGATTTCAAAGAGAGATACTATCATCATTGTAAGGCATGGTACACATCATCAGATTCACTATTACTAGGGAATGACTAGCACCCACATTAATGTCTTATTAGACAAACCTTAGTATAAATCTCCAAAGGAATTTTCAAGACGATATTACAAGCCTATATATTGTAATCCTTAATGAGCGTTCAACTACAATAACTTAATTGTCTTACTATGTAAACCTCATACTATGTGCCAATCTACCATACAACTATATATATTATGGTAGGGTACGGGATATCTAGCATTGCCTACGAACACCACAAGGATCCTATCTCTCAATGCCAAACTATGATCACCAAACTCTAAATTAGTACCATTCTGATTTTTTGCAGGACACATAACGTCGGGTATTGCCCAAGAGGAGGCCCACCCTAATGACATCGAACGAGGTCCTACACTAAAACATCACAACTCATTTACTTAATACCAAGTCACCATGATTATCTAGGTTCACTCCTAGGTTACTTCAATCATCAAGATTATTTAAATCCATATAATAGTCAAGGCACGTGAATCGTGATACACTAAACTCAAGCTTGCAACCAAGGGACTTAATACTTTCTCACCACGTAGCTAACACTTGTAATTACATTCATGAACTAATGACCACTAAGTTGTTCACCCATAATGGTAGAAACCTATCAACTAAGACTGACTTATACTTTATCATTGGCCTACATTAATTAATATGCCCATTGGCCTTACCATCAATCACGGTATTATCCCAAGGATCAAATTGCCTAATCATCACATCGGTATTGACCTCTCATATGTTTCACACCTAAGGCCACATATAATCTAAAATCATAATTTCCCTTTACATAAATATGACACTCTAACAATCAATCCCTACCATTAATAATTCACATTTTGGTGCCATTGCCCAATAGGCGTCATCTCTTTCTATCAAAATCTGCAAGATTCTATGCCAACAAAGGTTAGAACACAAACACCTCACACTATGAACCATGGTGTCACCACTTATTGTCTTATGTGGACAACCGTAAATTATTAGTCATACTTTATCAGAAATGCAGAAGCGATTTATACAACTAACTTAAGCATATGCCACTTGGCACTAACTTACTTGTCGTTATAACCTTTTTTACTTCACCATCGAGGAAACGAACTACACCCGTCATAAAACTAGTGTGACTGGAAAAAATCAACATCGACGTCAAAAGATCCACTACTGGCCTCACTACGTCACTCCCGAAAGGAACCTTTAACTAGAGCTCTGATATCATTTGTAACCCCCCGACCCGGATTTATGGGTTACTCGTAGTGAACCATGTCTGAATTGAGTCATTAGGTATGGAGTGCAATGAAACAACCTATATAATGTTGGTAGTCTAGTTTTGTTTTAAACTAATGTTTCACTTGTTTATGATGCGATTCGAGTTTCAGGATAAACTACGTATGGAACCCATGGGGAGCACCCCGAGTCCAAGTAAACAGAGTTACTAACGTAAAATAAATAAAGTACATTTACTTGTACAATGCCCTCAAAATATGAACCCGCACGCAGCCAGACGTAACAAAGCGAGGGTGTGAGCCTATGCCCAGTAGAAATATACAATCAATATAGAAACGAACAGCAAAAAAGAGTACCCACACGCTACAATCACATGCATGCAAAAATATATATACATCTACATATATACCGATTTACCTTTGAAAATTACATATTCAAATGCATTAACCGTTTTACTTACAAAAACTTTACTCATCCATAATGAATTACCTTAATCTAGTAAAGACTTTCTTTACTCATACTTAGCATTTCTCAATTTGTTTAATACGCCCGGTTCCACACTTAACACCACTACACTTTATTTATTCCAGCCCATTCCTTTACCGGAATCACCCTTTTTTATTCATTTAGAATATACTTTAGTATTTTCATTGAAAAGTACCATTTCAACAAACGCATTCACCATGTAAGAAAATACATGTTTATCATTTGGAAACCTTTTCATTTCATATGTATGCGAATTATGGGTTTAACAACTTAAGTTACACAACTACCCATTTTTCTACTTTACTTCACCCTTTTTATCTTAACTTATGGAGATTAATAGATTTACACATGTACTTGTCCATTTCACCCTTACCGGAATATTTATTTCATTCATTCAAGTTAGGTTGTATTAATAAATTTTACCATATAACTTATTTCATTCATTCATTCAAGTTACTTGTTCCTTTATTGCATACTTACACGGGCTCCACACCGACGGCTATGCGCATCATATGCTCTGGCCAGTGATTTACGGCTTTTCACCCAAGGGCTCCGAGACCTTCTTGCTTATTCCCGATTGCATCCGAGGGCTTATTAATGTGTTTAACATTTTACACATGTCCACATTATTCCACTTCTTTACCTTTTACCCGCCCGAAGCCGAAACCTGAACTTAACCGTCTGTTTTTCCATTCACACTTGGAAAATTGTTTCTTTTCTTCTTTTAAGTCCCTTACCCACACACACGTGATTTATACTAAAATCATTCACGCTTTAGGACTTAATTCATTTTCACACACATTAATGTAAAGACATTCTTTAACATTTGTCTTCCACAAAAATGTTCCACTTTAAGCAAATTACCAATTTACCCTTTGTTTACCAAACTTGCAATTTAGTTCCATAACAAGTTTTATTTCCCAAAATGGTTATTAAGTTTCCAACTTAACATGTAAGACACTTTGGCCATTTGAACACTTATTTAATATCACACTTTTCTCAACTTATGCACTTGTCACTTTAACGCCTTTAATACATAAAATAACACCCTTTACATTTTAAGCTCCCAAATTTCCATTTGTCTTATTTCATGCTTAAAACCCAACAAGCCTTTATTTAAACTTCATCACATATTCATTACCAAAATACTACAAGTTTATATGCATAGAAGTTGGATTTCAAATACTAAAATCCTACCTAATGGATTAAACATACATTTCAAGTAATAAAGATATTTTATCAATCTCTTTAAACTCTACAAATGTCCATTTATTCATAAAGTCTCCAATTTGCAAGAAACTCAAAAATATTTATTTCATAAATATTTTGACAACATTAACATCATTCCACATTTTTATTTCACAAAAATGTCCATTATTTTATTTCACAAGAAATACACATGTAGACACCTCATTCTGTTACCCCCTAACTCTCCTTAGGTCCCTAGTACCTCCACTCATCACTGTAAACCCTGGTCACGTCCCGAGTACTGACCTGAAAGCCATCGGGCACTCCCCGGCTCAGTTGGACCCAAAAGTCAAACTCTTCATCTCGATCGAGACTGAATGAATCTTCGAAGGGCACTGAAAACCCTTTCCAACGATCCGCCACGTGCGTGATTCCGACTTACCATGCGGACGAACGATCCGTTTGCGTCCGAAGCCCAACCTAAAGGCCACCGGGCGCTCCCGGGCTCTGTTTGACCTAAGTCAACTCTTCAGCTCGACCGAGGCTGAATGAATCTTCGAAGGTCACTGAAAACCCTTTCCAATGGCCCATCTCGTGCACGATTTCGACTTTCCATGCGGACGAACGATCCGTTTGACTCCGAGAGGTCACCGAATGCTTCTCGAGCCCTATTGACCAAAGTCAACTCCCCAAACGGGGTCAAACTCTTTGAAATGTTAAAGTACATCTCCTAACCTTTCTAACGGTCCACCCCATGTGCGATTCGGACCTACCATGCGGACAAACGATCCATTTGCGTCCAAATAATCTCCCGTCCAACGGACCGACAAACGCTTTCAAGCCACATTTGACCCAAAGTCAACTCCCGAACTCAGGAGCGGTCCAAAGGACTTTCGAAGGTCTCTGAAATACCTTTCCAATGGTATGCCCCATTCACAATTCTGACCAACGGTTTTCCCTCGACGGCCAATTTTCCAAAAAAGCCTAAAGCGCACTGCCAAATGGCAGGTCCCAGACCCTGCCTATCGGCACCTGCCGATAGGTAGTGCCATGGAAATGCCAATCGGTAGACCCATGGGCCTATATAAGGAGGCCTTGGCCTTATTTGCAAGGGGAACCCAGATCTGATAAAAATCTCTCTGAACGAATCCCAAAAACCTCTCTCGAAGGCAGCGTGATTTCAACTTCCAAATACCTTTTTTACTTCCACTTTTCATCATCCTTTTCATCAAACCTGATGAATTAACCACTCTCCATCATCATTCAAAGTGCAAGGGCTGCTCTCCAACATTCAATATCAAGCTCAAGATCTTCAAGAAGGTCCAACTTTTTCAAACTCTCTCCTAAATTCTCTTAAATTTGCAATAACTTATTTTCTTACTTAGCACTTTTATTAACTTATTTCACATATCCTACCATACTTTTTATCTAGTATTATTTCACATCTCCTATTTTCATATAAATAAAACCCAAAAAAAAAAGAAAAAGAGGGTTTGCTCATAAATTCCAAATAGGGATTCCCACACTTTTTCCACACTCTTCTCACAACTAAAACACATTTTTTTACACACACATTTACAAATAAGAGATTTCTCCATTTGGATTTATGGGTTAAACCCCACCCCTCGTTTTGTATGCGAACTACGTGGACTTTGATGCCTTTATAGGCTACGTAGGCGTCTCGGGGTAAAACCCGAGACTCGAGTCCTTTTCTCACTTTTTCTCTTATTTTCTCTCTTCTCTTTATCTCATTTCTATTATATTCTATACATTCGTTCTTAGTGGCGTATTATTCCACATGCGTTATCGTTCCCTTATAACAATCAACGCAAGGGTAATCGCACAAATCCTATTTTCTACATTAATCTCACATTCCTACGGATGACTCGCTTTATCTTTTCCATGATACAAGTCGAGGATTCCTACCTCCATTCTATATATACACATGCACACATATCACAGGGGGGAAATATAAAGGAAAATAGCAAATATCCATGAGAGATCGAAAGGGCGGAATGGGTGCCTAACACCTTCCCATTTCGTAACTAAGCCTTCGAACCCTTCTCGAATCATTTTGGTTTCGCACGCACCAGTATGTCTTTGGATGCCATCCTTCGGGGTGGCTTCCCCTTTTTCTTTTATCTGTTTTGAGTAAAATAGACTGGCGACTCTGAATCTCTCTACATTTTCACACCTCACAAATCGACGCCGATCGAAGCGCTCTCCCGAGAGAGGGGACGCACGGGACCCGAAGGATCCTTTCTCCCTCCGCGGCGGGGATCAGGGATGGCCACACTGGTGACTCTGCTAGGGAAAAGTGTTATATTTTGAGGGCTTGACTCTGTTTACATGGATGTTATATTTGTTTATATTTCCCCCATATCTGCATGTTCCCCTTTCTCACATGTGTATCCCATGCTTATGCTTATATTCACATACTTGTAGAAAATTCTCCATGTACACTTCACACCACGTGCACTTAGGATCACATGTATATCCCCATGTTGCATGCATCACCCATCCATACTTGGTGTACCTTTTGGGGTACTTGTACTTGGCTCCCTGTTTTGGCATAATCAAGAAAGGCATTCTCATCATAAGATACTAATAAGAGAATCATGAATGATTCACACGATATCACCAGAGAGCCTTGATATTTACCAAATTTTACCCAGTAACTGGAGGGTCACTTCGTGATGGGCGCTGGTCCGGTCGGTCGCAGTTAGCCTAAGCGATATGACTCTCACCTTCCATTGGCCAAGTACCTTCGACGTATATCGAACGGTTCCCCCGCATCGTACCGTTTGACCGAAGTCATGACGGGAGGTATATCGCAAGGAATTCGTTTGCATACGCCGAGTATATCGAATTCACTCTCACGCGTACCGTCCCCACGAGGTATATGGTGAGGCAATTCACGTACACTCAGGTATATCAAATGGCTTGTCCACACGTACCGATTGCCCGCAAGAGCAAGACGTATATCGTGGAAGTCACTCCAAAGGGGGGAACCCATGCCGATTCACCCAACCAACTGCATATCCGCATATAGGTGTCAAACCTAGGACACACACTTCAGATTGTCGGTTTCAACTCGAAGCTCTATCGAAATTCCGGGTCGGCCTGCTGCCCAATTTTGGCGCATTTTTTAAAATGGGACCCTGTCCGCGAGCCCGGTTACAAGTCCAAACGTAGCTTTGCATATATTAAGACCCCCCACTTTTCCAGGCTCGGGTCCCGTCTGGCATTGCATTTAGGAGAATTAAATACAAGTGAGAACATAATAATCATGCTGAGTTTCGTCTCCCAAAAAAAAACATTTATCCCTTCTTTATTAAAAATCCAAAAATATTTCTCCCTTCTTTATTAAAAATCCAAAAATAGTTTCTTCCCTTTTTTTTTCTCTCAAAAATAAATCTCATTCTACGCCTTCTCAGGCCGATTAAAAGCCCTTGTCCTGACTCCCTATTGGCTTCGGTCTTCAGTCAAATCACCCCGGAGTTTCATCCACTCCTCTACTACTTCTTTCGAGTTCGGAACCCATCCATCTTCCATGGAGAATGCAGATCAAGCACCAGTCATACAACCGAATCTGCCGATAGTCCTAGCTCAGCTCGTGGCCAAGATTGACAACCTCCAGGCTGAGGTTCGAGAAATGCAACGAAACTAAGTCCCTATTCCTCAAGAGCCCGAGGCCCTGTTCCCTCCTGCTATGTGTCCACCCGAGCCCATCTGGGTCCCGGAAGAATATCATCACGCTCCACGTGCCCCTTCTGCCAATGGGCCGCCGCCTGCCCAACTTCCAATGCCAAACATTGCCCAGCCTGTGGCTAACCTGCCTATGGTCATTGTTCCAAAGGAGGAGGAGTTGAACAAAGTCAAAGAAGATCTTAAGATGCTCACTAAGAAGTTCGACCAAGTCCGAATCTCTGGGAATTACATGGACTACACCCATATGTCTCCTTATCCTAAAGCAAGGTTACCCGAGAAGTTCAAGATGCCAAATATCGAGAAGTTCGAAGGGAGTGGACCCCCAATTGTTCATCTTCGCAGTTATCATCGTTCCATGACTCTCCTAGGGGATTTGGAAGAGGTGATTGCCCAACTGTTTCAGCAAACTTTGAAGGATAGTGCCCTCCGATGGTTTTTATCTCTTGAGGAATCCAGAATCCGTAACTGGGAGGATGTAGCCTGAGAATTCATGTCGCAATACAAATACAACGAAGAGCTCGAGGTCACCTGCCGTGATTTAGAGATGCTCAAACAAAACTCTGGAGAATCCATCAGTAACTTTATAGCCCGATGGAGGGAAAAAGCAGCTACCATGACCAATCGGCCATCTGAGGAAGAACAAGTCAACATAGTGAAGAAGAATTTCTTTCCCCCTGTCCGAACAACCATGGGAGGACAGTACTACCCCCACTTTCGAGCTCTCAGAGAAGCAGGAGTATAAATTGAGGAAAGTCTTGCCAAAACAGAAGTTGAACCGAAGAAGGTGTCCGGAAAGTTCACCCCTAGAAAGTATGACAAGCCTGCCAATGCTACAGTCTCAACCATCAACAACATCGCTCAACCAACCACATCATGGGCACCAGAAAGTCACCCTGCCCCCGTCTGAAGGGAATACACTGAGCTTCATGCTACTCTCTCCAAATTTTACCAAACCCTGTTAAGTCGAAACCTCATTAAGCCCTTGGATCCACGGCCATTGCCAAATCCACTCCCAAGAAACTTCAAGATTGATGCTCATTGTGCCTTTTACCAAACAGTTGGTCATACCACCGACTAATGCTTCCACCTTTGAAACATAATCCAAGATCTCATCGATCGGGGTACCATCGCCCCACCAGCCAATCCTAAGCCAAACACTACTCATAACCCCCTACTAAATCACACCAATGCCATCTTCTTGGAAGAAAACCCAAATTTCGATCCATCAACCCAAATCACACCCCTATACCCTCCTAAACCTCTTCAAAGTTGCCCATATTTCCTCTTACACCCTACTAGCCTCGCTGATCAAGCACTGTCACTCCTTACCAGAGCATGCATCACTGTCCATACCCGTTCTGAAAATGGAATTATGGAATTATGAGAGATATTGAATCAACTCCTAGAGTTCGGGCTGAAATTGCCCTCACATATGATTATCGATTGCCAGAGGTTCAGCGCGCTATTTTTGGAAGCACGAAAATGGGCCCGAGAATCAGATAGTTGGGTGGTACCAACCGATGAAGTCAGCTTAGAAGATGTTGTCCAGATTATGGCAGAAGCACTCAGGCAAACCAACAACATTTGTAGTATCACCGGGTACTTGACACTTTAAAGCTATAAGGGTGCTTGGTCCCTTCAATCACACATATCCCCACAGAATGGGAAGGCCTATATGAGGAAGCCGTTGAAGTTGTGGAATGCATTGATTTCACGAGGGAAAACAGAATTGTTGCCACCGGATGGGGGGAAGAATTCGAAGATTCAAATGAAGAACAAGCTTCAGGAAGAACTAGCCCAGTAGCCGATATATGTGGGATGATATTGTTTGAAGAACTCCTCGGAGAAATAGACAGAGTGGTAGAGCAGCCTGAGATCGATGAAGAAACTGGATTTAAGTTTTTCCCTTCTTCAGTAAATCACATGACCAGATCTGGGAGACATTACCAAGTTCCAAGCTCGCTACCAGCAAATGACAAGGGGAAGGGCGTTGAAAACCTTCCTATGCCAGAAATGACCATCGAGGAGAGCAAGATCCTCGATCAACTCAAGAAAACTCAAGCTAACACCACTCTATGGGGGGCTTTTCATGTCTTCCCAGCTGCACAGAAATGCTTTAATCAAGTTTCTCACAGGATCCATAGTTCCTCCTTCTACCACACCAGAAGAAACGGTAAATTTGGTCTGGTCCTTGACCTCCACCCGAATGCTGTCATTTTCTGAAGAGGAAATCCCCAAAATTGGGCCAAATCACAATCATACACTCAACATCTCCATCGAAGTTATGGGGAAGGTTGTACCACTTTCGCTCGTTGATAACGGATCCGCTTTGAATGTCTGCCAATTGAGAACCTTCAAATGTTTAGGCCTAAAAGAAAGTGACCTCGCTCCAACCTTCGTTGTCGTGCGTGCCTACGATAATACTCGTCGGGAGGTAGTGGAATCCATAAAACTTGCAATAGGGGTAGGACCTATAAACCCTGTCGTCGAATTCCAAGTCATTGATATCCCGGCCTGTTTCAACCTGTTGCTCGGACGACCCTGGCTCCACAGTATAAAATGTGTCTCTTCCTCATTCCATCAGAAATTGAAGTTCTTCGCCGATGGGCGAGTCATCACCATTTTGGGCGACGACAAAAATGTCGAGAGTGCAACCACCAGCAGTCCAATTCTTGAGATACAGCATGGGTCAAATGATATGCTCCTATCAGGATTCCGAGTTAAGCCATCCCTACTCCTGGTAGGGGACAATTTCAAAGAAAGGGTTTGTCCAGAATATGACCCTCATGGCAATGTCAATGTGATTCAGAGGTTCATAAATATGCACTTCATGCCCGGACTGGGGCTAGGACAAAGGCAGCAGGGGATACTTGAGCCCATCGAACTGAAGAAACCTTTACCTCCTTGTGGCTTGGGGTATCAACCATCAAAACCAGAGCTCAGAATGATCCGCCAGATTCGATAAAAGAAAGGGATAGACTGCGGTCGAACTATCTCGGGAGACTCTTTAAATGGACGATTCATCAAAGAGGGCGAGGATTTCCCCTTTTGCGGTTTTCCAGAACCATGGTACGACCACATAAACAAGAAGATAAAGCCTGGAATGGAGATCTTTTTCCAAGATAGCTACCCATGGGCCGAAAATTTCCCACACCGCGTGCAACCGCTCATCAAAGATACCAAAAAAACTGAGGAAAGTGATTTCGAAGATTCCTTTAACTTGCAGACGCTGGGGATGGCACTCTTCATGGTTCATTCAGGCACCACATCACTGGACCCCTCTCATTTGATCAAGGCTGCGGATACACCTATCCTCAACTGGCATGCTGCGCCAGCTCTACCTCTTGAAACCTCCCCTAACCCCAATATTTACCCTGTTTCATCTACTGTTGTCTATCCTTGCTCAAATGTAATCGAGACCTCTTTTGATGAGGTTCTCAATGCCGTATTTCCTATCAATGAAATAAACTAATATTTTGAGTATCTTGTTGTGCCTTACATTAATTGTTTAGATTCTAATCAAACTTTTGGTGATGATGATTTTGCAAATGAATAATTCTTAACTGATTTAAATAAGGTTAATAACAAAAAACATAACCGCGTTTAAGTTAATGAAGAAGAGACTGTTGTTATTAATCTCGATTCTAGTAGCCAACTACGCTAGATTAGGATAGGGGCTACCCTTGACGAGCATGAGCGCGTACAACTTGAAGAATTTCTAAAGGAGTTCGTGGATGTCTTCGCATGGTCCTATGACAATATGCCCGGCATTGATCTTGAAATAGCTCAGCATGAGATCCCCACTCTCCCAGATTACAAGTCAGTTAAACAAAAGTTAAGAAAGCTCCTCACTGAATGGTCGCTCAAAGTCAAAGAAGAGGTGGTCAAACAGTTGAACGTAGATTTCATTCGAGTAATTGAATATCCCACGTGGCTAGCCAACATTGTACATGTGTAGAAATCAGGAGGGAAGGTTCGAATGTGTGTGGATTACCGAGATTTAAACAAAGCTTCTCCGAAGGATGATTATCCTCTACCCAATATCGACATGATCATGGACAACACAGCCAGTCATGCTCTCAAGTCATTCATCGACAGGTTTGTCGGATACAACCAAATCAAGATGCACCCTGACCACCAAGAGAAAACCGCATTCATCACCCCCTGGGGGACCTTTTGCTACACCGTTATGCCATTCGGCCTCAAGAATGTTGGGGCTACCTACCAAAGGGCTGCCACAACCATCCTGCATGATCTGATTCACAAAGAGGTCGAGGTTTATGTGGATGATATGATTATCAAGTCCAAAACGAGAGAAGGTCATGCTCCTGCTCTCCGAAAGTTCTTCGAACGATTGCGGCAGTATCAGATGAGACTCAATCCACAGAAATGCGCCTTCGGCATTACAAAGGGAAAACTCTTAGGATTCATGGTCAGAGAGAAGGGGATAGAAGCAGATCCCGCCAAGCTGAAAGCCATACTTGAGATGCCACCTCCCCAAATAGAGAAGGAAGTCCAAGGTTTCCTTGGGAAATTACAAAACATCAGCCGGTTCATTAGCCAGCTAACCTCCACCTGCGTACCTATCTTTAAGCTCCTCCGAAAGGGTTCAACCAAGGTTTGGAACGAGGCCTGCCAAAAAGCTTTTGACCGAATCAAACAATACCTGACCCAACCTCTAGTTCTCATGCCTCCACAACATGGTCTCCCTTTGCTCCTATACCTAACCATAACCGACACTGCAGCTGGGGCTTTGCTAGCCCAATACCTCGAACACTCCCGTAAAGAAGGAGCCATCTATTATGCTAGTCGCAAATTGGTCGGGTATGAGGTCAACTACACTGCTTTAGAAAAGGCATGTGTTTCACTTGTTTGGGTCACCCAAAAGTTGCGACACTACATGCTCGACTTCCCTATTAAGATTGTATCCCGAATGGATCCCATCAAATACCTGCTCAAGAAACCCGCCTTATCCATCCGAATGGACCGATAGTTGATGCTCCTAATCGAGTTCGATATCGTATACGTCACATAGAAAGCCGTTAAAGGAAGAGCCATCTCTGACTACCTCGCTGACTACCCTGTAGAAGAAACAGATGTCTGGATCTCTGAATTCCCAGATGAAAATGTCCTCTGCACCACTCAAGATTGCCTCCGATGGAAAATGTTCTTCGATGGCACTGCCAACAAAAAGGGATATGGCATTGGGATACTTCTGGTCGCCTCAGATGACTCTCATACTCCCATCGCCATCAAGTTGAATTTCCCCTGCACCAATAACATGACGGAATATGAGGCATGCACAGTGGGCCTCAAGTTCGCTCTCAAGAAAGGTATTCAATACCTTGATGTATTTGGGGATTCTTCCCTCATCATCGGTCAAGTGCTCAGAAAGTGGAAAGTCAAGGACGAAAAGATCCAACCCTTTCATGCCCAATTAGAAGAGTTAGCCTCCCAATTCTGAGATATCACCTTCCATTACCTACCCCGAGCAAAGAATAACCTAGACGATGCCTTCGTTACTTTGGCCTCTATGGTCGACATGCCCGAGGGAATAACAATGACCTCATCCCTAGTTCAAAAGCAAGACAAACTGACCCATTGCTACCATATTGAGCTTGTCTCCACAGAAGACCCCGAACTAGCCGATTGCTGGTACTATGATATATGATGCCTCCTCAAACATGGTAGGTATCCCGAGGGTTCCAACAAGAACGATCGAGCTACCCTCCGAAGGCTGGCCGCCCAGTATATCATCTGTCATAAAGCACTACTTAAGAGGAATTTCGATGGAACTCATTTGCACTGTATCGCAGGGACATTGAAAAGATAATGCAGAAAATCCACAGCGGGGAATGCGGGCCCTACATGAACGGTCACAAGCTTGCCAAGAAGATCATCCGACAGGGCTACTATTGGACCACTATGGCCCAGGATTGCACCGCCTATGTTCGGAGAAGCCCTAAATGCCAACAGTTCTCCAACCTCCAACACCTACCTCCACGGGAATTATACAACATGACTTCTCCCTGGCCGTTCTCCACCTGGGGTATCGACATCATAGGGAAGGTTACGCCAAAGGATTCAAATGGGCATGAGTTCATCCTAGTTACCATTGATTACTTCACCAAATGGGTCGAAGCTGAGTCATACGTAGCATTAAATGCCAAGAAGGTGGCCAAATTCGTCAAGAAAAATACCATCTGCCGATATGGAGTCCCGCACGAGCTAGTGTCATATAACGGGTTACACTTCGAGGCAGAAGTCACAGAAGTTATCAATGAGTATGGGATTCAGAGACACAAATCTTCTCCATACCGACCTCAGACCAATGGTGCAATTGAGGCCGCCAACAAAAACCTCAAAGCCATCATCAGTAAGATGACCGAAAGTTGTAGGGATTGGGCTGATCGGATCCCGTATGCCCTTTGGGCTATCGAACCTCAATCCGAACCTCTACTGGGGCAAACCCTTACTCCCTGGTCTACGGCATGGAAGCAGTCCTACCTCTGGAGCTAGAAATACCCTCGCTACGCATCATGCTCGAAAGTAAGGTTAGTGAAGAAGACTGGTGCCAAAGCCGTCTTGATGAGCTAGCCCTTCTAGATGAAAGGAGATTGAAGGCTCTATACCACATACAAGGGTAACATCGTCGAATAGCGCGTTCATTCAACAAGAAAGTCAAGGACTGCGGTGTTCGAGAAGGGGATTTAGCCCTGAAGGAGATGATAGAACCCATCTGGGACCCTAGAGGAAAATTCAATCCCAATTGGAGCGGCCCTTACATTGTGAAGAAGATCTTGTCTAGAGTTGCCGCCATGCTCACTGACCTGGATGGGGAAGAGATGGAACGTCCAGTCAATCTGGACCGTCTCAAGAAATTCTACCCCTATTCCGAAATCTCGACGCGCTACGACTCTTCTCATCCCCCTTCTATTCTAAAAAAAAAATCTTCATTTCCCTCTACCCAGAATTACGTGGGCCTGATCCTCTACAAAAACTACTTTAAAACTTTTTCAAAAAAAAAACTCCGGAGGTACGTAGGCAGCTCATACTCCTCACATGAGTGCGGCCCTTTTCTTTTTCACAAAATACTATTCTTTTCTTACCTCCGAGAACGTTGGTTCATTCTAAACATATACTTGAACAAAAGGATTATGTATGCCTTAGCGATCGGTATAGATAATTCAAAATACAAAATTCATCGAAAGTCACAGTTGGATGATCATAAACTTGTTTATCTCATTAATAAGAAACCACAGTACAGATTACATAAGAAAAAGGAACGGATAAATCCCTTCCTCCTACTACCATAAAAATTAGATAAAATCCCACGCATCTGTTACACAAATAAACTCCCCAGGAGTCCTACCCACAGCTACCCGAAGAGCCTGTACCCTCATCATCTGCATCCTGAGGACCCCAAGTTCCCCCTGCCTGAATAGAGTGACTCAAACACTCCATGGACCGATGAGCCTTAACAATCTTCGAAAAGACCACAACACCCCCTTCCATGGTGTCAGATAAAATAAACCACCTTTGACCAGTCTCTACTGCCAACATCTTGTTGACTACTTTCCTCCACAACCACTTCATATAATCTTTGGGGACATGGCAAACCTTCTCGACAAACTAAGATGGACGGGTCGACGGACGCCGATTTTCCCACAGAGATCCAAGAAACAGACGCAAGCGCTCAGTCAAATCTTCTACCGGAAAGAAATTTAAGGTCCGAGGGGGCACGACCTGCGCCCAGCCAAATTGGCCCAAAAGTCGACAAGGGAAATAAAAAGAGGTTTGTCTGAGACCAACCAGCCGCACATATGAATACTCTCCTAGCTCCATAAATGGCTGCAACTGTCCCCACCAAGGCACTGACCAATATAGCCCACGAGCCCCATGCTCCACAAGATAATTCTCCCAATTCTCAACATGCAGGCCAACACGAATGAAGTAGCGTGAAAAGAAGTTGGGTACAGCCGACAAAAGATATTTTGGAGGAGTTGACAAGCAGAATCTTTCAGACAACCACATGAACAGCATCATAGGTCTACCCCTCAAAAAGTCAGAACGACCTTCTCTCTAGGAATCCAGGCCATTCAGAGTCTCCGCCAATATCACCGTCGCGGGATTGCGACGGTATGACATCCATGAAGTAATGGCTGCAAGTTGTGGGTCCACTCACACCTCCCCAGTCACCAACAGCAATTTTGAAACCAGGCCCAGAACAACGGCTCCAGCATCACCTACTTCCCGCAAATGCAGGGACTGTAACACCACCGGGAGGGAGATCATTCCTCCAGCAACTAATGATCTAGCCGCCGAAGGCGAGATATAAAGAAGACCGGCCAACAAATCCCTAGGAGAGCGGGAAAATTCGGGTAAAGCCGCGGCAACACTGGGATTCACACCTAGTATGGCAAAAAATTCCTCGTAGGTAGGAAAAACTTCTTCTAACCCAAAGCGAAATACATGGTCTTTGGGGTACCAAAATTGTACTGCCGCCATCAGCATATTCCACTCAATAGGTCGATTACGCCACAAGGAAACTCGGCGCATGTTGAAAGCATCATAGTCGACATTATAAGAGCACATGGCTTCCAAGGCTTCAAGGTAATTGGCAAACTCGGTGATACGAGGGAGAGCCATCTTGTAGGGAAAAGAAATAGTGGGCAAGTAGATAAGGATGCAAAGGTGTGAGGAAAACACTCCGCCCTTCCCCTTTTTATACTTGAGAACTCTCACAAAAGACATAATCCCTGTAGAAATCGGAGAGAATCCTACCCCACAAGGTACTAAAGGCTGAAGAGGGCACCAATCAAAGCTTTCAATTGATGGGACTGGACTGAACTGCCGATAGGCAGGCCAGGGTGCTTGCCGATAGGCAACCCCCCATTTTTAGAAATTTCCCTTTTTTCCTCTTTTGACAAATCAGAAAAATCAATAAAAATAAATTGATATTCTCAAAAGAATTTCAAGAATCTTGTTTTCTCCTTGTGGGATTCCCTTTTTTTTAAATAAAACAGCTTTCCTTTGAAAAATTCCAAAATACTCCTGTTTTTGGTCTCAGCAACAAAGTAAAAAAGCCCATGCATTCTTCATCATTAAAATAAAAGATAGTCAAAAAACTACATTGCATTGCATATATCTGTTTTCTGTGTTACATCATTTTTGCAGGAAATAAAGAAAAAGCCAAAAACAACGGGACTCAGCCCGAACCCTCTCTCTCTCTCTCTCTCTCTCTCTCTCTCTCTCTCTCTCAAGAGCTTCCGCCCCTGCGATGCGCTCTCTTCCCCCTACGACGAGACGATGCACCCCCACTACCCGAGACAGAGTCTTCCCCGGACAAGGCTGACGGCACCAAGAAAGAAGGAACAGGGACAGCATCCCGAATGTGGGCAGTCGCCGATGATATCCAGTCTCTGATGTCTCTCAGCCAAGTGGTCAACACCCGAATTTGCTACAAGGAAAAGACAGAATCAGTATCAAGAAAAATAAGTCAAAAAGAGGAAAAGGACCGAAAGGTTTATTGCAGGACGAAGGACCTCCTCTGTCAAACCCAGCTCCTCTGGATCCATCGTGAGGGGATGGTGCAGCATCGGCACTATCCCTCCATCATCCCACCGGATGTTGTACGAAGGAGTGTGCAGCCGAACAAAAGGGACCTCCGATGTCATCGTCGCCGCAGGTTCCGACGGACCACCACCACTGTGGGAAGACCCCACCGCCCGACTCGAACCAGCAGGAGGGAAAGGAAAGGCATCATGTATGCTGGGCGCCATCAACCAGCTCGTCACAAAGTCCATATAGTCATACGGCATAGCCGTATCAGTGTACAACGCATAGGACTCGCGAATCATAGTCGCGATCCTCTCATCCTCCAACAGCTGTCGCTCCCACCTCATAGACATAGGAGTCTGTGCGGGAGGCACCACCACCTCTTCCTCCGTAATCTGACGAATCACCCTCTCCCCGAGGTACTAGGAATGGCCGAACTCATGCGCCAACAAACGGCTCATCTGCGCGTTCACCCCAGTCATCCCCGTATCCTGAATGGCTATCCCCCAAGGATAAAAGATCACCTGAAAATCCCCAAGAAGGCATGAGTCAATACAAGATCAGAAGGTGCCAAAAACTAAGACTGAAAAGGAAAGGACCTTACCTGACCACTGGTCAGGTCATTCAAGACATGACGCACCGCCTCCAGGGAGAGAGATCCCTTCGACTGCCGGTTGGCCTTACGCCATCGATACAGTCGGCAGAAGTCCCCAACGGTGTTGTCCTTCAGAGCAATCAGCAGGGTGTTGCACCCAATCACCTCATAGAACCACGTCTGAATTCACAAGCAAAAAGAGATGCATAAGGAAAATGTGAATGCATGAAATGAAAATGCGCAAAGTAAAGAATACCTCAAGGAGATACGTGGCTCCAGTAAAGGTCTGCCGGCAGCACCGGCTGAATGCATCCAAAGAAGAGTAAAGGGTCGCCAAGGTCAGACTCCCCCAATCATAGAAAGGGATGTTCGAAAACATCCTCAAGTACGGAAAAACCCACAAATGGACGACGTCGCCACTCGACGCCATCATAAAACCTCCCAGCACCAACAAGATAAACAACCGAGCCATCTGCCTCACTTGCAGCCCATCCTCCACATCAACCACCCTGCTCAGTAAAACATCCTTCGGCAAGGAAAGCCGGATAGAACCCTAGAGACTATCCTCCTCACATCACCAAGTGCCGCATGCACCTCCTCTGTCCTCACCCGCAAGGAGCGATACACCTCTATCTTCTTCCCGTCATAATCTATCCCCAACAGTTGTTGCACATCTATGGGAGTCACCGTCATCTTTCGAAGCCAAAATGAAAAGTGTGGGTGGTGTCCCACCACCTCTCCCCCAAGGCACACAAAACTGCTATCGAACGAGGCGTCTCATCCAGCGCAGCCGCCAACCTCCCAAAACCCGCTGATGATACCATCCAGCACACCACGGGTGGAAAATGCTCCCAAACATCCTTAAGCCCTGTCATCCCGCGGGCACGCATGTTCTTCAAAGAAATATCCGACTGGCAAAAGCTTCATTCAAAGGTCAAGAAAAAGGAAAAATCACCCAAAAAAGAAAGGAATGCTAAAGGTTAGGTTACTTACATAACCGTCGGGAATCACTCTCAAAGAACGATGATGTGATGGCTCCCGCGGCAAGGTCCGCTCATCCGCAACCGGCTCGAATGCATCGAAGGCATTCTCGTTCCCCAAAGCAAGGGGCACCATGTCCCTCTAATCCACATTCGCCCAGTCATCAACGGTCAACCACTCCCGGTGGACAGCGGTGCTCACAATGGCGGCCATTTCTTGAAGAGAGGAACGTTAGAACAATTCACAGAGAGAAATCGCAGAAAGAGAGAAGTCAAGAAGCTGTGAAAAATGAAGGGGATTCTCCCCCTTTATATAGGAGGCCAAGCGCCATGCCGATCGGCACTGACCCCAGCCATACCGATCGGCACTGTCTCCTCACCTCCTCGAGGCAGTCCAAAAGTCCGTGCCACTGCCGAATGGCACCCCTCAGTCTATGCCGGCCGGCACCCCCTTAAAGTTTCGTACAGAAATTCCCAAAAAATACCAGAAAGCCTCAAAAAATCCCCGAAAATTTTTTAAAAATCCCAGGAAGGATTTAGAACGTTTTCATCAAGAAAATTTTGCACTCCTTCAGGCGAAACCTCTTTTTCCCTAACGGAACCCTCAAAATCCAAGTGAATGACCTCTCGAGCACTGTGCCTGGGCCACCTAATCACCTCCTCAGCAGAGTTCACGACCTTAAACCAGTTATCTCCCCAACAATCCGCTCCTCCTCTCAAATCAAGGACAGAAAGCCTCCCCAGCCATCGGCTACCCGGTGTAAAACAATATCGCATGGTATTTTCCCCAGTGGATTTTAGATGAATCACTCACCCCAGGCGATCTCTCCCAAAGGACGATCCAAATCTTCTCCAGCTCATTCATCGTTCCCCAGTGGAACCTAAAATCCAATTCTTATCCCCAGTGGAACTCTTTTCTTTTCCCAAAGGAAATGCACTCACTCTTGGGTCAGAATTGACCCCGGTCTTGGATCGTCACCTGAGTTAGGTCAGAATTGACCTCGGTCCTCGGTCATCACCACTTTTGGGTCGGAATTGGCCCCGGTCTTGGATCGTCACCTGAGTTAGGTCAGAATTGACCTCGGTCGTCACCACTCTTAGGTCAGAATTGGCCCCAATCTTGGATCGTCACCTGAGTTAGGTCAGAATTGACCTCGGTCCTCGATCGTCACCACTCTTGGGTCAAAATTGGCCCCGGTCTTGGATCTTCACCTAAGTTAGGTCAGAATTGACCTCGGTCCTCAGTCGTCACCACTTTTGGGTCAAATTTGACCACGGTCTTAGATCGTCACCTGAGTTAGGTCAGAATTGACCTCGGTCCTCGGTCGTCACCACTCTTAGGTCAGGATTGGCCTCAGTCTTGGATCGTCACCTGAGTTAGGTCAGAATTGACCTCGGTCCTCGGTCGTCACCACTCTTGGGTCAGGGTTGGCCCCGGTCTTGGATCGTCACCTGAGTTAGGTCAGATTTGACCTCGGTCCTCGATCGTCACCACTCTTGTGTCAGAATTGACCCCGGTCTTGGATCGTCACCTGAGTTAGGTCAGAATTGACCTCGGTCCTCGGTCGTCACCACTCTTGGGTCAGAATTGGCCCCGATCTTGGATCGTCACCTGAGTTAGGTCAGAATTGACATCGGTCCTCGGTCGTCACCTTATTGGGTCAGAATTGGCCCCGGTCTTGGATCGTCACCTGAGTTAGGTCAGATTTGACCTCGGTCCTCGGTCCTCGGTCGTCACCACTCTTGGGTCAAAATTGGCCCCGGTCTGGGATCGTCACCTGAGTTAGGTCAGAATTGACCTCGGTCGTCACCACTCTTGGGTCAGATTTGGCCCCGGTCTTGGATCGTCACCTGAGTTACGTCAGAATTGACCCCGGTCCTAGATCGTCACCTGAGTTAGGTCAAAATTGGCCTCGGTCCTCGGTCGTCTCCACTCTTAGGTCCTCAAAATCGACCTCGACCCTTTGAATTGGTCATCCTCTCTTCCTTCGGTCCTCAAAATCGACCTCGACCCTCTGAATTGGTCATCCTCGCTTCCTTAGCTCCTCAGAACTGACCTCGACCCTCTGAATTGGTCACCCTCGCTCCTTAGGTCCTCAGAACTGACCTCGACCCTCTGAATTGGTCACCCTCGCTCCTCAGGTCCTCAGAATTGACCTCGACCCTCTGAATCGGTCATCCTCGCTTCCTTAGGTCCTCAGAACCGGCCTCGATCCTCTAAATTGGGCATCATATGGTGTGTAATCGACGGCCATCTTTTGTTCCAAACTCACCCATCGAGGGGCTCTGTAGACACCTCATTTTGTTACCCCCTAACTCTCCTTAGGTCCCTAGTACCTCCACTCATCACTGTAAACCCTGGTCACGTCCCGGGTACTGACCTGAAAGCCATCGGGCAATCCCCAGCTCAGTTGGACCAAAAAGTCAAACTCTTCGTCTCGATCGAGACTTAATGAATCTTCGAAGGGCACTAAAAACCCTTTCCAATGGTCCACCCCGTGCGCGATTCCGACTTACCATGCGGACGAACAATCCGTTTGTGTTCGAAGCCCAACCTAGAGGCCACCGGGCGCTCCTGGGCTCTGTTTGACCTAAGTCAACTCTTCAGCTCTACCAAGGCAGAATGAATCTTCTAAGGGAACTGAAAACCCTTTCCAACGGTCTGTCCCATGCGCTATTCCGACTTTCCATGCGGACGAACGATCCGTTTGACTCCGAGAGGTCACCGAATGCTTCTCGGGACCGGTTGACTAAAGTCAACTCCCCAAACCGGGTCAAACTCTTTGGAATGTCTAAGTACATCTCCTAAACTTTCTAACGATCCACCACATGCGCGATTTGGACCTACCATGCGGACGAACGATCAATTTGCGTCCGAATAATCTCCCGTCCAACGGACCGACAAACGCTTCCGAGCCACATTTGACCCAAAGTCAACACCCGAACTCGGGAGAGGTCCAAAGGACTTTCGAAGGTCTCTGAAATACCTTTCCAACGGTATGCCCCGTGCGCGATTCTGACCAATGGTTTGCCCTCGGCGGCCAATTTTCAGAAAAATCCTGAAGCGCACTGCCAAATGGCAGGTCCCAGACCCTGCCTATCGGCACCTGCCGATAGGTAGTGCCATGGAAATGCCGATTGGTAGACCCCTGGGCCTATATAAGGAGGCCTTGGCCTCATTTGCAAGGGGAGCCCAGATCTGATAAAAATCTCTCTGAACGAATCCCAGAAACCTCTCTCGAAGGCAGCGTGATTTCAACTTCCAAATCCCTTTTTTACTTCCACTTTTCATCATCCTTTTAATCAAACTTGGTGAATTAACCACTCTCCATCATCATTCAAAGTGCAAGGGCTGCTCCCCAACATTCAAGATCAAGCTCAAGATCTTCATGAAGGTCCAACTTTTTCAAACTCTCTCCTAAATTCTCTTAAATTTGCAATAACTTGTTTTCTTACTTAGCACTTTTATTATCTTATTTCACATATCCTATCATACTTTTTATCTAGTATTATTGCACATCTCCTATTTTCATATAAATAAAACCCAAAAAAAAGAAAAAAAGGGTTTGCTCATAAATTCCAAATAGGGATTCCCACACTTTTTCCACACTCTTCTCACAACTAAAACACATTTTTTTACACACACACATTTACAAATAATAGATTTCTCCATTTGAATTTATGGGTTAAACCCCACCCCTCGTTTTGTATGCGAACTATGTGGACTTTGATGCCTTTATAGGCTACGTAGGCGTATCGGGGTAAAACTCGAGACTCGAGTCCTTTTCTCACTTTTTCTCTTATTTCCTCTCTTCTCTTTATCTCATTTCTATTATATTCTATACATTCGTTCTTAGTGGCGTATTATTCCACATGCGTTATCGTTCCCTTATAACAATCAACGCAAGGGTAATCGCACAAATCCTATTTTCTACATTAATCTCACATTCCTACGGATGACTCGCTTTATCTTTTCCATGATACAAGTCGAGGATTCCTACCTCCATTCTATATATACACATGCACACATATCACGGGGGGAAATATAAAGGAAAATAGCAAATATCCATGAGAGACCGAAAGGGCGGAATGGGTGCCTAACACCTTCCCATTTCGTAACTAAGCCTCCGAACCCTTCTCGAATCATTTTGGTTTCGCACGCACCAGTATGTCTTTGGATGCCATCATTCGGGGTGGCTTCCCCTTTTTCTTTTGTCTCTTTTGAGTAAAATAGACTGACGACTCTGAATCTCTCTACATTTTCACACCTCACAAATCGACGCCGGCCGAAGCGCTCTCCTGAGAGAGGGGACGCGCGGGACCCGAAGGATCCTTTCTCCCTCCGTGAAGGGGATCGGGGATGCCACAACACTGATAATATTTTCTTACATTTTTATTCTATAAAAATGTCCATTATTTTTTTTTTACTATAAATGCACCAAAATATCATTTCATACATTTTTATTCCACGAAAATTTTTATTATTTCTTTTTCATTAGAAATGCACCAAAATAACCTTTCTTACATTTTTATTCCATAAAAATGTTTATTATTTCTTTTTCACTAGAAATACACCAAAATAATATTTTCTTACATTTTTATTCAATAAAAAGGTTTAGTATTTCTTTTTTACTAGAAATACACAAGAATAACATTATTCCACATTTTTTTATTCCATAAAAATGTAATCTATTTATATATTCTGAAATTTATTACGTTTCAAGACTATTTTAAATCATCTTTTGATATCCATTCCATACAAATGCCAAGATAGTTAATAGTAAACACTAGGATGCAAACCAATATCCTACACACATATATTTAACCTAATATATATAAATAACATGATGAAATAGGCTACACATGAAACTTATATCAAAGTTTGTTTTTCCCCCACCTTAATGAAGATCTAAACATGGTGGAGATGGTGATGAAGAGGGAGGACCCCCCACCTCCAAAGGTGGCCTCAAGGTGATCTCTAAAAGCCCTTCTCAAACTTTGACTCCATTGTTATTCCAAGAGTGATCCAAGGATTTCTTCTTCACCCTCAAAGTGCCCTCTACAAACTCCATGAACACCCACATATTTATCTTTTTCCCAAGAATATCCCCCTTCAATACCCATTAAAAACTCTCCAACAAACCAATCTAATATTTTCGTAACAGGGGAGGAGATAGACATACATGGTGTGAGTGTATTCACTATACCTAAGGAATAAATGTTGGATGATAATTCAGGAAGGAAGAGGGAGCAAACTTATTTCGTGAGGAGTATAACACAGAGATTGGAAGTGTTTGTCGTTTCCTTCTACCCTATGACCTTCTCTCTCTTATAGTCCAATGAATGATAAGTTTACTAAATAAAACCTTATAATTCAAGGGATCTCCCATATCAGGTATAAATTAACTCCCCAATCGACAGCACACCTAACCAATATTATCCAAAGGCCACCCCGTTGACAGCACTTAGGCTGGTCTGTGTTGGCTGAACTGTAGTTCACGTTTATCTCTCTTAGATTTTAAACTAATCATCCCATTAGTCACACAATATAATACACGAAGTAGGTATCACAGCTTTTAGTACAAATCATATCTAAGAAGTTAGGCCCTTGAGCTGACATGGAATAAAATAGACGATCGGAGACTTGACAGCACATTGGTAAACTGACTCGTTTTTGTCGTTAAAAAGACAACCTTTAATCATTCAAACGATAGGCTGAATCGTTCTAACGACAAGACTTTATTTTGCTAAAACGGCATAAAACTCTAGTTCCGAATTGGCCAACTAATCTCTTTAATTCACACAGGGATACCAAACCAACTTAAACAAAGCCATGGGAACTTTATAAACAATAACCCTCTATTTTCAATAATAATTTGCTTATACATAAACCATAAAAAATCCATAAATCTAATATTTCTCTATATAATCCAATTTGGTACCCACGAATCTCTATAATTATAATTTTCTCCTCTTCGTATAAATTACATATATAATTAAATAAATTAATTAATCGGAGCGGGGTATTACAAGGTACATAATGAGTCTATTTGAAAACAATAAAATCTTGGGGCTGGTTTGGGCTTCCAGAATGATCATAATTGTCCCAAGCCCCTAGAAGCACGATATAATGCATAATTATGTTGGGCAAGTTTTCCCCTACAAAGACGGAGATCCAAGTAGTCTTTTCTTGCCAACGACACTATCACATTATTCCGAAGGAATTTCGATAAGAACATGGCAAATCTAAGCAGTTCATAAGGACAAGGAAAGTCACACCATTTAGAAATATCTACTGCAGTTGTGGGATAAGAAGTCAATCCCACGTCAGGATGATAGTTGGAAAGGAGTTTATTATTATTGAACTACATTTTGATCTGTAAACATTTCACCATGTTTTCTTTTTTAAATTACTATGATGATCGGCCTAAAACTTTCCAGGAAGATAATGTTGTGACACCCCATGATCTTGAACCGTAAAAATCTTTGTTAAATAAAAACTTGGAAAAAATAATTTTTGCAATCTATTTAATTTTAGTATGTAAAAAATGTTGGTTTTTATATATAAAAAAAAGTTTGTAAGTGGAATTTAAATCAAGATTAAATTTTAGAAATTATAACTTTTTGTATAAAAATGGGGGGAGGGGGGGATCTGACCTAAGGAGAAAAAAATAAATAAAAACATCGATCGTATGATGGAGCTGAATTTTTTTTGCATCTTCATCTCGCCTTCAGCAACAATATATTAAAATTTTAGCCAATTCCAACGGTCCGATCATCTGAAATATTTTTTTTTAGTGTTTGTGTTTGGTTAGGACTCAAATTCTTTTTAGTACATAAACATAAAGTGACGGGTTTAGGACTTTTAAAATACATTTTAGACTTCTTAAAAATCAGTAGCCTCTCATAATTTCATTCTCTCTCATCTACCAAACCTAAACCCCATTGAACACAACTTTCAACCCAAGTTTTGAAGATCTAAATCAAGTTTTTTCAAGATCGTCCAAGAACGCGTCTTTATTATTTCGTGAGAAGAACAGAACAGTGTAATCATAATTTTGAGGAAGAATTTTACTAGTTTTCCAGTGATGATTTTAAGGTATGGAGTTTACACAATATGATCCTCTAATTCTCTCAAGAGTATTTACTAGTTTCTCAGTTATTTGTATTCTTCTTGAAATGTTGTGGTATTCATTGGAATCGTATGTGTTATTCGATTAAGATATTGTGTATTTGCTTATATGGGAATGGTGCCATGAAATTTTAATGTGGCACTGAGAATGGTCACCTTTCAAAAGTCCAATAGCCAGAATGAGACTTTAAGAACCCTGTAACACCCCGTAATTTTGAGAATTTAATATTCAATTATTATTGGGAGATATAAAAATATTTAAATTGGAGAAAATTAAAATTATAATTTGGAGAATTTAAATTGAGTGGGAAGAATTATTTATATTTGGCGACTTTAAGTTTAATTGTTTAAAATTTCGTGTGTCGCATTTTGAGGTCAAAATTGGAGAATATTATAAAGTATTTCGAATGACAATTCTGAGTGTGTGGTTGAGTCCAGATGGGTCGAGATAGCAAGAAAAAAGTGCCCGGGGTAGTAATTGGGTCTCGGATCATTTTTGGGCATAGTCGGGCCCACACAGGATGATTTGGGCCATTTTAATTAGGCCCATGTGGTCAAAAACGGGATTAGAAGTTTTAATCCTAATTGGATAAGTGTTGAACGGCAGTTAACACAACTCTAAACCTAGGTTTTGAGAGATACACAGAGGAAACAAATCAAGAGGCAATTGGGGATCTTTTGGAGCCAAATTAAGGGACAAAAGTGAGTGTTCGTCGTCAACCATTCTCTACACCAACGGATCAGACACTACGAACAATTCCAGGCAAGTGGTTAACTGTTGTGATTTTTAAATTGATGACAATCAATTCATATTATGGGAAGTGTAAACCTAAATTCGTTTTTGGGTGGGCTATTGGATGAAATGGGTTTTTATAAATTTAATTGGTTGAGTGATTTGATAGTCCAATTGATGTTATAAAAGTATCCAATATTGATTGACATTAGAACTATAATAGAACACCAGTGTTAGAGATGAATTTATTGAGATTGTGAGATCAGACTTGTGAATGATAATTGGGATTTTACCATGGGAATGTGTGTTCTTGAGTGGGTGAAGATTTGTGAAAATCAATGATGCTAAAAGGTTTAAACGATGATTAGAGATTCATAATAGATGTAAAAAGATGATGAATATGATGTATTGAGCCTGGAATGGGAGATACGAAAGCTTCAGTTTTCGTTAATGGCTGAAACAACAAGGCGGAGAAGAACCAGACATGTTCGATCGATCGATCGATGGAGGGGATCGATTGATCGATGGTCCCAGGATTCTGGCAGCTTCACCAGTTTTATGTATAAAGGGAAATTAAATTTAGATTTTTCCCCTACTTTTTATGTAGTGATAAATTCATATGTAGCACATATTCCTTAGCAATTATAAGGGGATAAAATTGGGTTTAGGAGGGTGATGATTTATGCCATGAGATGAATAAATTTCGAGAAATAATTCGTAGGTATTGATTTTGGACCGAAGGAAAATGTTCGGGTATTGTAGTTGAGTGGCACTACATTATTAAAGGAATTGAGGTGTGATTAATTAATTATGGGGCGAAAAATAGGATTGGGCATTAACGATGGTACGGGCCAAGTGAGCGAGTCCAAGTATATTGGTTGGGCGACACCAAGTGTTAAATTTATTAATGAGAAATTAATTAATTTAGAGTCGGACAATAGACTCGGATTAGTAATAATTAATTAATGCGTAAATTAATTAAATTAGAGTCGGACCATAGACTCAGATTGGTAATAATTAATTAATGTGTAAATTAATTAAATTAGAATTGGACTGTAGACTCGGGAAAGTAATAAATTATTGATGAAAAATTAATTAATTTAGAGTCGGACCCTAGACTCGGGAATATACAGGCTAGTGTTATAGGTTTTAGTACACGGTAAAGCCGGGATTTATATTATATATATACGGTGGGGAAGTATATATATATGTGTGTGTGTGTACTTTGTGTGTGCTATTAAATATCAGGGAGTACATATTTATTTAATTTATATACTCTAGTCCTATCAAGGGAGGTTGCGCGATGTGGGTGAATCCCCTAACTTGAGGAGTAGGGTGAGTATATACCCAGGTCATAGTGTCCGGTATATGGGTGAGGGGTTTATCTCACTTTCAGGGAAGGAATATGACCGCGTCTACTACGTTTATATTTTGGATCAGGTTGGTGAGCGATTCCAACTTGGGGAACTAGGTTATGTGAGCACGCCTAGTGAGATAGCACTTTAGAGGGAATCATCCAGAGAGGGTATACTCGGAGGGATGGATATACATATGATATATGTGTGGATGTTGTAGTAAAGGTACGTATATATATGGTAGTAAATATTATATGCGGGTAATAATACAGTATGTGATGTATTTGTTTTATGTAACTTGAGTCACGGTTATATGAAATTACTTAAAAGGAATTAATTAAGTTAATTGGTGAGATGACTTATAACTCATTAATAATAATACTCGGTTTAGAATAGAATGGCAAGGGGAGATTATACCAGGACTAGTTGGACGGGGTAGTATAACTAGGTGGGGTAAGGAAACCGTTAGGTGTGCACAATAGTGGAGGGGTGAGTATGTCCTCAAGAGAGTGCGACACTAACTTAAATATGAAGCGCATTCATATATTTTTAATTACTGAAGTTAATTCACTTGCTAAATATTTTCAAAATGTTTTGGGTTCTAACCCTTACTATAAAACTATTTTCAAAACCTTTTAGGTGTCCAGCCACAGGGATGTCAGGATTGATATTCTATTCCAGGGATACGGAGCTGCGGCATATGTGGATGCTAGCAGGAGCTTGAATTAGACGCATCGTTCATTCATTCCTAGAGTAGGAATCATCTATCAGTTTCAGTTATATTTAGGGCATGTCGCCTAGACTTTTCAGTTGTAGTTTTCATATTTATTTATTCAGGTATTGAATGTTTGCATTGGACTATTTACTTTCGTGACCGATGGTTTATTCGGCATGTAGTTTATTATTTATTCAGTTGATTTAATTCAGTCGTGGTGTATGACTCATATTATCTTTCTACATGCTATTGGTCGTTTAATTAAAAAGTTAAAATTTGGCACCAGCTTTTTGGAATACTAGGTGGTTAGTAAGTTTTAAAAAAGGTTTTCGACAGTGATGCTAAGGATGAACCAACTGGAATTCCTGTTTTAATTTGATATAGGATTGATCACCCGGTATTTTATTAGGCGGGGTATCACAAAACCTAGGTGAGGTGAGGTCCGATGACCTATTGATGTGTTATTGAGAAATAAATTGGTACAATGCTCGAGTGTCGCATTGGACTCGTATACAGTTTCTTATTGTTGTTTTTTTTCACCGTTATTGTGTTGAGCCACTACTTTTGTTAAATTGTGTATTTCCCCATTCTTTTTTTTAGTGACATGTAAGCTTAGATTTGGACATTACTTATTTTTTGAAGCATATTAAGAGCTTGACGTTTTGAGAATTTTATTTTCTTTATATATTGGCAGTGTAAATGTTTGGGGAGCTTAGCGTTATTTTGAGTGGAAATTAAACTTTAATTATTTAGAGGAGTATTTTACCTAGCCTTGTTGTAAGGATACATCTTATATTGCGATGTGAATTTTGGATTGGACGATATGTATTTTGATGACCTGTCATGTTTCATTTTGTGGTATATAAATGGTCTATATGAATTGTTGAGGACTTAGTTTAATTTTAATAGTAGTAGCACCTCGATTTCCTCGGGATCTTACAAATATCCTGACCTAGAAGGCTTCGAGTTTGTTCCTTGGATCCTTATTATGGATTGGAATTTGATCAACTTGGGCAAGTTTTACTTTATTGCGAAGAAGAGATGGAAAATGATCCGCGTTCTCCAAGAACAGCCTGAGAAAAAGAATAAAAAGATGATGTTGGCTCAACTGCTTCTCATAGACATAAGATGGGTCCCTCCATACATCATTGAACTTGTCAATAAGAAATGGATTCTAAAATAAGTAAAAACTAAGCTCGTCGCTGACTATCCGTTGCCATAAATGAGGTAGTTTTTAGATCCACCACTAGCACTTTCTCTGTCAGGCATTTAGTCCGTGATTTGTCGACTTGGAAACAATTGGTCACAGAGAAGAATTCGACAAGCCAATTCTTTTAGGTGACTCACTCTTCGGGAAAAAGTTGGTCACCAGTCTGTGAGTCAATCTTATGAGGTAGCCTACTGTGTGGGTAAAAGTTCATCACTCCCCAAAGACTTGGCAGCTCTAAGGATCGTGGCAACGACGGACTTTAGGGAGCTTAGTTTTCTCCCAAATAATGAGCTAAGTTCTTGGAGTGCATTAACGATGTGATTGAGGAGTGAAATTTCTTGGAGTGCATTAAGAGTTGTGTAAAAATAGTTGTACCAAATCAGTATCCAAATAGCAAAATAGTTGTGTAAACATAGTTGTACCAAATCAGTAGTCAAATAGCAAAATAACTATATAAAAATAGTTGTACAAAATCAATAGCCTTTTGCTCTACTTTGCACTAAATATAGAACTTTAAAATGCAGTAAATTGGAAATAATTGTATCAGATTCCCCCGAATGTAATTTTTTTTTGCAATAAAGCCCCCTAAAATTTTATATAAATCACTGAAGATAAATCAGTAGCAAACTTAATAACACCACAAACTTGTTGATTTTGGCTCTCCTATTTTTTCAGTTTTGGTTTATTTACAAATTTGCCATTTTGGCTCAAATCTATAAATACAAGTGTCATTTCTAGGTTTTGAAAGAGGACAAGTTTGAGAGCTATTTTGTGAGTTATCAAAGCTAAAGAGTGATAGAGCTCCCATTTGAGGGGTGAGTTCTTGTGAGGTTGTGAGTGACTTTCTAAGAGAGATAAATTGTGTGTGTGTATAACCTTTGGGTTCCTCCATTTATCTATAGAAAGAAGAAATCCTCCTTGGTGGATGTAGCCCAAATTTGGGTGAACCACGGTATATCGTTGTTGTTTTGCTTTGATGATTGCTTGTATGTTCTTATTGTCTCTTCATTGATGTTTGGTTGATTCGATTGGGAGTTTGCACACTAGTTCATTTTGGGAACAAGGTCTTGGGTGTTTTCCGCACACCAAGTGTTTGATAAAATTCCCGAGTGAGTTTTATCGTCTTGGTCGCTAGAGATAGTCTTGCTTTAGCGCAACAAGTGGTATCAGAGCATTTGGTTGCATTGTTTGCCCGGTATTTTGGTTCGAGGTTGAATCAATTTTGGCAATTTTGGCATAGCTTTTGTTTTTGTTCCAAATGACGGAAAATGTGGAGAGTACTCGAGAATCAACTTCTACAAGCGGAGGCTCTAAGAGATGGGATCCGAGTTATGGATCAAGTGGCTCAATGAAGACGGACATGAAGGCTTTTGATGAGAAGATCAATTTCGGGTTATGGCAAAGACGAATGCGAGGCGTTCTTATCCAACAGAGGTTGCAATTAGCATTGTTGGGGGTAGAGGGACGACCGGTAGGCATGACCGATGCCGAGTGGATTGACATTGATCAAAGAGCGGCTTCGTGTATTGAGATGCTTATCACGGATGATGTGTTGAATAACGTGATAGCGGAGACCACGGCTAAAGGCATGTGGGATAAGCTTGAAGAGATTTATTTGGGAAAGTCGTTGTCAAATAAATTGTTCCTCAAGAAGAAACTCTTCAAGCTTGAGATGAAGGAGGGTGAGGATATGATGAAGCATATCAACGTTTTTAATGCCTTGATAAATGACTTGAACCGGATAGACGTTCAATTCATTGAGGAGGATCGAGCATTGTTGTTGCTTGCATCATTGCCCGATTCATACGAGCATTTTGTGACCACGCTCATGTTTGGGAAGTCTACGCTCCGGTGCAACGAGGTTGTGCAAGATATTCAATCTCATGTCACGATGAGAAAGAAGGAAGGTAGAGGTGACGTGTATTCCCATAATGAAGGCCTTATGGCGAGAGACGGAGGTGGGCAAAATGGCGGGAGGAACTCCAACCGAGGATTTAATGACAGTAGTAGGTCTAGATCGAGGGGTGTTGGTGGTAAAGGGCCGAAATGCTACAAGTGTCGGGAATGGGGTCATATGATCCGAGAATGTCCTTTGTGGAACGACAAGGTTAAGGGCAAGGTTGATTCCGAGAGGGAAACGGTAGCGAGTGCGAATTATGAAGATGAACTTGGAGAACTTCTCACAATCTCCAAGGTTAACTCTCTTTCCCAAGATGATTGGATATTAGATTCGGGATCGTCGGATCACGTTTGCTCCAAGAGGGAATATTTTGAGACTTTTACAGAAAATGGAAAAGGTTCCATGTCTTTGGCTAACAGAGAGAAGGTTTCCGTTGAGGGTGTCGGGACGGTGAAACTCAAGATGTTCGATGGGGTGGAACGCACTTTGGGTGGTGTGGCCTATGTCCCAAAGTTGCGAAAGAATTTGATATCCATTAGCCGTTTGGATTCCAAGGGTTGTCGGGTGTCGGTGGCGGGTAGAGTCTTGAAAGTCACACGCGGTTGTATGGTCCTAGCGAGGGGAGAGGAGAGAGAGGGGTTGTATCGTCTAAATCAAACTTCGAGGAAGATTGGGAAGCGGTGTGCACAAGTGATCGAACGTTCGAGGCATGTCTCGTTTGTGAACAAAGTGGAGACATTGGGTGCTAGCTTTCCAAGAGTAGACGGTAGTGATGGGAGAATACCTACTAGTGGAGGGGATGGATCGAAGTCCCCCTCCAGGGCCAACGGGTGATGTTGACCCGGTTTAGTTGCACACATGCATTGGCCGATTCGAATCGAGGAGGTGTAGGACTGTGATGGATTCGAGGTGTGTGTAGCTAGTTCAAGGAAGGTCGATGAGTTATTGCTTGCGAGCATTGGCAAACGGGAGTTTTTCGTGACAAAGACTTGGTATATCTTTCGAGGGTGAGATTTGGAGGGTATGAGAGGTGAGGAATTTTCCCTCTCATCCGTGGTTATTTCTCAAGGTGGAAGATGGTGTTGATGTGTTTGAATGTTTCGTGTAAAGAAGGTGTATGCTATATGTATTGTGTGGGGGTGTACTCACCGGGTTACATGAGGAGCGAGCTTCACCGTATGGTTACATGGGAAGCATTCAGGGGAGTTCTTAGTTTAGAACTTGGTTCCTCGGCGGGTGGAGTCGTTTGGAGTCTTGGAGTGAAGACTTGCGGTATCTCACTTCATGGTTGAAGTTTGAGGTGGCTTAGCGTCGGGTGGAGCGTATTGGCTTGTTGGATGTCGGGATGATCTTAGAGCGGATTTGATGTTTGCATTCCGAGTTCGGTTGGATCGTGAGGATCGCCTGGGGGAATCGCATTAGCTTGGTAGATGGTGGGACAGTCTTCAAGCGGGTTCAATTTCAGCATTCTAGAGATTGGTTGGATCGTCAGGATCGCCAAGGTGGAGTTTGTTGATTTTGGCTCTCCTATTTTTTCAGTTTTGGTTTATTTACAAATTTGCCATTTTGGCTCAAATCTATAAATACAAGTGTCATTTCTAGGTTTTGAAAGAGGACAAGTTTGAGAGCTATTTTGTGAGTTATCAAAGCTAAAGAGTGATAGAGCTCCCATTTGAGGGGTGAGTTCTTGTGAGGTTGTGAGTGACTTTCTAAGAGAGATAAATTGTGTGTGTGTATAACCTTTGGGTTCCTCCATTTATCTATAGAAAGAAGAAATCCTCCTTGGTGGATGTAGCCCAAATTTGGGTGAACCACGGTATATCGTTGTTGTTTTGCTTTGATGATTGCTTGTATGTTCTTATTGTCTCTTCATTGATGTTTGGTTGATTCGATTGGGAGTTTGCACACTAGTTCATTTTGGGAACAAGGTCTTGGGTGTTTTCCGCACACCAAGTGTTTGATAAAATTCCCGAGTGAGTTTTATCGTCTTGGTCGCTAGAGATAGTCTTGCTTTAGCGCAACAAAACTCAGCACAAAGCTTAAACACCAATAAGACAAATAAGAATCACCTAAGCCACTCAACATTAAACTTAATAACACACCTAAACACAAAACTTAGCACAATAGTATACTTATAAAAGCCCATGTTGGAATTACAACTAAAAATTCAGCAAATCATTAGTCCCCAACAATTAATATTGACCATGTTTTGCAAATTAAAAACAATAAAAAAACTAAATAGTACTGATATAGCACCCCCAAATAGATTTAAAAAGTAGGGACTCAAATAAATATATCCAAATATATGCTTGACTAATACAGTACCCCTAAATAGTACTATATTGACAAATGTTTTCGAGAGTAATAGGTATCAAAGAACCAATGTTCACAAATAGGCCCCACTGAACTTAGTGAAAGCATATTCACCAACTAGGAAAATGATAGGGCATTGTGTTTGAATCGAACAAACATGCCTAACTGGAGTAACCTTATATATGCATACTAATCAGCTTAAATATCACAAAACAGAACAATGTTAGCTATTTCTATACTTAATGCCAACTAAATAAATAGTACAAAATAAAATTCTTGCTACTAACTAAAGAAATCCATACTTAATACCAAAATATATAGAAAGGAAAGAGACTTGGATAGATACTTGAAGAGCCCTATAACACTATAAAGTTAATTGTATATATCGTGTAATACACACATATAGACATAGGCATTCTTCTTATCCTTATTCCCACCCAAAATCTATTTTCAAGCACAAAATCCCTTTTCAATCTAGTATATGTTTTCAATCCTTATTCTCAACCAATATATGTTTTCGATCCTTATTCTAAACCAAATAATAAACCAAAAGATAGGGTCATAATGAAGCGCATGATTAACAAATAGGGATAGAAAAGAAAAATCTAAATTTTAATCAAATAAATTATTACAAAAATGGAAAGATCGAACATTTACAATGCCCTAAACCTTGCGAACCATCTATAAACCTTGTAACCTCCTCCTATCACTAATATTTTCATTGTTGACACCCAACTGGATAGTTTATGCATATACTAAATAGTAACATTTTCATTGTGAAGCAATTTTCAAATGATTTTTGAAAAGCCCACAATAGCAATTTATATTCTCAATCAAAAGCATGTACCAGCAATTTATATTCTCCAACAATTTTTAAAAATCCTACACCAACAATAATCTACTAACTTAGTTTTAAAAAAATAAGGCCTAATGTGTAAACACCATATCTTTGTTAAAAAACGAGACTGAGTAAAAACTAATACCACAATATTGGAGAACAATAAACATTAATAGGGAGAAGAAAAATTTTTTAGCAAGGAAGAAAAATGAAGATCCCAAATTTAAGAACATAGAACCCTGAGTTTAGTTTGATCTAAAATCAACAACTATAGCTAAACCATATTGGTAAGAGAAATTTGGTTTGGAAGTTTGGATCAATCTCAACAAGTCGTTGCATGCCTATATATAATAAGATACTTTTATCTTGTATTTCTTAATTTATTTACATTTTTAATTTAAATATTTATAAGGTGCTAAGCACGGTACTAGGTGGAAGGTGGGGTAAGAATACCTATAACCACGGGATGAGTAAGAAAGGCTATCTGGGATGTATCAAAGACCTTATATGTACTTCTTTTTCTTAGTTGACAATCATTGATATTTGTGAATTAAACTACACAATCTAAATTCACCCAAAAAAATTTATCTAATATGCTAACAAAAAGAGGCAGGTGATAAGTTTGATGAGGATGATAGGGAAAATCTATGGAAAAAAGGACGCCAAGATAAAAATGGGCGATTTGGTGATGAGGCTACTAGGGAAGTAGCAGATAAAATTGTAAGTTTACATTGATGAGTTAGTTTATAAAAATATTCAACATCAAATACATCTAATTGAATTATTTTTAATGTTATATATCTTCACTTGATTGATTTTTTTTTCTAGGATGTGTGAAACAATCAGGTTAAAGCTTATAGTTTGGTCACAGAAGAAACCTCGGACATCCTAATTTTGGCATTAGGGACACTCAAGCACCCCGGTCATGTTAGGGGTAAAGGCCATTAAATCACCTCCACAACCTTTTTTAACATCACTAATCGAGGATCAGAAAACCATATTAGTGAGTTGGAGTCTAAACTGCATAGAAAAGAGAAAAAGGGAAAAAAAGATGAGCGGATGCAAGTATCGCTGGCAAAGGTGTCAGAGTACGAGAGGGCAATGACGAAAGTCGGGTTAAACACCCCAAAAAGTGGCAATGGATGGCACAAAATAATTTCATGAATTGTAAGTGCATCATGTGATTCACCTGCCAAGAAGACAAATAAAAATAAAAATAGCAGTGTAAGAAATAAATAGTACATATTACTATTGTTGACTTTTGCAATAAGAACGTGCTAATGATTTGAGTTTTTATTTTTATTGTTTACGTATAAATAGTCAAAAGATGATGGAAAGAGACCCGCTCACATACCATCTTTGAATCCCACACTTCATAATGGCATGGGTAAACCATGTAAATTGGGGTTAAATTCACGTATCAATATTGTTGCTAGGAGTTGTGTTTTTTAGAGGGCCTGGTCATACGACAAAGTGCACCATAAACATTTGGGAGAAAATTACATGCGAGTGTCTGTAGATGCTATTTACACTCCGAGCGCCCCCTTCCCATACCTTGTGGTGATGAGTTAGTAACAGTTATGAATGGACATAATTCACAGGTTGTACGGCCTGAAGAATTTATTGTACTAGACATAGAGGTAAAGCTGTGAGCAATTTTCTTTTATATAAAAGATTCCATTCATAATATTTTTAAATGCCCACTCTCTTCACTCTTTATTAGTCTCTCTCTCACTCTAAAAAAAATATATTTTTAAATCAACTATTTTATAACCAATGCAAATTAGGAAGAAGATAGAGAAAATGGTGTTGAGAGAGGGGTACTTATGGTATTTGCAAGCATGCTAGATTCGATCATGACAAGTGATACCATATATATTTCTATCGGGGTGTTTGGAGACAAACTTCAATCAACCTACCTTCCAAAACATCAGTTGGTGTATTTTTGTAAAATGGAGGAACTTGATGTTAGTTGTCTAATCGGATACATGAGGTGAGAGAATAAGTTGTTTTCATCTTAATTTTATTCAGCTTTGTTTTCTAGATTATTGTACAAGAAGTTTCAAAGTAATCGGGATTTTATTGTATTTGTTAATCTAGGGGTTGCTCAACAAGCTTATTTAAAGAAAAAAATGCATATTTTTATTAGGAATGCAATGAAAGATGCTAAAGAGAACCAAATATATTCTATGTCAATTAACATAGGGTAAGTGTATTTATTGTCTTAAGTTGTTATAATTATATCATAACAAGTTTGTATCATTGATGTAAATAACTCATTACATTGTAGGTTTCATGGTCTTGAATAATTATCTATTTTTGTTCGGGAAATATATTATATTTGGATTCTTTACATAGGGCGCCAAACCGAGACTTGAAACTCTTTACAAGCACATGAGTAATAACTTTACATATGTGTGCGTGTGTGCGTGTGTGTGTACCTTTAGTCATATTGTCTTTGTACTCATATTTTTCATCTCAATATTTACCATGAAGTGAATTTAAAACATTGGTGGTATCGAAAGAAAGAAGAGTTTTAGGTTCAAACTGGGAGAATATTAAGGTAAGATAATTGTAATGAATATACATATGTGTCTTATATCTTAAATCCTAATATCACTATTATCTTCAACAAATCACTCTATAGGGCCCCCTACAATCGGGAAATGTCAAATGTGGGTTTTTCATATTGAAGTTCATGAGAGATCTAATGGAGAATGCATCTCAATCTACTAAACAAATGGTAAAAAATATTCATTTTATAATATTTTGTTTCCCTTCTAATTACTTTTATAAGGAAAAATTGAATACAACTTATGTTATTTGATTTGTTAGATGAAGGAGTCAGATGAAAAAGCAACCAATGAAAATCATGAGATAGAAGAAGTTCAGCATGAGTTCATCGATTTCATTCAGGATTATTATTAGTGAGCTACAATTATGGATAATTTTAGCATATCTTTTTAGGTACCTTTTGTTTCTTTAATCCAATTAATTACTTTGTGTTGATGTTAAGAATGTTTAATATAGAGAATCAATATATTATATATGAAAATATAATAATAATCATAAACACTATAAAAATATGATGTCAAGAATAATGGCATTGTTGTTAGTGAATGGTCGGGGTGGTATTTATATCATTGTTGTTGTTGAGATGCTGAATGCTTGGGGTGGGCTTCATATTGTTGTTGATGGTGAATGTCTAGGTTAGGATTTATAATATTGTTTTTGGTTAAGAATGTCATGTTTAATGTTGGATTATTAAAAACAAAAGAAACTCTGTCGAAATTTCCATAAAACCTTCCCCATTTGTCTCTTATTTGCCTTAATAAAGAATCAAGTAAGAATTAACTTTGAGATTATGCAAATTTTAATTGTGATGCCAGTTGTGGCCTTTAGATTGTTGTTGGTTGTGAATCCACACGGTGGTATTTATATTGTTATTAATGATAATGAATGTGTATGGTAGTATTTATATTGTTATTGTTGATAGTGAATACCCGCAGTGGGATTTATACTGTTTGTTGATGATGATGACGATGATATTGAAAGCCCAAAGTGGGATTTATATTGTTGGGTTTGGTTAAACATTTCATGTTTAATTTTGGATTATTAAAGAAGCAGAGGAAAGTTGTCGAAATTTCCATAAAACCTTCCCCATTTATCTCTTCCATGCATTAATAAAGAATAAAGTAAAAAATTAACTTTGAGATTATACAAAAACTTAATTTTGATGTTCGTTATGGCTTTTATATTGTTGTTGATTGCAAATGCCTAGTGTGGTATTTATTTTATTATTATTGATAATGAATGTACAGGGTGATATTTATGTTGTTATTATTGATAGTGAATATCCCAAGTGGGATTTATATGTTGTTGTTGTTGATGATATAAATGTACAGGGTGGGCTTTATATTATTATTGATGGTGAATGCCCAGATTGGTCTTTATATGGTTGTTGTTGGTTAAATATGTCATATTATTTTGCATTATTAAAAAATAGTGAAAACTCTATTAAAATTTTCATGATACCTTTCCCCTTTATCTCTCGCATGCCTTAATAAAGAATAAAGTAAAAATTAACCTTGAGATTATGAAAAAAAAAAAAAATTTGATGCTCAATATTATATGAGAATATCATTATTGTATTAGCTATGTTCTCTATATGGTTAGTATGTTTTAGTCATTAACTGCTATGTGATACCCCGTAATTTTTTAGAGCATATTTATGAATATTCTATAAGACTTTCGTTGGGATATTTTATTATAAATGAAAATATTTTTTTTTATATTACACACTTTATTTTGGTTTGAAATCGAATCAAACATTTAAATTCAAATTTAAATGGCTTTTGGACATTTTGTGATGAGTTAATTATGTAAAGTAGGTAATTTTAAATTAAAGGGAAATATAGTAATATGCATTAGCTTAGGCTCCAAGCTAGGATTTGAGAGAGATGTTATATAAGGAATATTATGGATGATTATAAGGAAAGGAAGATGAAATATATAGGACAAAGAAATAAAAAGAGTAAAAAAATGAGTGGAATGAGAATAGCCAATTTAGAGTGTTTAGATCTTCTTTTTTAGTGCATTTATATGAGATTTGATAAAAACTCAAAACACGTACTTGTCCTAATTTTTTGTATAGAATACAAGTGTAAAGTCGGATTGGAATTTTGAATAATGTTTGGAGTTAATTTTTCTGGGTTTTCAAAATAGGCCTACAATGGTGGATTTTAACTCGTTTGAGGCAGTTTCATTCTTCCATGGTTAATTTAGTGTGCTACACTTATTCAATCTTGATTGTATATTTATATCCATGCTATGTGTTGCATTTATATGTATTGTATGCTTGCATATTATATTCGTTCTTGCACCCATTTTGTATGTTTTATTTTCATGTCGTGTTGTTTGGGTAACGAAGCTAGTTGATTTTACGAGCATGTTGGGTTATAGAAATGGGTAGAAAACATGTAAACTTGATTTATGGTAATTGAATCTGAAATTTATTTTAATTGGGAGAATGATATTATGATGATTATTATTGGAGAATGCATAGGCATTCCATAGCCAAACCACTTGCTAAACAGGGTGTTTTGCCAACTATAATTTTGTTTATTATCCAAAGACTAGACCTTAGACCCCGATTGGTGAGTTTGCCAAGATTCTATGGCAATAGTGCCAAGATTTTATGGCGTTGATGTCAAGGTTATGATGGGTCGTGTGCCCATGGTATGTTATTTATTTTGGGGGCCCATTGGATTTTTTTCATGATAATTAAAAGGATAGTGTATGGTAGTCCAAACCGTACTGTGGGAAGTGCAACGGGAATTTTGATATTTGGTCTTGGGTTGTGTAGGTACCATGGTCAGATCATAGGTGGTGAATATATTATTGGGATTTTAGTTTGAGTGTTCATATTGCATACACTTTTGTATATGATGCACACACATATGAGTATGTGTAGTTACACTTGGAGAATTTATATGAGTTACTGAGTTTCTCGCTCATCCCCCTATAGTTTGTTGTATTTCAGGTTTGACACGAGATGATATTTATGGCATCGTTGGGATTGGGATCGTCGTTAGAAGCTCTAGATATTTATTTTCAAAATTTAAATGTAATGCTTTGTTTATTGTAAATTATTTTGTGAAAGGACATTTGAGATTTAATCAAATTGAGAAAATTTTATTCTGTTAATTTATTATGTATGCTTCCGCAAATTACTCCCAATCTAACTGGTATAAAAAAAATCTATAATTTATCAGTATTTATCAGTAGCACTGTGACACCCCGACTAATTAAATATCGGGTAACTACTCCTTTATTAAATCAATACAAAATGCCAAGTTGGTCCAGTTAATAGCATCACTGTCGAAAACATTTTTAATGATTACTAACCACCTAATATTTAAAAAGGTGAGTTGTCAAATTTTAAATTAAATCTGATTAACATGCAATAAATGAAATATAGAAATGTAACACAACCATTCACGATAAAGTCCAACTATAATGAATCAACAAATAAAGATGAGTCTAGAGGAAATACTCCTCACAACAATCCCAATAAGAAAAGGAATAAAACAAGTCTGCGTCCTGAATTAATTACAAGCCAAAAGTCTGAATAACTGAAAGAAATGAAATGTCTCTAAAAGAAATGGGCGACATGCCCTACAACTGATGAAATCTGAATATAGAGTCAAGGCAAATGAAGCGTCTACTAACAAGGCCCTGTAACTTCCACAACAGCTACAGCTCGTCACCTGACTGGAAATACTATGCATGGTGTCCTTGTGGCTGGGCACCTAAAAGGTTTTTACAGGAAAAATAGTTTTGAAAGCAAACGGGTCAGAGCCCGAAAGTGGAGAGTATTTTAAAAACAGCAAGTGCTTTAATAACATTTAAAACAATGAATGCAAGATACATGTTAGGACGTTCTCTCACATGAAATACTCACCTCTCGTCTAACTGTGCACTCCTAACGTTCCTGTACCCATTCATGTGTTATTTATATCTAACTAAACCGTCATAAGTTCTAACCCAACTACTCGATTCACAATATGAATTCCCAATGTTATTACTTAAATAGATAGCTTTACTTAAACTCGGATTCTCAATTGTTAACATTACAATTCTCGGCATGTTATCCCTTTTTAACTTCTCAAAGAGTCACTATAAATTATTCTCGCAATTTAAACATAACAAATTCTTTTTCATTGAACCGTATATTATTCACATCATAAATATACAATATAAGCACCCCGAGGCTAAGCTGCGGTGCACACATACTCTGCTATCCATCCCGGTACATCACGTACATAAGGATTACAAATTTCGAATCTCTCAGGAATTATTAGAATAAGCACAACACACAAAAATGGAGGCGAACATAATTCAACATATCCATGGGTCACGTGCATACCTACGCTCCATAGTCAGCTGACTTAATAACTCACAATTAAGTCATTCCCTTGAAATATGTCCTCTAGGTACCAAACTAAATCCGGGCACACAAGGATTAGATGGCCCTAAGCGAACGTAAACCTCCCGTGATAGCAAGTATGGTAGGTATGTCATACACAAAAATCATATACTAAGCATTCACACATCTTAGATGTCTCATTATTAATAAAGGTACATTCTACATCCTTATACCATTATTCCAATTTTATACATTTTAAGTCTTCCGATAATATAAAATGTAGACTGTCGACACATCTCACGTCGTAGTTTCTTGTACTTAAAACCTATCTCAAAGGGACTAATAAGTTTCCTATTATTCCCACATATAACATCATTATGCTTAAGGTCCTTACCTCTGCCCCAAACTTCATCTCACCAAATTATTCAAATTTACTCTTTTAACTCTAACATTATCCCACTCATCGGATTTCATTAGATTTTAGAATAATTCCTCAATTTGAATCCTAATTAAGGTCCAAATTTTATAACCATACCTACTGGTCTTCCTTAAGTCTAAGTATATCCATAAAGTCTCCAATAATAATTTCTAAGGTTTAACACCATTAAAATTTAATTAGGAAAAATTTTAGTCTTTCTGGGAAGGTCGATCGATCGACCTTGACCTTCGATCGATCGATGGTGGTCGATCGATCGACTGATGAATGTCGATCGATCGAACGCACCAGGTAGGCTACGGACTGCTTCGTTTTGCAGTTTTCAAATCATCTCAAAACACCATTATAATGCATGAAAGTCTAATCTATCGTTATAATATCATCATACAACCATCCTACAACATTGTTAACGTTCTAAAACCAATAATTCATCAACTAAGGGCTTTATTTGGATCAAAACTTCATCAAAAATCCCAGTTTTCTATTTCTTTCAAGGACATTGATAAATCTCTTCTTAAATCCGTTTTTAGATCATCAAGGGTTATAATTTGAATTCATAATTCGTCCAGAACATGTCTACATGCAATTCCTAACATAATTCATAGTTTTAAATCCTCAAATTCATGGGTCTAATCAATCTTCCAAGATAAATTTGATAATTACCCTAAACATGGAAAAGCATAGCATTGAATCAATTGTAATTAAACCACTTGCCTTAATCGTTCTTCAGATTTGTTGTTGATTGAAGATGGTTGAATTTCTCTCTCTCTCTCTCTGCAGAATTCTCCTCTTTCTCTCTCTCTCTCTACAAGTTCTTCCCAAGATGACAATGGAGGTGGGGTTGGTTTTTGGCAAGTTTAAGGTTTCTAAGCTTCTCCCGTAGCCCACTACCTAGATTGGGGTTGGAAATGGTTTAGTGGGTTAAGACTAAGTCAGATTTTTAACTCTAATTTTCGTGGGTTATAATTACCCAATTTCCGAAATTACCAAACTACCCTTTTGGGTTGCCGGTATGGCCTAAAAATGCCCCGGGACCCAAACTAAACCCCCGGCTAGTATTTTCTGACTATTTCGACCCTTCCAGATTCGTTGGCGCATTCAAAATGACCATACGGGTGATAAAAATAAAATTCACTTTTTAATTCAAATAATTATATTCCTGACGCGACTGTCACGCACGTCCCAACAAAATTTCCCAAATTGCCGTATTTCAATCTCGCGACCATTTCAATAGTTTCAATGTTCATATATTGCCATATATACATATTATAATCAAATACCAACTCACATCTCGTTAGTATTTTATCCGGATTAATTCTCAATTAATTCACATTTAATTCAATTAATCCCATAAATAAATATCACAAAAATACGGGGTATTACAAGCACCTCCCGAGGTGTTACGTGTTATTTGTTTCCTCCTTTTTTAGATATTGTTCCCGTTGTTGCCTATTGTGTATCCGCTGTAGTTGTTGCTATTGTGTGTTTTCATGCTATACGAACAGAGATAATGTTGCAGTTCAATTTGCTAGTTTTTATGTCTATAGTATAGGTTATTTTAGATATCTTTTTATTTGTGAGTTGTCCAGAAGTCAATTGGGAGACTATTAGTGTCTATTTATTTTCTCTAATTTCAAATATTAATGAAATTTTTATTCATATTGTTCAAGATATATTGGTACTCAATATTTGCTACTTTGAGTATGGAAATTTGTGCTTTTAATTGACAAATTGTAGTTTTATGGGTAACACGTTTGGGATATTGGAATAGCATAATATAATTCAACAAAAAAAAAAGAAAAAAAACTTTTATAACGGTTTACAATTCACAATCATTATAATGAACAAAAACGGGTATTTTTTATAACTTTTTTATATATGTTGTCATTATTATGAACAAAGTGACCATCGTAATAGGTACATTTTATGACTATTTTATCAACATCCGTCATTTAAATAAGTTTATAACGACGGTTCAATGGACATGATATTATTATTAATGATGATTTGTACGAAAAATCGTCGTAATAGGATGGTTTGTTATGACGGTTTTGTGAACACCAATTTTATTATGACAAGCAACATTTCAACGATTTTTAAAGCTTCAAAAATCCTCATAAATAACCTTTTATGACCCTTTTTCCCCATCATAAAAATGTTTATTTCTAGTAGTGAGGACACATGCCTAATCTCAACCCTAAGTGAACCCAATGATATATAAATCCTTCTCAATTGTTTATAATTAAAAGGTTACATCAATAATATCCTATATATACATCTCTTGTACAGTCTCATTAAAGGAAATAAAATTCCATAAGTCTACTATCCCAGTGAGTATGTCCCCAACTCACATAGAAATATGTGGGTTATATCTAAGCCCGCACAAAAAAGCACGAAGGACTTTCCCTATTGCCTTTGGGGATCACTCATGTGCACTAGATATGGTATAAGTCGTCTCAACCTAATAACCTCAAAGCAATAATAAGGGAAAATCACAATGCATTCTTGTCTATCATATAAACTCAATACCCAAGGCTATATAAAAGAACACCTCCATTTACTCCCAGTCGAGATACGGATACATCAGTAGTAGAATAGGGGTAAATAAGACCAAGGTAAGCCCGTCTCTATCATCGGGGTACCAGCGTGATCAACATCGTACACGCCCAATCAAAATCCCTCAAAACAAGTCCCCCAAGAGCACGCACACACCCAAGGTATTCTTACACATGGTTCAAAGTTGTTAATTATCTTAAAGCTCTAGTTAATTATCATTAATTAATTAAAAATGGTATCTTAAAGCTCTAGTTAATTATCATTAATTAATTAAAAATTAATATCCAAACTGGTTCAAAGTCTTTTGAACCAAACCCCTTTATCATTCTAACAAAAATTAGGTTTTTAGATGATTAAAATTAGATTACATGAGTTTTAGTCCAGATTCCAATGAAAAACTACTACCATAACACAAATTTAATTAGATTCTCAATTAAAGTAAACATTCCTATGGACCGATTATATGAGTCATGTCCCAATTCCTCAAGTTCTTCAATCTCTTGTTTCTTTATCAACATCCTTAACTGCTAGGATTTGTCTCTAGTGTATTCTTAATGTTTTAGGTCTTCTAATTAAGTTATTAAATGCTCTAAGACCGAAAATAAGCCTAATCCCAAAAATAATCTTAACCCAATGAGCCCAAAGCATGCTCCAAAAGGCCTAAAACTTGACCCAAACCATACACTTATCCAACGGACTTAAATTCCACTAGTTTAACTCAAAAATTGACTTTCTAAGTGTCCTGAAAATCAACACAAAATGGAATGTATTCTAGTTAATTAATTACATCATTAAGTTAATTTATAAGCTGGTACGAGTCAATTAAGTTAAAACTTAATTATTAATTATTTACATGTAGCTTAGCATTATAAGAAACTACTTCATGAACGGTGGGGCCTAATACCAAAGGAATAATCCCAATAAGGAAACCCCCGATACCTATTCCCTGACCATTCCATAGTTGCTCATAATACTTTGTCACTTAAAATATTTAATTAGTGTATTACCATGTCTTATGTTGATTTCTAAAGAGTGTAAATTCATGTAACACATATATAAATCACATAACAACATATAAAACATAATAAGTGAAATATAACATGTCCCGACAGATAAATAAATAATTAACTATACAGTTAAATAAATGCATAGAAAATACGGGGTATTACAAAAGCATAAAAGTCTAAGGTGGAGTCTAGGCATGGTAAGCTAATCCAAACCCTAAGATTTTATTATGGGGGCGAGTACCTCTTGGGAGAATTTAGTAATAATTTATCAGAGGTGGGGATAACTTCCTATTTGTCCATACTGGGAAATCCACAACAATTTGGTGTAGCTCAAAAAGGAAGATGAGTCTTTTAGACATGATTAGATCCATGATAAACTATTTGGATTTTCGGATACTTTTTGGGTTTTGCATTAGATATGGCTACATACTTACTAAACATAGTTCTTTGAAATCGGTTTCAATGAATCCTATGGAACTGTGGGCTAGGCATAAGACTAGCCTATACATGTTCGGATCTAAGGTTATCAAGGACATGTTGAGGAACAAGCTAGGGAAGTTAGAATCAAGGAGAAAAGTTATGTCTCTTTGTAACTTACCCGAAAGGAACTAAGAGTGATAAATTTTATGATCCTAAGGGCATTGGGTATTTAGTAGAACAATTTATTATTATATAGAAGAAGATTATATTATAGACCATAAATCCATGAGTAATTTGATCTTACAAGAGCTAAAATGGAAAGGTCAAGTAATTGTTGTTGAACCACCAATACAGGATGAAATACAATCATATATCAATAATACAATGCCAAATGATAGTGGTAGTATTACCGATGATCAGGATATGCGTGCCACTTATAATGGACCACAAGTGGAGTCATTTCTTAGTGGGACGGTTAGGTGTAGTCTGATAGGTTAATATATTTGGGTGAAGAGATCCCAGGGGAACATGAACTGGATCCTAAGAACAAAAATGAGGAAATCCAAGACAATGACTTTGAGCTTTGTCTTAAAGCTATGAATACCGAGAGGAACTTATAGAATTGACATATGGGATTATAACCATCAAATGCAAGTGAATTTACAAGAAGAAAATATAGGTATATGGGAAGATGAAAACCTTCAAGTCAAGGCTTGTTGTGGAAGGATATGAGGAAATATTCTTTTTGATAGCCATGCTAAAGCTATCTGGATTGTTTTATCCATTGTGGCTTATCTCGATTACAAGATTTGGCAAACGTAAGTCAAGATTGCGTTCTTGAATGGTAGTCTTAACAAGTGAATCTATATAATGAAACCTTAAAGATTCATATAAAGTAGCGAGGAAAGTAAGTTATGCAAACTTAAGAGATCAATTAATGGATTTAATCAAGCTTCAAGGTTGTGGAACATCCGATTTGATAAGGAATAAAATCTTTCCATTTTGATCAATGCCCAAATCAAACTTGTGTGTGTAAGAAAATAGATTAGACTTCCATAATCTCATAATGTTTATAAAGGGTTCGTAGATTCTTAGTCTCGAGGAGTATAAGGATTGGAATATGCATACATTTATTTCTTTTATTGGCATGTGTGTGATCCAATTTATTAGGTCTAACTCTCCATAAGTTTGGAAATCCTTATATACATGTTTGAGATCATATTCCAGAAAAATACGCATGTCCTAGATTGTGATACCTCCTTGATAAACTTATAAATCTTGATTCTACCGGCAAGGAGTATTTATAATCATATAGAGTATTAAATAACTTGATTTTCGGATCAAGTAATAAATAAGATGTTGATGAATATCAATTAACGGCAAATTAATTTCACTAAGAGGGAATTGTATGCTTTAAATGGAGAATCACATTATGCACTATCTAAATTTGCAAATAAGACCTTATTATTCGTATAATTATGAGATAATTAAATTAGTGTGAAATTATATTTATTTAGTGGAATCAATTATAATTAGGATGAAGAGAAGGAATGAGCAACCGAGGATAAAATTCAGAGGATACCACTGTTATACAAAGCACAAGGGGGAAGAGAAAAAGTTCAGAGAGAAACATGTCAATAGCTTCAATAAAATATGAATTATAAGGCAAATTAACAAATTATTTGTAATCTATTGGAAAAGTCTAAATAGCTTTAATTGTGTATTTTATGAGCAAATATATACGTAGGAGTCTGTTAAACATATTGGTAAAATTTGTTGGAAAAAAATTATCAGTCTTAAGGAATTTGCGTACTAAAATAGTTTCAGGATTTTTTTTTCACTTTTACCTAATTTTTATAATAATTCATAATATGTTCAATACAAATAATCTCAAATGCAAACTAGGCACAAATGTAGTTCCTCCTAGAAAAACTCACAAAACGGTGAAATGATCTGGAAACAGCCACTTCGATTTTGGTGGTGAAATGACTAATCCCAACTAAGCCCTTCATTTATTGAAGACCAATTACAATGGTTGGTCCTCCCATGAATCAACCAACGTTAGCATGCGAGATAATTTTTAGTTAATATTTCCTTATATTCATAACAACTTGCATTTTATTGATCTTCCAAGTTGGCTTAGTTTTTGTTGTTTTTAATGGGTTTCCTTTTTATATCATTCTTATCTCCTCACTGGATTTTTTCCCTGAGCATAATATAATACCTAAATAGGAGTTTTGTTTTAGCTCAATTAGGCACTTTGTTTAATATGCTAGGAAAATTATGGAGGTGGATTGATAAAATCATATTAGCCATTACTCATCTTTTATTATATCTCGGGCTTTGACTGTACAAGCTTGATGTAAGATAATTTAAAGAAAGAAACACAAATATGAATATAAATGACAAGGTTATGTAACCCATAGATGCTATCTCAACTTGATTGAACTGTTCTCCTAGTAAAGAAATTCTTTGTATGTCTCCCGTTTGTATCCATTAGAAATTTGAAAATATATATCACCCTTTAATGTTAATTTTTTAATGTATATTCCTTTGTTCATTGGATAGACATAGCATATAATATCCTTATCTTAAAAGAGGTTATGAGGAGCTACCATAGTAGGAGTAATATCCCCATATGGACTATGAAAGTTGATATTATAAAGGCCTCACACTACGAATTGGAATTTCCTATTTGAAGTTCTGAAGCGTATGCAAATCCAAAAAAAGTTAATCATCTAGATTAGAGAATGTGTTAATATTGTGTGGTACACTGTTAACCTATATAAAAAAACATGTCCTTGTAAAGCACAAGAGGGCTCGAAAAAAGGGACCCTTTATCCCCTACCTTATCCTCATAATTATGAAGCTTTCTCTTGTATTCTCGATAAGCACTATAGTATCCCAAGTTTTAATTAACATCTTAAATGTAAAGAAGTAAAACTCAATAACACATGCTTTGAAGATGACTTAATTATCTTTAATAGTGGTTACCTCCAATCTGTGGACTGTATCAAATTGGCTTTGAATGAATTTGCAACCCTATCAGGTCTGCATCTAAATGTTAACAAGAGTAACTTGTACAGCTCTTGTACATCAGAATGTGATAGCCAGCTTATGTCATATATGCTTGGATTCATATTAGAAAAGCCTCCAGTCATGACTTTTATGATGTTAATTTATACTATATCATTGCTTCTATAGTGTTAGTTAATTATAGGTATATTGTGAGGAATAATTATCAATCCGTTATACAATGTCATTTAGATGTTTCTATGCCTACTTTCTAAAAGAAGTGATATTAGTATTCTATAAGTTTGGTTGTAGTTACATTGTAGACATGGATGCAATAGAGGAACACGGCATTGATATCTTTGAGACTTTAAAAGACAATTCTAATAACACAAGAAAAGGTAGGGGTATCGTTGTCGGTCAACGGATAACCAAAATGGAAGATGAAAACAGATTTCAACTCAATTACAACATATTTGGGAAGCCCTCTGGTAAAACAAGACTTGATTTTGCGAATTATAGCTAAGACGATGATTCCAATACATTATGGATCTTAGAAGAAAGTGCATGTTCATTTGAAATAAAATTTATGGACACCTTTTTGCAAGTAAGTATTTGATCTCTCCCATGTGTCTTACATATAAAACTAATGGTGACCCATTCAATGCACGGCCATGTGTTAAGTGTTTGCAATTGTAAAACTTGTAATTGTTAAGTATGAACTTATAATGAATTATTAAATAATTCCAAAATAAATCATATTTCAAATATTATTAAAGTAATCCTTTTAGTCAACTTGCGAAACAATGTATTCTTATAATAGAAAGTAGAGTATTTTCTAAGAATGTGTTACGGAAGATAGTTGATTGAGAAAATCCTTGATAGATTACTTATTAAAAAATTTGAAAATTTAATCAAATTAAAATTTACTTCCCATTGTTTAGCGGTTGAATCAAAGGCAAGCACCGTAAATCACTGACCACCATGGAACTAGGTACATAGAGTTTAAGGAATACATCTAATGTTATCAATTGAATTGAAAACCTAAAAATATTGATATTTCTTGGAGTGTTTTAATGATGTGATTGGGGAGTGGTAAACTTTTACCCTCATAGTAGACTACTGTAATACCCCGTATTTTTTTATGATATTTATTTATGGGATTAATTAAATTAAATGTGTATTAATTGGAAATTAATCCGGATAAAAATACTAGCGAGATGCGAGTTGGTATTTGATTTTAATGAGTATATATGGCTATATATGAATATTGAATTATGAAATTTGTCGTGATATTGAAATACGACAATTTGGAAATTTTGTTGAGACGCGTGTGACAGTCGCGTCAGGAATATTATTATTTAATTAAAAAATGAATTTTATTTCTATTAACCGTATGGTCGTTTTGAGTGCGCCAACGCGTTCGGAAGGGTCGAAATAGTCAGAAAACACTAGCCGGGGGTTTAGTTTGGGTCCCGGGGCATTTTTAGGCCATACCGGCAACGTAAAAGGGTAGTTTGGTAATTTTGAATTTTTGGGAATTAGAACCCACGAAAATTAGGAATTAAAATCTGACTTGGTAATTACCCACTAAACCCACTAACTACACCTTATGACCAAATGGGCTACGGGGGTTATTAGAATTAGTTCCAAAGAGTTTCCTAAGGCAAACCCTAGCCACCATTGTCACCTTGGAGAAGAAGACTTCTAGAGAGAGAGAGAGAGAGGAGAATTCTGCAGAGAGAGAGAGAATCATTCAGCAATTCGACATCAAAATCAGAGATATACATAAGGCAAGTGGTTTAATTTCATTAGTTGCAGAGAATGCTTCTTCCATGCGTAGGAAATTGATAAAATTGTATTATTTTTGGAGATTTATGAAAACCCATTAAATTGGAATTAGAAACTTGTATTTTGATGAGGAACTGCATGTAGAATTGTATGTAGGTGATTAATCTGATAATAATATATTTTGGATTAAACAAAAACGGATTTAATTAGGCTCATTGGGGATTTAAGAATTTCTAGGGTTCATGTTCTTGAAATTGGGGAAAAATGTATAGATTTGATATTTGGATGATGTTTTGAATGAATTAACCCCACAAAACACGTTAGTATGTGACCTAAGTATGTTTAGGGACGATTAGAAATCTTGAACAATTGTTGGATTGATGTTTATATGAGATTAGAGAGGAAGAAATGTTGGAAAAACGAAAAAAGGAATTTTGGGGCTCGAAACTGGCCTCTCATTAGAAGACCTGCCCAGGTCGTTCGAACGAGCTTGTTCGAACGAGCTTCTAACGAGTTGACAGTTTGCCTTCTAACGGGGGGAATGTTCGTTCGATGCTTGTCGTTCGAACGAGACCTCGTTAGATGCCCAGTTCATTCGAACGAACTCTCGTTCGAACAGCCTTTTTCGAACGAGACTTCTAATGAGCTGACAGTTTAGGCTTTTTGGACTGTTTTGATTTCGCGTGTCCCGTAACCTTGGTTAATTGTAGAGATAACATTCCCTTGTTGATAAATTGATATAGTTGGGACATTTGGGAGATATTGAGGAGTAAAACCTAGAAGTGCAATTCGAATTGTATGGAAATTGAGGAATAGGACGTGAGTGACTATTAAGATGCGAGAATTATTGGCGACTTAAATAACTATATTAATCGGGAATATGTAATTGCGTAACATTATACGTCGGTACGAGAATGAGAAGTGTACCACAAATAAATTACAGTGATTACTAAGATGTGTGTATACTTAGTATATGAATATGACTTTATGTGTATGACATACCTACCATACTTGCTATCACGGGAGGTTTATGTTCGCTTAGGGCCCTCTAATCCTTGTGTTGCTCGGATTTAGATTGGTACCTCGAGAACATAGGTCAGAGAAGGACTTATTGGGATGTTAATAAGTCTGCTGATCGTGGGATCGTAGGTATGTGCGTGACCCATGTGATGTGACTGTGTTCACCTCCATTGTTTGTGATTTTTGTTATCTGAAAACGATTCCTGAGAGATTCGGAATGCGTGATCCTTATGTACGTGATGTACCGGGATGGATAGCAGAGTATGTGTGCACCGCAGCTTAGTCTCGGAGTGCTTGTATTGTATATTTATGACGTGAATAATATACACTTAAATAATGGGAACTTTCATGTTGGTATTGTGAATATAGTTATGGTAATGTTTTGAGAAATTATAACGGGTTAACCGATGGTGAATTGTATTGCTAATAATTGAGAACCTGAGTTCAGTAAGCCCTCTATTTATTTGATAATGCTAGAACGTATAATGGGAATTGAGTAGTAAAGGGTAGAACTTATTACGGCCTGATTAGATATGTATGTCACTTAGATGGGTACGGTACGTTAGGAGTGCACAAATTAGTCGAGAGGTGAGTACTTCATGTGAGTGCACGTCCTAACATGTATTTTGCATTCATTGTTTTAATGTTATTAAAACACTTGCTGTTTTTAAAATAATCCCCACTTTCGGGCTCTGACCCGTTTGCTTTCAAATCTATTTTTGTAAAAACCATTTTAGGTGCCCAGCCACAAGAAAACCATGCATAGGATTTTCATTCAGGTGACGAGTTGTAGCTGTTTGTGGAAGTTACAGGACTTTACTAGTAGACGCTTCATTCATCTTGACTCTATATTCAGCTTTCATCAGTTGTAGGGCATGTCGTCCATTTTTATTAGAAACATTTCCTATTTCAGATTTTAAGACTTTTGGCATGTAATTAATTCAGGTTACATTGTTTTACTTAGTTCAGTTGTGGGATTGTTGTGAGGAGTTTTCCTCCGGACTTATTATTATGTTGTTGGTTATTCTATTGTTTCGTTATGGTGAATGTTGTTATTCTATCATTATCCTTTTATTGCATGTTAATCAGAGTTAACTTAAAATTTGGCAACTCACTTTTTAAATACTAGGTGGTTAGTAATATTTAAAATGTTTTTGACAGTGATGCTATTAACTGGACCAACTTGACATTTTGTATTAATTTAATAAAGGAGTAGCTACCCGGTATTTGATTAGTCGGGGTGTCACAACTACCTCATAAGATTGACTCGCAGAGCGGTGACCAGCTTTTTCCCAAAGAGTGAGTCACCTCAAAAAATTGGCTTGCGGATTCCTTCTCTGTGACTAAATTGTTTCCAAGTAGATAAATCGCCGACCAAATGCCTGACAAAGGAAGAGATGGTGGTGGATCTAGAAACTATCACATTTTCTTCGCCTTCTCGAGTTAGTAGTTGTTGCTTCTGTTTATTATAATGTCCAATTCAGTATATCTAAACTTCTTTAGGTACATAATGAGTCTAGTTGAAAACAAAAAAATATTAGGTTTGGGTTGGGCTTCTAGAATGTTTTTAATTGTCCTAGGGCCTTAGATGCATGATATAATGCATAATTATGTTGGGCAAGTCGTCCCCTCAAAAGATGGAGATCCAAGTAGTCTTTTCATGCCAACGATACTATCACATCATTCCAAAGGAATACCTACAAGAATTTGGCAAATCTAAGCAGGTCGGAAGGCCAAGGAAAGTCACACCATTTAGAAATATCTCCTCCAATTGTGGGATAAGAAGTCGATCCCACGCCGGGATGATAGTAGGAAATCAGTGCATTATTATTGATCTACATTTTGATCTGTAAACAATTCACCATGTTTTCTTTTTGAAATTACTGCGATGATCGGCCTGAAACTTTCCAAGAAGATAATATCCTAACCTAGAAGGTTTAGAGTTTACCCCTTGGATCCTAATTTTGGATTTGAAGTTGATCAACTTGATCATGTTTTACTTTATTGCGAAGAAGAGATGGTAAATGGTTCGCGTGCTCCAAGAATACCCTAAGAAAAATAATAAAAAGATGATGCAGGATCAACTGCTACTCATAAATAGAAGACGGGTCCCTCCATAGATCATTGAACTTGTCAATAAGAAAGGGGTCCTAAAATAAGCAAAAACTAAGCTCATTGTTGACTATTTGTTGCCATAAATGTGGTAGTTTTTAGATCCACCACTAACACTTTCTCTGTCATGCATTTAGTGAGTGATTTATCGACTTGGAAATAACTTGATCACAGAGAAGGATTCTAAAAGCCAATTCTTTGATGTGACTCACTCTTTACGAAAAATTTGGTCACTAGTATGTGAGTCAATCTTATGAGGTAGCCTACTCTGTGGGTAAAAGTTTATCACTCCCCAAAGACTTGATAGCTCTAAGGATCGTGGCAATGACGGACTTTAGGGAGCTTAGTTTTCTCCTAAATAATGAGCCAAGTTCCTCGGGTGCGTTAACAATGTGATTGAAAAGTGAAATTTCTTAGAGTAAATTAAGAGCTGTGTAAAAATAGTTGTATCAAATTAGTAGCCAAATAGCAAAATAGTTGTGTCAACTTAAATGTACCAAATCAGTAGTCAAATACTAACAGCGATGTAAAAATAGTTGTACCAAATCAATAGCCTTTTGCACTATTTTGCACTAAATATAGAACTTTAAAATGCACTAAATAGGAAATAATTGTATCAGACACCCACAAGTGTATTTTTTTGCAACAAAACCTCCTAAACTTTTTATATTAATCACTAAAAATAAATCAGTACCCAAATTAATAACACCACAAAGCTCAAAACACCAATAAGACGAATAAGAATTACCTAAGCCACCCAACATTAAACTTAATAACACACCTAAACACAAAACATAGCACAATATCAAACTTATAAAATCCCCTACTGGAATTACAACTAAAAATTCAGCAAACCATTAGTCCCCAATAATTAATATTGACCATGTTTTGTATATTCAAAACAATAAGAAAACTAAATAGTACTGACATAGCTCCCCTAAATAGTTAAAAGTAAGGACTCAAATAAATATATTCGAATATTGGCTTACCTAATATAATACCCCTAAATAGTATTATATTGACAAATGTTTTCTGGGGTAATAGGTATCAAAGAACCAATATGCACAAACAAGCCTCACTGAACTTAATGAAAACATATTGGACTTAATGAAAGCATAATTACAAACTAATAAAATTGTAGCGCATTGTGTTTGAATGGAACAAACATGCCTAATTGGAGTTACCTTATATATGCATACTAATCACCTTAAATATCACACAACAGAATAATGTTAGATCTTTCTATAATTAATACCAACTAAATAAATAGTACAAAATAAAATTCTTGCAACTAACTAGAGAAATACATACTTAATACCGAAATATCTAGATAGGTAAGATACTTGGATATATTCTTGAAGATCCCTTTGACACTATAAAGTTAATTGTGTATACCGTGGAATACACACATATAGACATAGGCATTCTTCTTATCCTTATTCTCACCCAATATTTATTTTTATGCACAAAATCTCTTTTCAATATAGTATCTAATTTCAATCCTTATTCTCAACCAATATATGTTTTCAATCCTTATTCTCAACCAAATAATAAACCAAGAGATAGGGATATAATGAAGCTCATGCTTAACGACTACGGATAAAAAGGAAAAATCTAAATTTTAATCAAATAAATCATTACAAATATGGAAAGATCTAACGTTTACAATGCCCTAAACCTTGCGAACCATCTGTAAACCTTGTAACCTCCTCCTATCACTAATATTTTCATTGTTGACACCCCACTGGATAGTTTATGCATATACTAAAGAGTAACATTTTCATTGTGAAGCAATTTTCAATTGATTTTTAAAAATCCCCTAATAGCATTTTATATTCTCAATCAAAAGCCTGCACCAGCAATTTATATTCTCCAATAATTTTCAAAAAGCCTGCAGAGCAACTATCTACTAACTTAGTTTAAAAATGAAAAATAAGGTCTAATGTGTAAACACCAAATCTGAGTTTAAAAAATTATACTGAGTAAAAACTAATACCAGAAACAATAAACATTAATATGGAGAATATAAAGTTTATAGCAAGGAAGAAAAATGAAGAGATTGAAATCGCTAATTTAAGAACACAAAACCCTGAGTTTAGTTTAATCTAAAATCAACAACAATAGCTAAAATTGGATTGGAAGTTTGGAGCAATCTCAGCAAGTCACTACATGCCTATATATAATATCATACTTTTATCTTGTATTTCTTAATTTATTGGAATTTTTAATTCACATATTTATAAGGTGTTAAGCGTGGTACAAGCTGAAAGGTGGGGAAAGAATACATATAACCTCAGGATGAGTAAGAAAGGCTATCCTGGAAGTATCGAAGACCTTATATGCACTTGTTTTTCTTAGTGACAACATTGATATTTGTGAATCAAACTACACATTCTAAGTTAACCCAAAATTTTTTATCTAATATGTTAACAGAAAGAGGTAGGTGTAAGTTTGATGACAACGATAGGTCTTACCGATGAAAAAAAAGGACGCCAAGATAAAAATCGACGATTTAGGGATGAGGCTATTAAGGAAGTAGCAAATAAACATATGAGTTTCCATTTATGAGTTTTCTTGTATAAATATTCAACATCAAATACATCTTATTCAATTATTTTTAATGTTATATATCTTCACTTGATTGATTTTTTTTGTAGGATGTGCTAAACAGTCAGGTTAAAGTTGGAAGCTTGATCACCGACAAAACCTCGGGCATCCAAACTTTGGCATTAGAGACACCCGAGCACCCGGTCGTGTTAGGGGTAAAGGATATGAAGTCACCCTAAAACCTTTTTTAATATCACTAAGAAAGGATCTAAAAAGCATATTAGTGAGTTGGAGTCTAAGTTGCATACAGAAAGAGAAATAGGCAAAAAAAAAGATGAGTGGATGCAAGTATTGCTTGCAAAGGTGTCGGAGTACGAGAGGGCAATGACGAATGTCGGGTTGAACACCCCAAAAGATGGCAATGGATGGCACAAAATAATTTCATCAAACGTAAGTGCATCATGTGATTCGCCTTCCAAGAAGACAAGTAAGAAGAAAAATAGCAATGTAAGAAATATGACATATTACTATTGTTAACTTCTGCAATAAGAACGTGTCATTGATATGACTTTTTATTTTTATTTCTTACGTATAAATAGTCTAAAGATGATGGAAAGAGACCCACTCACATGCCATCTTTCGAATCTGAAACTTCATAATAGCATATGCAAACTATGTAAATTGGCGTTAAATTCACGTACCAATATTGTCGTTAAGGGTTGTGTTTCTTGTACGGTTCGGCCAGACGACAAAGAGCACCCAAAACATTTGGGAGAAAATTACATGCAGTGTCTATGGATACTGTTTACACTCCGGACGCCCCCTTCCCATACCTTGTGGTGATGAGTTAGTAACAGTTATGAATACACATAATTCACAGGTTACGTGGCCTAAAGAATTTATTATACTAGACATAGAGATAAAGCTGTGAGCAATTTTATTTTATATAAAAGATACCATTGATAATAATTAAACGACCTCTCTCTTCACTTTTTATTAGTCTCTCTCACTCTAACAAAATATTTTTTTAATAATTATTTTATAACCAATGCAAACCAGGAAGAAGATAGAGAAAAGGTGTTAGAGAGGAGTACTTATGGTATTTTCAAGCATGTTATATTCTATCATGACAAGTGATAGCATATAAATTTCGATCGGGATGTTTGGAGACGAACTTCAATCAACCTAACTTCCAAAACATCAATTGGTGTATTTTTTGTAAGATGGAAGAGCTTGATGTCAGTTGTCTAATCGGATACATGACATGAGAGAATAAGTTGTTTTCATCTTAATTTTATTTTGCTACTTCTTTCTAATATAATTTTATTTTGTTTTCTAGATTCTTGTATGAGAAGTTTCAAAGTAATAGGTATTTTATTGTATTTGTTAATCCATGGGTTGCTCAATAAGCTTATTTTTAAAAAAAAAGGCATATTTTCATTAGGAATGCAATGAAAGATCCTAAAGAGAACCAAACGTATTATATGCCAATTAACATAGGGTAAGTGTATTTATTGTCTTAAGTTGTTATAATTATATCACAATATGTTTGTATCAATCATGTTAACAACTCATTTCATTGTAGGTTTCATGATCTTTAGTCAGCATCAATTTCTCTTCGAGGAATATATTCTATTTTGATTCTTGACATAGGGTGCCAGACCGAGACTTGAAACTCTTTACAAGCGCGTGAGTAATGACTTTGTATATGTGTGTGTGTGTGTGTGTGTGTACCTTTAGTCATATTGTCTTTGTACATATATTTTTCATTTCAATTTTTACCTTGAAGTGAATTTAAATCATTGGTGGTATCGAAAGGAAGTAGAGTTTCAGGTTCAAACTGGGAGAATTTTAAGGTAAGATAATGGTAATGAATATACATTAGTAACTTATATCTTAAATCCTAATATAAGAATTATCTTCAACATATCTTTCTATAGGGCCCTCTACTACCGAAAAATGTCGAATGTGGGTTTTACATATTTAAGTTCATGATAGATCTAGTGGAGAATACATCTCAATCTACTAAACCAATGGTAATAAATATTTATTTTATAATATTTTGTTTACTTGCCAATTACTTTTATAAGGAAAAATGGAATACAACCTATGTTATTTGATTTGTTAGATGAATTAGTTGCCTGAAAAAGCAACCTATAAAAATCATGAGATAGAAGAAGTTCAGCATGAGTTCATTGATTTCATTCAGGATTATTTTTAGTGAACTACAATTGTGGACAATTTTGGCATATCTTTTTTGGTACCTTTTTTTTCTTCAATCTAACTAATTACTTTGTGTCGATGTTAAAATGTTTATTATAGAGATTCAAAATACTATATATGAAAATACAACAAAAATCATAATTAATATTATCATAACACTATAAAAAATGATGTCAAGAATAATGTTGTTGTTGTTAATGAATGGTCGGGGTGGAATTTATATTATTGTTGTTGTTGATAATGTTGAATGCCTGGGGTGGGCTTCATATTATTGTTCATGGTGAATGTTGGGGTTGGGCTTTATATTGTTATTGTCGATTAAAAACGTCATGTTTAATTTTGGATATTAAAAAAATAAAAGAAACTCAGCCAAAATTTTCATAAAACCTTCCCCATATATCTCTTCTCTACCTTAATAAAGAATGAAGTAAAAATTAACTTTGAGATTATGCAAATGTTTAATTGTGATGCCCGTGGTGGCCTATATATGGTTGTTGATTGTGAATCTCCAAGGTGGTCTTTATATTGTTATTATTGATAATAAATGTGCATTTGTAGTATTTATATTGTTATTGTTGAAAGTGAATGCCCGCGGTGGGATTTATATTGTTGTTGTTGTTGATGATGATGGTGATGATGGTGAATGCTCGAGGTGGGCTTTATATTGTTGTGATTGGTTAAACATTTCATGTTTAATTTTAGATTATTAAAAAAACAGAGGAAACCCTGCCAAAATTTCCATAAAACCTTCCCCATTTATCTCTTCCATGCATTAATAAAGAATAAAGTTAAAAATGAACTTTGAGATTATGCAAATATTTAATTGTGATGTCCGTTATGGCCTTTATATTGTTGTTGATTGTAAATGCCTAGGGTGGTATTTATTTTATTATTATTGATAATGAACATACATGGTGATGTTTTTATTGTTATTGTTGATAGTGAATGTTTGGAGTGCGATTTATATGTTATTGTTGATGATGATGTAAATGCCCAGTGTGGGCTTTATATTATTGGTGATGGTGAATGACGAGATTGGGCTTTATATTATTTTGGATTATTAAAAAACAGAGAAAACTCTGCTGAAATTTTCATGATACCTTTTCCATTTATCTCTCCCATACCTTAATAAAGAATAAAGTAAAAATTAACTTTGAGATTATGCAAATGTTTAATTTTTGATGCTCAATATTATATTACAATATCAATATTGTTTGATTATATTCTCTATATGATTAATCTGTTTTAGTTGTTATCTACTATTTATTTCCTCCTTTTTTAGGATATTGATCCCGTTGTTTCCTATTGTGTATACGGTGTAGTTGTTGCTATTGTGCGTTTTCATACTAGACAAAAGGAGTTAGTGTTGTAGTTTAATTTTCTAGTTTTTATGTCTGTAGTCTAAGTCATTTTAGATATCTTTGTTTGTGAGTTGTCCAGAAGCCAATTGGGAGACTGTTGGTATCTATATATTTTTTCTAACTTCAAATATTAATTACATTTTTCATACTTATTGTTCAAGATATATTGGTACTTGGAATTTGCTACTTTGAGTATGGAAATTTGTGCTTTGAATTGACAGATCGTAGTTTTTGTGACACCCCGCTGAAAATAATAACGGGTGACCGGCCCTATACTAAGATAAAATAAGAATCTCAAGTGGATCATTCTCAGCATCAACTGTTGAATCTAATTAAAACATAACTAGCGACCCAATAATAAAATAAACGGATGCCAAAAACTCCCAAAAACATACAAGAAACTACAAATCAACATTTAATGACTACAAAACATGATAATATATATATATATATATATATATATACATGAGTACAAAAAAAGATATACCCGAATATGATGTCGGGTCACAGACAATACAACAACCAGATGATAAAATCATATAAGAGTTACTTATATATACAACCCTTCGGTATACACCCGATATACAAAATGGATCCTTAACTAGATTTACAATAATAGGAAGCGGCTACAACAAAATCCTGTAACATTTCGCATCTGCTACATCTCAAAGGACTCTAGATAAAATAGGCATCAATGGCGTCCTTACGGAGGGACACCTAATATATTACAATATACGTATAGAAAGAGAAAAGATATAAACGGGTCAGAGCTCGAGGTTTGGCCCGAGGTTTGAAAATAATTTTAGCAAGTGAATTAAAATGCATAATAATTATGAATGCACATATTTCATAATTAAAGTGGTGTCTCACTCTCTTGGGACTTAACCTCACCCCTCAACTATAGCGTGCACCTAAACGTAAGCACGTGAACCTCAATTAAGCTACCCGATACAATCTTGGGATAATTCATCTTAAATCAATGCAGAATCCTCATTCGCGTAACTCACTATATCTAAAACATAGCCATATATCTACTTCTTCTATCGTCTCTTAAGTTTACGCCCAAACTTATACATAAATATACCCCAATTATATTTTATCGGTTCCTAATTATTAACTTCCACAAGTTATTAGCGTAAGATATCACACTTCATCATTAACGCTAGAAATATTCATCCACTATTACACATAATCCCAAGAAGTAAGGACCAAACATCTCCCCAGGCTCAACATTATGCTAAGTTTCATGCGTGGGACATCTCGCAAAGCGAAATCCAAACAAGCACCACCACCCCCCCCCCCCCGATACACTATCACCTAACATTGTGGGTCGTGGGAATCCATTAGGTCCTCGATCCATAATACGCACCCCTTACTTCCCGTCTATCGGCATAAGCGTATACTCATCCACTCTCATGCTACAAGAGACAAAACATAATACATATCTTTATAACTTTCTCTAGTTATAATACTGAGATATCACACACTATCTATAAAGCTTGTATAATATTACTCGTACGTGTTATAAAAGATTTATCATTCTCTAGAAAGTACACATACATAACACACGTAATATATGTATACTAACAGTCTCTACAATGCTATTTTCTGCCAGGGAATTTCTAACATATCATCCTGGGTACCAGCGGTCGGACTCTCACACAGACTTGGTAAAAAAAATCACAAACGTACGGGAAGCGGCCATCATTCATCACCTAATGGCAAGATGAATCGTACCCAAGACGTCTAACACCCACCTCGCGCACAGTAAAATACTGGACGCTATGACCTGGGGACTATACTCTCCCTGCTCCTCAAGCCAGGGAGATTGACCCCCATTCCGCAACTTCCCATGATAGCACTAGAGGGGTATGCATCACATAATTTATATCATACACACTAGATATATATGCACGTCCACGTCATGTTTACCAACCGTTACACAAGGTATATACATTCATGCCATATATATATATATACATACATACCATCTCACGTTTGTATGTAAAAAGTAATGAATCCGGTTATATGTATATAACTCTCATTATACTAACCGATAGACTCTCCCACACTTTCCCAATTCATTTTATTATTCAATCTCTCACTTGAAACTTACTAGTCCATCACACCTACGATATAAATAGTCACTCAATTTAACAACACTAAGGACACACGATATTCCTCTCTCATCCAGTCCATATTCGGCGTTAAGTAAATTCCTACAACTCGAAGAATCTACGAAAGGATTCAGTATGTTCAACTCCCAAATACACCTCCATAATAGCTCCGATGTAACCCCACCATCGTGTCATGTCGTCTACTCAACGTTTATCTCAAAAACATATTATCGTATCATATTAGAGGGTTTCCAAGCCCTAAACACAATTAGAAAGGAGTAACCCCATAATTATCAAACGGAAGGTATCGGACCGGACCAAGGGTCCCTAAAAATGAACCAGTCCAGTTCCTTAAAAATAACAAAAATCTTTTGATGATCGGACTGAACCGATGTCCTTTAAAAACGAACCAGTCTGGACTGCTAAAACGAATCGGTCTGATGGTCTTCTACACGGACCGGTCCAGTGTTGTGTAGCTTTAATCCTAAGATATTTATACTCAAAACCTTACTTCTATACTTCACGAGATCTACCCTACTTCTCTAAAACCCAATTCCAATTATCTCCAACAATCTCCTAACATCAAAACCCAACACATAAATTATCCCCACCATTTTCATCATCAAAACCAGAAAAATAACACTAAATGTAAGATTTACTCATCAAATTCTATGGTTTAACCATTAAAGCTCAAAATCAACTAAATCACCAACAAAATTATGAAATAACTCATACACACAATTAGTTATCAAGTTTAATCACTTGCCTCAAAGTTGTATAGGTTGAATCTTCCTTGAATCCGCGTATTTGAGCTGAAAATCTCCAAAGCTCCAAGTTTTCTCCCCTTTTCTTATCTTCCTCTTCTTCCTTTGCTTTCTCTCTCTCTTTCTATCTCTAGGATTTTCTCACAATGAGATTAGTCTAACTTTTACAAGCCTAAATAACCCTTATCTCTAACAACTCCCAACTTTAAATGATAATACACACTTAAAATGACTCGTTTACCCATATTCGGGTCAAACTAGATCAAAAATGCTCTGGAACCCAAATTCAATCCCCGAACAGTCATTTTGACTTTCTCGGCCCATCCCGGATCAACCGTGCACTCTAAATTTTCATTCGAGGCTCCTAATAAAATAAATTCATTTCACCATAAAAACTAAATTCTTGTGTCCTCGAACACACGGGGTGTTACAATCTCCCATCCTTGTAAATAATTTCGTCCCCAAAATCCGGATAAGTCCATTAATTCAAATATCCAATTTACCTCCATGATAGTTACACCGATCTCTACCACTTTCCAATAGTGAATTCATTACAATAATATACAACCAGTGCGCCCAAACACAATATAATCGTGCTCAACTGCACAATCATTACCCGACTCCACTAGCCTTAATTTTTAACATAACTTCCTCTTACAGTTATAATTTCATTCCTGAAATAACCAAGGCACCAACCCATGAACTAATATCAATCATATATCGCCACAGGGATACGTTAACTCTCAACAAATTAATCCTTTAAATCATACTAAAAAAATAATTTGAAAAATGTCTGAAGATCTAACCCTTCTCAACTCCCGACATTCGCTACTTTCATGTGGGGGAGGTCTCGGAAGTGAAATACAAACGAGGAACCCTCCCAATACACTATTGTGAAGCTCTGTCGGGGATGGAGATCGGTCAGACCAAGACTAAAGTTTTAAAAAGATTATTAAATCAATTTATATGGCTCCATAGGCCTAAAATAAATAATATATAAAATAATTTATGACTTCTGACACACACAAATTTAAATAATATGGCCAAGACATAGGGCACCAATCGATACGATGTTCTCACCAACATTAAGTTCTCAACACGCACATAACCATAAGCTAAAACTCTTCGCTCAATAATAAACCCGCTAAACCCTGAATCTCATCAATAAAAACCCATTACATCATCTCAAAATATCACCACAAGATAGACCCATTCACAACTGGGACATGGCAATCACATGCATCTTGCCAAACAATAAAACGATAGTCTTATTATTACCACTCAACACGGATTAATAGTTGCACTTCGAAAAAACCATAACTCTACTATCACATCTCAAAACAATCTATTTTCCCAGAAGATACCATCTAAGTGCCACACTTACCCTCCTAAAGGTAATTATATATACACAACTTGGTTATAACGGCCAACCACTCACTAAATTCGACCCACTCGTGAATTCTAGATTACATGCGATGCTCCCAATATCACTCAAAGAATACTCTATACACATAGGAAAAAAAATGATATATTACCTCCATAATCTAACTACCTTGCCTCATCAATGGGTCTCTGATCAAAGTTCTCTTGTCTGTACCCGCCCATGAATTGTTGTAGGGGTTTTGCATCCAAAACCTATTCAAAAAGTTGCCATCTGCATCTTTCAGGACAATCCTTCTTCCTATGGCCTAACTCCCCACAGAAGAAACATTTCTCAGATTATCCTTCATGTCCACCCTGAGGGACAAAACGTCGTTGTGGCCCTTGATAGTAATGTCTAGAGCCACTATCATCAAATCTAGAACCTCCTGAACGCTGCCTCTTGCCTGAAGCCCCTAAATGGAGATCCTGATCTTTCTACCTATTCCTCGGTTGTTGTGATGATTGTTCCCCACTGGAACCACCTTCTCCCGTCTTACTTGCCAAGTCTGGGTCCCCAAATTTCTTATTCCCTTTTAAATGAAAACTGTGATCCTGATAATGTAACAATGTCGCATTCATCACATCAGTAAAAGTCAGTAATGTCGGTTCCCTAACAAATGCTTTCGAGTTCACCAATATAAACCTCCCAAGAACTTTGATATACATTTCTCCTCCGTATTTACCTCGTCGGGCACAAAATTTGCCAATCGGGTAAATTCCTCTTCATACTCCGCCACCTTCCTATCCCCCTGCTTTACCTATAACAATCTTCTCCTCATTTTTGTTTGAATTGCCGAAGGGAAATACTTACGATCATATCGAACAAAAAAATTTGATATAGACATCGTATCCCTCTGCTCTGACGTAGTGACCCACTCCCACCACTGAAGAGTTTCACCCGCTAACTTAAAGGTGGCAAGTATTTGTTTCTGAACATTACTACATTCCACCATACGAAGGTGACATTGAATATCCTTCTTCCGCTGACTTACTATAACCACGTCATCTCCCCCTTGAAATTCTGGAGGATGACCTTTTCGAAATACTTCTCTAACTCTCTCCCACACAGATAGCCCCATGTGAGTTTGAGCTACTGGTGCCGCAGGCAATCGCTGAGCCTGATGAAATTATTGAGCCATGGCGTTCATGGCCGCATTGACTGCTTGGGCCACAATATTGGCAACCTCCTATAAAGTCATAGTTCCCTCAGGCACTTGGGGTTCCACATTCTCTGTCCTTCTATTTACTCTAGTCGGGCGACCCCTTTTTGGTGGCACATGAAATAAGAGCGAATTGTCTTAGCACACAGTTCAAGAAATTACGCATCGCAGAAGATTGTAAATGCAATATGAACACAACAGTCCTAATAATAGGGACCTATGTTAAGAAATCTTATGAAAGTACGTAGAAAACCCACACAGATCCTAAGACACTAGAACCTGAGGCGCTGATATCACCAGTGACACCCCGCTTAAAATAATAACAGGTGGCCAGCCCTATACTAAGATAAAACAAGAATTTCAAGTGGAACATTCTCAGCATCAACTGTTGAATCTAATTAAAACATAACTAATAAAATAAACGGATGCCAAAAATTTCCAAAAACATACAAGAAACTACAAACCAACATTTAATGACCACAAAACATAATAATATATATACACGAGTACAACAAAAGATATACCCGAATATGCTGTCGGGTCACAAAAAATACAATAACCAGATGATAAAATCATAAAAGAGATCTTATATATACAACCCTTGGGTATAAACTCGATATACAAAATGAATCCTTAACTAGATTAACAAGAATAGGAAGCGGTTACAACAAAATCCTGTAACATTTCGCATCTGCTACAGCTCCAAGAACTGTAGATATAACAGGCATGAATGGCATCCTTGCGGAAGGAAACCTAATATATTACGATATACGTATAGCAAGTGAAAATATATAAACGGGTCAGAGCCCGAGGTTTGAAAATAATTTTCGCAAGTGAATTAAAATGCATAATAATTATGAATGCACAAATTTCATAATTAAAGTGGTGTCGCACTCCCTTGGGACTTAACATCACCCCTCAACTATAGCGCGGACCTAAACGTAATAATATGAACCTCAATTAAGCTACCCGATACAATCTAGGGATAATTCATCTTAAATTTATGCATAATCCTCATTCGCATAACTCACTATATCTAAAACATAGTCATATATCTACTTCTTCTATCGTCTCTTAAGTTTACGCCCAAACTTATACATTAATATATCCCAATTATATTTTATCGGTTCCTAATTATTAACCTCCACAAGTTATTAGCATAAGATATCATACGTTATCATTAACGCTAGATATATTCATCCACTATTACACATAATCCCAAGAACTAAGGACCAAACATCTCCCCATCTTTAACATTACACTAAGTTTCGTGCGTGGGAAGTCTCGCAAAGCAAAATCCAAACAAGGAAGCCCCTCGATACACTACCACCTAACATTGTGGGTCGTGGGAATACATTAGGTCCTCGGTCCATAGTACGCACCCCTTACTTCCCGTCTATCGGCATAAGAGTATACTCATCCACTCTCATGCTACAAAAGATAAAAAATAATATATATCTATATATACACACCCGGTATATATACAGATGCACATCATATTTACAAACTGTTACACAATGTATATACATTCACGCCATATATATATATATATATATATATATATATATATATATATATATATATATATATATATGTAAAAAGTAATGAATTCGGCTATATGTATATAACGCACATTATATACATTGTGTAACACACAGGGTGTTACAGTTTTATGGATAACACTAAGGACATAAAACTTACTAGTTGATTTTATTATTCAATCCCTCACTTGAAACTTACTAGTCCATCACACCTACGATATTAATAGTCACCCAATTTAACAACACTAAGGACACACGATATTCCTCTCTCATCCAGTCCATATTTGGCGTTAAGTAAATTCCTACAACTCGGAGAATCTACGAAAGGATTCGGTATGTTCAGCTCCCAAATACACCTCCATAATAGCCTCGATGTAACCCCCACCATCATGTCATGCCGTATACCCAATGTTTATCTCAAAAACATATGTATCGTATCATATTAGAGGGTTCCCAAGACCTAAACCCAATTAAAAAGGAGTAACCCCGAAATTATCAAACGACAGGGACCAGACTGGACCAAGGGTCCCTAAAAACGAACCGGTTCGGTTCCTTAAATATAACAAAAATGTTTTGATGACTGGACTGAACCGATATCCTTTGAAAACGAACCGATCCCGACTGCTAAAATGAACTCGTTCGATGGTCTTCTACTCGGACCAGTCCGTTGTCCGGTGCTATGCAGCTTTAATCCTAAGAGATTTATACTCAAAACCTTACTTCTATACTTCACAAGATTTACCCTACTTCTCTAAAACCCAATTTCAATTCTCTCCAATAATCTCCTAACATCAAAAACCAACACATATACTATCCCCACCATTTTCATCATCAAAACCACAAACATAACACTAAATGCAAGATTTACTCATCAAATTCTAAGGTTTAACCATTAAAGCTCAAAGTCAACTAAATCACCAATAAAATTGTAAAATAACTCACACACACAATTATTTAGCAAGTCTAATCACTTGCCTCAAGTTGTAGAGATTGAATCTTCCTTGAATCCGCGTATTTGAGCTGAAAATCTCCAAAGCTCCAATTTTTCTCCTCTTTTCTTGTCTTCCCCTTCTTCCTTAGCTCTCTCTCTCTCTCTCTCTCTCTCTCTCTCTCTCTCTCTCTCTCTCTCTATCTCTCGTGTTTTCTCACAATGAGATTACCCGAACTCTTCCAATACTAAATAACCCTTACCTCTAACTACTCTGAACTTTAAATGATAATGCACACTTAAAATGACTCGTTTACCCATATTCGGGTCAAGCTAGATCAAAAATACTCCGGAACCCCGGCCAGTCATTTTAACTTTCTCAACCCATCCCAGATCAATCGTGCACTCTAAATTTTCATCTGAGAATCCTAATAAAATAAATTCATTTCACCAGAAAAATTAAATTCCTATGTTCTCTAACACACAGGGTGTTACAGTTTTATGGATAACAATGCAAAAAAAGAAAGAGAAAAAAAAACTTTCACAATGGTTTAGAGTTCATAGTCATTATAATGAACAAGAAATGGGTATTTTTTATGACTATTTTATGTCTGTTGTCATTATAATGAACAAAGTAACCATCGTAATAGGTACCTTTTATGACTGTTTTATTAACATCCGTCTTTTGAATAAATTTATAACGACAGTTCAATGAACATGATATTATTATTAATGACGATTGGTGCAAAAAACGTCGTAATAGGACGGTTTGTCATGACGATTCTGTCAACACCAACGCAACAATATGACAGTTTTCAAAGCTCCAAAAATCGTACTAAATAACCTTTTATGACCACTTTTCCCCATCATTAAAATGTTTATTTCTATTGGTGAGCATATAGGCCTAATCCCAACCCCAAGTGAACCCAATGATATATAAATCCTTATCATTTGTTTATAATTAAAAGGTTCCCTCAATAATATCTCGTACATACATCTCTTGTACAATCTCATTAAAGGAAATGGAATTCCATAAATCTACTATCAAAGTGAGTATGTCCCCCAATAACATAGAAATAGATTGGTTATAGCCAAGCCCGCATAAAAAAGCACCAAGGCCTTTCCCTATTGCCTTCAAGGATCACTCATGCGTACTAGATATGGTTATAGGTTATCCCAACCCTATAACCTCAAAGCAACAATAAGGAAAAATCAATATGCCTTCATGTTTATCATATAGACTCCATGCCCAAATCTATATGAAAGAACACTCCCATTTACCCCCAGCCGAGATACGGGTACATCAGTAGCAGAATAAGGGTAAATAAGACCAAGGTAAGACCATTGCTACCATTGGGGTACGAGCGCGGTCAACATAGTACATGCCCCATCAAAATCCCTCATAGCACGTCCCCCAAGAGCACGCACACACCCAAGGTATGCTTACACATAAATCAAATAAACAAAAATCAATCCTACTCTCGGGTTACTAAAATGGTATCTTAAAACTCGAGTTAATTATCTTTAATTAATTAAAAATTAATATCCAAACTGGTTCAAAGTCGTTCGAACCAAACCCCTTTCTCATTCTAACACAAAAACCATATATTATTCAAACCAGGTCCAAACTTGTTTGAATGAAAATCCAAACTTCTTCAAACCAAAATCCAGACTCATTTGAACGAAACCCCATATCTCGTTCGAACAAAACCCCAACCTGCTCAAACGAAATCCGTGCAAAATCCTTCTTCTCCAAAGCGAAGAAAGCATCTATTAAAAATTTAACAACTCAAAACCTGAGGTTAATGCCTCTAAACAATCCAATACTCATCCTCCTTCAAGTAGAACATGTTTAACAACAATACTAACCAATAACAACAAGTTTAGGCAATTATAACTACGAATAATTATTCAATTTCAGATTATAAGCCTCCATAACCTAAGTTTATAATTTCAATATAGTTTATCAAATTCGTCTCAGATTTAATTCAATAACCAATTAAATACGAGGGTTTTTATAAGTTGCCATTACTATAATTCAGCTCTAACATTATCATATTCAGTTTATATGATTTCGTGATTCATTTATAGGACTCATCAACAAACTACCCTAGTTCATTAACATGTTATTAAGGCTTAACAAGTAATTAATCTAATTATAAAATTAGGTTTTTAGATGATTAAAAATAGATTACATGAGTTTTAGTCTAGATTCACATGAAAAACTACTACCATAACATAAATTTAATTACATTCTTAACTAAAGTAAACTTTCGTACGGACCGATTGTATGAGTCATGTCCCAATTCCACAAGTTCTTCAATCTCTTGTTGCTTTATCAACCTCATTAGCTTCTAAGGTTTGTCTCTAGTGTATTCTTAATGTTTTAGGTTTTCTAATTAAGTTACTAAATGCTCTAAGACCGAAAATAAGCCTAATCCCAAAAATAACCTTAACCCAATGAGCCCAAAGGATGCTCTAAACGGCCTAAAACTTGCCCCGAACCATACACTTACCCAATGGACTTAAATTCCACTAGTTTAACTCAAAAATTGACTTTTTAAGTGTCCTGAAAATCAACACAAAATGGAATGTGTTCTAATAAATTAATTATCTTATTAAGTTAATTTATAAGCTAGTACGAGTCAATTAAGTTAAAACTTATTATTAATTATTTACATGTAGCTTAGCATTATAAGAAACTACTTTATGATCGGTGGGTCCTAATACCAAGGGAATAATCCAAATAAAGAAACCCCCGATACTTAGTCCCTGACCATTCCATAATTTCTCATAATACTTAGTCACTTAAAATATTTAATCAATGTATTACCATGTCTTATGTTGATTGCTAAAGAGTGTGAATTCATGTAACACATATATGAATCACATAACAACATATAAAATATAATAAATGAAATATAACATGTCCTAACAGACAAGTAAATAATTAACTACACAGTTAAATAAATGCACAGAAAATACGGGGTATTACAAAAGTATAAAAGTCTAAGGTGGAGTGTAGGCATGGTAAGCTAATCCAAACCCTATAATTTTATTGCGGGGGTTGATAGATTCTTAATCTCGAGGAATATGAGGATTGGAATATGCATACAATTATTTCTTTTATAGGTATGGGTGTGATCCAATTTATTAGGTCGAACTCTCCATAAGTTTGGAAATCCTTATGTGTACATGTTTGAGATCATATTCCAGAAGAACACGCATATCCTCGATTGTGATACCTCTTTGATAAACTTAAAAGTCCTTATTCTACCAGCAAATTTGATCAGTGGATTATTTATAATCTTGTAAAATATTAAATAAGTTGAGTTTGAGATCAAGTAATAAATAAGATGTCGGTGAATATCAATTAACGGAAAATTGAATTTCGCTAAGATGGTATTGTATGCTTTACATGGGGAATCACATTATGCATAAGACCTTATTATTCGTATAATTCTGAGATAATTAAATTGGAATGAAATTATACTTATTTAGTGAAATCAATTATAATTAAATGCGAAGCAAAATATATTATGAGAAGTAATATGGGATTTTCATATTTTCATTTGGAAGACAATTTTTAGTCTTGAGTCTCTAGTACAATCCATTATCCAAGTAGTAGGCCCAAACTCTGTGTAAATCATAATTGGTCCAACCCCACTTTGTGTACCTATATATATGCGTCTAAGGTAGGGTTTTAATATGCATAACACGTTATAAGGGTTAGAGAGGGAGAGAGGATAATATTATTCACGTTTTATGAATGGGTGAGGAGAGAAAAAGTTAATTCTCTCACAAATCATCTAGTTTTCATCTCCACTTTGGGGGAGCATATAATAGAAGATTCAAGGCATTTCGGGCATTCTAGAAAGATTTTGGAGGGAAAACAAAAGTCGCCCTTTCATTTCTATAAATTATATTTGTCCTCATTTTGATCACCTAGAAGATTATCGAAGGTATTTCGATTTGAAACCCTAGTTTTATGCTTTAAACCTAGTTTTTTTCCTTTATATTGCACAATTGATCAAATATTTTTAGGAAGTAATTATTTTCATTATATCAATCCCCATAAGGGAACCTAGAAGACCCACAGATTAAGTAAAACTCACATGGCCTACTAATCACCACCGCTAGAGGACTCCTATGGCCCACAAGCAAATAACATAACATATGTGACTTTCACACATATACCAATAACGCGTAATATATGTGCGTGTGTGTGTGTGTGTGTGTATATATATATATATATATATATATATATATATATATATATATATATATATAACTCACATGAAATTCAAGAAGTGAGAAAGAGTAGGTTATTGGATCCAAATCTCAACTCCTATTAGGAATTCATACGTCAAGCGAATAATCCAAATAAGAAATTCCCATATATACTCATAACCCGCGTATTTGAGTGTTTGTCCCAATAGCTTACGAAATTGCCAATATATATACCAAGCCTCATATTCACTTCCATATCAACTGATGTCCCTCACCAGTAAAACTATATCATAGTGAATCTCGAGCTCCACAAAATCATAATATTCACTCCTATATGTGTTAGAATCATAAACCTAACCATATCTCGATAAATAGGACAATTCATAGCCATGAAATGGTGTCAGAATCTTATCCACTCATAAAAAATAATCATGGGAAAATCAACCATTCCCTCGTTGCGTATAAAACTGCATCATCATCTAGTACACACATAACGTCTAAATATAATGAATCATGAGCTTCATTGCATCCTCAATGAAAATTTTGCATCATTAGCCAGTCTATCATCTCAACATGCCATAGGTGCTCACTCAACACATGCATCCACAAACAATATCACAAAATAGGTATAGTTTTGTAGCACCTCGTGTTTTTATTATTTAATTTAATTAATTAATTGGAATATTCAAGAAAAATAAATTTTTGAATTTAATTATTTTTATTAATTAAATATGTTGGTTATGATTTTAGAAGAATAAAACTTCAAGCGCAATCGAAATCGGATTTAAAATGAAGTTTTTATGAGAGATTTAAGTTTAGCTTTAAAAAAAAGGAAAAATATTTGTCACGGATTTAGTCTGTGACTAATAAAAAAAAATTGATTTTTAGTTAAATGGTATTAAACGAAGGAGAAGGGAAGTGGCGGCGTACATGTTCGATCGATTGATCGGCTGGCCACCCCATCAGTCAGATTTTGCGGGGTGTGACAAGTTTAGGCCCATATATCCACAAAATAACTACATACATGAAGCTATTTATACTCGTATATATACCATAATCTCGCATGTTGACCTATGCAACAGTAGGTACTCATACCCACTTGTTGGCATTAGGCAGTGGATTTACAAACACGCCCACACACTCGCGTAAATTGTAATTCAATAGTTCATCATAGGTTTACACACAAACAAGATAGCTACAAATTCCCACTATAACGTTAATGATAAAAATAAAAAATATACGATGCCTTTAACAATACTAACTAAATTTTGACACACTTTAGTCCACACATGGATGCACCTGCTCTCAATGGGGTGCTACACGATCACAAAATCATGTGAAACCTATGGCTACCCCTCGGGTGTCGATGTAATGCTATCGATGGTAAATTATAGGCAACAACCAACCATCATGGGTTCCTACCCATATTACCTATAATTCATATTCGAACACCTGCCAACTACATGGTTGTACTCTATACATTTACATATATATTTGTAAATTACCCTGAGATCTCTCCCCATAGTTCTTCCCCTTATCTCATAACATACCTTGTTGATTCTCCCACTGCCTCTATCAGGGATACTATCGAACCTAAGCTCATAAATATAACCCTCAATCGAATCGTTCTCCTCCCTTAAACTTTTGGAACTCTCTATCTCCTTAAATTTTACATAATTGGTTCATTCACTACTCACACCCACAACATGTAACAAAACCTATTCTCACAACACCCACTTATTGGTACAACTCAACCCAATCAATGAAAATATGTCTTATATTATTTCAGGTTATCCAAACTTTGCTTGTATATGAGCGTAATATAAAGCCATCCTCTCATAGGAACTTACCAGATTTATCCACTTCACCCTTAACCTGCTAATATGTAGCAATACATTACTTCCCTTTTTTGGTGAACTCAATCATGTGAAGGCATACCACCAACCTAAATTGTCATTGAAACACCATTATACCATATGTAGAACCCAAAAATTCTAATAAGTTCTTTCAAAAATCCAAACCTCTTACGTCTCAAAGTCGTCATGACGTGAGGCACATAACTAGTTGTGCCTGTAAAAATCTCTAAATTGCATCTCTTGCTCCAATCACAATATCTTACGCAATCATCTAAACAATTATGGAAAACACCCTTATCCAACCACTTGTTCTATCCTCGACCACTTACTCGCAACATTCTTCATCATCTTGACCTATCAGTCTCACCAACTCCCAGGTGGAAACGAACGGCATATAAATCTGCATTATCACGGCAATATATTAAAAAAACCTATGACAAACTTTAAATCTATCAAAGAAAGATCACTGGAAAAACGATTGGACTCACACATACTCTAATGCTCCAAATCATGTTTTGATACCAACTGTAACACCCCATATTTTCCCACGCATAAGGTGGACATCCGAATACGTCGTTTATATCAACATAAAAAATCCTTATGATGACCCTTTTGTGAAAATAGGATCAAACAAAGTCCTTTTTGGGTCTCATTCGATTAAGCATGTGAATTTTATTATTTAACTTGGAGTTTATAAATCCTTTCTTCTTTTCAAATGATTGGCAATATTTTTCCCTTTACATTGAAATGTTAAGGGTTCTTCTTCAATGTTTGTAGTCCCGTTCTAAGAAGAAGTTCTCACAAAAATATTTTCCTTTTCGAAAATTGAAACGTTAGAATGTTAAAACCTAACCCTCTTTTATCATTTCATTTCGGGTTGGTATCAAAGGGAATATTTCCAAGTTTTTGTGATCTTGTCGCTAAATTCACTTTTTTATCTTTGGTCAAAATCAATCGTTTTGAAATTTTTCAATTTTCTTCTCCAAAACAACTTTGGACTCTTCACACAAAAGAAGATCCTTTTTAGATTTTTCAAGAGATAAAATGAAACATTTTCTTTCCTCCTGAAAATTAGCAACACTTTCATCCTCTTCCTTTGAAATAATGCTCTTATCTTTTAATTCATAAAAAGTCTAAAAGACCTAGAAAATAGGCACCAATAACTTTAAGTTTTGTAAAGAGGATGTGTCCTTTAGCTTCCAAGCACACAAAAATTTATTTTCATCGTTTATAGTGCTAGCTAGATGGAAATTTCGATTTCCTCATTTTTATGGATTTTGATCTTTTCTAATAGACTATCTCTTCAATGATCAATCGGGAAGAGGAAAGATCTCCATTCTTCTTCACGACTTTTTCTTTATTAAATCTTTTTAGCTTTGAAGATAGTTACGCATTATTTTTCAATAATCTTTTGGATTCTATACAAATCTTGTCATATGAAGTTTGAAGATCATCTTCTTCACTATCACTAATACTAACATAAGCATCTTCAGTGTTAAAAGTATAGTGATTTAAAACGTTGGACGATATCGCAAGTCCGAAAAAAGCATGGAAATTAGGTGCACTAATTAAATCATGAATATTGTCACACATGTTAAGATCCATCTTCACAAACACTAGGTTTACCTCAAGGTGATTAAACCTAATAAAAATAAGGTCTAGCTCTGATACTAATTGAGAGTGCGTGTGAAATCGAGATGGACAAAAATACCCAATTAAAATTTCTTGTCAAGTCGTGACAAGGTTTTCCTTACAAGTTTAAGTTGGGATATCAAATACAAGACCTAGGTCGTTATGATAATTTTTTATCAATTAGACTCCACCAAATTGTATCTTCAAAATTTAGGTGAAATCTAAATACATAAGGATAAACAATATAACACAAAACCAAGGTTTACGAGAAAAAATTCATGATAGATAAAAACCTCGAACCGACAAAACGATAAATGTACTATGATAGAGTTTTAAAACTAGAAGATAGAAACTCACACCCTCTCGATGCTATAATTGACTAGACACTCGTTCCCACTACATCCTCAGTTGAAAGATCCAACAACTAGAGAACGCTACAAAACTGCTACCGATTTTGGTCTGCAACCAATGTTGTCAAATCTTTTGGCCAAACTGAGAACGTATGTGCTTGCGTTCAAATGAGAAAATTATATATTAAACCCTTTTAACCCAAACAAACCCTAAACATGCAACAGTATGTGATTGAATAAGATGATAATCTAAGCAAGAACATTCAAACACAAGCAATTGAGGAAAAATCCCCCAAAGGGGTAAAACCATTTATTTTCATTATAATATTGTAGGCTATACAATTTCGGATTACAATGAAAATACAAGTGACTAAGAATTACCCTCAGGTATCGGATTCTGTAGTCGCGGCTGGAACTATCCCTTTCCAGTATGGCTGCAATGGAGAAGAGAACGGCTTCTCCACAAGGGTGTGAACAGCAAGAATGCGTTCCTGGGTTGCAAAGTTATTCACAAAGGATTGGCAATTTGTGTGAATCAAATACCTAGAGTCTAGATGCTCAATAGGTGAAAACTTACGGCTTTCTGTACTCTGAAAATCGTGTGTTTAAGTCTTAGAAAACCATTTCCCGTAGTGGGATTAAATAAGAAGTCTCGGGCCTAAAAAATTTGAACACAATAAGAAGTCCTAGGCGGACCGGTCCAGGTCTGAGGCGGATCGGTCCGATTCACCGGATCGGTTCTTTTATTCTGGATCGAATCGGTCCGTTGATGATCGGATCGGTTCGCTTCCAGGCTTCATCGGTTCGCTTGCGGTCCGGGGTATACTGGCCTTCTGACAAACTAACGGATCGGTCCGGGTCTTTAGGCGGACCGGTCCGGTTAGCAGGATCGGTTCTTTTATTTCAGCGGATCGGTCCGGCTGTCAGACTATGATTCCTCTTCTTCTTTTGATATTCAGATCCGTTGAATCTTGAATCTTGAATTTCTTCAACGGTGTAACGGCGTGCGACATAATACATTGATAATGGACAAAAATGTCCTTACAAATCTCCCCCTATCTCTATGCCGGTACATACATAAAAACAAACATCCGAATTATCAAAACAACTAAAAAAGCCTATACAAATCTACCCTTCCATAAACCCAAAACTGGAAAGATACAATTAAATAAAACTACAGCGTTTGGTCTTCAATTCTTCAGGAATCTTAACACTTTTCTCATCAGGGTGTGCAATCCAATGATAATCCATGTAGTACCTACACACATGAGACAAAGCAAAATACCAAGTGACATATCGAGTTTGAAATGAGATAAACATATATACCAATTTATGAGCAAACTCAAACTTTCAAATCTCCGCCATAATAAGATAATTCATTCTCCCCCTTTTTATGATGTCCCCATAATAGACAAATGAGAGAAATAAATCAAATAAGCAAGTGCGGGGTGTCACGAGGATAAAATCACACCATGAATGAACACAAAGCAACCAAGACGATGATAGCGTAAATGAAGTGGTGTGATTAAATTCGATAGGAAAATCAATGCATACAAACATGACATATGTGCACAATGAATATTGGATATTCCTAGCAAATGAACTCAAATGCTTCCTTTGGTGTAAAATAATGACAATATAAGATATTGACTCAATCAAATCAACAAATCAAAGCTCAAAGTGATTTTCACACCAATAACGTCCAAAATGATTTTATGCTTTTTCAGGACTTTCAAGGAAGTGCAAACCCGTTTAAAGATTCTCCAACCAAACTCCCTCAGATATAATTTTGAATAGAGGCATTCTAAATTCTCAAACTTTGGAGAATTGATGGTGTAACCTAAGTGGCCCATATTTGGCATGAATTGCTTTTTATTGCCTTTAAATTTTTCGGGCTCTTTTAACCTCTTTGGACCTCGGATATTAAAATTCCTCCATTTTTTAGGTCCTTTTTAACGGTGGCTTTTGCGCAAAGGATAGATGATTACCTTTCACATCCCCTCCCCGTTATACAAAAACACACAGTCTCACCAAAAACAGTTTTTACATGCATTCCAATCTTGTCAAGTTTTATCGCATATTGTACATTGTATAGACAAAATTGAGATGGAAACACTCAATCCAACATGTGATACGACAAGTGCAATAATCAAATATAGCCGTGCATGTGTGCAATAAAGGATATAGGAGTCAAACATGTAGGAAGATATCACTAATTACATCTCAAAGACTCCAACCAATGTAAAGCACATAAATGAAATGATGTAGCCTCTCAAATCTCTATCAAACAGTCACATGGATAAATGAAATGAAGTTGTGACTTGGCTACCTTAAATGCTCATCCATAAAAGTAAAAATCTTTTTGTGCTTTTCTAAAAAAAATTCTTAAAGGAAAATCTTTTTGTATTTTTCAAAAGAAATATAAACAGCAAAAAGAATAAATAAAAGCTGTACAACTAAGCAATGGTACATATAAAACAGACTAGCAATAGGAAGCATATGATATGAACATGAGAAAGCATCATATTCTAGACATAGATCAACCTCTCAGTCAACTGTGCAAATTCCCAAAGACTTCCTAAGATTCTCAAATCTAAGGGCATCTAAAGGTTTCGTGAAAATGTCTGCTAACTGACGGTCGGTAGTAACAAAACTCAGGGATACAGTGTTCTCCTCCACTAACTGACGAATAAAGTGCTCACGTATCCTGATGTGTTTTGTGGGCGAATGCTGGACGGGATTACGGGATATGTGTATCGCGCTCGTGTTATCACAAGAAATGATCATGGTGTCTTGTGAAATCCCATAATCCTCCAACATTTGCTTCATCCACAAGAGTTGTGTGCACTTACTCCCGGCGGCTATGTACTCAGCCTCCGCAGTGGACAAAGAGATGGAATTTTGCTTCTTTCTCAGCCAGGAGACAAAAGCATAACCAAAATAGAAACACCCACCAGAAGTGCTCCTACAACCATCTACATTCCCAGCCCAATCGGCATCTGAATAGGCGGGCAAACGATCATCGGTATCAAAGGAATACCAAATACCGTATGATAGAGTCCCACTCACGTATTTAATAATACGTGTTAGAGCAAGTAAACGTGACTCTTTCGGGGATGCCTGATATCGCGCACAGACTCCAACACTAAAGGCGATGTCGGGATGACTGGCAGTCAAGTAGAGAAGACTACCTATCATACTCCGATATAAGGTTTGCTCTACATCCTTGCCTGAAGTGTCCTTACTAAGCTTGGTAGTGGTACTCATAGGTGTACGTGCATGCTTAGCGGAGTCTAAACCAAATTTCTTCATTAGGTCTCTAGCATACTTGGATTGGGAGATGAACATCCCATCCTCTAGCTAACGAACCTGGAGACCAAGGAAGAATGTAAGCTCACCAACCATGCTCATCTCAAACTCACTTTTCATTTCCTCCTCAAAGTGATGAGCATGCTGGGAGCATGTGGATCCAAAGACTATGTCGTCCACATAGACCTGGGCAACCAAAATAGCACCGTCATCTCTCCTGACGAACAGCGTCATATCTACTCCCCCTCTCTTGAAGCCACGAGCTAAGAGATAGGAAGTAAGCCTCTCGTACCAAGCACGGGGTGCTTGCTTCAAACCATACAAGGCTTTTCTAAGATAGTAGACGTGCTCTGGGTGCTGAGGGTCTTCAAACCCTTTTGGTTGTTCCACATAAACCTCCTCCTGTAGAATGACATTCAGAAAGGCACTCTTGACATCCATCTGGTATAACTTGAAGCGCAGATGACATGCGATGGCGAGCAGAAGACGAACAGACTCAAGCCTCGCAATAGGAGCAAATGTCTCCCCAAAGTCTACACCCTCTATCTGTGTGTAGCCTTGAGCGGCCAACCTAGCCTTATTTCTGATTATTGTACCATTTTCATCCATTTTGTTCTTGAAAATCCACCGGGTACCTATCACATTAGTCTCACTAGGCCGGGGGACAAGTTCCAAGACATTATTCTTTTTAAACTGAAGCAACTCATCCTGCATAGCAGATATCCAATGTTCATCCTTGAGTGCTTCTTTATGGTTCTTGGGCTCAACTTTGGACGTGTAGCAAAGATGGCTAACAACGTTCTCTACAGAGCACGAGTCTTGACCCTTAGAGTGGGATCGCCAACAATGGCAGACGGGTCATGACTCTTGCGAACCCAAGCAGGTGTGTCCCCTAACACAGGAGTAGGGTCCACATAGTGTGAGATAGGAACAGGTAAATCACTGTCAGAGCAATCCTCATCCTCACACTGAAGATTAGGATCAATAACTGTCGAAGGCTCGTCATCTTGCACGGTGACGTTTATTGATTCCATAACCTTATAGCTCTTCAGGTTAAAAACCCGGTACGCTCTGCTAGTCGATGAATATCCTAGAAATATTCCCTCGTCGCTCCGGGAGTCGAACTTTCCTAATTGCTCTCTATCCCGTAGGATGTAGCATTTACTCCCAAAAACACGGAAATATGTCAGGTTGGGCTTCTTGCCAGTCCATAACTCATAAGGAGTCTGAAGTGTGTGTGGACGCAAATACACCCTATTCACCGTGTGGCATGCAGTAGACACTGCCTCTGCCCAAAATCTCCTAGAAATTTTACGACCTAGAAGCATAGATCTAGCCATCTCTTGGATCGTTCTATTCTTTCTCTCAACAATCCCATTTTGCTGAGGAGTTCTAACAGCAGAAAACTCATGTTTGATCCCGAGGCTATCACAGTAAAGGTCTACCTTTGCTTCTGTGAATTCAGTGCCATTGTCACTACGCATCCTGTTAATAGTGACACCGTGTTGATTTTGCAGGACACGGCACTTGGTCGTTAAAAATTCTACAGCATCGGATTTCTCTCTCAGAAAACCAACAATGGAGTACCTGGAGAAATCATCTACCATCACGAGGATGTACCTCTTACCACCTAGACTCTCAGTACGAGTGGGACCCATAAGATCCATGTGAATCAATTCAAGAACACGAGAGGTGGTAATGGAATGTAACTTCCTATGAGGACTACGAATTTGTTTTCCCAACTGACAGGGTCCACAAACGCTCGAAGTTGACTTTCCAAGAGATGGTAAGTCACGTACTAGGTCCTTTTTAGCTAAACGATTAAGATCTCTAACGTTCACGTGACCTAGACGTTGGTGCCACAGATCCATAGGAGTGATCGTGGCGTTGTTGCAGACAAGTGAGGATGTGGGCTCAATCCCATAGCAATTATCCTCGGTCCTCACCCCTTGCACTAATAGTTTATCGGCTTGATTATAGACTTTACAAGTATCCCGGTCAAACTTTACTGCAAAGTCAGCGTCGCACAGCTGGCTAATGCTGAGAAGGTTTGCTTTCAAACCTTTAACGTACAAAACCTCTTCTAGCTTAGGAAATCCAGTTAACTCGACAGTACCTCGTCCTACAATGCTAGACTTGCTCCCATCTCCAAAGGTGACTCTGCCATCCTGATAGTCCTCAAGAGTCGTAAAAAATGAGGCATCACCTGTCATGTGTCTGGAGCACCCACTATCAAAATACCACTGTGAGGTATTATGTGCTTTAAGAGCAACATGAACAACAAAGGCCTTTTTATCTTTCTTAGGCACCCATGCAGAGATGACCTTTTCTTTGCCTTTGTTGTTGTTGGTTTTAGCTGGAATGTGAGAAGCATTCACTAACGGCAAAGACATCCGTCGGAATTCTTCCATTAAACTCTGGGACGTGGCAGCTAAGAACTCAACTCGCTCTCTCAGACTAGAAAACTCATCAGTATGACGTGGTGGAGCAATAGTACGTCGTGTCCGACCCCTGCTATAGCAAGACTCCCTAAGGTGGCCTTTTCTTTTGCAATAAGTACAAAAGAGTACAGGCAAAGGCGGACCTTGGTTTGCTTTTCTTGGTCGAACTCTCCTTCGAGGTTTTTGACGATGGCCATAGGGATTCGTAGTAAACTCGGGAACTGGTCCAGGTGCAATTTGGGACGTGGAGGCACCATCATAACCAATTCTTTGCCGATCACCAAAACCTAACGCGGGGCCGAGGAGCATCTTTCCCATCTTCCCATATTTGTCCTCGATTTGAACCTTGACTTCCCGTGCTTTCTCAAGATCATGAGTCAGCTGGGAAACAAGGGCTTCAAGTTTCTTTCGAGTCTCCATGGAGGAATGGAGCTCACTCGTAAGACTAGCCACTTGTTTAGTCAACTCCCCTCTTTCTTTCTCAGAAACACTCTCTCCCTCGTCACAGGCAGATTCTCTCTCTCTCAGGGCGGTGAAGGTGGAGGACTCTCTTTCTCTCGCCTTTCTTAAATCTTCCTCTAGGACGGTGATCTTAAGAACTAGCGCTTTGTTACGTTTTTTAGTTTTAAATGACTCAGAATATAACTCAGCGTAGGCGCGTTGAATATCACTCTCACTTGAGTCATCCTCCCCCTCACTCACATCAATCTCACTATCGAGGTGTCCCTGTGAAGCATCATCTTCATCGTCATGAAGAGAACTAGGAGTGATCACTTGACTAGCCATGAATGCGGTGAAGTTACACTCATGCGGTGACTCATCTCCTGAATCCACCATCTCGACCTCACTGTCGTCACTAAGGGTAGCATTAAGGACAGCTTTCCCTTTCTCTCTATTCAGACGATTGGCACACTCAAAGGCTCTATGACCCCTACCATCGCACTCAAAGCATCTCTCACTTTCTTTCTTAGGATAATTTTTGAAGTCTTTTTCATTTTTCTTTTCAAACTTATTTTTCTCAAATTTCTTTTTATCTTTAAAATTGCCATTTTTCTTAAATTTGAGAATCTTCTTGAAATTTTTTGCAAAAAGAGCTAAATCATCTAGGTCAAAATCACACTCAGAATCTAACGTGTCAGTCTCTTTCTTTCTAGACGACTCTACCCTTTTTCTAGCCGACCCCTCACTCCTTCTCTCTTGGGCTTTAAGTGCAATACCCTTATCTTTAGATTTAGCAGTTTTAGGGAACATATCAATTTCATAAGTTTGCAAATCTCCTACAAGTTCTTCCAATTTTAGCGTATTTAAATTACCCATGGAATTTAGCACAGTGACTTTAGGGATAAAACGCTTAGGCAAAGAACGAAGAATCTTTTTAACAACTCTAGCATTAGGAATATGTTCACCAAGATTAAAACTAGTATTAACAATGTCAGAAAGTCTAGCATAAAATTCATCATAGCATTCAGATTCATGCATGGTGATGGTTTCAAATAGGGTTGTCAAATTTTGCAACTTAGATTCTTTCACAGCATTAGTTCCTTCATGGGTGAGTTGTAAAACATCCCATGCCTCTTTTGACGTGGAGCACGTCATTATACGTTTGAACTCATCAGGTGTGACAGACCCAGAAATAGCACTTAGACCCTTAGAATTAAAAGATGCCCATTTAAATTCTTCATCAGTCCAAGAAGTGTCAGGTTTCAAATTGATCACATTATCAACAGTCACGGAGGGAGGAGTCCACCCTCTTTCTACTAAAACCCAGACACGTTCATCAATGGCTTTTAAAGCCGACCTCATTCGGGCTTTCCAATAAGCATAATTTGTCCCGTCAAAAACAGGCATTTTATTATATAACTTCTCCATTTGAACACGCACTTTTTCAAAAATTAATTTTTTCAGAAAATTGATATCTTAGAAAAAATTTGCGGAAAATAGGAATACGCGATAGATTAGCGTAACCTGCTCTGATACCAATTTGAGAACGTATGTGCTTGCGTTCAAATGAGCAAATTATATATTAAACCCTTTTAACCCAAACAAACCCTAAACATGCAACAGTATGTGATTGAATAAGATGATAATCTAAGCAAGAACATTCAAACACAAGCAATTGAGGAAAAATCCCCCAAAGGGGCAAAACCATTTATTTTCATTATAATATTGTAGGCTATACAATTTCGGATTACAATGAAAATACAAGTGACTAAGAATTACCCTCAGGTATCGGATTCTGTAGTCGCGGCTGGAACTATCCCTTTCCAGTAGGGCTGCAATGGAGAAGAGAACGGCTTCTCCACAAGGGTGTGAACAGCAAGAATGTGTTCCTGGGTTGCAAAGTTATTCACAAAGGATTGGCAATTTGTGTGAATCAAATAACTAGAGTCTAGATGCTCAATAGGTGAAGACTTAGGGCTTTCTGTACTCTGAAAATCGTGTGTTTAAGTCTTAGAAAACCACTTCCCGTAGTGGGATTAAATAAGAAGTCTCGGGCCTAAAAAATCTGAACACGATCTGTTGAAGTTTATCCCAGGCGGACCGGTCCGGGTCTGAGGCGGATCGATCCGATTGACCGGATCGGTTCTTTTATTTTGGGTCGGACCGGTCCATTGATGATCGGATCGGTTCGCTTCCAGGCTTCATCGGTTCGCTTGCGGTCCGGGGTATACTGGCCTTCTGACAAACTAGCGGATCGGTCCGGCTGTCAGACTATGATTCCTCTTCTTCTTTTGATATTCGGATCCGTTGAATCTTGAATCTTGAATTTCTTCAACGGTGTAATGGCGTGCGACATAATACATTGATAATGGACAAAAATGTCCTTACACAAATAAGTCTTCGTTTAATGTTTGAAGCAAACTTTCTTTGTTTTGAGTTTGAAGAATAAACTATGTGTTCCAAATCTTGGAACAAAGGTGAAAATCCTCCTTGAAGTGTAGTATTACTCTCTAGGTATGTGATGACCTGAGGTGAAAGTGTTTTCTAAAAAATGTCTTAACTCACAAAAAATATCTTTAAGATATATAAAATCCAAAAATAACAGAAGAGCGAATTAGAAAGAGATTTGTTCAAGGTTTTGAAAATATTTTAAAGCAAACGAGTTCACTTCAAAATATTTTTAGATTTCACAAGTATTTAAACTTAAATATCTCAAGAACATATAGAAAAGAAAAACAAGACTTAAAACTTAGATGAATAATAGATTCAAAAAGAAATTTCATCAAAATATTTTTCTCTCCTTGAAAGATGATTTTTTTGGAAAGAAAGATTTCACAAAAACATTTTGTCCACAAAGAAATCACAAAAACACACTTACACTCTTGTACAAAATTAAGTCCAAACCATTTACATATACTCACCCAAGCTTGCAAGAGAAGCTGCGAGGATACATGTAGGTAAGTAGACTTACAAGACGTGATAATGTATAAAAATTGAAAAGTTATGGTTAGATCTTTCATTTGCATGTGTACCAAAAAAGATGGGCACAATCTTTAGTTCAAAATGTGACTTTTGGTGCTATCAAACGTGTCGTCACAAGTTCACTGCAACGAGCTATCACATCGCTGCGGTAAACCTGAAGCAAACCAGGTCACGCAATAGTTCAGACTTTTTGCATGGGCACATATCACCGGAGTTTCCCTGCATAAATTTTGTGTGTCGTTGTGGCGAACCTGGCACGGGGATACAAGGCAAGCAAAAGATAAGAAAAACTCTGGAACAAGTGCGGTCAGCGAGACATTATCTCCACAGTGAGAGAAAGCCTCATTGTGGTGAAGGCCTCCTGCGACAGATCTCAGCAGCCTTTATGAACTGCGATTTATGAGATTTTTCAAATAAAGTTTTATTTCATTTCGTAAACAATTCCAAAGAGCCATATCAACACAAACACACACAAAAAAAAGTATTTTCAAATAAAGAGAACATGTGTGAGTAAAATGTATATGAGTCTACATGTCCGTTTACCTTCCTAATAGTGGTATGAAAAGGATACGCTTGAAGGTGAGGATATACGTTAAATGACTTGCATGACGCTTTTCTGAAGTGACCTCAAGAACAAGACTCAAAGTATATTTGGTCAACAGAATAAGACAATCTAATCCTAATAGAGCATATGAATAAAATGCATTCTCTTACAATCTCCCCCTTTGTCTATTCCATGACAAAATATACAAAAATGAACATTAAAAATATTATAGAAAAGTCTAGCAACCTATGACATATAGACACAAGCCTGGCCAATGGCAAAGATATCCCTATACTACTAATCCTCCCGTTGTAGAAGAATATCTGAAAAGTCTTCCACCTGTTTATATGTCATTCAATCTAACACAAGATATAGATATAGCAATAGGATGGACAGTTGATAGAAAACATGTGATGAATAATATGTAAAAGTGATTCAGCATTCAAGGTGCGTATACAAGTTTTGAGATGACAATATCTTAATTCTATAGGCCATATTGAGATATGTACTACATTTCTTGAATATATATTCCATGTTCATTTAGTTTATCATGAAACAAATCAAGATATGTTCGTAATTAGAACTCCCCCTTAATCTAATATTTCTACCCCTTTTTGTCATGGAATTGACAAACAAAAAGAAATATTAAACTAAACAAGTGTGCTAAAAATGATCATATAATGAGTTATTTCAGTCAAAATTAAACAAAGATGGAATATGCAGTTCAAGGAATCTAATCCATATTTCACCAATACGGATAGCAAAATAACATAATCTAGCTAGAGCATGTAACACAAATTTAAGTCAAAGTACACCATACGATGGATAAAATGAGGCAGGTGTTCAAGTTAACAAGTATAAAGCATGGATTAGTAGGCAATAAAGCAAGTGAATGAATAACAAGCCTATATAATCCATGGTGTGCCAAATAAAAACACATAACATATAATGAGTTAAGTATCACAAAGAGATAATCATGATAAGCAAATGATATAGATTAAAACCCATAATATGTGTAAAATGACACAAAGATGTCATGATATGTAGCTTCACTAAAATTGTACCCCCACTTGTTGAGTAATAAAAAAATGACAAAACAAAGTCACCAAAATAATAACAACCAAATGTTTAAACCAACAGAACAACCCAAACACCACCAAAGAGTATCATCACTGCCTATTTTTCTTCCTCGTCATCACCATCATCTTCATCAAAGTCTTCTTTATATCGTTGAAGTATACGTACCTTTGTTTGAAGATACACAATATCCCGTAGAATGGGATCCGTATGTTTAAAGATAAAATTTTGGAACAAAATCCGATGTTGTGGGAGCAAGGTGATTTGGGTGGCGATCTCAGGACACAATAAGTTAGCAACCCCAACAAATATCTATGTGGCCTAATCATAGAAAATGCAGGTGCTAGTAGAATGCAAGGGTTGTGTGGTCTTATGATGTGACTGAGAAGTTTCACCACCAAAAACTTGGGTGAGAACTTCTTCCACTTCATCCACAACAAGGAGCGGAGGTGATTTGGGCAATCTCTTTTTACCATCCATAAAGGTGGTGGAGTAATTTTCTTTCCCGCTTTTTCTTTTGGCCACTAGATTAAATATAAACATTTTTTCCAATAAAAGATGATTAAGGAGACGTCTAAACAAAAGAGTTGGTCATTTACCCGTACCCTTACTAATAATGCAATCAACCATCTAGCTAAAAATTTCAATTCCTAAGTCAACACTAACAATGATGGAAACAATATGTAAGGTTTTTCAATTATAGGAGGGAATGGAACAATGATGCAAAATTTGAGTGATGTCTGTCAAAAATTATATGAAGAAAATAGTAGAAATAAGTCAAATCGTTTTTAGGTACGACCTAGCGGGAAGCCTTAGTGATTGTCCTAACAGAGAGTTCTGCCACTATTTCATTTCTATTGGGTCTTTCATGATTTTTATAAGGGAAAATAGGTTTGGGGACCTTGGGTATTCCAGTAATCTCTCTTAGGTAGGCGGGGGTAATGGTAATATGAATACCTCGAACAACAGATGTAAAGATGGTCTTAGTCAGCTTAGCTGTGATAAAAAACTCATGAACCACATTTGGATAGACAATTTCTCCATTCGTACCTTAATTACCAATAACCAACCAACGGCGATCATCAAAAACTCGAACACTCGCAGCATAATTGCTACGAAAAGAATCCCAATCAATGCTACACTCAAAATGGATTGCACGATAAAGAAAATTCAAAAATTGAACAAAATCCTGAGAATTCATGAATCAATGAGGTGAGGGAGGCTTAAGAATGGAAGAACTTGCACCAGTTTTACGTTTCTTGAAGAAGCCAGAAAAGCCTTGCATGGTCGAACAAGAAGTAATCCATTAAAAAGTCCCAAACGTAAACACGCAAAAAAACTCAAAACATGTAGTAGGAGTCAAAAACGTGGAGTTCACCTCATTTAAACTTGGAATAGTATAACACAAACCTTAATAGAGTTAAAGGATAACTTTAATATAATAAACATTCTTGAACTAATAAAGGGATGTCAAAAACTCCAAATCTAGAGCCAAGGTAGAAGAACCAACTTACCAAAGAGTTGTCTAAAAGAGGGAATATAGGAGAATCATTTGCAAAAAGCTTTACAAATGTTAACAAATAGGGTAGGATTGGTATGTGCTTCAAAGAGAGAGAAAGAGTTTTGGGAAAGTGAATGAAAAAGAAAGGTGAGACGCACTTGAAAACGTGTTGTTGAAGCGAAACTTATCCCTAGTTGCGAACTTTATTGGAGCGATGACTGAAGTCACTGCGGCAAAAAACCTTTGTTGGTCGCACGTTTGGCCAGAAAATCCCAAAAACTCAAAAATGAGTGTGCAAAAAAATGGGTAACTCACAAATGATACCAAGTGATCAGTCTCGCATTATCCATTTCTAAAATGACTTAGACAAAGAAAAATTCAATTTATTTGCGTTACGAATTATCATAGTCAAGGTATAAATTGTTATTCCAAGTACTGTAAAGGAGAATAAACTAGCTAGTGATAAAATCGTAGCATATTTTTAAGTTAATTTATAAGAGAACATAGGAGTTAATAAGTGTGAGAGAAAAAGTATACAAACATGAGTATTTGTCGGATGAAATTAAAAAATATCAAAAGATAAGTTTTACTTGGGAATTTCAAATTTTAAATGATTTTTATTGAAAAAGTTTCATGTTCCTTGAAAATTTTTGAAACATCGCTTTCAAAAAAAACATTGCATGTGGTGTCTTTCACTCATTCATTACTATGATGGAATACTATTTCCAATTTTCAAAGGTAGTATCATCCAATCAAAGTTGTAGTCCTAACCACATCATCTCTCATGATTTTGAAATATATATTATTTTTAACTCTAACCATGAAGATACAAGTATCACACATACAAAGGCAAAAATGACACTTTTTTTCAATTCACATTCATTTTGAAAACTCCATAAAGCATTACTCAAAAGTATTTTGTTCTTTAGTTCATAAGATAATGCACCAACTAAATTATTAGAAAACTCTATAATTTCAACATTTATCATTTCTCTCATTATAATTTACCTGATACATATTGTGGGTACCCAGATTTGGTGATACGGGCCCGAAAAAGTAGCCCAATTAAAACGGCCCAAAGTCCAAGCCCTTCACACCTTAACATTAATCCAGTTGTAACTTAGTCTTCTCCCATGTTCTCAAATAGAGATATTCCAGGAGAAGATGGTAAACGTGGGGGAGTCCAACACCCCCACTCCCCGAAGACAGATATGTATATAATAAACACTAGGTCTGGGGCAAAATACACGCACTGTATTATCTATAAACACTCCCCGGAGTATATAGAAATAATATTGACTGCACCACCATGGACGTAGGCATTCTTACTGAACCACGTACATCTCATGTTGTGTGATCGGCATTTTATGTTTCTTATTTTGCTTGGTGATTGCGCTTCTCTTATCTATTTGTGTTGAATAATAATTGTCACCACAATTGGCGTCGTCTGTGGAAAATGTTTATCTTCTCTGAAAAAGCCCACACCAACAAAGAAGTCTGAAATGTCTGGTCACAGTAGTAATGCTCCTCAAACAGGAGATATCCAAGAACAACCTGCTCCTCGCAGGATCAGATCTGAAGTTCGGCGTTCAGATCAGAGGGTTCGCCTAGAGAGGCCAGCCTCAGAAGAAAGCCAAGGACCAGCGAGGTCCAGACAAATATCCAGGTTGATTGATGCCTATGAGGCGCGGCTCCGAGAGCAGAAGGAGTCTTCTCGCAGGCACGAAGCTGAGAATGCTCGTCTCAAAAGAAGGTTAGAAAGAATGGAGATAGAGCTCCATCGTGGCACCAGGAGACGTCCGTACCGCACTCCTAGCCCTCAGGCGAGCAAGTCTCGCAGCCGAGGAAAGAGCCCTACACGCGAGTCTCAGAAAGTTGAGGGAAACGAGTCAGAGGACGACCTACTCGAGCAACTGTGACTAGCTCGCAATTGCAGGAGCCCAGCTCGCAGCAACGAGAACATACGAAGTCTGGTCCGAAGGGAGATGGACCAACACCCTGCGCATCGCGATACCAGATCGACCCGAGAACTCGCTAGGCGAACTCTCAAAACTCAGATTAAATCACCTTTCTCAAGGGAAATAGAAGAAGAGGAAGCCCCCAAGAAATTTGCTATTCCAAGGTTCAAGATTTATGATGGTAAAACTGATCCCATTGATCACGTCAGGCAGTACAGGCAAGCCATGACCCTCTAGAACCATCGAGACGCACTGTATTCTCTATAAACACTCCCCGGAGTATATATAAATAATATTGACTGCACCACCGTGGACGTAGGCATTCTTGTTGAACCACGTACATCTCCTGTTGTGTGATTAGCATTTTATGTTTCTTATTTTGCTTGGTGATTGCGCTTATCTTATCTATTTGTGTTGAATAATAATTGTCACCACAATTGGCGCCATCTGTGGGAAAATTTCTTGGGTACTTGGTAAGTAAGAGAGGCATCGAGGCTAATCCAGACCAGATCGATGCGATAAACAGGGTACAACCTCCTCGCACAATCCGTGACGTACAGAAGCTCACCGGCATGCTCACTGCCTTGAACCGTTTTATCTCAAAGTCCTCCGAGAAGTGCAAAGAAGCGCAAAGTAAGCCCCCCTTGGGAAAGTAACAAGAAGTGGATCCAATGGGCACCCTCTATCTCTCTAACATTTTTAGGGGGAGAGGCGCACTCAATCTCTACCCACTCTGGGATATTGTAGAACTTCCTAAACTCGGACACTGATCTATTACCTATCTTTGCCATTTGTAAACCCTAAAACTACAAATTCAAAGAAAGCACAGAGAAAGAGCAAAAGAGACTTACGAGATGAGAGCTTGACTTGGACAATGCAAGAACACAAGTTCGAACGACGAGGGAAATCGAAAGCAAAGAAAATGAAGACCTGGAGAAGAGGGAACAAGTTTCTAAAACTCGCAAAAGGTTCGCAGAAGATGGAAGAACACTGAGAAGCTTGAAACGGCAACTATGAAACGTTGCCCAAAAAGACTTTTTAAATGTTGATAATCATCGCGCACAAGACCCGAAGCAACTGTCACCTAATTCAGTCCTCAAACTTTGGAAAGAGTTGCACGATATGCAAAAGAGCCATTATGGCTAATCATTTAAATTTATTGAGCCCAAAATTGTAGCCCAACAAATTTAGGGGCAATTGTAGGTACCCGAATTTGGCGATACGGGCCCGGACAAGTAGCCCAATTAAAACGGCCCAAAGTCCAAGCCCTTCACACCTTAACATTAATCCAGTTGTAACTTAGTCTTCTCCCATGTTCTCAAATAGAGATATTCCAGGAGAAGATGGTAAACGTGGGGGAGTCCAACACCCCCACTCCCCGAAGACAGATATGTATATAATAAACCCTAGGTCTGGGGCAAAAGACACGCACTGTATTCTCTATAAACATTCCCCGGAGTATATAGAAATAATATTGACTGCACCACCGTGGACGTAGGCATTCTTGCTGAACTATGTACATCTCATGTTGTGTGATTGGCATTTTATGTATCTTATTTTGCTTGGTGATTGCGCTTCTCTTATCTATTTGTGTTGAATAATAATTGTCACCACAATTGGTGCCGTTTGTGGGAAAATTTCTTGGGTACTTGGTAAGTAAGAGGCATCGAGGCTAATCCAGACCAGATCGATGCGGTAAACAGGGTACAACCTCCTCGCACAATCCGTGACGTACAGAAGCTCACCGGCATGCTCGCTGCCTTGAACCGTTTTATCTCAAAGTCGTCCGAGAAGTGCAAACCGTTCTTCCAGCTCCTAAAGGGAAACAAAACGGTAAAATGGAATCAAGATTGCTCGCGGGCATTGGACGAGCTCAAGGCTTACCTTAGCTCCCCACCACTGCTCGTCATACCACAAGAAACAGATTCCTTGTACTTATACCTCGCCGTTTCCAACCACACTGTCAGTTCTGCATTGATGTGCGAAAAAGCAAGAATCCAGCACCCCGTTTACTACGCGAGCAAGACCTTATTAGAGGCCGAGCAGCGGTACCTACCACTAGAGAAGCTCGCCTTTGCACTTGTAGTTGCCTCGAGGAAGTTAAAGCACTACTTTGAAGCTCACACTATCATCGTCCTTACATCGCACCCCCTTAAAGCAATCCTGAGGAAAGCGGATTTGTCAGGCAGACTATCTAAATGGTCAGTCGAGCTCGGGCGATTTGACATCCAATTTCAACCAAGGAACGCAATCAAAGGGCAAGTCCTTGCTGATTTCATAGCCGAATTCACAGGCGAGCAGCCCCTCGACCAACTTCAACTTGTGAAGCAAAGGGAGAATCACACGACAGGGAAAATCTAGAAATTGTTTGTTGATGGAGCCTCCAATTCAAAGGGGGCAGGAGTAGGCATCGTGCTTATCACTCCGAAAAATGCAATCCTCGAACAAGGAATTAGGCTTGGATTTGAAGCCTCCAACAATGAAGCAGAATATGAGGCCCTGATAGCCGGCCTCCAGTAGGCACACACTTTGGGGGCAAAGCAGTTGCGGGTGTTCGGCGATTCACAATTAGTCTCCAATCAGATTAGTGGAGACTACAATGCAAAAGATGAAAGGATGGCAGCTTACCTCGCCTTGACAAAAAGGTTATTGGCTAACTTTGAGGAAGTCGATGTCCAGTAGTTTCCCAGAGGACATAACAGCCATGCTGACGCCCTAGCAGCCCTGAGTTCAGCAATCGATTCCAACTTAAAAAGAACAATCCCCATCGATTTCCTCGCTCATCCGAGCATTAACCGTAACAACGAGCTACCAAGCGTGGACCAGGTGCTCCAAATTGAGTCAGACCCAGCTGGATGGACCCTCTAAGGGACTATTTGAAGGATGGCGCACTTCCAGATGATAAGAAGACTGCTCACAAGATAAGAGTCAAAACTGCTCGCTTTCACTTATCTCCCGAGGGCAAGCTATATAAGAGATCGTTTTTCGGTCCCTACCTTCAATGTGTTCACCCGAGGGATGTCGAACAAATCCCACATGAACTCAACGAGGGAATCTGTGGAGGCCATATTGGTGGAAGGTCATTGGCTTTCCGAGCAATGAAAGAAGGCTATTGGTGGCCATATATGCAAAGAGACTCTGCAGTGTATGTTCGCAAATGCGAAAAATGCCAACTTCATGCTCCCATGGTCCATCAACCCGCCAGCGATATAAAATCACTTTCCAGCCCATGGCCATTTGCCCAATGGGGAATGGACATCGTAGGACCTCTTCCCACCGCTGCCGGCAATCGCAAGTATCCGTTGGTCACAACTGACTACTTCACCAAATGGATAGAGGCAGAGCCACTGGCGAATATCCGAGACGCGGATATGATAAGATTCATATGGAAAAATATAATCACCCGTTTTGGGATCCCTAGGACCATCATCACTGACAATGGAACGCAGTTCGAGAGCGGTTCCTTTCAAAAATTTTGTAATGACCACGAAATCAGACACCATTTCAGCTCGGTGGCCTATCCTCAAAGTAATGGCCAAGCCGAGGCTTCCAACAAAACGATGATCGATGGGCTAAAGAAACGATTAGAACGAGCCAAAGGCGCATGGGCGAATGAACTACCGCATATTCTGTGGGCCTACCGTACCACCCCACGTCGAGCAACGGGGAAAACCCCATTCTCACTGACGTATGGAATGGAAGCAGTCATCCCATTGAAAGCAGGCTTACCCACTATGAGGTCCACCCTTGTCGACCAAGGCCAGAATGATGCAGCATTGCTCGTTGAGCTTGACCTAGCTGACGAATGCCGAGAGCTTGCCTTGGTAAAACTAGCTAGCTATCAGCAACAGCTCGCAAAACACTACAACAAGAAGGTCAATCCAAGGGCATTCCGAGTTGGGGACTACGTCCTAAGGAAAGTCTTGGGCAGCGCAGTAAAACCATCAGATGGCAAGTTAGGGCCAAACTGGGAAGGACCGTTCAAGATAACAAGAGATGATTTGCGAGGAGCCTATCACTTAGAAACGCTGGAAGGCAGAGAGATACCTCAAGCATGGAATGCAGCCAATCTTAAGAAATTATATTTCTAGATTCTTCTTTTGCATTATACTTATGAGAATGGAAGCTCAATTCCTTATCATTAGTTGTTTAGCATTTGCATTCTACGAAGTGTCAGTTAACTAGTATATGAACTTTATAACTCACACACCCTTTCCAAGTGACAGGCACATTAATCATTACGCTATAGCAGGGAAATCACCCTCCTCGGATTTTCGTTATGAAACATGAAAAACCTCTTAGCACTGCCCCTGGCAATATATGAAGCCCTACAGGAGATCCTTAGGCAATATGGCCAGTTCAAAATTGGCTGCCAAACAATGTTTGGTTCATAAAATTCTGATCGGATGAAGCATCCAACACCAGGTGTGTCCTCGCCAATTGCCACACTTAGGCCTAAGGAAGTGTGACGACACGACCTAAAAGGTAAAGTGGGGGAAAATGGTATCTTATAAGCATACTGGACTACAGGGACACTTACTCGACAATACAAACTTACAAATCTAGTCGGCCAAGAGAGGCCTAAGGTTATTAAGCAGAATCTAAGAAATGTGGAAAATATAAAACACTTGTTGAGTCGGCAAATTCGCCCAGAACATAAACTTTATATTACTTCATCACAATTACAACAAATACAACCCATGTTTAGTCGGCGAGCTCACCCAAAACATCAATATTACATTACTTCATTACAAAATATACAGAGTTACTACTGGAAAAATGTTAATGAGGGTGAGGCCTCTGAGTAAGATAATCAATCACTTGGGCTCTTCGACCGTTGTCGGGATGGGGAACTAGCTCCTCCTCGACTTCAATCGCGTCTGACTCCAATAGCTGCCGAGGGATGGCATCAATAGGGATCCACTGATCATATCTCCGGAAGGGATTAGGCAGTAGAGTAGAAGGAGAGATCTCATAACGGTACCAAAGCATTGAGTTCCTTAGGACTTGCATCTCCTTCAGGGCACTCAACCATCCCCAGATAAAGGCGAGCTCTTTAAACTCTGTTAGCCTCGTCGGAGCATATAGCCAACCTTGGTCGTAACCGTCGGCCCATACTTGTCGAGGACCTCTCCTAAACAAATGCCTCAGCCTAGTGACGTCCCTTTGAAGCCCATCAGCAATCACATACGCTCGTTGGACATCACCTCGGAGCTCTTCCATTTCCTTAGCTGAACTTCTTGCGTTTGTACCAGCTCGCGGAACAGTCGGCGAGGTAGAGCCTCGCAGCACCGGAGGAACATCGCTCGGACCAGTTTCAGCTCGCGACGAGGAGGAACCTCGTAATACTGCAGGAGCGATGCTCGGCGCATGCTCCCTAAGTCGTGAGACCTCTCTCCTCAAAAGCCTCATTCTCTTGCTGAAGAATATCCACAATCTGATTGATCTCAGAAGCATCTAGAAGCTTTGCTCTCAGTGCATTCACCTCTTCTTGGACTGAGGCACCAAGTTCCTCAATCTCTTGGAGCCTGTCTTTCAGTTTAAAGACGAGCTCAGTCTGCTCTATGAAATGCTTGTTCCTCAATCGCAGTGATTTGCAAATCCTCACAAGGTATGACGAACTTCAGAGCTTACATCAGGACCCATCATTCTACCCAATTGAGAAGTGACTGGTATATAATCATCAACATCAATTAACTACAAGTAATAAAAGAGCAATGAAAGATAGAATTATTCAGTACAGTAAAGGAAAAAGTCTTCTCATTTCATTCATACGAAAAAGTTCAGAATACATTGAAGAAGCAGAAAGGGAAATTACAAACAAAAATACAAGTGTAACCCTAAGGGTAAATTAGCTAGCGACCTCAGGCTGCCCAGAAGAAGCTGGCTGCTTCCCCTTGTCAGCAGCAGTAGAAGCACCTCCCTCGGTAAGGATAACCTCTGTCGCCTGAGCAGAGAGGGTATCAGCAGGAATTGTCTGGGAGGCAGGGTCAGCACCTTCAATGGCTGGGGCAGGGGCTTCATCCACAATTGGCCTCGGGCCTGGGTCATGCTCGTCGAACAGAGGAGAAGCAACATCCACACCAGCAGCTAAAAGGGCCTTCTTCCAGCCCTTTTTGAAGTTCAGACGGTTGATGTAGCTTATCTGAACCTCAACGTCTTCATACGCAGCAGCCCACCCGGAGTTGTACGAGTCCTCCTTAACGGTGGCTGCCTGGGACTCTTTCTCCTTCAGCTGCTCGATCAGCGCCTTGTTCTCCTCCACAACAGTCAGCTTGCTAGAGCAGACCAGGTCATAGGCTTGACGCAATTCATTCAGTTCTTTAACTGTTGCTTCCCTCTCTCGATTGGCATTAGCCAGAGCCAGGTCGGATGATGTTTGAGCAGCATCAGCGGCCTTCAGACTAGCCTCCAGCTCTGTACCCCTCACTTTTAAGGCAGCATTCTGCTGCTCCAGCTCGCCGTTCTTATTCACCAGCTCATCGCGAGAACGATAGAGCACGACAAAATCAGTCACAAACTGCAAATAAAACAAGTTATTAGAAGAAAGAAACAACCAGAACTTGTCAAACATTAGAAAAGAGAAATGGTCTTACCAAGGCTAGCCTCTGACTAGCTTGCAAGGCCAACTGATTGGACCCCGTCGCCCTTTGGCGATCTGCAGGAAGGACTGCCCTCTCGAGCAGTGCAGGGGTCAGTTGAGGGGAAATGGCAACTGAGGCCCCCTCCGGCAACGCGGACACATACACTAAGGCTTGCCCAGCCTTTGTCCTCGCCTCCATCTTTCTCCTCTCCTCTTCCTTTTCTTTCTCTTTCTCTATCCTCCTCCTCTCCTCGACCTTCTTCTTCTCTTCAATCTTCTTCTTATCTTCTTCCCTCTTCCTTTCTCTCTCTTTCACCTGCTCTTCTTCCCTTCTCTTCTTCTCCTGCTCCTGAGCAGAAGACCGGGAACCAGTAGCAACCGCCCCAGTGCTAGACTTCTGCTTCTTCATCCTCTGAGCGAGAAGCACATGATCATCATCATCATCATCTCGGATCAAATTTTTCCTTGGAGGAACCATTTCCTCGCTAGAGCTGTTGGGCGTGCTCGAAGGTTCTTGGGCTTCAGAAACCTCTTCTGAATCAGAAGAACTGTCACCACTGGAGCTCCCCTCGCCAAAATTGCCTTCGGCACCGCCTATGATATCACTTTCAGAACTTCTCTCCTCCTCGTCTAACTGAATGGGATCGGCAGTAGTCTCTTCAGAGGTATCAAATTCAGGAATACTATCCACAGGCCTCGCTATAAAGCTAGACCCAACGTTTTTGTACTCGAGCAAGAAAGAAGCAGACCGGGGATGTTCATCGTCAGCTAAGAATTCCCTGATATTACAAGCCTTGACCAACTCTGAAATCCGAACCTCGCTAAGAGCAGGCTCCAAGTTCTTCGACCTCGCTGGAAAAAAAAACAGGAAAGTATTAAAGAAATCACACATTAACAAAGAAATCAGAAGGGCAGAGCAAAGACTACCTATATATTCTTCCCCATAAAAGGGAACAGTAAACCTATCAGACCTCGACCCCTCAGTCTGGGGGGAGAACTGCCAATTTCTAGCGAAAAATCCATCTTGCCAGTAGTCCTTGTGGGAATCAGGTAGGTTTACTACCAATACCCTGTCAGGACTCCTGGCTTTGAGATAGAGAACACCAAAACTAGTTCGAGAAAAGGAATAACAAAAGCAGACTTCGACGAGCCCTAATTTGGTGCCATAAAGTTGATTTATTCTTTGGACGCTGTTGATACCAAAATTAATCTGCTGACATGGACCAATCATATGAAGACACGTGGCTATCTACATGGAAACAGCAAACACTTCCGAGGAACCCACTCGCTCGGAGGAACAAGACTACAACGAGGAAGATTAGTTCCCCGAGGAACTCATAAGCTCCGAGGAACTCTTAAATACCGAGAAGCTTAGGCGGTCCGAGCAACTCATGGCGGTCCGAGCTGCACCTCGAAGCAGGATACCAACAGTTTAAATGCTCATTAAATACTTATCATTTGGACGCGCACGCAAAGAGGGCATTAAATGTATTACCCTTTCATATGTATATCATTTAATGTTGTACCCTTTCACATTACAGCCTCAGGGCTATAAATACATTGTACAATCCTCATTGTAAAGGGACCCTCCGGACCGGAATTTCTTGAGATAACTCGTAATCGAGAATTCCCAAACACTCAGCAATATAGCAACAGTGGACGTAGGCCATTCTTATAAGGCTGAACCACTTTAAAATTCTTTGTCTCATTTATTTATCTGTGATTGAATTATTAGAGTGATCTAATTTTTTACATCAACAGATTGGCCCCGTCTGTGGAAAACGACTGATAATATCGTTTTTCATCAAAAACAATTCATTGCCAATGGCGGATATTCCTGAATCCAGCAATCGAAACGCTGGAACCCCTCCAAATCCATCTGCTCCACCAATTATTCCAGATCTGACTGGAATAATGGCAAATTTGGCTCAGGGCCACACCGTCATGCAAGAAACAATGCGCCAACTCATCCAAACCCTCCATGGAGGTGCATCAGCCCATTCCGGACCACGAAGCATTCAAAGAAATACTCGTGCGCCTTCTTCGCATACTAGGCGTACAAACTCACATCGCAATGAGGAATCTGATGATTTCTCTTATCAACCTGGGCGAACTTCGTCGGTGCGAGCCACGGATACTGAACAACGTGTCACCCTCTCCCCAGAAAGGAACAGCGCATTGGAAAGATTAAGTAGGGTTTCTCCTTTCGACCGGTTAGGCCCTAGGAGGAACAAAAGTCCTCTTAATGCAGCGTCGAGGAGCTTTCGACAACCATCAGATTTAAGGGAAGGATTTGCCCAGTCGCGACCAGCTGCTCGTCAAGATAGATCCTATGACCGACTAGTTGCTCGTCAAGATAAATCCCAGGAAGCTACTTCAACGCGATCAGTTGCTCGAACCAATAGGCCCGAGGAAGGAAATGATGCATGGAAAGGATCTATTCAGAGGCTGGAGGATAGATTAGGGGAAATGGCTAAGGCCAAGAATCCTCTACAACGAACCTTTGTTCGAGGAACACCTTTTGTCCAGGACATTGTTGATTTTCCAACACCATCAAAGTTCAAAGCACCTGTTGTGACTCCCAAGTATGATGGAAAGACTGACCATGTCCTTCATATAGAACAATATCAAGCTGCAGCCGACATCTATGCTGTCCCAGATGAGATGAGATGCAGAGCGTTCTCGGGAACACTTACCGGATCTGCTCAAATATGGTATAATAGTCTTCCTCGGGGTAACATTTCAACTTTTCTTCAACTGGCCGAGCTATTGATTGGGAATTTCTGCTTTGGAGCAAAGCCAATTAAACGAGTAGCACATTTGTTAAGTGTTAGACAAAAAGCTGGTGAGAGTACCAGAGATTATATAACTCGTTTTAATAACGAGAAACTCGAAGTCATTGATTATGAAGAGAAGACAGCGATTACTGCTTTGATGAGTGGACTACTGCCAAACAAGTTGTACTACACTTTGGCCAAAGATCCACCTCGAACCATGTCGGACCTGATGGGAAAAGCGTCCAAGATTATGAATGACGAGGAGGTTATGTCTGCGAAGAAGAATATGGACGCCAAAGAAACCAAGGTGGGAGGTGATAAAGCTAAGAAGAAAGAACATAAGAACAATGGTGGTGACAAACAATCCAAAAATAGGTCGTCATGGGAGGTCTTGAGGAAATTTGATAATTACACACCTTTGAAGGTAAATATCAACCACGTCCTGGAAGAAATTAAGAACAGCGAGGAGTTAAACTGGCCAAAGAAAATGAAGGCAGACCCTGACACGAGGAATAGAGAAAAATATTGCGAGTTCCACAAGGATCATCGCCATATGACCAAAAATTGCATAGCTCTTCAGAATGAAATTGAAACACTCATCCGACGAGGAAAGCTAGCAAATTATGTTGATCGGGGAGGCGAAAGAAGAAACAACGACCGAACTAGAGAGAGATCTAGATCTCCTCGTCGAGCAGAGGAGAACAAGAAGAGAAACCATGAAGTTGATCCAGATGATGACCCTGATCTTCCCAAAAAATCAAGGCAGCCAGAACGAGAGGTATTTGCAATATGCTTTGGATCATTTGATTGTAATGTTATTTCATGAGGAGATGCAGGAGGAGGAGACCTTACTGCAGAAAGAAAAGCTTACCTCGGTGAGGCTCAAGCTTGCTCGTACATTCAGCGAATAAATCTAGCTGAGGAAGATCGCCCGAGAAAGGTGAACAAGGAGAAATTGGTTATCGGTTTTTCAAAAAATGATCTTGCATGTGTTTTATATCCTCATGATGACCCGCTGGTGATCAAAATGAGAATGAAAGAAGTCATGATTTCAAGAGTACTGGTCGATAATGGTAGCTCGGCAGACATCATGTTCTACTCGTGCTTTGATAGTTTAAATCTAAAGCTATCTCAACTGGAGCCTTACCACAGACCCCTCATTGGTTTTGCTGGCGAGAAAGTATTTCCACTTGGGACGATCAAGTTGGATATATGCATTGGTACGTGGCCTCCTTGTCGGACAGACAAAATACGTTTCTTCGTGATGGATAAGAACGTCCAGTCATCATACAATATCATCATGGGAAGAGTAAGATTGAAGAAGTTCGAGGCTGTACCATCTACAGTGCATCAGTGCCAAAAATTTCCAACAAACTTTGGAGTAGGAGTTGTGAAAGGTGATCAGAAAGTAGCTCGGGAATGCTATTATTCATCCGTCGAGCAAGAAGAATTGGAAGAATCAAAGAAAAAGACTACTACCTATCAAGTGGATGAAGGTGCAGAAATCGAAACATTGGATCTTCGAGATGAGTCGCAACTCGTGAAGGGTCAAGTGGTGGAAGCTACTGAAAACATCATTCAGGACGACGAGCACCCTGAGCGAACTACTCAAATAGGTTCGTCGTTGGAAGCCTCATTAAAACAGGAATTGATAATTTTCCTTAGAAGCAGAAGACAAACTTTTGCGTGGAGTCATGAAGATATGCCTGGGATAGACCCAAACTTCTTATGTCACGAGCTCAATGTGAATAAGGAGATCAAGCCTGTGAAGCAGAGAAGAAGAGTGTTCAGCCCCGAGAAGAATCAAGCTATACAGGAGGAAGTCGAGAAACTCCAGAAAGCTCGTTTCAATGAAGATGTTAAATATCCAGATTGGTTAGCTAATGTGGTAATGGTAAAGAAGAAGAACAAGTGGAGGATGTGTGTGGACTTCACCGACCTCAACAAAGCATGCCCAAAGGATCATTTTCCATTGCCCCGAATTGATCAAATGGTGGATGCTACCTCGGGATACGAGTTGCTGAGCTTCATGGACGCTTATTCTGGCTACAATCAAATTAAAATGAAACCTGAAGATAGGGAAAGTACTTCTTTCATTACCCCTCGGGGAACTTATTGTTAAAATGTTATGCCTTTTGGTTTGAAAAATGCAGGTGCGACATATCAGAGGCTGATGAACAAGGTCTTTGCTGAACAAATCAGTGACAACATGGAAGTCTATGTTGACGATATGCTGACGAAAAGCAAGAAAGTTGTCGATCATCTAGTTGACTTAAGTCAGACTTTTGATCAACTAGATAAATATCAAATGAAGCTGAACCCGACGAAGTGCATCTTTGAAGTACGAGAAGGCATGTTTCTCGGGTACATTGTCAATCAACGAGGCATTGAAGAAAATCCTGAAAAGATCAAAGCTCTATTAAGGCTGCGATCTCCAACGACGAAGAAGGAAGTACAGAGTCTCACAGGACGAGTAGCGGCACTTAACAGATTTGTGTCACGAGCAACTGATAGATGTCTCCCATTCTTCAAGACACTCAGAAAGACTTTTGAGTGGAATGATGAATGCGAGAAGGCTTTTCAAGACTTGAAGAGATACTTGGGAGCACCTCCACTGTTGTCCAGGCCAATGATGGGAGAAAAATTGTACTTGTACCTTGCAGTGTCCGAGAATGCAGTTAGTTCGGCATTGATCAGAGTGGAGAATGGAGTACAAAAGCCAATTTACTACACAAGTAAGGCCTTCCGAGGAGCAGAGATTATATATCCAAGGTTGGAGAAATTGGCACTGGCGCTGATTGAGGCGAGTAGGAGAATGAGGCCATATTTCCAGGCTCATACCATAGTAGTTGTAAGGACATTTTTGTCCATGAGCATTTTATATGTCGTACGTCGTTACACCGTTGAGAGAATTTAAGAATCATACGCTCATCAACGGAATCCGAATATCAAAGGCAGAAAAGGAATCAGGGAACAGACCGGACTGATCCGACCCAGATAAAAGAACCGATCCGGTTCCTCCGGACCGATCCGCCTAAAGAGACCGGACCGATCCGCCTGCTGAGGGGAGGCCAGTGTACCCCGGATCCATAGCGAACCAACGAAGCTAAAAAACCGAACCGATCCGATGCCAACCGGATTGATCCGCCTTCAAAAAGGAACCGATCCGACGAGGATAATTTCAAACAGATCGTGTTCAGATCATGTTCCGAATTTTAGGGCTCAAGTTCTCCTATTTAATCCCACTACGGGAAGTGGTTTTTCCAAGACTTCTATACACGATTTTTAGAGTAGAGAAAGCCCCAAGTTTTCACCTATTGAGTACCAATACTCTAGGTATTTTGATTCACACAAAATCCATACATTTGTGAATCCTTTTGGTAACCCAGGAACGCAGTTTTGCAGTTCAACCCTTGTGGAGGAGACCGTTCTTCTTCTCCATTGCAGCCCTACTGGAAAGGGATAATTCGAGCCGCGACTACAGAATCCGATACCTGAGGGTAATTCTTAGTCAACTTGTATTTTCATTGTAATCCGATTGTAAGCCGTTTTCTTACAAATTATAGTGAAAATAAATGGTTTTGCCCCTGTGGGGGATTTTTCCTCAATTATGTGTGTTTGAATAACTCTTGCATGATTTCATATTGTTTCAATCACACCTAGTTGCATGTTTAGGGTTTGTTTGGGTTAAAAGGTGTTTTAAATATAATTTGATCAGTTGAACGCGAGCACACACGTTCTCAGTAGTATATACTGATAAGCCATTTAGGCAAGCCCTGCATAAGCCAGAAAAATCAGGAAGATTGATGTACTGGGCAATAGAGCTCGGTGAATATGATATAGTCTATGAACCCAGATCATCGCTTAAAGGGAAGGCTGTAGCAGATTTTATAGCGGAGTTCACCTATCATGACAGCTCCGAGGAACAAAAGTTACTCGCTGATCAACCTGTGGATGTTACAGGATCAACAAACACAAGCTCAGACCAATTCCGATTGGTAAAAGGGCGTGTGGATGTTACAGGATGTGACGCAGAGATAGTTGTGATGACTCCGGACGAGAAACGAAAGTTGCTCGATGATCAACCTGTGGATGTTACAGGATCAACAAACACTAGCTCAGACCAACTCCGGTTGGTAAAAGGGCAATGGATGTTACAAGATCATTGACTTCGGGCTCAGACCAACTCCGGTTGGTAAAAGGGCAAGAAGAAATGATTGACGAAGAGCAAGAAAAATCCGAGGAGGAAAGGAAGGAACAAATATTTCACCGAGGGACTCTAACTAATCAGAAATTTGAAGACGAGTTACCTATATGGAGACTATATGTAGATGGCTCATCTTGCACTGCAGGATGCGACGCGGGGATAGTTTTGAGCACTCCGGATGAGGTCGATATGGAATACGCCTTGCGTTTCCAATTCAAAGCTTCCAACAATGAGGCTGAATATGAGGCCATGATTGCAGGACTTGGTTTAGCAAAAATTATGGAGGCACAACAGGTCATTGTTTTCAGTGATTCTCAATTGATCATAAACCAAATGATGGGAGTATATGCAGTTAGAGGAGAATTAATGATCAGATATCATGCAAAGGCAAAGGAGTTGGTGTCAGAATTTGTCGCTATTCAGCTGGTCAGAATACCAAGAATGGAGAATGCGAGAGCAGATGCCCTAGCTCGACTAGCATCAGCTACTCGCACCAAGCTACGACGAACAATCCCAATTGAAGTGTTAGCTGGTCGGAGCACAGATGAAGATCTGACGATGAACTTTATCACCCTTGATTTAGGACCATCTTGGATGGATTCCATCAGGGCGTATATCGAGGAGGGAGAATTGCCAAATGACAAGCTCGCTGCCAAAAAATTGAAGTTTAAAGCTGCTCGGTATGTATTAACTAATGGTGTTTTATATAAACGAGGAATTATGACAGGTTTGCAGAGATGTGTACACCCCTACGAGGTGAAAGAATTAATTGAAGAGATCCACAAAGGGTCTTGTGGAGCACATGTAGCAGGTCGGACGCTTTTACAAAGGGTAATGACGCAAGGATACTACTGGCCGAAGATGAGGACTGATTGTATAGCCTACGCCAAGAAGTGTGACAAGTGCCAGCGTTTTTCCTCCATCTGAAGAACTCCACAAGCATTGTTGACACCCATAACTTCCCCTTGTCCATTTTCCATGTGGGGAATTGACTTGGTTGGGCCACTGCCAACGATCCGAGGAAGGTTCAAGTACCTCGTCGTCGCAGTGGATTATTTTACTAAATGGGTAAAAGCTGAGCCACTCATTGACATGACGTACGAGAATGTGTACCAATTTGTTTGGAAGAACATCATTTGTCGATATGGTCTACCTCATGCCTTCATCTAGGGGTGGCAATTCGGGTTAGTCGTGTCATTTTCGGGTCACGTTGATTTTTATTTGAGTATAAGTTTTGGGTACTCTTAAATCTATACAAAATAATCGTGTCAAGTTCGGGTCATTTCGGGTTATTACCATAAACGGGTTATCGTGTCAAAAATTGCCAGCCCTACCTTCATCACAGACCATGGAACACAATTTGATAACGAGGAGTTTGCCGCCTATTGTCATCAATCAAATATTTTGAAGGTCCACTCAGTGCCAGGCCATCCTCAAAGCAATGGACAAACTGAAGTGACAAACAGGACGCTACTAAATGGCTTGAAGAAAAGATTGGATGATGCAAAAGCGAACTGGATCAACGAGTTACAATCAGTACTTTGGGCTTACCGAACTACTCCCCGAGTAGCAACTGGAGAATCACCATACATGCTGGCGTTTGGAAGTGAATTTCAACACACAGGGTACTGAATTTCAATTCCCCTGTCAGCGACTTAATGAGAAGACTAGATTTAAACATGCTCGAGGAAGTCAGAGAAGAAGCATCCATCAGAAATGTTGCATACCAACAGCGAACAGCTCTATTCTACAATAAGAGGGTGAAGAAGTGCGATTTGAAAGAAGGAGACTATGTGCTGAAGAAAGTAATCCAAAAGCACAACAAACTGGAGGCAAACTGGCATGGACCATACCGAGTTACAGAAGTTGTTCGACCAGGAACTTATCGAATAGCAACTCTAGAAGGGGAAGAGTTCAAGAACGCATAGAACGCAGAGCACCTACGCAAGTATTATCAGTGATGTATATGTAATACAGTTCCATCAGTATGAATAAAATGAAGATATTCTGCTAAAGTCTCCTTTTATTGAGAATTTTTCGGGGAATACTAGTGCTACACACTACTCAGCAAAACTCGGCAAAGCTCAGGCTGCTCAGCAGCAAAATATTCCTAAAAATGCCAACTTCGGTTGGTTAGGAAACGAAATATTCCTAAAAATGCCAACTTCGGTTGGTTAGGAAACGAAATATTCCTAAAAATGCCAACCTGTTTGGCTAGGAAACGAAATATTCCTAAAAATGTCAACCTGTTTGGCTAGGAAACAAAATATTCTCGCAAATGCCAACTTATGTTGGTCGGGAGGTAAGATTATTCAAGAAAGTGCAAAAGTTGCTAACTATGGCTGGTCGGGGATAAAAACCCACCAACTATAGTTGGTCGACAAAGAAAATTTACCAACCTTGGTTGGTCGAAAACATTCAAGTTAAAAGTCTACTAACTATGGCTGGTCGGAGATAAAAACCCACCATCTGTAGTTAGTCGACAAGCAAAATTTACCGATCTTGGTTGGTCGGAAACATTTTATAGGTAAAATTATTTCAAAAAGACTAACTATAACTGGTCGGGGATAAAAACCCACTAACTATAGTTGGTCGACATGGAGAATCTAACAACCTTCGTTGATTGGAAACATTTTAAACAACATTTTTATACTCATTACTTTATTATTAAGTGATCGAGCAACAGTATTGATACTTATAATTTTTTAATTGTTAATGAGTTGGTCGATAAACAACACAATATTGTTATCCTTTTTAACAGATATGCATAAATATAAAGTGTTTGATAATTACAAGACAGTAGCAATCAAGATTTGCAAACAAAAATGAAAGTCTTTCATTGAATTCAAAATAAATTACAGTTACATTGACTTGTATACTAACTATTACATCAAAAATTCCTATTCTACTGGTCTCTTCCCCTCTGCTTTTGACACAGGTTCCTCGCCAGCAGGCGGATCATTTAAAGACAGAGGAGAATTGATGAAGTTGAGGTCCTTCAACATCCTTACATTCATCACGGATGGTCGGTCTAAGAGATGCTCGGGACGAGATACCTCGATTTGAGAATGTAAATTGTAGTCACCGAGATACTTTGAAATTAAGCTCCGAGGAATGGCCCGAGCAGGGATCCAATCCATCTCCAAATTGTATGGTGGCACAGGCAAGTCGAGCAACCCGGGATCATGGTAGTCCCACAGATAATGACCTTGTTCGAGCTTCAGCACACCTAAGGCATTCAGCCAGCCTTGCTTGTAGCCCTCATTGTTGGCATTCTGGATACGATCGTCCAAGTGGAATAGTGCTTCGTTGTATCCAGCCATCCAAAACTCCCTGGGCTGTTTATGGAATTGGTATGTTAGCCTTTCTAACTGCTCGTGGAGATTCTTGATGAAAAGCTCCTTATTCTCCAAGATTGACTTTTGCACAGAGAGTTGTTTTTCCAGGTCCCTAATCTTCTTTGACATATCAGACAAAGCCTGGTTCTTCGCCATTAATTGGAAAGCCTGGTTCTCTAACGCAGATTGAGTTCTCTGTTCCTCGACAAGAACCCGAGCTGCTCTTGCTCGTCCCCGAGGAGCTCTTGCTCGACCTCGAGAAGATGTAGAGGTGCCTGAACTCTTCAAAGTCTCCAACTCGTCCCTCAACTTGGCATTCTCAACCTCTAAGAACGAGAATCCCTCGTCGGTCACTGGGATCAAGGCACTGGAAGTGGAGGCTGCAGACTTCAATTGTGATAGCTCTTTTTGCAAGTTGTTGTTCTCTTGCTCCAGCAACTTGGCAATCTGTCTGCATTGCTCTACCTCAACCTTCAAAGTTCTCTCCCTCAGATCATACCCAGCAAAAAGCTTCTCGTAGCCCTTGTCAGCCATGATCAGCTTGTACTTCTTTTCGTACCCCTCATGCAACAAGGCAGTTGATTACTTGTATTGATTCTGAAGGTCTTCGAGGGTACACTGGAGATCCTCGATCATGTCATAGTAAGCCACATTATTGGCCACTGCTCGGTCAAGAAGACACTTCAGGTACTGATATGCTTCAACTGCCTGTTCTGAAGCATCATGACCAAGGATGTCTGCAACTTGTGCAGCACTCAAGTCTGTGTGACCAGCCTTAAAGTACTCATTACATTGTTGCAGCAATTTTGTGTCATGAGCAGATAGCAATTCCATCCTGGCCAGAAACTAGCAGAGAAAGAAGAGCAATCATCAATAAGAAGAATAAGCAGAGTATGAATGAAAGATAGACAACAGTATGCAAAAAGTTCAAATTTTATTAGATCATAATTCAGAGTTACATCTTCTGAGTTACATTTGAAAAAGAGAAACAAAATAAAGAGAAACCCGAACAACACTAAACCTTTTCCTTATCTCCCAAAACCTTCTCGGGAGGCTGGGATGAAGAGGTAGGTTGCTCGGAGGGAAGAGATAGCTGCTCGGGGAGGATAGGCAGTTGCTCGGAGGAAGAAATGATTTGTTGATTTTCCCCATCAGCAGGCTGGATGGCTAGGGCATGATCTCCCATCACCATCGAAGATTCTTCAGAGGTAGCTTCGTCCTCTTCTAATTCTTCCGGAGTTGGAGGGGGACCAGGGATATGTCTCTGGAAGAGCTCGGAAGACTCGTCGACCTTCATCTCCTGAAGGGCGGCAACCCATCCATCCCTAAAATATTTAAGACCGCCATAGTCCACTTGAGACACCATGGCGGCCAACCCCTTGTTCCACCCCTTGTCCCAGCCAGAGCTGAAGGACTTCTTCACAGCAGCTTTCCTCTTCAGCTTCTCCGAGGAAAGTGTCTCAGACAGCAGGTTCTCAGCAGCCTTCAATTTATTTTCTGCTTCCTCCTTTTGCCGACCTACTTCTTGAAGCTGGCCCAACCTTTCCTCAGCAACCCTGAGCTTATCTTCAAGCTCTCCAGCAGTTTTGAGCTTCTCTGCGAGCACTTTATTTGCCTTCTCCAAGGCATTATTTTTCTTCTCCAACTCTTTGGAGGCTTCAACAGCTCGAGCTTTATCCTGCTCGGTGGAGGCAAGCTTTTTCTCCCAGACAACTTTGTCATCGGCATATTTCTGGCGAGAATCTGCCAGAGACTTGGTAGCTTCTTCCAGAGCTCCCTCCACACTGGATGAGGAGCAAGAAGCCTTAATCGCTTCATCCTTCTTCAGGATTATATTGAAGCAGCTCGTCAACTGTGAACAGAAAAAGAAAGCAAGTTAGAAACAGAAATGACAAAGGAAATATGAAAAAATTCAAAGTAAAGAGACTTACAGAAGCAAGATGACGAGCAGCTAGTGAAGTGACCATGTCCCGAGTAAGGTTCTCTTCAGTACCTTGTACCTCGGGAATGATCGAAGACTTTACCGAGCTCATGGCAGAGCTCGGGGGAACAAAAGCTGGAACTCCAGTTCCAGTAACGGGGGGCTGAGTAATGGTATCAGCCAAATTCACCGAGGAGCTCTTCTTCAGCCTCCTCGGGGGAACAGGTACCAATTCAACCAAGGAAGAACCCTTGGTCGGTGATATCACAATCACCTCTCCAGGAGCAGCAGACCTGCTCGGAGCCACTTCGGGCTTCTCGGCAACTTTAACAGGTGCAGCGGGAGGAGCTGCATCAATCTTCTTCGTCCCCTCCTTTGGGACATCAATCCTACTCCTTTTTACCTCCCCAGAACCGGAGGCAGTCTTCTCAAACAGGGCAGGAGGTCTTTTTTTCTTCATCCTTTCACTTAAAGGAATATGGGATTCAGGTGATGAGCTGGTGGAAGCAGTAACTGGCTCTGATTCACTTATCACTGGACGAGCAGTGAAGGAAGTGGTGTAGCTCTTGTACTGGAGCAGATACGAGGCCAACCTAATGTGCTCGTCGGCAACACTCTGATGCAGACTCCAGATAAGTTTCAGATGTCTTACATTAACATCTGCTTCCTTTGGGCACTTTCTTTTGTTATCAACTGCAAATAGATAAACATTGTTATCAGTGGCACATTTTATCAAACACAAAAGAAACATGATTTCAAAATAAAATAAAATAAAAATAACCTATCCCGTTGCCATAAGGAGGGCATCTGGGACCTTGGTAAACCTCATCTCCAGCTAATGGAGGGTGTTGCCAATTTTTTATGACAACCCCATGTTCAAAATAATCCCTATTGGCATCAGGGAGATTGACTACTAAAGCTCTATTTAAAAATCTAGTTTTTAAATAAAAAATATTATCATTAACTGCCCATCTATAGCAGTACATGATTTCTGAAATTCCTATGCGAGTTCCATGGACTTGATTTAATTTATGCACCCCATTAACTATTCTCCATGTGTTGGGGGCTATTCTCGCAGGAACGACGTCAAAATAATGACAGAATTCCAGACACAAGGGATTTGGTGGAAAAGAAAATCCACACTCAGCAATAAAAAGGCTGGGGAACCAATGTCCCTCAGCCAAATTGAAATAATCAAAAGGCTCAGAAAGCTCTTCCAAGACAACCCAAGAGGGAATGGAAAAATCAGAGCGAAACTTTTCAAGAGACTCAATAGAGTAAACCATGATGATGAATAAAAGAAATGAAGAAGAAAGAGGAAGATCTTACAGAAAAAGAGTAGAGCTGTTGACAACGAACGACGGAAAAGATGAATGCACAAGAGAGTAGGAAGAGACGACGTAAAACTCGAAGATAAAAATTTGAAAGGTAGAAGACGATGGGAGCGTCTGTGAAGTTTAAATACCTTGCCTTGGGAAATGGTGAAGTAATGATTACAAAAAAGGATGATTACGTTACCGGCGGCTAAAAAGATGAAAAGTAGCGCGGGAATCAAAGCGGACAACAGCGGCTAAAAAGAGGAAAAGTAGCGCGGGAATCGAAGCGGACAACAGCGGCTAAGAAGACGAAAAGTAATGCGGGAATCGAAGCACGCAAAAAAGTCCAAAAAAGCATGATTCTACGAATTGGGAAGGAGAAATAAATACAAGGGAAACACTCCTAAAAATCAGGAAGACTATTTAAAGCTACCATATTCCGAGAAAGAATGTTCCATATTCCTCAAATTTCGAACTATGAAACATTGGGGGCTTCTGTTGATACCAAAATTAATCTGCTGACATGGACCAATCATATAAAGACACGTGGCTATCTACATGGAAACAGCAAACACTTTCGAGGAACCCACTCGCTCCGAGGAACAAGACTACAACGAGGAAGACTAGTTCCCCGAGGAACTCATAAGCTCCGAGGAAATCTTAAATACCGAGAAGCTTAGGCGGTCCGAGCAACTCATGGCGGTCCGAGCTGCACCTCGAAGCATGATACCAACAGTTTAAATGCTCATTAAATGCTTATCATTTGGACGCGCACGCAAAGAGGGCATTAAATGTATTACCCTTTCATATGTATATCATTTAATGTAGTACCCTTTCACATTACAGCCTCAGGGCTATAAATACATTGTACAATCCTCATTGTAAAGGGACCCCCCGGACCAGAATTTCTTGAGATAACTCGTAATCGATAATTCCCAAACACTCAGCAATAAAGCAACAGTGGACGTAGGTCATTCTTATAAGGCTGAACCACTTTAAAATTCTTTGTCTCATTTATTTATCTGTGATTGAATTATTAGAGTGATCTAATTTTTTACATCAACAGACGCCATTGATTATCTTCCACGCATTGGGCGAACACTGTACGGGAACAATGTTGAAATAACCAAAGAAGTGCAAGAATAAATTGTTTGGAGGAAAAGTAAGCTCCCCTTGGGAAAGTAACAAGACGTGAATCCAATTGGCACCCTCTATCTCTCTAACATTTTTAGGGGGAGAGGTGCACTCAATCTCTACCCACTCTGGGATATTGTAGAACTTCCTAAACTCGGACACTGATCTATTACCTATCTTTGCCATTTGTAAACCCTAAAACTACAAATTCAAAGAAAGCACAGAGAAAGAGCAAAAGAGACTTACGAGATGAGAGCTTGACTTGGACAATGCAAGAACACAAGTCCGAACGACGAGGGAAATCGAAAGCAAAGAAAATGAAGACTTGGAGAAGAGGGCACAAATTGCTAAAACTCGCAAAAGGTTCGCAGAAGATGGAAGAACACTGAGAAGCTTGAAACGGCAACTATGAAACGTTGCCCAAAAAGACTTTTTAAATGTTGCTAATCATTGAGCACAAGACCCGAAGCAACTGCCGCCTAATTCAGTCCTCAAACTTTGGGAAAAGTTGCACGATATGCAAAAGAGCCATTATAGCTAATCATTTAAATTTATTGAGCCCAAAATTGTAGCCCAACAAATTTAAGGGCAATTGTGGGTACCCGGATTTGGCGATACGGGCCGGACAAGTAGCCTAATTAAAACGGCCCAAAGTCCAAGCCCTTCACACCTTAACATTAATCCAGTTGTAACTTAGTCTTCTCCCATGTTCTCAAATAGAGATATTCCAGGAGAAGATGGTAAACGTGGGGGAGTCCAACGCCCCCACTCCCCGAAGACAGATATGTATATAATAAACCCTAGGTCTGGGGTAAAAGACACGCACTGTATTCTCTATAAACACTCCCCGGAGTATATAGAAATAATATTGACTGCACCACCGTGGACGTAGGCATTCTTGCTGAACCACGTACATCTCCTGTTGTGTGATTGGCATTTTATGTTTCTTATTTTGCTTGGTGATTGCGCGTCTCTTATCTATTTGTGTTGAATAATAATTGTCACCACATATATTATCAAATATATCATAAATCATTGTTATGTCATTTAATAAATCACTTAAAAATCGGGATATTAACCACTGTTTTGATATTGTATGAAATATCAATCTGTTAAACTTCACTTAAATGGGCTTTTCTCGCAGATAGGAAATTCACCCTATAATTTCTCCTGAGATAGTTTGAACATCAACAAAAGTTAATTTATCTTTTCCTTTACCTTTGTTTGGGGCTCCCCCGCCTTTGGACACAAATTGTTTAACTTGACCCATTTTGATGACCTTCCCTATGGCCTCTTTGAGACAATAGCAATCCTTGGTGTTGTGAACATGGTCCTTATGGTAACAACAATATTTGGTCTTATATTTCCTTTCCTCCAGGGTTTTGATGGTTCGAGTTCTGGTAGTAAGATTGCGCAGTTAAAGGGTTAAAAATACTTATTCTATAAATGTTGTAAAGGGGAGTGAAGTGTTTGATTGCATCTATTCGACCTTTTCTCCCTCTTCTTTCAAGAATATGTTACTTTGTAATGAACACCTTTAGTGTTGGAGAAGACGTCTTTCCTCTTTCCCTATTGAGGCTGGGGTGAGGGAGCGAGGTCTGACATTCCCGATGAGATTGCATCATCTGCAGTTATGTATTTCTAAGCTCTTTCTAGATTTTCAATCATGGTCAGAGTTGTTCTTTTGCTAAACGACCTAAGCAACGCCTCAAATGTGAGCCATGCAATGAATGTTGTTACTTGTAAAGCCTCAAGATTGAACCTCTTTACATACTCATGGAGTGTCTCTCTTTCCTTTTTCTAAAGTTGAGGAGAGTTGACAGGCTTGCACATCTGCTAAGCCCCAATGAAGTGGCCCACAAATGATCATGCCATCTCAATGAACCCTTTGATGGTTCTAGATTGATCTAAGAAAACTTATGTCTCAGTGTGCCTATTAACTTAGTTGAAAAATCCTTGCACAATACCTCATTTAGGGTATCTTACAGTAGCATGAGTGACGTATATGTTTCCAAGCTGATCGATGGGATCTTTGGTCCCATCAAAAGGTTTTATTGTAGGCATCTCCGCTTTGGACAAAGAGCATAGTGTTGCACATCATTAGAGAATGGGGAGATGGTCTTTTGCAATGATAACTCAATGGTGTTAATTGTTTGTTCTTAATATATGTTAAGGAATTTACCAAGCCACTCATGCATCTTCTTTATCTCATCACCTCAGGGTTTAGCTACCCTAAAACACCCATGGGACTGACCACCCAGGATAGATAACCCTTCCATAGTTAGAAAGCGGATTTAGGACTTCTGTAGATGCAAGGTAGCTTTTGGGTTCCCTTCGTCATGGATTTACCCGTATTACTCTTGAAGATGTTGTCCTCAGTTTTCCCCCTCTGCTGGTTTGGGTGCAAGAGCATGTTGGTATCAGAGCAAGAGGAGTGAGTCTTGCCACTATGAGCGTAAGTTCCTCCTGAAGCTTCTTTAGTCAGGCTTCCATTGCCTTTATGATCTTAGCTAGCTTGGCATTGGTAGTCATGATGATTAGAACCTATGGGTAGAGATGACTTCATAGAATAAAAGTTCCCATAAAGGGTGTCAACTCGATGGTGCTAAATTCATATAATACTTCAACCTCACTAAATATGCCTTCTAGAGGTAGGAGGAGGTGTTTTTAGGTTAAAATACTAATGACACAAGGATGTACAGTGGTTCAATACCTCTGTTAAGGTACCTACGTCGACTGTTAAGGAGTTTCTCTGTCGTACATTCACTGTTAAGGTGAATAATATAAATGAACCCAACCTTAGACTTTGGTTAAGGTCAAAAGGAAGTATCTAAAGTCTTTTGTAGTAAGCAGAGAGCCCTTACGAAGTAATTGAATGATTTATCTAAGTAATACTTACTTTCTAGAACTCATAAGATTGAAATAAAGCTAAGTCACCTAAGTGTGGTGCTTAAAATATAATGTACGAGATTAAATTTGTCCCATCTCTTTTACAAATGCTAAGTATCGATGTTATATTAAATAATACACCAAGGTAACTTGAATTTGAATCCCTTTAACCTTCCTTATGTGCTCCTTATATAACCAACTGCCTGGAACTGGTGAGAAGTGACGTTTGCAGTATGGGCAGACATAGTTGAGCTTTGTCACTACAGTGGGCAGGTGGGGTGTTGGAGAAAGCAGTTATTACAGGTCATATTAGTTGTTGAGTGCATTAAATTCTATTTAATTCTCTAAGACAAACTGTTATGAGTGAGTGGAGGTCTGTTAGGTCTGTAGAACAGTGAGCGTACATTCTATCAAATTGTCGGATTGGTCAAGGAAGCTTTGTCCGGTTGCTTGCTCCTATGCTTGAAGTTGATAGAATAAGATGTGAGGATTTACCAACCTTTAATAAGAGTGCATAGGCTCTATTGTGATTTGAAGAGGATGACTAAGGTAGACACTGCCCTGATGAGGCTTTTTTTAACCTTTGCAATCACTTCCATGAGGTATGAATCCTTTATATAAGGTTGAGAACACCTTGGTGACTTCATCACAATTAAAATGGCATTTGTGAATGACTTTTGTTGTCCTCACTTTGGGGTCGTATGCTCTGTGGATCGAAGCAAGGTTCTAAAAGGCGCGAGGCGTGGTCGAGGCGTAGAGGTCAAGCCTCAAGCCTTAGGAGCCTAGGCGAAGCCTAGGCGTAAAAAGGCGTTTTTTTTATTATTTTAATTATTCCAAGGCTGGTAATATAATAAAATAGTACATACCTTGAATTTTGAAAATATATTCATATGTTTTGTAGCCATCTTTCTCATATTCATGCTCCATAACCAATATTTGTCAACTAATCATTTGTTTTACAAAAAAAAGTGTCTCAAGTCTTTTACCAAGAATAAGGCGTAATAATGCGTAAGCGATGCGTTTCTCTCAAGCCTCAAGCCTCAAGCCTAGGCGAGCCTAGGCGGGCCTTTTAGAACAGAGGATAGAAGTCGAGATCAATTCGATGTAATGTTTGTTTGACATAGTCTTGGAGGAGTAATTGGGGGTCGGGTACTAGGGTCTCGGACTGAAAGGATGACGCCTTTTCCTTCATAATTTGACCTCGGTCTTGAGACTTAAGACCTCTTTCGAAGGATTTGAAGATCATATATGGTATCATCATGCATCAACAAATCACATTAATAAGTATATAAACATTTAAGTATTTCAATATTCCGTAGGAATAAGAATATGTGTGCTCTTTACAAACCTAGAAAAATGTGAAAGTTGATAATAGTCATTAAACAAACTTTGATTTTGCTTGTAGTCATCTTCGATACATTTAGAGTGTATCGGTACAATCTCCTTTGAACTACCGAAAAATTTCTTGAACCATCGAACATGTTCATTTAGTCAAGAACAAAAAATGACATTGTACATAGTTATATCAATAGGATGACAATTCCAATCTGGGTTGTTAATGGTTAATTATACTAGAACTGGAATTCTATTCATTCATATTCGCTTTAATGCAATTTGGGTTGGGAATTCTGGTGTACTAATTAGTGTAGTACCTCTTAGCGTACTCATTAGTGTAGTACAACCAAGGTCTAAAAAACGCGGGGCGTGATCGAGGCGTGGAGGCCAAGCCTTAAGCCTTAGAAGCCTAGGCGAGCCTTGACGTAAAAAGGCGTGAAAAGGCGTTTAGCCCTTTTTAATATATTTTAATATTTTTTAATCATAACAAGGCTATTAAAATAGTAAAATTGTACATATCATAAAAATATGTCTCAATATTTGCAAATTAAAATACTATTTGATTATTTTGGATGAGATAATGGTCCTGTTTGTAAAAAAATCTTTAAAAGGCGATATCGATTCACTAAAGCATTGTTGTTTTTAGAGAAAAAGTGCGCCTTAACGTTTTTACCAAGCATATGGCGTCAAAAGCTTAAGGCGGGGCGTTTCTCCAAAGCCTCAAGCTTAGGCGTGCCTAGGCGGACCCTAGGCGGGTTTTTTAGAACAGTGAGTACAACACTTTAATGCATTTGGTGCACAATTTTGATGCACAAACTTAGTAGCATTGTCAGCTAGAAACCGTAAGGTTAACACGAATAAGAATAAATAAATAAGTAAAACTCCTCTTCCCATATTCACAAAACAAACATAGCATGAGGGTTTAGGTATTCTGAGTATCTCCAATAGAATACGCATAATGATTAGTTAAATATGTGCCACGGCATCTCTTAATAATTCATTTACAGTATTGTTAATGTTACCAACCACAACCTTCACAATGGTCTTCTTTTGAATAAGCAAAATCTTAATATCGGACATTAAACTACATTATTTTAGCCCAATTTTGCACGTACTCTGTAAATTATCTCCCTTGATTGCACGGTTCTATAAGGCGCGAGGCGTGATCGAGACATAGAGGTCAAGCATCAAGCCTTAGGAGCCTAGACGTAAAAAAACGTTTTTTTTCTTTTTTGATTATTTTAATTATTCTAAAGCTAATAATATAATAAAACAATACATACCTTGAATTTTGAAAATATATCCTTATGTTTGGTAGCCATCTTTCTCATATTCATGCTCCATAATCAATATATAAAATGTATTTTGATTGTTTTGGATGAGATATTGATCCGATTTGTAAAAAAAAAATCTTTAAATTGCAATATCATTTCACTAAGGCATCTTTGTTTTTTAAAAAAAGTGCGTCTTAAGCCTTTTACCAAGAATAAGGCGTAAGAAGGCGTAGGCGATGCGTTTCTCTCAAGCCTCAAGCCTAGACGTGCCTTTTAGAACACAACTTGATTGGCATTGATATCCCGCCTAGGCGTACCTTTTAGAACACAACTTGATTAGCATTGATGTCCCTATATCTATCTTCCTCAATGTGTCTACTTTAACTCTCTCTCCACCTTTTCTCTAATTGTTTCATCCCTTTACAGAGCAAAAGCTATAACCCCCACTATCCCTCTTCAAAGAGTGCCTAAAATTCATAAATCAAATCAACTCTACAATATCAAACATATTTTGCCATAGATCTCATCCATGGTAGCGAATCGTTCGTTTTACAAAAGGCCAACTCCTCAACAAATTACGTTTGGCGACCCGAAGAACCAATTATTAGGCAAAAACAATTATTTGATTGTCACCAATATTGAGTCGTGCAATATGGATATTAATGGAAGCGCAGCCAATAGAATATTTATTTGAGGGAGAGCTATTGTCAGCAATTATGGAAGCAAGAGCGGTCAAGAACAGTGATGGCGTAAGGAGGTGGGAGATGGAAAAGAACGAAACAATATTAGGTTGTTATGGAGTAGGCAAGGGTAGTAGATGTGAGGCCCACTAGTTTGGTAGTTTGATTATTGATAAAAGATTGTTAACCTTGATTTTTGAAATAATTAAATTGATTATTGATTAGAGAAATCTATAATTTGATTAGATTGTTGTAGATGACTTCAAAGCTACATTGTTAATTGGCTAAAATTATAAATTTGATTTTTGAGTGAACCATTGGAGATACTGTCTAAAAATAACACCTACAATTAAGGTGCGCTTGATTGACATGAAAAAAAAAATCATGTAAAATAATTGTTTGGGCTCATGTTTTGCCCTCGTAATACTTTGATTGCAAACACTTTGTATAAAAACAATACTCAATTATGTAACAAATGCTCCATTTCAAATCTCGTTTTTATTAGAAAATACTTCTTATCCATTCGCCAAAGAATTGATTTTCATGGAAAATAGAAAAAGTAAGGCCAAAATCTCATATCTTTTTCCGCTCATTTTTAAACATCTCATCTAAATGAACTATTTTTCACGCATTTTCTATGTTTGCAATCAAACACACTCTTATTCCAATTGCTTCCAAATATCATCCACCCAATTTGTTACCCAATCCTCATCTGAATATGTACTCTTCTCATTCAAAATGCTGTGGGGAATTCAACACCGCGTTCATTACGAGTTCATCTTTGATATTAATGGGATAAAGCATATATTCCCCCAATGAAATTTTTTTCCTTTTTCTATTTTGATATATTCTCCCAATAATGTAGAAAACCAAATATATAGAACTTTCTAACTATTCTCACCACCTTTCTATTTTTCAATGCTTTCTCATTGCCTTTTATTCTCTCATCCTTAAGAAAAGAATCGGACAACTAAAAGCAATATGCAAAGCTACAAGTTTGAGAGGCTCTTTTGTGATCATTTATGCTTTCTAACCTTGCAAAAAGGTGTGAAATCCTTGCTGCAATTAAAATTCAGAGATGCTTTATCTTTCTACGTGTAGGATACTATTCTAGAATAACTCATTATGAATGAGGATTTTTTTTAGATGATATCCATCGTGAGGATATATAAAAAAAAATCAATAAAATTCAATCCAAAAGTGAGTTGAGACAAGCAAATATGTGCATTTTTTACCGTTAAAACTTTTGATAACCATCCCCCACACTTTTGGATGTAATATTCTGATGAATTTTTTTATACATGATCTTCTCACAAGGGAGATCATCACAAAATTCAACTTTTTACTATTTTAATTAAATGTCCAGCACAAGAGTCCACACCTATATATGTGTGTGTGTGTGTGTGTGCGCGCGCGCGTGTGTGTGTGTTCGTGCGTGAGTTGTTTATTGCCAAAAATTTAAAATAAAAATAAACAGTTTTCAATACAAGAAAACATTTTGATACCTTCATCGTGACATTTTTAAGCTCTATCAAAGATTCCATGAAGATGTAGAGGGAAACTAATTGTTTCTTTTTCGCAACACTTCAGGTTTCCAGTTTTTTTGTTAGGTCTTGACTTCTTCACTATGATCTCCCCACTGGTTCATATAAGAGTTGTAGCCGTTTCATTCCTATTCGTTTCTATGATATTCCATATTCAATTAGCGAAGACTCGTGAAGAAGTATTGGGCAATTTACCAGTGAGTGGTACTTTTGGATAGATCTTTTGGTGGCAAAATGTTCTTCGGCATTCCATTACTGCCAACCCAAAGAAATACGACCTCGTTGAGATACACGGTTTATGCCAATAAGGTACAAAGTTGAACGAATTTGGAAACATTGGGCAAACACATGCACACTGGCCTTTGCAACAAAATATTACCTCAGTCCCAAATCAATACTTGCTATTTGAAAATGACGATTTTTAAGTATTCGCTCATTCAATAGCCAAGATCAAAACTTGTTCACTATCGTAGAATTTGGTTGGTTGATTATGTCCAAAAAAGGAAAGGAACTATTAATTTGGAACGACCTAAAAAGGAAAGCAAGACTATTAATTTGGGATGGAGGGAGTATATAATTGAAGAGTGATTTTTACATAAAAATTATTAAAGGGGTGGTTTTTTACACTTCACTCATAAAGATAATTGTCTTAACAATTATGAGATACCATATCCGACCCAATTAGGTAAGAATCCGACTTGACCCAGTTTCAAGATAACTTTTTACAAAAGTCGGTTTCAGAAATTAGTTGGTGCCGAGCAATACAGGGTGGAAGCTTCCTGTGCAATTCATTTTCTTCTCTTTTTTTCCTTACAGGTGAAATGTGTATATAAAGAGTGATGTTTATACCTCTCCATTGCAGTTTTTTAACACTTATATCTCGATAGACACAAAACAATAATTCAGATTTATTTTTTCCCTGTCCCAAGATGCCAAAGCCTGAGAAGCAAGAGATTCAACCCCCTACAGGTCTCCCTCTCCCTCTCACACACGCACGCGCGCATAAATATATCTCGAAATTCTCTTTCATTAACAATACATGAAGTCATGTCTATTTTTGGTTTAAAGGATACCCAGGTGAAAATCCAACAACTGGGAAGAAGTGTTGTCCGCAAACGAAGAAGAAAGGAGACAGAGGCTTCATTGAGGGATGGTAAGTCTTCTTGTACCAATCACTCAGAATATTAATGCAGTGTATGCTAAAATGATAACGATTCACAATTATAAGTTTAACTAACTAGCCTTTTTCTCATGGAACTTCTCAAAGTTTATTATAACAAACACTATCATTGTGCTTGGGAGTTTTCTAGAAAAGAAAGAGATGAGAAAATCGAAAATGCAAGATTGCTCAACTCCCAAGCAATACGTTTTCTCTCCGTTTCCCCTTTCTCCTTTATTAAACTCGCGTCTATTTTCACAACAAACATTTCCTAAATTAGCAAATGTGAGCACTCATAAATCATTAAGTAGCTATTAGAAGGTACCCCTTGTAATGTTGCCTCGACTGTTTTTTTTCCTGTTAAATATGTAATAGTTACTCATTCTTAGCCTCTCCCCTCTTTCTTCCTCTCTTAATTGTAAATACCAATCAAACCATTTTTCTCTGTTTAAAATAGCTTTCCATTATACTAATCAAATCTTATTTTCATACTTCTTTGTTGTTTTCCATGCAGCCTTTTCGCTTTATGCTGCTGTTGGCTCTGCGAAACTTGCTTCTAAATGATGACTACAATTAGCAATATATCTGAAAAGTTAATTTACTAGTGTTTGTATTTGTGCTAAATTTATGTGTGATTATATTTTCAGATGGTATACGGGCGTTTTGTAAAGTTTAAATTATGTATGATATGACCTAGCAGTGAGCTAATAAAAGACATGTTTTCTTTCGCTGATATTGCCCACAGCCTAATTTCTTCTTATACAGCTACTAAACATGTTCAGAACACCACCACCACCACACCACCCCGGAAAAAAATAAAAAATAAACATGTTCAGAACAAGTTTTCTAGTAAGAGCTAAATCAAAAGTAATGCGTAAGACTGACTATGTAATCAAAACTAATGTATAACGGGATTACAGTGGGATTCAAATACACCTTTTCAAATGTCTTATTATAAGACGATGTGATCGTGTCTTAAGATCGATTTTCCAAATTATAGTGTTGCAAAATTCTGCTGTTAGCCGAGACCCCTTGGAAACAGGGGCGAGGCACAATTATTGTTATATTTAAACATTTATTGACTACTAAGCTAGTTTGATTGGTAAGTTTGGTATGTTTGGTTTGGGAGAAACGTAACATAAATAAATAAAATTATTACCTATTTGGTAATGAAAAATTTTGTTCAGATAAAATTATAATTATATGTACACACTATAACCACGTGATTTTGGACAAAAATGAACAAAATTTAACTCCAAGCACGCGAAAATACTTTTGACTGTTTTAATTTTCACCTCCATGAAAGTTACTTTACAATTAACCAAACCGGGCCTCGTAGGGCCTGTTTCGCTTTCTAAAACAAGGCTGTTTTCCATGTAATTTTCCACAAATGAAAAACTGGAAAATGTCTTTGAATTTAATATTTTTCCAAATAGAAAATTAGAAAACAGTTTTTCTGACTTTTCCAGATAATTGAAAAACTACCTTAACATGTTTTCAACCAATTTTCCAAGTATAATTTATCTTTGAAAATTGAATTTAGACCCCTGAAATTTTGTATATTACATTTTAACCTCCGAATTATTGCAAATTACATTTTTATGCCTAAATTTGAAGGAAAAAACGACATGTCCAACACTTGATGTTTAACATTCTGGCCCCTAAACTTTACGTGAAATAAAATTTGTCCACTACACTTTGTGTAAATTTCATTTATTGCCCTCAAACTTTCGGTAAATTATATTTGACTTTCGAAATTTCTATAAATCACACTTTGAAAATAATGGGTTATTTCTAATGAATGAATGTTTTTCCCTAGTTTTCTAAATTTTCGATTGAAAATGAAAAATATAAAAAAAAAAATAATGAAAACTGGAAATAGAAAACTGAAAATAATGGTAATGAAATCAGAGAATTTGAAGTGGTGTGACTAGAAGGAAATTGAAGGAAAATGTTAGATCTACGAATAATGGTAATGAAATCAGAGAATTTGAAGGTACGATGCTTGATTTCAATAGTCATTTTTCAGATCTGAGTAATAAGGGGGATGCTGGTGATGATAATAGGGGTAATGAGGGGAAAAACTTGCCTAATAGTGGAGTGGTTCATAAAAGTTGGGCAAATGTTTTAGCTCCTAACAGGACAAAACAGTAGGAAACAAATTGCAATTTATTCCAAGTATTAAAGACAGTGAGGAATTGTGTGAAAATTGATTATGCTGAAGTGCATGAAGAAGTATATAGATGGAGGAATGATGTTATTGTTTATGTGATTCGATCTAAAATTCCATTTGGTGCTATGAAGGGTTATGTGATGAGAAGATAAAGTAACTTTGGAAGATCTGATGTGTTTTTGTTGAAACCAGGAGTGTTTATCATTGCTTTTGACGATTATGAGGCTCAGCTACAAGTTTTGGAGATAGGCCCATGATCTTTTGATAACAGACCTTTAATTGTAAAACCTTGGAGTTCCGATGTTAGTTTGGAGGAGGGTCTAACTCAGATTCCTATTTGGATCAGACTTCCTGCCTTAAAACTTCATATGTGTTCGATGTTGTTCTTAGCAATATTGCAAATTTAGTGGGAAAACCTTTATTCACTTATAGAATGACAGCAAGAAGGGAAAGGCTAACCTATGCTAGAATTTGTGTGGAAATAGGGGTGGAATGTGAGCTCCCTGATGTAATACCTATATACTGTCCTGATGGTAGTCTAGTGAGACAAAAAATTGAGTATGAATGGACCCCTGCTAAATGTAAAAGTTGTACTGTTTGGGGGCATAAAGAGACTTGTGAAGGGAAAGAAACCAGTGCAAGTCTGGAAGATGGTTGAAATTAGTGAAGGTAACATTAATATTAAAAGCAGTGATGGGGCTGGAACCAGTGGTAGCAAAGAAGAGAAGGATATGTGTAGTATTAAAGAGGATACCAGCAAGAAGGAAGATATTCAGGAAGTACAAGGTGAGGCTATTAATGCTCAGGTGGAAAAAGTTGATGGTGAAGAGGTTATTGTTAATATTAACTCAGTGGAGTGTGGTGGACTAGATATTCATACAGAGAATAACTTTAGTATTTTGCTAGAGGAGGAAAGCATTGATGATATTGAGAATGAAAAGTTATTGAGGAAATTTTTAGTACTGGTAAGAGTAAAGGCAAATAGGAAATTGTGAAGAAAAATGCAAATGGTACTAAAAGGGAATAAATCTACAAAGAAGGTTAAGAAGGATGGAGGAAGAGGAGGATTTAAAAATAAAGTATGATTAAGTTAAGTAAAAATAAGAAGGAATAATATTTTGAAAGTTAAAGAGGGATGCTTTTACCATTGGAAGCTAGTACATAATACTCCAAATTTTGGTCCTGCTCGAGTTTGGATTTTCTGGGATCCTAATAAGTTTGAAGTGGAGGAGTTGAGCAGTTGTAATCAGGCTTTGTTTGTCATAGTCAGAATTAAAAACAGTCACTATTCCTTTGTGTTCACTGGAGCCTATGGTGCCAATGAAAGAGTTGATAGAATTAGCTTATGGAGCTACTTCAGAAATGTTGTTGGGAGTTATAATAATGAAGCTTGGATAACAGGAGTGGACTTTAATGTAATTAGAAATTCTAATGAGAGATTGGGGGATATTGGTGTTGATTGGGACGAGGTAGGTGATTTTAATGATTGTGTTATATTGTTGTTAGATATTTTTGTTGATGACATTCCTATGAGAGGGAGTTTGTTTACATGGACTAACGATAGAGAAGGGGAGGAGAATATTCAGAGTAGAATTGATAGAATATTTCATAATGAAATTTGGAATCAAAATTTTCTGGAATGTGAAGTTGTAGTTGATGTGCCAGGTGTTTCTGATCATACCCCTCTTGTTTTATTTATAAAGGAAGAAAGGGAGAAGATTAATAGGCCATTCAAATTCTTTGACTTTTGGATGACACGTATTTCTTTTAAAGATATTCCGAAGAAAGGTTGGGGGGTTCAAATTGAGGGAAGTCCTATGTTTTGTGTGGCTAAGAGGCTGAAGTTGCTTAAATGGGATTTTAAAACTTTAAATAAGAAGTGATTTTCCAACATTTCTTTAAGAGTCAATGTTACGAAGGTGGAATTAAATAACATTCAGGAGAGGTTATTGGCTAATGGGAGTGATGGAGAGTTAATTCACGCCAAGAGGAAATGTCTGACGGAATATATAAATCTTAGGAATGAGGAGTTTTACATGCAGAAATCCAGAATTCAATGGTTAGAACTGGGTGATAAAAACACATCTTTTTTTAACAAGAAAGTTAATAGTCACATAAGCAAGAACAAAATTATATAAGAAATGATGATGGTAATATTTTTATAGGCCAAAAGAAGGTTCATTAAGAGGCAATGAGATTTTTTTCTGGTTTACTTGGTGCTCAAAATCATAATATTAATTTTGATGGGAGGAGGCTATGGAGTATAAGACAAAGATCTCTGAATGAAGATCAAAAAAGGGCTTTAATGTTACCTGTCACTCATGACGAAATTAAAGAGGCACTGTTTGATATTAATCCTAAGAAGGCTCCTAGTCCTGATGGGTATAAATAATGCCGGGTTGTTCCAAAAAAATTGGGATGTTTTTGGTGAAGATGTTACTGAAGCAGTTCAATACTTTTTCAACCGAGGGAGAATGCTCTAAGAATGGAGCAGTACCATTATCAGTCTTATACCAAAGATTCCTAATCCATATACCATGAGGGATTTTAAACCTATTCCATGCTACAATACTTCCTATAAGATTGTGTCTAAGGTGATTGTTAAAAGACTTAGTGGGATTATTCCTCACCTTGTTAACCATAGGCAATCTGCCTTTGTTAGAGGTAGGAATATTTCTGATGATATTCTTCTAATGCAGGAGATTGTTAGAGGTTATCATTTGGCTGGAGGTTTGCCTAGATGTGCTCTTAAAATTGATTTGATGAAGGCTTCTAATTCGGTGGAGGGATTTTATTGATAAAATATTTCAGAATGAAATTTGGAATCAAAATATTCTGGAATACGAAGTTGTATTTGACGTGCCAGGTGTTTCGGATCATACCCTCTTGTTTTATCTATACAGGAAGAAAGGGAGAAGATTAATAGGCCATCAAACTCTTTGACTTTTGGAGGAGACACATTTCTTTAAAGACATTTTGAAGAAAGGTTGGGAGGTTCAAATTGAGGGAAGTCCTATGTTTTGTGTCGCTAAGAGGTTGAAGTTGCTTATATGGGATTTTAGAACTTTAAATAAGTGGTATTCTAACATTTCTTTAAGAGTCAATGCTAAGAAGGTGGAATTAAATAATACCCAGGAGAGATTATTGGCTAATGGGAGTGATGGATTGTTAATTCATGCCAGGAGGAAGTGTCTAATGGAATACCTAAATCTTAGGAATGAGGAGTTTTACATGCAGAAATCCAGAATTCAATGGTTAGAATTGAGTGATAAAAACATATCTTTATTCTATAAGAAAGTTCATAGTCACATAAGCAGGAACAAAATTTTATCTATAAGGGATGATGATGGTAACGTTTTTATAGGCCAAAAGGAGGTTCATCAAGAGGCATTGAGATTATTTTCTGGTTTACTCTCAAAATCATAATGTTAATTTTAAATTTTTAATTTTCTGGTTTACTTTTAAATCCATTTCTGGTTTAATTTTAAATTATTTTCTGGTTTACTTAAAATTTTTAATGGAAGGAGTATTAGACAAAGATGGCTAAATGAAGATCAAAAATGGGCTTTAATGTTACCTGTCACTCATGAAGAAATTAAAGAGGCATTGTTTGATGTTAATCCTAAGAAGGCTCATGGTCCTGATGGGTATAATGCAGGGTTTTCCGAGAAAAATCGGGATGTTCTTTGGGAAGATGTTACTAAAGCAGTTCAATACTATTTCAACGGAGCTTTTCCCTTTGAGAATGGAACAGTACCATTATCAGTCTTATACCACAGATTCCTAATCCATATACCATGAGCGATTTTAGACCTATTTCATGCTGCAATACTTCCTATAAGATTGTGTCTACGGTGATTGTTAAAAGACTTGGAGGAATCATTCCTCACCTTGTTAACAATAGGCAATTTGCTTTTGTGGTAGGAATATTTCTGATAATATTCTTCTAATGCAGGAGATGCAGGAGATTGTTAGAGGTTAGCATTTGGATGGAGATTTGCCTAGATATGCTCTTAAAATTGATTTGATGAAGGCTTATGATTCGGTGGATTGGGATTTTATTACGAATGTCATGGAGACTACGGAATTCCCAAGTGTGGTTATTAATTGGGTTATGGAATGTGCGGGAACTACTAGCTACTCTGTTTGTATTAATGGAGGAGTTAATGTAATTTTTAAAGGAACTAATGGTCTTAGACAAGGGGATCCACTGTCCCCTTATTTGTTTTTGTTGGTAATGGAAGCATTTTCATGGATGATGGATGATGAAGTGAATAGAAGGGAATTTGGGTTCCATCCAAATTGTGAAGATTTGAAAATATCCATGTCATGTTTACTGATGACGTCTTTATTGTATCTAAAGCTGAAGAGAAATCTCTCAAAGTTGTTGAAAAGGTGGTGAAGGAATTTAAAGACTTATCTGGTCTTGGCCCTAGTAAACCTGAATGTGGGATATTTTGTGTTGGTATTGATAACGATCTTAGAATGAGATTAAGCAATATGAATGATGGGTATGAGAGTTGGTAATTTACCTGTAAGGTATTTGGGGGTTCCTCTGAATGTTACCCGATTGCAGGCCTATGATTGTAAAGTTCTTGTGGAAAAACTATGTTTGAAAGTGAAGAGTTGGACTAATAGGTGGTTGTCTTCTGGTGGGAGAGTTCAACTTGCTATTTCAGTTCTGATAAGCATTCATGTTTACTGGATTAGCATTTTTATTCTTTCTAAGAAGATTATTACGGAGATTGATCAGGTGATTCAAAAATGTAAAAAGATTTATATGGACTAGAATTGATATGAGAAAAACAAGGGCCAAAGTTTCTTGGGATAATATTTGTTATCCTCTGGATGAAGGTGGATTGGGCATTAGAAATCTTATTAACTGGAACAGGGCAAGTATGGTTAGACATGTGTGGGATTTAGCCAGGAATAAGGATTCTTTATGGGTTAAGAGCATCCACAATGGTGGATGTTCTTAACTGGTAAAGTTACAAATCTAATCAAGGTTTTTACCTTTCATCAATCAGTGTCTTCACAATGGGGATAAGTAAACATCAGCAAAGTTTGTTAAGGGAATAGTTGCTACGAACTACTATTGTTCGTAGGAACTATAAATACATTTCTTACGGATAACATTTGTTCGTAGGAAAATGTTACGAACAAATGTTGTTCGTAAGAATCCAAAAATATAATAAATATAATTATTTATATTTGTTACGAACTTCATTTGTTCGTAGGAATTCCTACGAACAAATGAAGTTCGTAGGAAACATTTGCAAATTCAGTAGGCGTTCCGTAACTTTACAAACCCACTACCATTTATCCTACAAAATTCGTTGCGTTCAATCCCCCATTGCAGAGCTTCCGATGTCTAAACTTACAAATTCTTTTGGCTTTTAGTATCACCACTACGGATGCTCTAAGTGGATACACTCAATGGTTTTAAAGAATGATTCAATTTGGGCAGTTAAACTTGGGATTTATTGTTCATGGATGGACTTGGAGAAAGATATGGAGATTAAGAGAGATTGCTAACAAGTTTATTAAATATCATATTGGAAGGGGAGACGGTACTTTTTTCTGGATTGACAATTGGCATGAAAAATGGCCTTTAATTGAGACTTTTGGCAAAAGCATTATATAATATGCTGGTAGCAAAATAATGGCTAAGGCTACTGATTTTATTTGTGATGGTAATTGGAATTTTCCTTGACCTATATCTAATGATTTGGCTGTAATTGCTAGAACTCATATTATTCCTGATAGAGGGGTTGAGGACTGGGTGAGTTGGGAAGGAAGTAAGGGTGGTGTTTACGGATGTAAAGATGTGTATAATAGTATTAGAAGATGCAAGCAAAACGTGAGATGGGCTTCAGCTAGATGACACTCAGAGAATTCCTAAACATGCATTCCTTTTGTGGATTATTTGTCTTGATAGACTTTGGACTCGTGATAAATTGAAGAATTGGGGCATTATAGACCCTGACTACTGTGTACCGTGTAATAGTGCAGTTGAGACTAGAAACCATTTATTTTTTGGATGTGGGTTTACCAAAATAGTTTGGAGGAAAATCTTGTTCAACAATGGAATTATCAGAGATGTTGAAAGTTTTGATGAAGAGATTGGAATTTGTGCTATTAAAGATAAAGATTTTAGCAGTTATATATCTAAGATTTACCTATCTACAACAATGTACAGAATATGGAAAGAGAGAAATGATAAAATATTCAACAACAAGAGTGAAGACCCTTCAAAAATAATACAGAGCATGGAGAGAATTGTTCAAGATATTACATGATATTACATGCAGATGGAGAAAAATTAAAAGAAATCAGAGTAATTGAGAGATAATAAAGAATTGGGGGATAGATGAAAAAATTCTTGAAAGTTAAAGGGATCTTGAGGTTTACCTGATTTTGGTTGGTTTGTGTGCTTTTTTGTCTGGTCTGGTTCTGCAATGCTGAGTTTGCATGGAGATCTGCCTTTTGGGGGCTTGCATGGATGGTTTATGGCCTGGCTTTTTAGATCTATGGATTTTCTGGATGAGATTTCTTCTTGACTATACCTGATGATTTGGTGTGGCCTTTTGTTTCCTGGTTTTTGCTTGTGTAGATGAGTTTGCCTGCTGATCTGCTGTATTGGGCTTGCATGGTTGGATTTTGGACGGGTCTTCCTGTTTAGTGGTTTCTGGGTGTGTTTTCATCCTGATTCTGGCTGATGTGTGGATTTGGCTTTTGGTTTGCTTGTTCTTGTTTCCTATGGCTCTGCATGATGCTTTTTTCTTGGTTTGATCTTCTGAGGGTCTTCGGTTGGTGTTAGGAGTTGGTGGTTAGTTTGTGGAGGTTGATGGTGTGTTTTGACTGATTGTTCCCTTGATGTAGTTTTTAGGGCTTGGTCTTGAAGTATTCATTGTTTGTTCATTGTATGCTATGGGTTTGTTGGAAGAGTTGTAGTTCTTTTGAGGTTGGTTATGGTGGCTTGAGTTGTAGTTCGTTGGATGTTTGCTATGGCTTGAGAGGAGGTAGAAGGTGAGTTGCAAGTTTTGAGATCTCTGTGGATGTTGTTTGGTTTTGTTTTTATTGTTACTTGAGTCTGACAGATTCCTATTGGTTGGCCTGGTCGGTGGTAGCATGCTGTGTATTTGAGTTTTGAATTGGTGTGTTTGATGGTAGGGTTATGATGTTCGCGTGTCTTTTGTGTCAGCATAGGTAGATGAGTTGCTGAGTTGGGTTGGGCCTGTGTGGCTTTTGTGGTTTGTGTGTTTGGTTGTTTAGTGAATTTTGCTTGGGCCTGAGTTGTGTCTTAGGCTGTGTTGTGTGTAGATTGTTAGTGGGTTTATTTGTTTTGGGTATCTTGTGTGTGTAGCCGGTTTGTTCCGGGCCTAGTGGGAGCTTCTGCTGCCCTTAATTTGTGGGCTGGGTTTTGCCATTCCATTTTGGTGTTAATATTTACATTCCACCAAAAAAAAAAAAAAAACTGAAAATAATTTTCTACAACTAAAAAGGCACTTAGTGTCCCTTGTGCTGCATTTATAATTTACTCAAGACTCAAAATTGAATAAAGGAGTTCAACGATGTAAATCCTTTCCTATGCGAAGCTTGTATGATACACCACCTGCATGAATATAATATATAATGTATATAACCAAATTGTAATGTCTAAGATGTAATTGTTAAGGCTTTACTATGTAAAGCTTGTATAATACACCATCTCCTTAAATATAATTTATAATGTACAATCAAATATCGATGTCTAATGATGTTTACTCCAAAACAGAATTCACTAATTATTATGACTTAAATACAGATAAAGAACTAACCGAAAGTGATGCTCATCAAATTGTATCCGCTAATGGGAAGAGTTTCTCCAGCATGTTATTGGAAAGGATCCGGTTGGGATCCAATTCCCTACGGGCTTTATTGTAGGCATCCACTGGAAATCGCTTCCTCAGCCTTGCTTGAACAGCTGCAAGCTCTTCCTTGTCCTTTGGAACCTGCAGATAATATAAGGACAGATAAGTGACGTGCAATAATGTATGCTCCACATGTACATCACAAATTGTATAGTTGTTCAAACAAGTCTACACACTATGGTCTTTGTGATTTGGGACAAAGCAGTAAACAAAATTTAACTCCAAGTGGTTAAAATATACTTTTCACTATTTTATTTTCACCTAGGTGGAAAATATTTCCCCTCAAACCAAACAGAGCACTAATCATTGCAGTTTCTAACCAATGATAATTTATCTCAACAACCGACCATGAAAATTTGAACACTTAACTGACAAAATTGCAAAAACCATAGAGATACCCACCCACCCACCCAACCCCCTTTTCTCTAATAATATTACAATCGCTTTCCCTGTAGTGGAATTTGGTCCCACTACTCATGCTGTAAGGGGTAGAGGGTGCTTACAAAAACTGAAGATAGATAAAAATAACAAAATAAAGGTGGGAAGCAAGTGTAATATTTAAAACATAATGGGAGATTGGTGTAATATTCAAAACAAGAAGAGAGGTAGCTGTATTAATGCGTAATAAGAACAGAGGGTTCATGTAATTTAATACGCTGAATATATTGCACTTAATTAGGTCAGAGATAAAAACTGCCAGAAAATAATAAAGAGCGTTTGATTTCAGAAATTAAGCATAGGAGCCTCTCTATATCAGATAACTCAAGCCTGATTAATAACAATTTGAATCGCATATTTTGGAGTAGAATATTCTCTAAAACAATTCGCAACTCAGTAAGGAAGAAAATTCAAGAAACATTTCCCCAAACTATCTTTTTGAAAACAGAGTTTTCAAATCCATATTAAAGGATCAAGGGGGGTTGTTAGCTGAGAATTTACAACGTTCTAGAAAAATCAAAGTATGTTTTCCACCTCACCTTGTTTAACATCAACATTCGCTATAGACAATCCTTGCACTTCAAGAATATGATGAAACAAACAACCAAGTACCAGCATATATAGAATCTTATTAATACCTCAATCTTAGCCCAATGTTCATAAGCAGAATACTGGTCCCATAGCTGAATTTGAGTCAAGCGCCTGTAGTGGAAGAATTCCTCTGTTATTTCTTTTCTTTCACGGGCATCCATGGTAGGTAGGTACATGATTATACCAACCTGTACACAAAAATTAAACCAAGGTGAAAAAATGTTGCAAATCTGTAATATATACTTACTTCAAAAAAGATCTATAGTATATACTTAAACCAAAATCAATTAATAAACAATTTAAGCCATACATTACATATGAATGGATGTTAGAGATATGGCCAAAACTTGAAAGTGTACACAATATATTCCCCATTTTTGTGTAGGAAGTGACGATAGTTTTCTAAATATGTAAAGGAATTCATCATAGTTTTTGGCTAATCAGAACAGAAGAAAACTTGCAACTTCGATAGAATTAAGTGCTTGCAGCATAAAAAAAATTATAAAAGAAAAAAACACGGTGCTCAATTTTGGGTGCTAAAGGCCTCTTGAGAACTGAGAAGACTCTGGCAAGCTGCATATGTACATAATATTTTCGGCCCTTAACTTGTATTAATGATCAAGGGTAAGATGTAATAAACCCTCTAAACTATCGCTCCGATTGCAAATAACCCCCACCCCACACACACACACACAATAGTTGTCAGAATCTTAAAATTCATGATTCTATTCACGATGCAATTCACAATTCATTGCTCAATCAAAAAACTTATATGAAAATGAATCCCATTGAATCTTACAATTTATGAAACGATTCACAGTTTGATTCATGAGATCCGATTCGACCATAGCTAAATAGATTATGATTTCACTTGTGATTTAGTTTTTTGTGTGAAGGTTTATTAAATCAATTTGCTTTGGAAATTATTTTATTGAACATAAAAAATTGGTCAATGGTATTTCGATCATGGTACCTTTATTTTCTAGTTCAGAATATTTATGTTTGATTCATAAGATCCGATTCGACCATAGCTAAATAGATTATGATTTCACTTGTGATTTAGTTTTTTGTGTGAAGGTTTATTAAATCTATTTGCTTTGAAAATTATTTTATTGAACATAAAAAATGGGTCAATGGTATTTCGATCATGGTGCCTTTATTTTCTAGTTCAGAATATTTATGTTATTTATTATGAGATTATGATGAATGACAGATAATGTATTTTATGTTATGAGTACACTGGGGTATCTGTATCTGGTAGGGATTCAACTCATGATTGTAAGTGGTTGACTATTAGATGATATAATCATAATAGGGTACTGCAACTTTTCGTAGTCTAAGGACTTAGTCAGAGGGTGGGGGTAGTTATCAAAATGTGTATCGTAATGCAAATCTAACGTCTATGAATCGGGAATGAGGAATCAAATCTTAAGGTCCGGTACCAATTGAAAAACTTGTAAATAATGTTTAAATATGTAAAAAATATAAATAAACTTACAATTTGATTCCTCATTCCCAATTCATAGACTTAAGATTTGCATTACGATTCACAATTTGATAACTACCCCCACCCCCCGAATAACTCCTTAGACTACGAAAAGTTGCAGTATCACCCCACCCACCCACCGCACCCCACCAGGGGTAGGTGTCCACAAAATATTTAGTGAACATGAGAAGAGATTGTTAGCAGTGGGAATAAATCAAGGAATTTTTAGCAAAAACTGATAGTTTAGGAACGTATTTGCAACTAGTGTGATAGTTCAATGGATTACTTACACGCAATCAATAATTTTCATATCTCCCAAATTTCATTATAGTCCTGTTTTCCTTTTTAATCCGTCCCAATAAATAGTCTTGTTTCTAAAAATATTTATAAAACTAGTTAAAGACTACAATTACCCATCCAACCAATACTTAAGAACAATGATTCAAGTGCATATATTGCATACAAAGGTATTCATAACTTTGATGGGGATAAATATGGAAAGTAAACAAATATCTTATAAGGTTTGACTTTCAAAGGGTGACTGTTAATTAGGGACGGAGTGAGTATTAGACAGTAAAGTGTACTCATGAGAATATCTCATCTTGTTAATAAGGGTTCACGCAATAAACCCCTAATATATCTATATCGCTCCGATTGCCAACCCCTCTTTAGTAATTCATTGAACTATGACGAGTTGCAAATACCTCCTTATAGGGGGAATGCTAGCAATGGGAACAGTTCAAGGAATTTTTAGCAATATTAATAGTATAGGGATGTATTTGCAACTAGTGTGATAACTGAGCAATTTACCAAATTAATAATTTTACACTCTCTCAGTTGTCTGAATTATTATTAGAGAGTAAAAAGTACCCATGAGAATATATCATCCTGAGCTGAGCTCGAGGCGGGACTCATGGGGCTCTTACTGGAAGCACTCCATCTCTGCTCTATAGGTGCAGGTGCAGGCAATTCCTCCTTCTCTATGAGCTTCATCAACTTTTCTATAAATTCTAGGTCCTTCATGGTCGGAATTGAAAGGGTTCCAGCAGGAAAACACGTCTCTGAGACCCACTGTTGGCCCCCACAATCAAAGCCCAAGATTTCATCACTCCAGCCCACTCGATATCCCTCCGATCGCCTCCAAAACTCAGCCTCCGCTTGATTAACCTTTGTGACGTGGTCTTTGTTGAGAGGATCCAGGGCGAGTAGTTTATCCCGTAGCTCTGTAAATGAAAGCTCATTTATGTCTGGTTCATTGTCATTTCGAGATTTAGCAATCGCTTCACCTCTGCCAATAAGATATTAAAGCACAATGAATGAAATTTTCTTTCGTTTGTAAAATTGGAAATGGACCTTAATACAGGCATACAATGAATAACGGGGATCATTAAATCGTCATCCCCTGCGTTTTGGAATTATTTCACATGTCTCCCCTGTATTTTGAAAAATTACAGTAACCTCTCGTCACATTTGAATTGAGTAACAAAGAATTCCTCTGACAATTCGAGAGACCTCCCACCTATTTTTAAAAAAAAATCTTTATAATTTTCTGTTATATCACATAAAAAAGATCCTTTATACGTCAAGATCAATGTCACCTAGAAAGCAAATTGTATCAGAATGTAGAATGGGAACGCCGTATGTCGTACACTCTAAAGTTTTGTACGATGGGGATACGCTATAGTTCAAATGAGATTGGATACTTCTAAGTTTTATTCTTTATATATTTTGAATTTTTGCTACATTTTCTCTTGAAGAACCCTAATGTAATATATATCTATTATTAGATTGTAGCTGTCAATGATTTTTTTTTCATACTTTTTTCCCATAAGAACGAAATGGAAGGGAAGAAATAGAAATATATTTTCCAGATCACTAATTTTAGCTAACAAGCCTACCGTATTTCGGATCACCCGTAGAACCATACAATACGTATAGGGCAAGGGTTTTAGAGTTTTCTGGCAACCATGGTTAAAACTGACCCCCATGCAAAGATTTGCCAAAATTAATTAAATATAATATCAGAATTACAAATTTTCCGAATATAAGGAAGGTCACTGTAATTTTCAAAAAGACGGGGGAAATCTATATAATTACACCCAAAACACAGGAGGTCACTGTAGTCATCCCTAAATAGTAAATAAAAGGAAATTATTGAAAAGTAAAATGTTGAAACTATGTAAACAGCTTTACCCCCAGTCAGTCTAATCATGATACAAAGAACCAGAACTAATTAAACAATGAACAAAATTACAATGATCAGTTTTTACAAGTATTATTTCGGAATACAATTATAAAATAAGAACAATAACAGCCATCTTTACCTGTATTTTACCAGAGAGTCCCGGTAGAGATCACGGACATGTTGTATAGCTTCATCCGTAGTATATTTTGGGTTGAACTTGGGTGCACCTTTCCATTTTGAAAGAGGATTACACCTCACGACCACAACAGTATCAGTATATGGAATATATAGGTATTTCACATGCTTGTTCTCAGACAAAAATTTCCTGTGAAAATAAGAATTTTTTTGAACTGTTAGTCCCAAGTAAACAAGGAACCCGCCACAATGCATTACTAAATTCAAAATTGTGCCAAAACAAACACACCTGTGCATACACAGAGTAAAGTTGATAGTCTAAAGATATATATATATAGAGAGAGAGAGAGAAATACAGTTTTAGGAGATGTTGGGGGGCGATTGAATTAAAAGTTTTTTATTATCTTTTTAGTTAAGGTAAAATTATCTTTTAGGTATTTTTCATAATTATGTTGGTTTCTTTATTTATCTCTCTTTACTTTTATTAGAATTAGGATTCTAGGTGCCATGAGCCTAAATAGAGGTCGGTCGCCCCTTGTATTTGATGATTCAATTGATTATTATAACTTTCTAGCTTTGGCATATTATTTACGCTGACCATGGTTCAAAGTCGCAGTATCAGTGTACGACTCGGACCCCCAATTTTCAACTCGGTCGCGGTATTCGGCGATACGCAATGATAAGCAATTTAGAGGGCCTAAAAAAATTTGAAAAAAATATTTAACATTTTATAAAAATATGTAATATTACTGATTAATTAGATAGGTACAAAACTATCATTTAGTATGCATAGCAACTGACGCGTATCGCACTTATTAGTTGCATTTCATAATAGTTTAGTATTAAATAAGAAAAAATATTAAATTAGACATAAAAATTTATAAAAATAGTAAATAAAAGTTAAATATATTGTTTTATTAATGTAATAATGTATTAATTATTAATCAAGTAAATATTAACACTTAATTAATATATTCGATAATACATTTTTTAAAATATTTTAATTAAATAGAAGTACATTTTAAGGAGAGATAATAATGATATATATATATATATATATATAAATAATGATACATTTTAATATATATTAAGTTAATAGCGATACATCTTTTCATGTATATTTTAAGTAAATAATGTGGCTAAACACAATGATAGATATTTAATATATTTTAAACTAATATATATAAATACATTATCACTTATATGGTAAGGATTTAATTCGATCATAATTAACATGACGAATTTGATAGAAGTAGTACAAATTTAAAGACTTTTGTAATTAAAACAAAATTTTAATGAGTTGCTCAATATTGTCCGATATGACCGAGATCTCTCCGATTTGAGCCAAAAACGCCTATTACTCAACTTGGGTCACGGTATCGAAACGGTAGGTCACGAAACCGAGTCAACTCGGCCAGGTTGACTCGGTATCGGCCGATACTTTGAACCATGGCATTGGCTGCCACTGCTTTTTCTTTATCACCACTAAGGGTATAAGAGCTGAGTTTGCTTCTGGTATGTGAATTAAACATAAATTAATCAAAGCTTTGGTGAAGACATGAGTTATGTCCGAAACCGAGAAGAAGGTTGATCGACTCGAACAATGGATGAGGGACATGATGGAGGTTCTCATGGAAGTCAAAGCCGCAACCGCCACCAACCCTGCCCTAACCCCTTTTGAGTTGCCATCACACCAACAGTAAAATCAGTGCATTAGATAAATGTAGGCCTCATCGTATCTACCGTAAAGCCAGGTAGGAACAATTATAGAAAGGGGGAGGTTAAGTTCCTATCTTAACCGATGTGGGCCTGTGAAGTCTCAAAAACGAGGACACTAAACTCCCAACACTTCGTTTTTCTGCATCAAAGTTAACTACTTGATTCAAAGTCATGAATGTTTCTCGACAACAAATATATTTGAATACTCTGAGCTTTTAACTATATGACAATTAATTAAATAAAACGAGCCATGAGTATAATATCACCTCGGGAAAAATACCTCAGTTATGTAAGGTTTTTTTACCTTTGCACCCTGAAATAATGCAGTAATTAGACATAATCCCCTGCTTTTAAAAAAAAAATAGCCTTACCCCACCCCCACCCCTGCAGTGGTTAGACACTATTTTAACACCATCAACTAAAGCTGATAAATGAAATTTCTTGAGAGTTTAAAGACAGTAATACCCTCCAATTCATCTTTCACATTTATCTTCTTCTCACAGCACAAACCCCAATTTCTTCATACAAACCCTAATTCTAAATAAACAGGTAAAAAATAAACACAAATCAATTCAAAACTCTAATGAATAACACAACACAGCAACAAATAAACACAAATGAAATTATAAAATTTAATTGGTTAATCAAAACACAAAATCCTCACTTCATCCTTTTCCCTAAAATCAAAGCCAAACCCTAATTTCAACAAAACCTTAGATTATTTAATCTCATTCCATCAATTATAGATGATACAGATACTGAATTCATCAACCAAAATTAAAAACCTAAGCATATGTGGTTCCACAAACAATTAGCTACGAAGTTCAAAATCTTACTGAACTAAGCTAATAAGTAAAGCATCAAATAAAAACACAAATATTACTAGAATCAAAGCCTCCACCACCAATCACACTCCTTGGACGCTTCACTTCAGCATTGCTGAATAATTGAGCTGCGATCTCATCTGGCTCATTGCTTCGTGAGCTGGATCTCTTCCACGGGTAGTGGCCCATGAGAATCTGGCGACTAAGATATGATCGGAGCACAGAATCTGGTGGTTCTTCGACCACCGGAGGATGGTCAAGGTGGTGTGGTTAAGTCATTGTATTTGCACTTGTTGGCTGAGGAACCCAAGCCGAAGGAATATTGAATCTCTTCTGCCATTGATGTTGATATGATGTGTGTGTGATGGTTTTGATTTGAGAGTTCTGATTTTCCAAAAACAAAAGCCTAAGCATATTTGGTTCCACACTAGAGCCGCCCTGACTACTTGAATGATATTCACTTTGCTTCTGCACATTTTTCTCATCTCAAGTGACCATGACTATTGAATCTAACGTTGAATCAGCGCTTATTAAGGCACTTCCTGTTGAAGAGGTACATGTGCACAACATTAATCTAATCTTAGGTAGTCAATTGTCTAATTTAAGATCCATTCTTATCTGTTCAATCATTCAATAAACTACTGAGGGTTCTTGAAGATTATCCTCTCTCCTAAAGAAACTTCTATATCCTCTTCCAGTAATGAGAGTGTTGATCATGTCTTTGTCAACTAATAAGGGTTCAAGTGATGTTAAGCACTTCCCTCTTGAGTCTGTTTATCGTATGAGTTCTCTAAAGGATGTTTTTGAATATGTTCATCATTAGAGAATTGTTGTTTCTCCTTTGCCTCAAACTTCTTTTGTTATCTGAGTGTGAACTACATAGTTCAAATTTTACTGATCTACCGCTGAATCTATATATTCGTTATTTTTTTCTTTACAAAGGCCATACTACTTCATGAACGCCACTTATAATAAATTTTCTATATGAAAAATTAGACCAACTGAAGTCCCAGTCTATATGATTCTACCCATGTTAAGGAGATGCTCACTAGTGTAATTAGGCACTCTTAAATTACCTTTGACATGTTACCTCATTGGAATCAGGTTCTTACGAGTGGGGTGTGAAGAACAGCAGCGGATTAAATGAGGCTTAAATGAAAAATAAGGTTTGTGAACTTAATTTAGTACTATGTATTTTTTATAACTAATTGATTTTTTGTTAATTTTGATTTGAGGGCTTAACTATAGAATTCTATAAGTTTAGAGTTTTGGACTTTTTTCCTTATTTGGTGCCAAGTGGTGCTTGGAAGAAACCTTGGCTATTGATACTGATTGTGAGAATTGAAGGCCAGTTAAAGTTATATTACCTCTTTTTTTTCTGTAAGTTTTTTAAATCTGGTTCTCCATCAATTCAGTGTCGAACCAATTATATTTATAGATGTCCTGTATCATAAGCGGGGAAAGTACGATACGAATCCAACATCAATTTATTGTCAATATACACAACTCTTATGTAGGAAATCATAATTTATATGTCCTAATAATGTGTTTTCAAGCTGCAGTGTGTAAAACAAGTAGTGCGCATTGATCTATATATGCAAACCCATGAAGGAATACAAATATTAGGAATAAAATTGCAAGGAACCACCTGAACTATCAAGCTACTTGCAAATACCCCCATGACTTTTAGTTTTAAAAAATAAAAACTTCTTGAAGTATTCTGTTTGTCCCTGTAGGTTCCTAAAACACACAAGGTGGTATTTACAATTTTCATAGTTTGAGGGGATACTTGCAACTCTAGGGGCGTTTGCAATCTGAGCGATTGTTTAGGAGGTTTCTTGCATTTTACCCAATATTTAATGACCAAATAAATGAACAGATGTTTACTTGTGATTTTTCTTGATCTCTTTCATATTTGAGACAAATGTGTGCTCCACAAGCTCCTGCCTCTCAACACATTGGAGAGTGACTTCCGAAACCACTCCAAGCCCCCCAAGTCCACAGCGGGCTAGGTAGAAGAGCTCAGGGTCTCTCTCTTTTGAAACCTCAATTGTTCCTCGCGCAGGAGTAACCAATTTCATGCTAATAACCTGCTCATCAATTGGAGGCAACTTTGCACCAGTACCATGAGCTCCAACCTAAAAATGTGTTATCCAAAAGAAAGGGCCATATATCTTAGTACTTAAATATGAAGAGACTTCCAGCTTGTTAATGGTATGTCTCTATATTTATCATTATTAAAAAAACAAATTACAAAAAATATCCGACGAAGAATAACTATGATAAACATTCAGGGTCGGACATTACAATTGCCTTTTCATGTGAATCACGTCATGATCCCCAAGATAAAAATTAAAAAAAATAATCTCACAACCCAAAAAAGAATATAAAAACAAAGAACAGAGGCCAAGAAGACAATTTATGGCATGACTGCAAGTTTGCAAAAGTGGTAATGTTAACATAATGTAATTTTCCCTCAGATGGTAAATATGCACAGGTTAAGTCATTTGAATGGATGGATAGGTGGTGGGCACCCTTGGGATTTCTGAATTGATGTGAATTATGTACTAACCCTTTATATTTTTATTGTTACTAATAGTATCTATAAATTAGGAGATATTTTAGGTAGTAGATAATTATTAGGATTATTTATAATTAGTAGTTTCCTTTTAGACGTATGTTTCAACAATTTTAATTTCCTTATTTATCAAGGATCAAGGCTACACTAGCCCATAAATAAGGCCTTTGACCAACCATTGTAATCATTCTACAAATCTTTAATTTTGATATATGATAGATATATCAGAGATTGGTTTGGCCTTTCATTATGACTATTCTTTTGCGTGTGTGTGTATGTGTTTGCGAGTCTCCCTCTGTGCATAATCAATAGGGATTGAACAACTACGCACTTCTTTATAATAGCAGAAGAATTTGAAGTTCTAGGGGTGCGCTATCCAAAAGAAAGAAATGGGGCAGCGCATTAAAGTTGAACAGGAAATGCATATTATACTAATTCAGGGTAAATTTCCAAATATTCAAAACAATGGAGAAATCTGCAAAATGAAATTCAATTCTTTATTAAAAGAAAAGGCCCTTTACAGGTAAAACTTAACCCCAGGCTCAAATCGATGTAATTGCACTTGAGAGACCCAAATTTGTACATTGTTTTCTAATAAACAAATAAGGTATATTATTACCAACAAAAAGATTACAACTCACTAGAAGGACCAGAAGTCCACCACAACAGAATATTAGAGAAGGAAGAATAACCAATGGGTTCAAACTAATCTACTAAAGATAATTATCTTTTAGTCGGAAGAAAAACTTAAAGCCCAATAGTTTCATAGCTCTAAAACCAAAAGAACATATGTTTATAAATATTCCATTATAACCTCGAGGTACGGCTCAAGTTCATACTGAATGCGAAATAACTGTGTGCATAAAATCTTGGAGATCTTATGAAATATATATATTTACATAAACTCCATATTTTACTTCTCTTTCTATATTCTTCCATTGGTAAGATAATTATTTCAATTTTTTTTGGGCTACGACTCCACCCATAATCCATGAAGTATGGATAACAGCTTCTCAGATGTACCCTCCCTCACTACTGATGTGTATCGCACATACAAGAAGGTCAAGAATAGCAGCAAGGGAATACAATAAGCAATCTCACAAAGGATAACTTAAACACACGATAAGAGCAAAAAGGAAAGGGAACAACAATGGTGCTAAAATTCTCTTTCCGAAATTTCTACAACAATATTTCCAAAAACTCCTTAAGGGGGGGGTTACAGAAGCGTTATTATAGGCTATGATCCCCAAACCTACTAGGGAATCAAAAACAACTGAGGAAATGCAGAATAGAAGGAAATTAAGAACTTAAATCAAAAGTATCAAACAAGGAAAATAAACTACTAAAATATTCATATTTTCATTGACTGATGTCTTTGGAAAAATTCAGGCAGTCCTAAACCTGGCTGTGGTCAGATGGGCCAAGGCTTTGTTCAAATAGCTGCTACATTATCTCCAATCTCTCCTCCTTTTTCCTTGTACCCAGGTCCTCAATTATTATTCTCCCCATCTCCTACTACATCATTCTTTCGTGTTGAGATGAACTTGCCTACAAATTGTACTTGGAGAATTGGTACTTCCATTCCAGCAGAACAAATATTTTGAATAATCCAACAAAAAATATATATTTTAAATAATGGCGCTCCAATTTTATGTCATATGTTTACTCTTCAAGTTTACATACCCAAGAGGATTTGAACTCTTGACCTCGAGGTTATGAGCCCCTGCCACTACGCTATTCCCTTTGGGAGTACTATAAAACTTCATTACATCCACACCCACCAAGTTGGCACTTGCCACGGCTTAATCCTTTTATCTATTTAGAAATCAGCACAGTTGATCTCTACTCTCATCGGTTGATACACTTCCCTGAGATGCCTTGCAACTAGGACGATTATTTGCACTATGATATGATTACTTTCATTCACTTGGGGTGTGTTTAATTACAATGTTGGGAAATTAACAAAAACACTTCCTTTGAGAAGTTGGAAAAAGAGATGAATCCGATGTTTTCTTTGTTTTCCAAATTTTCCATGGAAACTATTCTTTGGGGTTGGGCAAGAAATGTTTCCCATTGAAAATGGGAAAAGGAAGAAGCACGTGTCACATTTAAGACTATTGTCGTCATAGAAATATATTTGCAATCAAGCAACCCAAAAAAAAAATTTAATGAGTAAATTAAGTATATTCCATGGAAAAACTGTCACGTGTCAAACATTCACTTAATTCTTGTTGAGAAAGATCAGAGGGGACTATATAATCAGCATCGTTGGTCTTTCACCAATTAATATATGGCCTTGACATGGCTTGCAACTAAGACTATTAATAACAATTGGTTCCAAACTTCCCCCTATACGCCAGCATCTTCATGACTCAACAATGTTCTGTACATCATTATTCAATACTCTCCTGACAATGTTTAGCTCTGTCAATCCAAGGCAAGCATTTAACTAAATACTACAACAATTCACTAGGTATGGCAAGTCCACAATGTTCTGTACATCATTATTCAATACTCTCCTGACAATGTTTAGCTCTGTCAATCCAAGGCAAGCATTTAACTAAATACTACAACAATTCACTAGGTATGGCAAGTCCCATACATAATATGATAATATCACCTTAATGGTTCGAAAAAGAAGCTTCATTTTCCGTCACCGTCATCACCTTCTAAGACAATCCATGTGGGAGAAAAAAAAATATTGTAGGATACCAACTTGTGTAAGTGGCCCTCACAATAAGGCTCTTTAATAGAGCAAGGGAACAGAAATAAACAATCTCGTTGTATGGGGGATTTAGTTGTGAGTCCAATATTAATCCTATAAATAATTAAAATTCAAGTTAATACGACCAAAATTTACTTGTAATTCTCAAGAGATAAATCCACTCAATGTAATATCAAGTCAACAACAGCACAACTCATAACAGAGAACGGAAACGAGAAGCTCGAGCGAAGAGTAAGCACCAAATCACTCTCGGATGGAACTCCAGGTATTATCCACACTTGGTTGTCATTAAATACAAGTTTTGAATCCCAAACAAAAGTGAATTGAGTCCAGCACAACTCAAATGAATCTCAAAATATTCATTCGAAGCTAATTCAGTTTTGGGATCTCTTGAGTTTCTGGAGGCCGAAGAACAAAGTTCGTTGGCTTAACAATTAGTCAACCACCTCGTGAGTAGGGAGCACCATCCTCGAACCCATAACCCACCTCTCGATAAGTCTTTGAGAGAACGTAGCATCATTCCCAATGGCATCTCCTACAACCCTAATTGATATGTGACGTTCACTGCAAAAGTGCCATGTCTGGTCACGTCAACCCCCACAAAGTCACTTTTCACTGTACCCTTACCCGGCTTAACATGATAGACTATCAGGCTCATTTAATGCCCATCCCACCACTATTTAATGCAATTTAAAACCTATGGTAACTAACCTCTGTGAAACACCCAAAGATCAACGGACAAGATTATATCACCAACCACTATATATATGACCCACAACATTTACTTCAGGATCACTTCATTCCCCGACACTCAAGTTTTTCACTAGCAGTGGCAATATGTAGCCCATTTAACTAAAAATACCCATATCAGTCCCAACATTAAAATATGGGGGCCATATTTTACAAGTATAAATTAATACTCAACTCAACTCAACTCAACAAAGCCTTTTCCCAATTATTTGGGGTCGGCTACATGAATCCTATTTTTCCATTCCATTCTGTCCAGTGCAATATCTTCGGTTACACCACATGATATCATGTCCTTTTTTATAATATCCCACCAAGTTAATTTAGGCCTACCTCTACCCCTTGGGTTACCATCAATACTAACTAAATCACTCTTCCTTACAGGAGCATCCATTGGTCTACGCTTGACGTGTCCAAACCATCGAAGTCGATTTTCTCTCAATTTATCTTCTATAGGAGCTACTTTCACCGTTTTACGAATTTGTTCATTTTTAATTTTATCCTTTCGAGTTTTACCACAAATCCATCTTAGCATTCGCATCTCCGCCACACTCATTTTCTGCACATTTTGTTTCTTGGTTGCCCAACACTCTGTCCCATATAACATGGCGGGTCTAATGGCCGTCCTATAAAATTTTCCTTTTAACTTCAAAGGTATACGCCTATCACACAGAACGCCGGTCGCACTTCTCCACTTAACCCAGCCTGCTCTAATCCTATGCGTAACATCATCACTAATATCTCCATCTTTTTGTATAATCGATCCTAAATAACGAAAATGATCATTTCTAGGTATTTCTTGACCCTCCAATTTCACCACATCTCCATTTGTCCTCCTATTACTACTAAAATTACACTCCACATATTCTGTTTTAGTTCTGCTTATTTTAAATCCTCTTGTTTCTAAAGTTTCTCTCCACAATTCCAACCTAGCGTTTATCCCCATCTTAGTCTCATCGACTAAAACAATATCATCTGCAAATAGCATACACCATGGCACCTCATCTTGTATTTGTCCAGTCAACTCATCCATAACAAGAGCAAAGAGATAAGGACTTAATGCTGAACCTTGGTGTAGCCCTACCGTAATTGAAAATTCACTACTTTCTCCAGCTGATGTTCTTACTTTAGTCATCGCACCATCATACATATCCTTGATCACGTCAATATATCTGCGAGTCACTCCTCTTTTATGTAGAACCCACCATATTATATCTCTGGGTATCCTATCATACGCCTTCTCCAAATCTATAAAAATCATATGAAGATCCTTCTTTTTCTCTCTATACCTCTCCATTAATCTCCTCAATAAATAGATTGCTTCCATTGTTGACCTCCCAGGCATAAACCCAAATTGATTCTCAGATACTGTTGTCTTCAATCTCAATCTATATTCAATCACTCTCTCCCAAAGTTTCATTGTATGACTCATTAACTTAATACCACGATAATTTGAACAACTTTGTATGTCCCCTTTATTTTTATAAATAGGTACTAAAATACTTTTTCTCCATTCATCGGGCATCCTATTAGTCATTAAAATTCTATTAAATAATTTGGTAAGCCATGATACTCCATCCTCCTCTAAGCACTTCCAAACCTCAATAGGGATACCATCTAGTCCTAAAGCCTTCCCTGTTTTCATCTTTTTTAGAGCAATCCTGACCTCTGTTGTCCTAATTCTACGAAAAAATATATCTTCTCGAGTCTCCCTAAGTTCCTCTATATCTAATCTACTCCCATTATCTCCATTTAATAACCTCTCAAAGTAGTTTTTCCATCTTTCCATAATTTCATCATCTTTGACTAGGACTCTCGAATCATCACTTTTGATGCACTTAACGTTATTGAAATCTTTTGTTTTCCTATCCCTAAGTTTAGCAAGCTTATAAATATTTTTTTCCCCTTCTTGTGTTCCTAATTTTGTATAAAGATCATCATACGCTTTTAACTTAGCATCTCTTACCACTTTCTTAACTTCCTTTTTAGCCCATTTATATTTCTCAAAATTCTCTTCATTTCTATTTGTTTGCCATGTTTTAAAGCACTCCCTTTTAATTTTTACTATATTCTGTACTTCTTCATTCCACCACCAAGTTTCTTTAGACTGTGGCCCTTTGCCTTTTGATTCTCCAAGAATTTCTTTTGATATTTTCCTAATGCATGTGGCCATCTTATTCCACATTATGTTAGTTTCTTCTTCACAATTCCATGTTGCTTCATTTAATACTTTATCTTTAAATAGTTCTAATTTCTCTCCTTTTAAATTCCACCACCTAGTTCGTGGGTTAATCTTCACTTTTCGCATTCGTGATTGATTTTTAATATTTATATCCAACACCATTATCCTATGTTGTGAGGTTAAGCTCTCTCCCGGGATAACCTTACAATCTTTACACGTTAATCGGTCTCCTTTCCTAGTAATGAAAAAATCTATTTGGCTCTTATGTGTTCCACTTTTATAAGTTATTAAGTGTTCAAGCCTCTTTTTAAAACATGTATTTACTAGTACAAAATCATAAGCCATCGCAAAATCTAAGATAGACTCTCCATCGTCGTTCCTATCTCCAAAACCATGTCCGCCATGCACTATCTCATATCCTACACGATCTTCTCCTACATGGCCATTAAAATCTCCACCTATATAGATTTTCTCACCTAGGGGTATTTCTTGAATTAGTTCATCCATTTGTTCCCAAAATTGTACTTTAGTGTGCTCATCTAATCCTACTTGAGGTGCATAAGCACTAACAATATTAATTATGTTTTCACCTAATACCAATTTTACAAGTATAAGTCTATCACCTTTCCTAATAACGGTTACGATATCGTCCTTAAAGTTTTTATCTACTATTATTCCAACTCCGTTCTTATTTCTATGTTTTCCTGTATAATATAATTTAAATCCTGTATTTTCTATTTCTCTAGCTTTCTCACCGACCCATTTAGTTTCTTGTAAACAAGCTATGTGAACTTTTCTTCTTATCATAAACACATAAAGCTATAACCCTAGTAGCTAACCCATAAAAACTCGCCGTTATCTCTCTCTCACATTGATACTATCAGTGCAAAACATATATATCTAGCAGCTTGGGTTTAATATCATCATAGACTGGTTGTATTCACGCATATTTTTCGCCGGATTTGATATCATCTCTTACTGTTCGCCGGAGCAACAAAATGATAATCAATTATATTTTTCGCCGGATCTCTTATCGTTCGCCGGATCTCACGCTGGAAACATCGTTGTATGTTACCAATTTTTTTGTTGATTTCCTGTATGATTATTTGTTCATATATATATATATATATATATATATATATATGTTACCAATTTTTTTGTTCATTTTCTGTATGATGAGTTATTTGTTCATATATATGTGATTATATATGTTACCAATTTTTAACTAATTAAAATGATGACTTATTTGCTCAATTTTTTAACTAATTAAAATGATGAATTATTTTTGCATTTTTCGTAACTTATGAAAATGATTATATATGATAATCTGTCTTAATAATATATATGATTACATATGTTTTGATAATATGTCTCAATAAAATGATTGTGCCCATATTAGTCCAAACAAAAATAGTTATTATTAAATAGTTAATCGGATTATTAATTAGATCATTATGTATTAAATAGTTAATAGATTTGAGTTTAATAACAATAAACTTATTATTATTAAATTTATTTCTATCGTACATATGCATCTACATTTTTAGGTGAAAATATTTAGGTTATTCTGTAATTAACCATTATTTAGGTTATTCTTCAAACAAAGTTGATGTCGAAAAATAGTGAGCAAAATTCTTCTGCTAGTAACAAACGCTTTAAGAGAACCACTTTTATATTCGGGAAGGTTTTTGAACTATTGCCAGTCGGGGAAGATGGAATAGAAAGGAAAAAATGTAGGAGGTGTGATATTGTTTATGTTGCAGAAAACAAGTCAAGCACAAGTAGCATGTTACGCCACTAAATAAAATGTGGAAAAGAGCTTTCACGTGAATTTAATCAGGATACATTCCGTGAGAAGTTGGTTTAGGCACTAGTGTTAGTGAAGCACAATTTGCAATATAGCTTTGTGAAACATGAAGGGATTCGTGACTTGATTAGCTATTTACAGCCCGAAGTAATATTTCAAGAAACACTGCCAAGTCTAACCCGATAAAATTGCATGATATAGAAAAGGAAATGACCAGACATTGTCTAAACTCAACTCCTAGTCGAGTATGTCAAGCGTCTAATATGTGGACATCTATTTCCACCGATGGATATTTGTCCCTTACAGCTCATTATGTGAATGAGAATTGGGTGTTGCATAAATGGATATTGAATTTTCATCATGTCCTCCCTCAACATAGTGGACCTATATTGGCACAACAAATCATCCATTTGTTGAAATAATGGGGCATTGATAAGAAAATATTTTCTATTACCTTGAATAATGCTAAATATAATGACAGGTTGGTAGAAACTTTAAAATGTCATCAACGTTTAACCAACTCGTCAATATGTGACGACGAGTTTTTTCATATCCGTTGTGGTGCACACATTTTGAATCTAATAGTGCAAGCTGGCTTGAAAGTTATCACTGAATCCATACACAAGGTTCGAGAATCCGCGAAGTATGTTAGGGGAACTGAAAGGGCGGAAAATAAAATTTGTTAAGGGTATATATAGTCTTTCGTTGGACTATCGAAAGAAGGTCCGAAAAGATATGCAAATTAGATGGAATTTCACGTATCTAATCCTTGAAAGTGCACTTCTGTATCGTCGTACATTTGATCACCTTCAATCGATTGATCCCCAGTTCAAGACATGCCCAACAAATGAAGAATGGACTAAGATTGATCGAATCATTAGATTGTTGAAACCTTTTGACGAGACTACAACATAATTCTATGGAACTAAATATTCAGCCGCAAATTTGTATTTTTCTGCTGTTTGGAGGATACAATTACTCTTGGCTGATGAGATGGAAAATCCAGATGAAATTATAAGTGATATGGCTCATCAAATGAAACTCAAATATGATAAATATTGGGTATTTTATGTCATGGTTTTATTGTTTGCCATTATTTTGGATCCTCGGTACAAGCTACAATATGTTGAATTTCGTTTTAACAAATTATGTCCCGAGACTAGTTTGGAAAGAAATTGTATATGCTCTTTTAATAGTACGTAAATATGAACCCTCCTGCTTCAACACAGAATCATACATTAATTTCTAGCTCAAGTCATGTGAGCGATGAAATGATTGATGAAATGGATATAAGTTTATTCACTTTATCTTAATTTTTTTAAGATATACTTATCATTCAAATTTATTAAATACCGATGTCATTGAGGAGTTTGATGCTTTTAAAAGCCTACATTATGGTCAAAGCAGAGTTAAATCTCATTTAGACACTTACCTCGACGAGACCAGACGTGATCAAATGCAAGCAACACGCTCAGTTAGACGTCCTTAGTTATTGGACAGATAACACAATCCATTTCTCGAATTTTTCTCAAATGGCACGTGATGTATTAAGCATTCCTATTACAAGTGTCTCTTTTGAATCTGCTTTTAGCATTGGTGGGCATATAATTAGTAAGTACCGTAGTTCAATTTTGCCAAGTAATGTTGAAGTATTGGTTTGCAACAGAGACTGGTTGTATGGTGTACCAGGTAATTTACGTCATTTTTTTTATTACATATATCTTTTAATATATATTAAATCATTCTGTTTATACTAAATGCATGAATTCAACTCCAGAAAATTTGGATGATGATCTAATTGAGGATTTTTCATCTCTTGTTGAACCAATTGCACAAGACCAAGGGCGTGGGTGAGATAACTCGTTTGTTTGTTTAATAATTTTATTAAATTGACGATGTTAAGCTAATTAATAAAATTAATTATAATGCTAATATTTTTATTAGTAACTCATTTATTTGTTTAATAAGTTTTCAAGGAATTATGTGCATTGGTGCACATCGTAACTAAGTTGAATTGATGATGTTGAGGTAACTAATTAAATTATTGAATATGTTATTGTGTTATTAGCCCTTTTTTCCAATTTTACAACGTATTAGTCTTGATTATGGAGGTATAAATAGCTTTTTTTTTACGGGGATTGATGTGTGTTGCTTTGATTTTCAGATTCCATTTTGTGGAATTGTAATAGTCTTGATAGTTGAATCATAATAGCCTAGAGTTAATATGTGGACTTATATTAGACCATTTTTACTTGTTTGCAGTATATTTTATGCTTTTATATGGTGGACTTAAATTAGACATTTTTATTTGTTTGTTGTATTTTTTATGATTTTATATGGTGGACTTAAATTAGACATTTTTTAATTAGTATTTTAGTTTAATGGTTTTATATATAGTGGAATTAGATTAGACATTTTAGTTTTTTACTTGGTGCATTTATTGTAAACATTTTTACATTTACTAGAAAGTGCATTTTAAATTTTAATCTATTGCAATAGATCTCAAAATAAAAAATAAAATAAAATAAACTGTTTAAATAAAAGAAAAAACTGTTTAAATCTATTGGAAAATAGCAAGTTTATAAGAGAGAGAGATTAAAAATATAATAATAATTAAAAAAATTGTTCAAAAAAAAGGGGGCTGCCAGGCCCGAAAACATGATCAGCTCATATTCAACACGGCACAGGCCCGGCCCAATGTTTTGCCAGGGCTACTTTTCACCAACCAAGAACCACGAGACCTCCATTGATATCCTCCATCAATATCCCCAAACATTCTCTGCGAAACCTGTTATACCCCTTTTGTTCCCTTGAACACTTGCCAGATCTACCTCTTAACTCCTTTAGATACAGAAAGCTCTCTCAAAATATTCTTGATGAATAATAGCCCATATAACCAGCCTTACTTACAACTGTGTTTATGACCTTGGTGTTTGGGCTGCCTTCTAATCATTATCCAGTGTTTGTTCACTCACCCTCCGTATCATCACTCTCGAGAGTTCGTTCAAATAGTCATTAGCTTTATTGTCAGTTATCACTTGTTAATTACTCTCTACTCATTAGCATTTATAACTGTCGCTTATGGTTACTTTCGTTTCCTGCCATTTTCATATTTTATTGCTTGTATAATACAGTTATTATCTTTGATCTCAAGTCAAGACTTCTCTAAGCATGTACCACTCGATCCTTGAGGGACATAATCCTAAACCACCAATCACCACCCTCTTACACTATTAAGACATTGAATACAAACAAAAAGCACAATAATGGTACTCTCTTAAAAAATTACACTAATAATTCCAAAGAAACCCTTTTAAGGGTTAAAAGAGTCATTTATAGCTCATAACCCTAAGTCTACTAGGAGTAGGGTAGCATGGAGAATACATTATGAAAATCCTTGAATATTAAGTTATCCAATTCAATGTGGAATTAGAGTAAAAATTACTGAACTAAGAAAACACGGAAAAGAAAGAAATTAAGAGGTCAAATTAAATAAGAAAATTTAAATTTGCTCAAAAATTACATGAATGTTACTTTGCTTGTTCAAATGGATCTGACATTCATTTGAACAGCAACACTAATCATACGAACTATGACCCAATGCTTCAGCGATAATTCATATAATTGTAGATTTCCTAGCGTTCAAACGTGCCAAAGTTCAGATTGAGCAGCTCCATTTTTCACTCTAGTCCCTCATTTTTATTGTATCCTCTTATGTCTTCTCCCTTCTTCCCATTAACCCTATTGCATTACTTTGAATATGATGTGAATTAGAAGGCTTATAGGCTATCTTTAGTTATTTTAATACATAGCGACATTTTGATTATTTTCTCTATTATGATGTACTTTCTTTTATTAGTTGTTTTGATTAGTATTATAGGTGGGAAGTATTAAAGGTTAGTACGGGCATAATTGTAATTAGGTCTTTTTCTTGTAGCCCAAGTTAGATCCTTCTACTTCCCCCTATAAATAATCCTCTTGTAACCTCATTTGAGATATTCATACATTTTGAGATTTTAAAAGAGAGTTAAGACGAGAGTTAAATCTTCTTCTTACTTTCCATTTGACGCTCATTTATGTCAATTGGTATAAGAGCCTCGTTGGCTCCACCCGTCGTTGTTGTTGTTGTATAACAAAAATCGTGGACGACGGCAAATGGGACCTAAAAAGAGGTTTGCCACATTTGATTCACACGCCCATCGGCTTAAGGAGGTTTTTAACCGCCTCGTAGCGCGATTTAACGCTTTTAACACTCGTTTTCCTCCACCGGACGCATCCGCGGGCCGCCCTCACTCCACCCCCAGCCCCGCACAAAACCCTAATCTCACTACCACCAATCCCACCCATTCCACCAACTAAAAAAAAATACCCTACCAAATCCCACCACCACAGCGGCCGAAAAGGCAACTGAGAGTGGCGACCCTGCCGAAAACCTTCACGGGTCACGGCCCTGTCCAAAAACCCCAAAACAGCCGTAGTGGCCTTCATTATCCCTGCTCACCCCCGTGGCCGCTTGCTTCCCGCGGGGCGCGGCTCCTCCTTCCCCTTCTCCAATCAACCCATCCCATCTAATCAACCGTAATTTGACTTCTTTACCCCAATACCCAACCCATCTTCATAATTCTTCCATCCAAGATCCAAATCAACACAATTCTGGGGTTTCACCATCCATTTCCCAATTACAATCTATAAACCCTAGCCTTCAACCCCACAAAGTTCCTCCACCACCACCCGATCCAAATTTATTCGATCACCAACCACCGTCACCACACCTTCTACCACCATGTATCCTCCAACCCACCACTTTGCCACATCAAACTCTAAATCCCACCGCTCTTGACTCCCACCATGATTCACACCTTCTACATGTTTCTACATACCCTCGCCACCACCCCCAACGACATCACGAGTTGTATCATCCACACCTTCTTCCATCCATAACCCCGGCTCTGGCGCTTTCATTGACCCACATCACCACCCACATACTACTTTCACCACGCTTCCGCCCCGACCTTTACTTCATACCACCTTGCCTTCACCCCGCCACAGAGATTATGTTCACGACTCATAGTCTGTGTGGGATGCCCGTTCAACATTCTCCGCTCCTGTTGATACTTTTAAGTGTGTTCAGAGTTGGTTAGGTCAACCCCAACAGGATGGGCCCACTTCCCCTAAGCCACAGTCATTACCGCACGAAGGTTGAGACATATCATCAGACCGCTCCCTCTACTCGTACGCGCACTACTAATTCTGCACCCTTTTCTACCTCCAGTGTTCCACCCTCTACTACTACGACAGCAGCACCAGCTACTACTACTACTACTACTCCTTCATCCTCTTCCCATCTTGTAGCATTTAAATGCTACAATTGTGGGGTAGTAGGTCATAGGGCTTCGAATTGTTCCTTGCCACATCGACATGCTTTACTTGCTTCGGGAGGACCAGAGTATCTTGAGATGACTGATGATTCCGCGCCATAGCCTTCTCTCATCACCATTTTAGAGGGTGACACCGATGGCATTCCCCTATGAGTTCAAGGACTAACTCTTTTTCATGAATGGGAGAATGATGTGAATTAGGAGGCTTATAGACTATTTTTAGTCATTTTAGTACATAGTGGCATTTTGGTTATTTTCTCTATTATGATGTACTTTCTTTTATTAGTTTTTTTTATTAGTATTATAGGTGGAAAGTATTAAAGGTTAGTAAGGGCATAATTGTAATTAGGTCCTTTTCTTGTAGCCCAAGTTAGATTAGATCCTCCTATTTCCCCCTATAAATACTCCACTTGTTGCCTCATTTGAGACATTCATACATTGTGAGATTTTAAACGAGAGTTGAGATGAGAGTTAAATCTTCTTCTTACTTTCCGTTTGACGCTCATTTACATCAGAACAAAAGAAAAATTAATTCAAATTTCCAAACAAAAAGGTTAGAAGAGGAAGGGACAATAGAAAAGAAAATGAAAACCGTGTGACATACATATCAAGCTCAAATTATCTTGTTTGTATATGGGTCTTTGTCAAAATGATGCTTTTATGACATATTTTTACCCCCAAAAAAATTCACCTTCAAAAAGATTTCACAAATCGACTCACAATTTCGATTGGTTTGAAAAATCTTACACATTCTCCTTCAAGTGCCTCTATTTCAGACCACTTGTCGGAGTGTTCAACTTTCCAAACCGATTATATTTAGTGAATCAATTTGAGAAATCTTTTGATGTAAACATATAGTGGATCGATTCTGGAAATCTTTTTGGAGGTGGGTTTTCTGGAAAGAATAGGATCTTTTAACATTTTCCATTTTTATACTCCGTAAGCACGTATTTTAATATGGATTACTTATATTAGAAGAAAAATAAAATCAAATTGATATCTACTAGATCATTAATAATCTCTACATCTTTAACATGTGTAAAGAAGTCCTCTCTACATCTCCAACACATAGTAATATTCATGGACAAATACCAACTAGTTTGGGAAATCGAAATGGCAATTCTTCAGTACAAGTAGCCAAAATATGAATGAATTGAACAACCCACATAAAACTTAAAATAGAAGCATCTGAATTGACATTAACCTGAATAATGCCTCCAATTTGCTGTTCCCTAATAGAAGCAAAATTCTGAAGAGTAAGGCCATAATCCTTAATCCCATCAACAAGCTGTTGGACCCGAATGCCGGCCTGGACCCTGACGGTCTTCTTGTCCTTATCGACCTCCAAAACCTTATCCATCAAAGCCAAATTGACCATCCCGGCACGGGTCAAACCGATGCCATTGGGGGACAGACCGGACCCAACGGGACGAATCTTGTGCTTCTTCTCATTGGCATTTTTGACAATGGTTTCGAGGTCTTGTTGGGTTTCGGGTTGGAGGAAAACGCGGGTTTGAACCTCGTGGGTTCCGCTCCAGTTGGAGATGGTGTGGAGGTCTTCGGGGAGAGGGGCGTAGCGGAAGAGATGGGCTTTTTTGTGTTTGGCGTTTTCGGGGAAGGGGAAGGAGTAGTAGGTGGCGGCGGCACAGCCTATCAGGAGGGCTGAGTAGCCCAAGTATTTGCGGATTTCGGCGGTGGAGGAAGAGGAGGAGGAGAGTGGGGGTGGGGGTGGGGGTGTGGAGGAGAATGGGCGGGTGAGATTGGTGGTTAGTTGGTTTGGGGTTGTGATAGTGGGAGATGGGGGTTTGGGGGAGTGGGAATGGGGTTGGCGGGGGTGGTGGCCATGGAGGGTTTTGAGGGATCGCCTCAGATTCAAAGCTCGGAACATTAGGTTGGTTTTGCTGAGACTGTCACTAGTGTGTGTGTGTGTGTGTGTGTGTCTGTGAGAGAGAGAGTGAGAGAGAGAGAGATTTGATTGGAGTTCGATACTCTAGTCTATATTGAGGTGGTGCTGATTTTAAATGTTTGTGGTTATCCGTCTTAAATCAAGCTTTAATATAACTAGTTGAAAACCCACGCGATGTGCGACTCAGACGGTATTGTAAGCAACATTTAAAGAAGACAATGTAAATATGCCGAACATATAGAATGAAATTTTTTTTCACTTTTCTATCCGTTCAAGAGAAGTCCTAAGTATATACTTGTCTATATACTCACCCCTCCTGGCTTTACTAACCTCTATGTTTCAGATTTTTTATTGGCATTTCTTAACCAATATTTTTTTTAAAATAACATAATATTTTCAAAATTGGCACATAATTATTATTTATTTCAAGATTGTCTAAAAAGAAATCGTGTCAAAGTTATCACGCATAGATATTTTGATAATATTTCAAATTAAAATAAATTTCAAAACAAAAAAATAAAATATATTTATTAATTACAAAAACAATTTAATCAATTACAAATACAATTATTAGTTACAAAAATAATATTAGTAAAAAACATATCTAGTGGGTGCCCGTGCCAACGACACAGTTAAAATAGAGGTATAATAGAAATTTATTCAAATATATTTTTTTTGAAATGACAAAAATTAAGTAAAAGTGAGTTTATCAAAAGAAATTCTAATTATCACATCCCTTAACATTTATAGGTCTTTTTTCTTCCAATAACTAAAAAACAACTGAGTTAATTTGTAGATTAACCATATTATCAAGTTGAAAGAGAAATAAGATACTTTTTTAACAGATTTGTAGTAAATCTTATCAAAATTTTAATATTTTAAACTAAAACTAAAAGAAATGTCCACGTGATGGTTTGCTTTCAATACATTTCTCATCCCAATTAATTTATCATCATTTTTAAGGTTATTTACTCTCTTTCAGCCCTTTGATTGTCTTGAAAAATCTCTTCCCATCCTTCTCCATAGTTTTCCATCCCTCTTTATCATATTAAATATCCCCCATCTTCTCTATTTGTACCGCCCTTTCATCTATCTACCTCTTCCAATCTTTATCTTCTTCTATTTTATCTCATATTATGGCCTTAAAAAAATTATGAAGGTGTGAAGCCACATAAGTCGGTGTAGTAGCCTTAGTGGCAACTTGGGTTGTACGCTGATTGGGTCAGAGCTCAGATGTTGCCTAATTTTGGAGATCGGATGCGTGTTTTTGTTAGGTTTATCAACCAATAATAGATATGCGATGAGCTACTTAGACCATCTATGAAGCATTAATGGTATTACAATTACAAACACTATTGAAACTGAATCATACGACCCCAGTTCTGAATTGTCAACTCAATATTCAGGTCGTTCGATTATAAGGTTGGAAAAAACTGAAAAGTAATTATTTTTTATAGCAAAATTTGAAAAAAGAGGGAAATATAAATGAATGACTTGATAAGATGCTAGAATTTGATTCGACATAAAATGGGAAAAGTGATAATATATCTCACCAAAAAACTCCTCTGTTTCAACTCCATTTTTAACATTAAAAAAAATTCTACACTCTTCCTCGAAAACTTTTGTTGCTGAAAAATCAAAGTAAAATACAGTCTTACTAAAAGGTCCCAAAAGGGTGGGTGGGGGTGGGTGGGGGAAGTGTTTCTAGTTAAAAATATAAAAAAAAAAACTTCTAATTTTGAGCATGCAATATAAAAGAGGAACAATAGAAAAGCAGAAGCAAGCAATAAAGAAAATAGCTTGATTAAAAAGCAGAACACAAAGGTACAAGGCGATGAGATCATTTGAAACAGAGAACTAAAAAATGTAAATATCAGACCGAGACCCCCATCACGTAGGTCAGCTGGTAAGGGGTTGTCCTAGCTTAACCAAGGTCTCGGGTTCGAGCCTTGAGAATGCAGCTGTGTTAAAATTTGGGAGGGAGAGCTTTGTCGCCCTTGTGGTCCTACCCGGCTCGAACAGGATTAGTCCTACGCCAAAAAACGTGGGGAACCTGTGGTCTAGACCAAAAAAAATCAGACCGAGAACATATAAAGCTAAAAACATTGTATCCACCCCAACATCCAGCTTGGGCCCCGACTTGGATGCAACCTTTTGTTGCCATCGCCGAAGCAAAAAATCGATATTTGTCAGAAAATCAAACCACCAAAGCTAAAAATCAAACCAACACCATCGTCGAAGCAAATATAAAATAAAAAAAAAAACTCAAACAATTTTGGTATGTTAAATGAAAATAGAACCAAACCAAAACAAAAAAAATAGATTTCGGATCCCTTTTAAAAAAAATAGATTTCGGATCCCTTTTGGTTCTTAGTTTATGTGATTTCAAATTCATTTGTTGCGATTATATCTGTTGGGTTGTTGCAATTTTGTTTCACTTTTCTGTTGTAGTGAAACTCAAACTCACAGGCCGCTGATGTCAGAGGAACCGAAATTCAGACTCCACATAATAGGCCCATGTCTCTCTCTCGCTAGCTAACATGTGGGTGGATAAGAAAGAAAGTTAAGTGGGACTTTGTTTTTTATTGTCCGGAAAGTTATGAAAGAGGCATGGAGCTGAACGATTTTCAGACCCAAGATTGTAAGAAATGATATAACCATTACCCAACCATCAAGCTTACAAGGTGGACGTAGAGAAAGAGAGAGAGGCGAAAATCTTAAATAGAGAGAGAAAAGGGCAGAATGAAGCGCCGGTGATTTCAAAGAGTCGAAAAGAAGGTAAAAAGCTGAGTAGGTGCTTTAAATGATGCAAAAGAATTGTGAATTGTAGTCATCTTACATGCACACCTTAAAAAAGGAAACATTAAAGTCTTATAAAGCATTAGTATATAAAGATATAGAGTGCCACGTGGACACTCTCAATGAGGAGGAGTCATAAATGCTCATAAATGCCTTGTTTTGCATTTTATAGTATATAGAGATACTAGGAAAATCACAACATTTTAACGAGAATGATAAAATGATAACACCTCTCCTTACTTTATATATTTTGAGATTCAAAAAATATGGTATAAAAAAATTATTTTGTTTTGTGCTTTTTTAGTTCTATATCGAAATTGATCCATATTATTTGTAGTTTATTTGTTTGTACCTTTTGGAACCCTTAATAATATAAAGGAATAACTACAAATTTCACCATCAAGTTTTGGTCCATTTTGAATTTTGAGTTAATACTTTTAATTTTTTCAGTGTTAATTGTAACATTTCTATATGATTCAATTCCAACCCTCCCTAAAAAATTTCATTAAAAAAGTTAACAAAATTCATGACTTTCCATAATTTTTTTCTCTTTAATTCTCCTCTTACTCTTTATTTCCTATACTTCCCCTTCGTCGCCCCCCTTCTGTTACCGCACCAACCGTCATGAGGCACTAGGACCACCTTTATCATCCTCCACTTCTTCCTTCGATGGTGATAAGAAAAAATCAGACTTATCAGATAGTCATCCATTTGGATCAAAATAAAGCTCAAAGTTTTAATTTCGCCAACGTATGTGACAGCATTGGCAAACACCTCCACCAGAGACACTTTACTACAAGTTTGAAGTATGATCCACTCAGCTACACTTTTAATTTTGAGACGACTACGCTAGCGAGGCGACTTTGAGAAATTTCTCATCGAGAGGCGGAGTTTGGTTGAGTAGATTAAGTCATTGTTGAGGTTTTATACAAAAATTGGAGTTTGTGTGGTTAACAATTTGTATGTTCCAATAATTTATTGTATGGAATTTAGTGTTTACAATGTCTTCGTTTTAATGTCAAAAGTGATTATATACATATTCATTATTTTTTATTATCCTTATTGTGTAAATGGCAAATGGTGGTGGTGGTGTAATACTAGGATTTTGAGGATTTATTATTTTCCTTTTTGTTATCATAAAATGATGGTGGAGCTAGCACTTGGTGGAAGAATTGGTGACATGTGGCCGGTGGCGATGGAGGTGGAGGTGGAGGTGTTAGTAGTGGTAGTGTGGGATGAGTGGAGGTGGTAATGCGTATGTGGTATTTTTGTCTTTGTTGATGTAAAAAACTAGACTATATCTAATTATTTAATCATAGATAATATTTATAAGTAAAAGAAAGAGACAAAAAGGTTTTTTAAGTGGTTCGGCTTATGGAGGAAAGCCTACGTCCAATATGCTTGTGTTTGCCTTTTAACCGCTTGCCCTTGACGAAGGGATTACAACGTATTTATAGTCTAATAGGGATACAAGGAGATGGAATGTTAAGGGATGTAATGCCTTTGTAAATTAGGCATTTACATCAGTACAGAATATCTATAATGTTTTCGATTGTTGGTCGGCATTCCTAGTGTTGGTCGGCATTCCAGGCATTGGTCTGTGGTTATACCTTGCTGACTAGGATTATTGCCAGTATGGATGACACGTGTCTATTTCTGATTGATCATCGTAAGTGGGTAATTTTTTGTATCAACAGAAGCTCCCAATATTCCATGATTGATGCTTGCTTGAAGGTATGGAGCATTTAGTTCTGATAGTAGATCGGGCTACATTTCTGATGCTTGGTCGATTGCCGACTTCTCACACTTGTAAAATTATTATCTTTGCTGATAGCGTGTACTGTTTATGGCATTTTTGTAACTATCCATAATTATAATAAATCGTTTGGGGGCAAATATGTCTTTTTCTGCTTAGCCGCCAAAATTTCAATTGTCGTTTCACTTTAATCATTACGTTCGCCAATTTTTTAGGCAATATATAAAAGGCGGTAAAATCTCGGTCATCTCTTACCTCAAACCTTCTTAGTTTCTGCTTTTATTTCTTGAGCTTTCGTGCGATCGTTCTTCCTGTCTTCTAGTTCTTGCTGAATCCTTGAGTCTTTGTAAGAATTCTTTCTCTTTTTTCTTTTCTCCATATCGATTCATGGTTTAGGATGTTGACTCTCTAAATGAGTTTAAAAAAGAATGAAACATACCAGACTATGTAGACTTAGAGTTTTCGAATCCCCCTGTATACATTTTTTCTTTGTCTTAAGGTCATTGGATCCCTTATTTATTCGTTGTTGAATGCGGCTTTACTTTTCCCCCAACTCGTTTTTATCTGGAATTCAACCAATACTTTGATATTGTACCTGCTAGAGTAGCCCCCAATACTTGGAGCATTATTTATGGTGTTCATATGCTCAATAAACTCCATGGGACCCACATAGGCATTCCCAAAATCATGTTTTGTTAAAAGTAGGTCACTAGTGACAGTATTTACTATTTTAAAATTAGGGTTGTAAATAGAGCTTTAGTTTTTAACCTTATTGACTATAATAGGGATTACTTCGACCATAGAGTGATTGCCAAAAATTAGCAATATGCCCCCCTAACAGGGGGTGAAGTATAAACGGGCCAAAATGCCCTCATGAGTGTCATAGGATATGTTGTTTTAAATTCTTATATGACTTTATTAACAATTTTCCTACTAAAATGTTAATTAATTAGTGGGCGTTTGTTTTCTTGCAGTTGATAGGAAGAAGAAGTGTCCCAAGGAGGGTGACATCAAGCTTGATGAGCTCAAGTTTTTTTGGGGTCTTCATAAAAAAATTAGTGAAGAACATACTAAGTCGGCATCATACTTATTGAAATACAGGAGTTTTGTCACCTCTTTTATTGCCTGACCTTCTACTGTTGCTCCTTTCATTGTGATTAACTTGGACCAGTACCTAGTATCCACTTCATCAGGTAGTTATGAACTTGCTTCAGGCCATTCTTCATCCTTGGACTCTGACTTTCCTCTTGTTACTGCTATGAGAAAGAGGAAATTCTCCAATATAATGGGAGATGTTATTGCTCATGGCTTCACCAAATCTGATGTTACTAGGGCCACTAATAAAGAAGATGCTGGAAAGAAGCCCCTAACTAAGAAGGGTGAAGAATCCATTCTTAAACGCATCAAAACAGGCCTTCCTTCCAGACTTGTTGAAGGAACTACTGCGACTGCCGACCAACAGAACTTGGTTAATTTGCTTATTGTTGTTACTAGCACTCCTATAGCCATGGGTCCTGATTTAGCCAGGCAATTGATAAGGTCTGGTACTTTGCCAGATCATAGGGGTGCTGCCTCTGCCATGCCCTATTTGAAAATTTTTTAGAGGGATGCTCAAAGCCTTGCCTTGGCAAGAATTCTTGCTTTTCATACTTGTACTTTTTATTATTTTCTTGTACTAATTTTGCCTTTATTTTTGCAGTTTCTAAATGGTTCCTTTTCCTAAAAATCCTTTTTATTGTGTTGTGGCACACCTCCCTCTGAGCTTGTTCCACCCCCTGTTCCTCAGACATACTCTCGCAGCGAAGATGGAGATTTGCCTCTTCCTGTTCTTGATAGGCTAGTGACTCCACTGCTACCCACTCGGAGTCGACTATTGATCCGTCGCCCGAGCCCGTTGGCGTTTCGTCCTTGCCTGAGGTATGTTGTTCTTATTTGTGACACCCATATGGTTTGTGTCTGACCCAGCATAGTGCTTTTCTTTCCATTGTTCATTCTTCTTTGAAGCCGCAAAATGATAGTGAGGCAGCAAGGATCCCCCCTCTTAGTCAATGGGGCAGCAGGCCATATCTGAGGAATTGCCAGTCTTGCAGTAGACGTCGTTCATTACCATATCAAATAGAGAGGGGTTCCAAACCTCTTCCTGACGGAAAGACCACTCTTGGTATCGATCTGAGAAAACTTTTACCCCCCCTACTTAAGAATCCAAAGGTGACTTTTGTACGGGCTCTGATTGCAGTTGCCACGGTGAGAAAGTAGCCTTCGTTCCAGTGAGATGTGGGGAATGCTTTTCTGAATGGAAAACTACATGAGGGGGTTTACATGCCACCTTCGCCAGGGCGATCAGTTTCTTCACATCTAGTTAGTCGACTCAGAAAGGCGTTGTATGGACTAAAACAAACTCCGGCTCGAAAGCAAGGGAAGGCCCTATTATTGGGGGGGGGGGATCTTCCTTGACCTGAAATCTAGGTGGAAAGGTCTCTTTTTTCTATGTGTTTCGCCCATTCGAGTGTTCTTTGACGATGGCATCATAGGCACCAGGCCCTCGGTCTGTCTGTGCTGCTTCGAATGATCGGGTTTCAATGGCTTCCCTAGCTGTACTGATCTATCTGGCAGTTCACTACGCGCCAAATGATTCTTTGCTATTTCCTCTTTCTCCTCTCGATCTGCCTGAAAAGAGTTCCCCGTAAGAGGGACAGTCATAACAAGATTCTGATTTGCGGTTTCATCAGACGGGATCAAAGATTTCGAAATTCGCCGATCATAGGTAAGCAGGTCAAGCAAGGCGAGCTGACTTTCGTTTCCTATATTATATCCAACGGGAGGAGGAGAAGCTGTACATATCCAGTCTTTATACGCTGGATTTTGAACGAATGTCTTTGTAGTAGTTTCTTCTTTTCTAGTCGAGACTTCTTCAATCATCCGCGGTGGACTCGGAATGCTCCCATCAAGATACCCGAGCTGTCGTTGACTCCGAATGATGGGCAAGACTTATCTCCCGAAGAACCACACCCAACCCTCCCTTGACAGTGAATGACCATTTGCGAAAAGTTAAGATAGGCCATGACTGATTACGCAGATAGAAAATAACATAACGCAGAAAACGCAGGTGCGGAAAGACGCAATTTGAAAATGAAGCGAAATCCGAGCTTTCCGCTCTGATTCAGGGGGATAAGTTCCTTTCTGACGAAGAAGTGTCCTTCTTACCCATATGCTTCACACATGAAGTCTGTCTTCTCCCTTGCGTGATAGGGCTCTAAAGCCAAGTGCTTGCTTCAGCCCAACGAGTTCGGAAATAGAGTTTTTTGCCTCATAAGGGCAAGTCCAGTGGCAATGAGGAAAGGAAGGACAGCCACGGAAGTTGGTCAGCCTAAGCAATACTAAGTGAGAAAAGCCCAGTTCCACTTGAAGCATGGCATAGAAAAGAAAGCAGGGCATGTCATGGTTTGTAAGGAAGAGGCGTGCACATGAAAGCAAGCGGGAGCAGAGCGTAGGGATGGATCAAGGAGGATAGTAGTCACTTAGGAAACAAGCACAGAGATAGCAAAACGAGTTAGGGTTGGTTTGGCCAGTAGAAGCACGGGGAACATATGCACCAGCACGGCATCTAGGTGAGCAGCATATTGGAAGCTGCATCTTTGACTAAATAACTATCCCAGAAATCCGAAGTAGCGCATGTGAACTGATAGTCCATACCTTCGTTCTATCACCCCTTGTTGTCAAAAGGTGCCGGACCTGCCTTCCCGGAAAGCACTCGCATAGAGATTCTAGGCACTTATCATGGAGTTAGGCTCGGGAGTGATTGAAGTTTGTTTGTGAACAGTCAGTGGGCGTACTCACAAGTAATTAGGCTTTGTTCATTTCATGATCATATATTGGCATATGATTCAAATCTTATTTCCACTCGCGAGAAAGCATTCTCAATCGTTGAGTTCATTCTCATATAGCGAGAAACTATTACCATTTCGAAAAATAGCTCCGTAAATGAAATAAATGGTCGAGCTAGCTCTCGCTTCCTAACAAAAAAGAAAGCTAGTTAGGGGAGAGGGTTGACGTCAACTAAGGAACCGGACCTAGTATAGTATAGCAAGGATTTGGGGCTTTCAAGGGTTCCAAACCTTTCTCTAATATAAGGTAAGCTTTGAAGCTGGCTGCTCTGCTATACTATACTAGTTGTAGGTCGCTAGCGCTTGACTAATAGAATAGAAAGTAAAGGGGACTCTATCATGATCTTACGAATCTACAACTCTCTTTACTGAGCGAGACTCTATCCAGATCTAAAGAATCCGCCAAAGAGCCTTCTTCTAACTAGGAGAGTCAGCAAGCTACCGGAAGCGAAGCTTCTGGCTCCCCCTTTTCATTTCCAATTCTTTCTTTTCGTTCTACTTAGGTGGAGCAATCCGAACTCTCGACAGAATATAGGACCACAGGCCTGTGTAGACACCTTAACGAACTCATGTGGACACTCCTCAGCCCGAGGACAATCTCTCAAATACACATTAAGAAGTTGACCCGTTTTTCTTTTCTTTGCTGATTCCTCTCAATGAAATTTGCCATGTTGCACTAAGTTACTTACGGATGTATGCATGCGGTCCGGGAACACTTTGGGTGAACACCCATCCAAACAAGTAGGGTCAATAGTTCAGCATTTAGGCCGTAACATTTAGCAATAAAAAAATCTTTCACCCAACAAGTGCTCTCCGAACCAAGCTAGATAGTCTCCTATCACTAGGCTCACCAACCAACCTGGACTTTGATTCTTATTATTCCTAGCGGATATAAAATAAGGATTGTTTCCAGCCATGAGTTCCCCTATGACATAAGCGCTCTTGGGTGGGCTGGGCCATTCCATCAAATCTTTGAGAAGGGGCCCAATCTCGTATTTTATGGTCGGCGTGGCGATAGGCTTCGCTTCTACGACTGCCTTCCCAGCCGTTGCAAACACTGAGCGAGAACGGTAAAGGGCGCACAAACAATGTCGTTGCGTGGGGATGGGGCAAACAAAGCCGTCCGGCCCTACCGGATTAGGAATGCGAAGGCCTTTCCTTCGAAAGGAGCTCTATAGAAAGAGGGAAAGAAAGAGCTATGCTATTGCCCTACTGATTTAAGGCCCTTTTTTCTCATTTTGTTTGAAGCGGGCCAAATAGAGAATGAAATGCAGAAATAATTGATCGAACAAATAGGCCTAGATCTATGCCCCTTAATGAATCGAATGGTCCTTCGACCTTCGTTTGATTCCGACGGCCGGCATAGATCTCATGAGACTCGCCCACTATTACTACGAAAAAACCCCTGCCCCTTTCCTTCGCTACTAGGAGAGTAAGGGCTGGGTGTGGTCTATTAGCGCCGGACTTTGAGTCGAATTGATCGTGTCATGTGCAACGTCCATCAATGATGGTTCATTAATGTCCATTGATTTAGACTCCTTCCCCCTTCTCAACTACGAAAAAGATCGAGAGGGGCCCGAAAGCCCCCAAACCAAGAACGGAAATGGAAGCCTTTCGATTCACTCCCCATTCTCTCTTAAATAAATAAAGCTCGCCCTCGAGCCTTATTTATTTAAGGCCGGTCGGCCGGGTCTTTCCCTGTTGTTCTGTTCCCGCCACGAGAAAGACGCACGGAAGAGGTATGCCCAGCGCGCGGAGGATCCGTTGAGAGTTTGTCTCGGTAGGGAACTGTACGATATTTTCCCCTATTGTATTGTGAGAAACGTGTGTCCTCGCGTTCAAATGATCAAATTATATATAAAACCCTTTTAACACAAACAAACCCTAAACATGCAGCAGTATGTGATTGAATAAATAGATAATCTATGCAAGAACATTCAAACACATGCAATTAAGGAAAAATCCCCCTCAGGGGCAAAACCATTTATTTTCATTATAATTTGTAAGAGAACGGCTTACAATCGGATTACAATGAAAATACAAGTTGACTAAGAATTACCCTCGGGTATCGGATTCTGTAGTCGCGGCTGGAATTATCCCTTTTCAGTAGGGCTGCAATGAAGAAGAAGAACGGTCTCCTCCACAAGGGTTGAACAAACCAAAGTTGTGTTCTTGGGTTGCAAAAGGATTCACAAAGGTTTGGCAATGATGTGTGAATCAAAATATGAGTCTTGGGACTCAAAAATATGAAGACTAGATGTATTTGGACTCTCAAATTCGTCTCATAAAGTCTTGCAAAACAACTCCCCCGAAGTTGGTATTTATAGGAAAAAATATGAAGAGTCCCACGTTCTTAAAACTCTAAAATTCTATCCAGCGTAAAAAAAAACAGCATTCTTTAAGGAATTTTCTCTATCTTCAAAAGGTCATAACTCCTTCACCGTAGCTCGGATTGAGGTGCCGTTTTTTCCAGTATCTTCGTTGCGGTGAGATATTCAACTTTCTAGTTGACCAGACCTCCGAACTATGGATGTGAAATTACGAAAATGCCCTTGAACTCTCCTATTGTGCCTTTTTTTCACTGTTTTGACTTCCCTTGCGTACCACTTGCATTAAGTCCCTAAAATCTTGGAACGTGAAGTCATTGAGGCAGATATGGGACATATTAGTGGAGATAATGCATACTTGATTCCCGGAATTCGGATAGAGGCCGTCATGTGAGATCGTGAGGAGACGTGCCAAATGTAGCGGCGTACGACATAAATAAATGAAACATTTCGGACATGTGAAAAATGTCCTTACAAATCTCCCCCTATGTCTATGCCGGTACATACATAAAAAATCCGAATTATCAAATATGAAATTGCCTATACAAATTTACCCTCCCATGAACCCAAAACTGGAAAAGGTACAAATGAATAGTCTTCATCGTTTGTTATTTAATTCTTCAGGAATCTCAAAACTTTTCTCATCAGGGTGTGCAACATATAGATCTGCAATCTTCATACCTACACACATGAGACAAAGCAAATACCACGTGACATATCGAGTTTGAAATGAGATAACATGGATATCAATATATGATAAAAACATAAGCAACATCTCAAAAACTCCCCCAGAATTCAAACTCCCTCATAATATGATAATTCTTTCTCCCCCTTTTTATGATGTCCCCAAATGGACAAATTAGAGAAATAAATCAAATAAGCAAGTGCGGGGTGTCACTAGGATAAAAACACACCATGAATAAACAGAAAGCAACCAAGTCAATGATAGCGTAAATGAAGTGGTGTGATCAAATTCGATAGGAAAATCAATGCATACAAACATGACATATGTGCACGATGAATATTGGATATTCCTAGCGAATGAACTCAAATGCTTCCTTTGGTGTAAAAAAGTGACAGTATAAGATATTGACTCAATCAAATCAACAAATCAAAGCTCAAAATGATTTTCACACCAATAACGTCCAAAATGATTTTATGCTTTTTCAGGACTTTCAAGGAAGTGCAAACCCGTTTAGATTCTCCAACCAAACTCCCTCAGATATTGTATTGAATAGAGGCATTCTAAATTCTCAAACTTTGGAGAATTGATGGTGAAACCTAAGTGGCCCATATTTGGCATGAATTGCTTTTTATTGCCTTTAAATTTTTTCGGGCTCTTTTAACCTCTTTGGACCTCGGATATTAAAATTCCTCCATTTTTTAGGTCCTTTTTAACGGTGGATTTTGCGCAAAGGATAGATGATTACCTTTCGCAGCCCCTCCCCGTTATACAAAAACACACAGTCTCACCAAAACGGTTTTTACATGCATTCCAATCTTGTCAAGTTTTATCGCATATTGTACATTGTATAGACAGGATTGAGATGAAAACACGCAAGCCAACATGAGATAGACAAGTGCAATAATCAAATATAGCCGTGCACGTGTGCAATAAAGGATATAGGAGTCAAACATGTAGGAAGATATCACTAATTACATCTCAAAGACTCCAATCAATGTAAAGCACATGGATGAAATGATGTAGCCTCTCAAATCTCTATCAAACAGTCACATGGATAAATGGAATGAAGTTGTGACTTGGCTATCTTACATGCTCATCCATAAAAGAAGAAAAATACAAAAATCTTTTTGGATTTTTTCAAAAATTTGGAGAAATAAAATCTTTTTTTGCTTTTCTCAAAATTTTTCTTAAAGGAAAATCTTTTTGTATTTTTTTTCAAAAGAAATATAAAAAGCAAAAGGAATAAAACAAAGCTGTACAACAAAGTAATGGTACATATAAAACAGACTAGCAATAGGAAGCATATGATATGAACATGAAGAAGCATCCTATTCTAAACATAGACCAACCCCTCAGTCAACTGTGCAAATCCCTAAAGATTTCCTAAGACTCTCAAATCTAAGGGAATCTAAAGGTTTCGTGAAAATATCAGCTAACTGACGGTCGGTAGGAACAAAACTCAGGGATACGACTTTCTCTTCAACTAACTGACGAATAAAGTGCTCACGTATCCTGATGTGTTTTGTGCGCGAATGCTGAACTGGATTGCGGGATATGTGTATCGCGCTCGTGTTATCACAGGAAATGGTCATGGTGTCTTGTGATATCCCATAATCCTCCAGCATTTGCTTCATCCACAAGAGTTGTGTGCAACAACTCCCGACGGCTATGTACTCAGCCTCCGCAGTGGACAAAGAGATGGAATTTTGCTTCTTGCTCAGCCAGGAGACAAGAGCAGAACCAAAATAGAAACACCCACCAGAAGTGCTCCTACATCCATCTACATCCCCAGCCCAATCGGCATCCGAGTAGGCGGACAGACGGTCATCGGTATCAAAGGAATACCAAATCCCGTATGAGAGAGTCCCACTTACGTATTTAATAATACGTTTTAGAGCAAGTAAATGTGACTCTTTTAGGGATGCCTGAACAGACTCCAACACTAAAGGCGATGTCGGGACGACTGGCAGTCAAGTAGAGGAGACTACCTATCATACTCCGATATAAGGTTTGCTCTACGTCCTTGCCTGAAGTGTCCTTACTAAGCTTGGTAGTGGTACTCATAGGTGTACGTGCATGCTTAGCGGAGTCTAAACCAAATTTCTTCACTAGGTCTCTAGCATACTTGGATTGGGAGATGAACATCCCATCCTCTAGCTGACGAACCTGGAGACCAAGGAAGAATGTAAGCTCACCAACCATGCTCATCTCAAACTCACTTTTCATCTCCTCCTCAAAGTGGTGAGCATGCTCGGAGCATGTGGATCCAAAGACTATGTCGTCCACATAGACCTGGGCAACCAAAATAGCACCGTCATCTCTCCTGACAAACAACGTCATATCTACTCCCCCTCTCTTGAAGCCACGAGCTAAGAGATAGGAAGTAAGCCTCTCGTACCAAGCACGGGGTGCTTGCTTCAAACCATACAAGGCTTTCCTCAGATAGTAGACGTGCTCAGGGTGCTGAGGGTCTTCAAACCCTTTTGGTTGTTCCACATAAACCTCCTCCTGTAGAATGCCATTCAAAAAGGCACTCTTGACATCCATCTGATACACCTTGAAGCGCAGATGACATGCGATGGCGAGCAGAAGACGGACGGACTCAAGCCTCGTAACAGGAGCAAATGTCTCCCCAAAGTCTACACCCTCTATCTGTGTGTAGCCTTGAGCGACCAACCTAGCCTTATTTCGGATTATGGTACCATTTTCATCCATTTTGTTCTTAAAAATCCACCGGGTACCTATCACATTAATCTCACTAGGTCGGGGGACAAGTTCCCAGACATCATTCTTTTTAAACTGAAGCAACTCATCCTGCATAGCAGATATCCAGTGTTCATCCTTGAGTGCTTCTTTATGGTTCTTGGGCTCGACTTTGGACGTGTAGCAAAGATGGCTAACAACGTTCTCTAGCTGAGCACGAGTCTTGACCCCTAGAGTGGGATCACCAATAATGGCAGAAGGGTCATGACTCTTGCGAACCCAAGCAGGTGTGTCCCCTAACACAGGAGTAGGGTCCACACAGTGTGAGAGAGGAACAGGTAAATCACTGTCAGAACAATCCTCATCCTCACACTGAAGGTTAGGATCAATAACCGTCGGAGGTTCGTCATCTTGCACGGTGACGTTTATTGATTCCATAATCTTAGAGCTCTTCAGGTTAAAAACTCGGTACGCTCTGCTATTCGATGAATATCCTAGAAATATTCCCTCGTCGCTTCGGGAGTCAAACTTTCCTAATTGCTCTTTATCCCGTAGGATGTAGCATTTACTCCCAAAGACACGGAAATATGCCAGGTTGGGCTTCTTGCCAGTCCACAACTCATAAGGAGTGTGAAGTGTGTGTGGACGCAGATACACCCTATTCACCGTGTGGCATGCAGTAGACACTGCCTCTGCCCAAAATCTCCTAAACACTTTACGACCTAGAAGCATAGATCTAGCCATCTCTTGGATCGTTCTATTCTTTCTCTCAACAATCCCATTTTGCTGAGGAGTTCTCACAGCAGAAAACTCATGTTTGATCCCAAGGCTATCACAGTACAAATCAACCTTTGCTTCCTTGAATTCAGTGCCGTTGTCACTACGTATTCTGTTAATAGTGACGCCGTGTTGATTTTGCAGGACATGGCACTTGGTCGTTAAGAAATCTACAGCATCGGATTTCTCTCTCAGAAAACCTACAATGGAGTATCTGGAGAAATCATCTACCATCACGAGGATGTACCTCTTACCACCTAGACTCTCAGTACGAGTGGGACCCATAAGATCCATGTGAATCAACTCCAGAACACGAGAGGTGGTAATGGAATGTAACTTCCTATGAGGACTACGAATTTGTTTTCCCAACTGACAGGGTCCACAAACGGTCGAAGTTGACTTTCCAAAAGATGGTAAGCCACGTACTAGGTCGTTTTTAGATAAACGATTGAGATCTCTAACGTTCACGTGACCTAGACGTTGATGCCACAGATCCATAGGAGTGATCGTGGCGCTGTTGCAGACAAGTGAGGATGTGGGCTCAGTCCCATAGCAATTATCCTCGGTCCTCACCCCTTGCATCAAAAGTTTACCGGCTTGATTGTAGACTTTACACGCGTCCCGGTCAAACTTTACTGCAAAGTTAGTGTCGCACAGCTGGCTAATGCTGAGAAGGTTTGCTTTCAAACCTTTGACGTACAAAACATTTTCTAGCTTAGGAAAACCAGGTAACTCGATAGTACCTCGTCCTATAATGCTAGACTTACTCCCATCTCCAAAGGTGACTCTGCCATCTTGATAATCCTCAAGAGTAGTAAAAAATGAGGCATCACCTGTCATGTGTCTGGAGCAGCCACTATCAAAATACCATTGAGAGGTATTATGTGCTTTGAGAGCAACATGAACAACAAAAGCCTTTTTATCTTTCTTAGGTACCCAAGTCGAGGTGACCTTTTGTTTGCCTTTGTTGTTGTTGATTTTAGCTGGAATGTGAGAAGCATTCACTAACGGCAAAGACATCCGTCGGAATTCTTCCATTAAACTCTGAGTCGTGGCAGCTAAGAACTCAACTCGCTCTCTCAGACTAGAAAACTCATCAGTATGACGTGGTGGAGCAGTAGTACGTCGTGTCCGACCCATGCTATAGCAAGTTTCCCTAAGGTGGCCTTTTCTTTTGCAATAAGTACAAAAGAGCACTGTCAAAGGCGGACCTCGGTTTGCTTTTCTTGGTCGAACTCTCCTTCGAGGTTTTTTACGTTGACCATAAGGAGTTATAGTAAACTCAGGAACTGGTCCAGGTACAATTTGGGACGTGGAGGCACCATCATATCCAATTCCTTGACGATCACCAAAACCTAAAGCGGGGCCGAGGAGCATCTTTCCCATCTTCCCAGATCTGTCCTCGATTTGTACCTTGACTTCTCGTGCTTTCTCAAGATCATGAGTCAGCTGGGCAACAAGGGCTTCAAGTTTCTTCCGAGTCTCCACGGAGGAATGGAGATGACTCGTAAGACTAGCCACTTGTTTGATCAAGTCCCCTCTCTCTTTCTCTAGAGTACTCTCTCTCTCTCTCTCTCTCTAAACAAATTCTCATTCTCGACACAGGTAGATTCTCTCTCTCTCAGGGCGGTGCAGGTGGAGAACTCTCTTTCTCTCGCTTTCCTTAAATCTTCCTCTAGGCAAGTGATCTTAAGAACTAACGCTTTGTTACGCTTTTTAGTTTTAAAAGACTCAGAATATAACTCAGTGTAGGCGCGTTGTATATCACTCTCGCTCTCACATGTGTCATCCTCCCCCTCACTCACATCGATCTCACTGTCGAGGTGTCCCTGTGAAGCATCATCCTCATCGTCGTGAGGAGAACTAGGAGTGCTCACTTGGCTGGCCATGAATGCGGTGAAGTTACACTCATGCGGTGACTCATCTCCAGAATCCACCGTCTCGACCTCACTGTCGTCACTAAGGGTAGCATTAAGGACAGCTTTCCCTTTCTCTCTATTCAGACGATTGGCACACTCAAAAGGTCTATGACCCCTACCATCACACTCAAAACATCTCTCACTTTCTTTCAGAGAAGGATTTTGGAAACTTTTTCATTTCTCTTTTCAAACTTATTTTTCTCAAATTTCTTTTTATCTTTAAAATTGCCATTTTTCTTAAATTTGAGAATCCTCTTGAAATTTTTTGCGAAAAGAGCCAAATCATCTAAGTCAAAATCGCACTCAGAATCTGACGTGTCAGTCTCTCTCTTTCTAGATAACTCTACCCTCTTTCTAGTTGACCCCTCACTCCTTCTCTCTTGGGCTTTAAGAGCAATTCCCTTATCTTTAGAATTAGAATTTTTAGGGAACATATCAATTTCATAAGTTTGCAAATCTCCTACAAGTTCTTCCAATTTTAGCGTATTTAAATTACCCATAGAATTTAGCACAGTGACTTTAGGGATAAAACGCTTAGGCAAAGAACGAAGAATCTTTTTAACAACTCTAGCATTCGGAATATGTTCACCAAGATTAAAACTAGTATTCACAATGTCAGAAAGTCTAGCATAAAATTCATCAAAGAATTCAGAATCATGCATGGTGATTGTTTCAAATTGAGCTGTCAAGTTTTGCAACTTAGACTCTTTCACAGCATTAGTTCCTTCATGGGTGAGTTGTAAAACATCCCATGCCTCTTTTGAGGTGGTACACGTCATTATGCGTTTGAACTCATCAGGTGTGATAGACCCAGAAATAGCACTTAGACCCTTAGAATTAAAAGATGACCATTTAATTTCTTCATCAGACCAAGAAATGTCAGGTTTCAAGTTGGTCAAATTATCAACAGTCACGGTGGGAGGAGTCCACCCTCGTTCAACCAAAATCCAGACACGTTCATCAATGGCTTTTAAAGCCGACCTCATACGGGCTTTCCAATAAGCATAATTTGTCCCGTCAAAAATAGGCATTTTAAAATATGACTTCTCCATTTGAACACGCACTTTTTCAAAAATCAATTTTTTCAGAAAATTGATATCTCAAAAAAATTTTGCGGAAAAAAAAGGAATACGCGATAGATTAGTGTAACCTGCTCTGATACCAATTTGAGAAACGTGTGTGCTCGCGTTCAAATGATCAAATTATATATAAAACCCTTTTAACACAAACAAACCCTAAACATGCAGCAGTATGTGATTGAATAAATAGATAATCTACGCAAGAACATTCAAACACATGCAATTAAGGAAAAATCCCCCTCAGGGGCAAAACCATTTATTTTCACTATAATTTGTAAGAGAACGGCTTACAATCGGATTACAATGAAAATACAAGTTGACTAAGAATTACCCTCGGGTATCGGATTCTGTAGTCGCGGCTGGAATTATCCCTTTCCAGTAGGGCTGCAATGAAGAAGAAGAACGGTCTCCTCCACAAGGGTTGAACAAACCAAAGTTGTGTTCTTGGGTTGCAAAAGGATTCACAAAGGTTTGGCAATGATGTGTGAATCAAAACATGAGTCTTGGGACTCAAAAATATGAAGACTAGATGTATTTGGACTCTCAAATTCGTCTCCTAAAGTCTTGCAAAACAACTCCCCCGAAGTTGGTATTTATAGGAAAAAATATGAAGAGTCCCACGTTCTTAAAACTCTAAAATTCTATCCAGCGTAAAAAAAAAACAGCATTCTTTAAGGAATTTTCTCTATCTTCAAAAGGTCATAACTCCTTCACCGTAGCTCGGATTGAGGTGCCGTTTTTTCCAGTATCTTCGTTGCGGCGAGCTCTTCAACTTTCTAGTTGACCAGACCTCCGAACTATGGATGTGAAATTACGAAAATGCCCTTGAACTCTCCTATTGTGCCTTTTTTCACTATTTTGACTTCCCTTGCGTACCACTTGCATTAAGTCCCTAAAATCTTGGAACGTGAAGTCATTGAGGCAGATGTGGGACATATTAGTGGAGATAATGCATGCTTGATTCCCGGAATTCGGATAGAGGCCGTCATGTGAGATCGTGAGGAGACGTGCCAAATGTAGCGGCGTACGACATAAATAAATGAAACATTTCGGACATGTGAAAAATGTCCTTACATATTGAATCAATAAAAAAAAAGAGGTCAGTGCTACGGCCCCCTATTGTTTGATCCAATATTGACCGGGGACGAGCCCCGACTTCCATAGGTCCTTGGTTTGACCTCCCGTAGTGGTCCTTGCTTTTAAGAAAGCGGAGCGGGCCAATTTCTCGTACTTGCTCAGTGTGCCCTCCTTTCGTCGAGTGCCCCGCCCGTGGGCTGTTGGCCTACCAAGCACTTGCCCGCTGCTCCTGCCGCCTGCTTGGCGGGCGGAGCGCTCGTTATCCTAACTTTTATCTCTACTGGGGCCCCTCCCATTGCTCTAGCCATAAGCTATGGCAGCTCCAGCTCGCAACCACGGGGGCCCGCCCTGCGAGGCCAGCCTAACCCAACCTGCTCAGCGGTCAGCCTCCATTCGAATTATGTTAGGGGGTCTTTCACTTTTGCCAGATCTAGAGAGATACTATAAGTCCTCCATCCCAGATTCCATCGCCGCGGCCATCTGGTTCACCGGTACTACCAAAAAGTCTCATGCTTACGTTACTGTTACTGATGGTTTTATTATCTTGGACCACGAAGACCCCAGTCGTGCTTCTGGTTTCCATTCCCATCATCATATTTATTGATGATAAATCTCCTCGTGCTCTGCCATAAGAACTTGGAGTCCGTATCATGGTGAGGATAAGGTAACACTGTGATTCTTGCTCAAAAAATAGACCTAACGCGTTCGAGTTATTGGCTCGTCCAACCCGGCAGCATTCATGAGTCGCTCGTTCAACTGTCCCTCGAAGACACGGTCGAGAAGTACCATGCATGGTTGCCCCCCGTCCTTTCTTTCTCTCGGTCCCACCCAGAAAGATACGGCTCAGCCAAAAAACGTGAGCGCCCCTATCTCTAAAGGGCGAGCCTTCTTTTTTTAGTTTAGTAAAGTCAAGCTTTGGCTCCCTAAAGACTAAAGAAATGGATAAAAAAAGGGGGGGACTTCTGCAACGGGCTATGCCACCCAAACCAACTGAGGGAAGTCGCATTCGTCCCATCGCAAGCACCTACAATGTCATGATCACATTGGTTTACCCTTTTTTCTTTGGTAGTTTAACGGACGGTCGCCCCTCCAACAAGAAAAGGTATAAATATGGAAACTTCTCTGCCATTTAGATCGGAGAATTTATGGAGGAAATCAGGTTTTAAATTCCCAGAAACCGCACGATTATATAGACAAAGGGAATACGCCGCGCCTAAAATCATCCCAAGCGCTGCTAATGTGGTTACTAAGCTATTTCTTTGGAAATCTCCTACTAAGATGAGAAATTCCCCGATAAAGCTGCTAGTACCAGGTGAACTCATATTGGCCAAAGTGGAAGAGAAGAAAATGGTAGGGAGATTCGGCATGGTGCTCACTGAACCTCCGTAATATCTAACAAGTCGAGTCTTATGTCGGTCATATAGAACACCAACACATAGAAAAAGGGCTGAAGGAACCAGTCCATGACTTGACATCGATGGAATGCTACCTCCAATTCCCTGTATGTTCGATAGAGCCAAAGATTCCCTCCCCCCACTGATCGGAGTACGCCGATTACCCCCCGAACCGTACAAGATAGTTACCACCTATCATACGGCTTTCTAACTTCACTTCTTTTTCTGGTCGTTTCGCTTTGTCAATCGATGGTAGTATAAGAGATCTGTAACCCCCCGAAATTATTTACATAATGGTTCCTGCTTCCTACCCATAATTAGCAGGTATCTCCCCGGGTCATACTTGAGTATCACATCGTAGACCCCCACCCCAACTCTATCTTCCTTATCAGTGAACCGGAACATAGTGCATAGGTACTCTTCGATGCAGCGGGGACGAGACGACGTGACATACTACGATCACGTACAGAAGTGTTGCCCTTCGGCTCGACAATATGGAACCTCTCAACAGCTCCCGTTCCTTTATGGGGTCCTATCGGGATAGGTAGGCCCAAGCCTTTCCCCTCCCCCCTCCATCCATAAGACCCTATTTCTCTTTCCCCCTCGAGAAAGAGAAAGAAGAGAAGAAAGGATTCATTTTTTTCTTTCATGTGAACGACCCTATCTTGTATCGAAAGGTTTTTCGTGCTACACACCACGTTGAGAAAGACCAACCTCCTATGTACCGTACTCTTTTTGTACCTCGAAAGGGAGGTCCTCCTTATGATGCTACGGACGGCTGTCCGAAGTGCAAGGGGGAAACCCTCACTCTATCCTGCTCGGATAGGATAGGATTGTGCGTGTCGGGCCCTTCGGGTGTCATATTTTGCCCTACTCGAATGGGGGTACCTCCGGCCCCTATGTTAGGCGGTCGTAATATTTTGTTACGTTCTACCTCTGTTACGCCAGAAATCAAAGGTTCCACACGAGCTCCCATTCTACGGCGTGGTGGCAGGACCGCTAGGGGATTGACTCCGGGTGTAGATAGGGTTAAATCTGCAGGGGTCATGCAAATACATAGGCCCCTTCCCTTCTCTTTTGAATGAATGGGATGGTTTAGAAGGCGCTTTTCGATCTACGATCCCTCGGAGCGAAGGGTTAGGCAGGTAGTATGGGACCTCTGACTTCCAGCTATGTGCTGTGCGGCTCCCGCGAAGCGAATGAAGGGAAGCTCGAAGAACTTACAGGTGAGCTTACGCTTACTCTCAGCCTCTTTGATTGGTAGGCGGGCGGGCTAATCCCCCTACTTAAGATTCCATTCAGAAGGCTAATTATATGTTGTCGTGACGCTTTGGTTAGGCCGACTACTATAGGCTACTTCTAGCTTCTATAGTGGCCCTTCCACTTTGGTGTAGTTTTCGTTTGTATTGGTACTGAATGAACATATCAAACAAAGGCGAGCAGTATAAGACCTTCTCCGGCCTGGGAAAAGCAGTGAACTCTAGAAGCTAGGGCTTTGTTCACCTTTGGACACGAACACTATTCCGTTCTCAACGAAAACCCGCCTTAGAGATTGAACGTCGACTTATCTTATTGCCGTTCAATCTAAGACAGCACTGATAGCTTGTAGTGAACAGCCCCCTTATGAAACCAACCGAAAGCAGCCTTTGGTACTTAAGTAGTTAAGGTTTGGAACCCTTGCAACTATGATAGAAAGCCGTTTGCTTGTTGCCAAACCCAAGCTCTCCCGAATACAATACGCCAGATTAGGTCGCGACTGTTGTATTTTAGTCGGTCGGGGGAAGCTATCGCTTCTACGACAGCTTCGCTTCCTCGTCTTGCTTCTGGCAAAGCTTCTACTTTGCTTGCTTCTCTCGCGCTTGCTTGCGCGAAGGCTTAGAGTCCTTTTCGCTAGGTCCAAAAGCTTTCGTCAAAGCAAAAGATCTGATCCAACAGAAATCCCGCATATTGAGCGCAGCTGATATGCGGCTACGGATAGGCGGTCATATCATGCCATAAAACACTTTTATATGTATAGAGATATCCCCTAGATATACATATAGAATAGATGTTCATGGATAGCCTATAATAGAAAGGCATTCCATTGATTCTGAGTTTTTGGGCTGAAAAAGCTCGTCGATCCAAATGAATCATTCTTCTGGTCTCTCTTCGCTCCCCGCCCCGAAACTGACCCACAGCACAGCGCCCATTCGCTTCGCGCGCGAGAAGGCAACGAAGTTCAGTTCATGAGATCGCAGCGGAGTGGAGCAGCCGCGACACGAAGTTCCTTACCTTAGCTGGATCTCGCTGGTGCCACCTAAACGGTAGGTAGGCGACGGATGTGTGACGTTTGGAGTTGTCGTTCGTGCACCTGTCCCCAATGGAAGAATGAGTGATCCGTTCCCCTGCAGATCATGGCCTTACCACTCGGTCCCCGATGGCCAGCGGGGGATTCGGTATAGCAGCTCACGTTCGTTTGCGCTGCGCGTTCCCGCTGGACTGGACACATGTTAGTTGTAGGAAGTATGGTTCCGAAAGTGACCTCGGTTCGCCAGTTCAGGCTCAACTCCTCGCTTTACGTTAGCGGACCTATAGGTCGGGCCGGGGCTCTGCGCTCTTTCTTTCTGTGTGGGACGATGCCGGGGAGAGAAGGAAATGCGTCGAGGCGGCGAACAAGAGAACTCCAATATGGACCGATAACGGATGGCCCCCGCCAACTGCTTATCTCTCTCCCTCGCATTCCATTCATGACCTAACTACTATCCCGGTTTAGGGGAGGGAATCACTTACTGGATCGAACCCAAGGAAGGTTTGATCGGCCCGACCTCGGGTGGTGGATCGAATGAACACTCAACCGCGTCATCACGGCAGCGATGGATGTCCAACCTTTATATCTCTTCTTTCTCAATAAAGGCGGGTAAGGCAAGTCCGAAGGCTAATCCGGCAACTGCTGGCTAGAAGGCGAAAACCGCTTTTGCCAATCAAAGCCCCAAAACTAGTAAGGGCACTCATCCAAGGAGGGAGTTTGCTTTACCCAACTCCCTTTTTGATAACAAGGTAGAAACCCCCGACCCGACATTCATTAGTTTCGAATGAAGAGTGCCCTGCCCTAGCAAGCACCTACTCCTATCAAAAAGCGAGACTTTACTAAACAAGCAAGAAAATCCCTTTCTATGTTATTAGTCAAGCAAGAAGCCCCTTACTACTATAGGCTGCGCGAAAGCCCCTTACTATAGATAGGGCGTTAGCGCACTTACTAATCCAATATTTCTTGCTCGTTAGCGCTTTCGAAAGATTGCTCGTTAGCTAGGCCGTTTTCCATAAGGCTCGCCCTTTAGAGATAGGGGCGCTCACGTTTTTTGGCTGAGCCGTATCGTGCTAATGGATTGATTCTTGAATCTTGCTTGGTTTAGGCAGGTAAGTGTTAAGAGGCTCTTTAAGGCTTTCATTAGGTATACATAGCTACACATAGGACTACAATACATAGTGGTTGGCTTCGAATCATATGAAGCCCATATAGATGTCCACCCCTATTCCCTCTAAAGCTCTCCTTTATAGATGAGGGGGAACTGAATCCGTCCATACAAGGACCTACTGAGTCATCAACCCTTGCATCTATTTGATGCATCATCACATGGCCGTCGTTCCTCGAGAATCATGTCATTCATCTGTCACGTGTTGCCACCAGAGTCATAAATACTCGAAGTAAGCTCATGGCTCGCCCCTATCTCTAAAGGGGCTTACGAACGAGCGGGGTGCTTACGCCCCGATAGGGGCGAGGGCTGGGAGAGCTCAGGGCCGAAGGTGGCTTCGCTTAGTACATAAGCTGATAAGACCTGCGGCAGATACAGTAGAGCGCATGCAAAAAAGAGCAGTAGACAGCAAAAAGTAAATTGCCTGCCATGAGGCAGACAAGCCGCTCTGCAATAGTGAAGGAGTGACTTCGCTCAATCAATGCTACAACATTTTCGTGGAGTCTAAGAATGTGGTTTTTTCTAGTGGATTGGAGCGGCTTCGCTATCCCATGCAAGTGAAGGGCCAGTCCTCCTATCGCGAACCTATCCACTTATCTACCGCATCGAGGCGAACATCTCGGCTTGGTTGGAAAGTTTTTATATAACAATAAATTTGAAGGCTCAGGTCTTTCCGAGGCCAGGCAAAGGGTTCGGAGTTGGGTCGAAGGAGGCCAACTAAAACGGAGTTGAGTCTTAAAAAAGAGCTTGGGAGAAAAACCTCACCCTAGGAGTCGGAGTCACCTGTGAAAGGAACGGAGTTGGGTCCTACGCCTAAATCGGATCGGCTTGGGTTCGTATGAATTGAACGGCATAGGAAAGCAACCATTGTACGCTACCACGCTACAATTTTCATTCCGAAAGATTTGATCGCTACTATCGGGGCGGGGGCCCGTCTTTCGAGTCGTTCTTACGGCCGTGGTAGCTGCGAGCCTCCTGGGGCTTGCTCTCTCGTCTTTTTTCCTCTGCCTTCCTCTCGTAATTGACCCTATCTTTTCTTTTCTTCTACGCCTATCCATCCATCAGATTGACATCCAGCCGGGTGAGCGATAGCGGCTCCTGTTTACTAATAGATCTGTCGTCGCTAGTATAACAAAAAAAGCACATAAGGATCCGGAATATTCAAATATACTGAACACTGATCAGGATCATATAAAGCCCGGTATTACCAGAAAGGATAGTCGTGATGTCCCTTCATGGCCGGTCGGCCTGATCAGTATGGAGCCGAAGGCGAGGGTTTCCAGCAGGCCCCCTTCTCTTGCTTTCCCTTTAAGTGACAAGGGGGTGAGCCGCTCCAAGCCAAAAGCGATAGCGAATCCCGAACTTGCCCACGCTCATCCAAACCGGCCTCAAAAAGCGATCGAAAAGTGAAGCCCTTCCTTCCAATCCAAGCCGGCGAATCCGCCCCTATATCTAACCACCGCTCACCCCGATCACATATTGGCACGTTCATGATGCATCATGATCAAAAGGCCGTAAAGAAGACCTATGCATCAGTGTACTGTCATGATCACATATTCGCTCGATTTTCTTTAATTAAGGCTTGAAGGCGAAGCCGCCTATTTCTTAGGGCAAAGGGCGCTCCCTCCTCCTAACTCCTTCCACTTCTCCCAGGGACAGGGAGGCTTGACCTTCGGGGAAGAAGTCCGTGGGACCCCTCCTTCTAGGGCGCCTAGATAGTGAAAGGTTATCCCTTTGCAACGCTGGAAGCTAAGCAAAGTCACGAAGCTGGCTGACTCCGCTCGAGCAGAGCTCAGGCCCGGAGGTGGTGGCTGAACTCGCCGCAGAGTTCAGGAGCGAGCAAGACTATCTTGGTGAATGCAATAAGAACCGGCTGCTCGCCGCAGCAGAGTGCTTTGCCCATGCTGCTATCCGCCGCCGAAGCGCGTCTAAAGGCCAAAGAGTGATCTTTGAACGCTACTACGCATCCGTACTCATAGTATAGTGTAAGGTAGGTTTGGGTATAGCAGGACTTAAACCTGCGACCATTAGGTTAAAAGCCTAATGCTCTACCAACTGAGATATACACCCAAAAAAAGATTTTGTAGTAAATAAGGATTGGTGCGGAAAAGAAAAGAGAGCGGGGTTGGGTCTGGCCTTCTTCTCATCATATTAAAGGGGCGCAGCTCTGTATGAGGTTCGTACTGCAGAGCAAGCGAAGAAAACCTAAGGGCGCGCGTTAGCACTCCTGCAAGAAAATGGCCTAGCTAACGAGCAAGAAATATTGGATTAGTAAGTGCGCTAACGCCCTATCTATAGTAAGGGGCTTTCGCGCAGCCTATAGTAGTAAGGGTTCCAAATTTTATTGAAAATTCAAGGAAAGCCTTGATCGATTTGAGAAAGATGCGCTCAAGCATGCGAAGAAAGCCGGCCTTACTCAACAAGCACCTTTATTAGTAAGGTTGCTTGTTTCCACTCATTGAAGATTCTATCTACAAAAGAAGGTCAACGGGGGATACTAAAATGGCTCTCACTGACACCATCTACGAGAAGGTCAGGTCGTCTTTCTTTCCAGCCGCCATACGGTTCGCCTTAAAACCTTAAAGACGGAGAAGGGGAGGAGCAGTTATCTATGTAATTACGGTCTTTGTCGACCGTTGTTCCGGGTTCCGATCGAGCACTCTCTTTTCTTTGTCCAATTACGTCGTACTAAACAAGACTGACTTCTTACCAACCCGCGAAGGGTTGTGAGGCTGGACCATATACAAAGAATGAATCTATATCTGTCTGTGCACGGAAGGCCGACGGCCGCTCAACTGTTCGAGCGCAATGCAGTGGTATTGGTTCCGATTCGACAAAGGTAGAATTCCTGGTCGAAGGTCCAGTACAGTAGGTAGCAGGCGTGTTCGTTTTGGCTCCCGAGCGAAAACGAGAAATAGGCGATGCACCATCCTTGCTGCTACGTACGTTGACCTTGACTTGACAGATTCATCCAATTGAACCCAAAGTCAAAGGAGGACCACAAGCTCGGGGCTCGACGAAACAGAAAGTATCAGCATTAAGAAACTTCTTGGGGTTAGCAGTGAAAGAAAGAGCCCGACATTCATTTCTTCATGAATATTCATAGCTGAGTCTACTAAAAGAGGGACCAGCTCATCGTGGTGATTAGAGGACACCTCTGATCGTTCACCTCTAATGTGACACGTTCCCTCCCATGATCAACGGGATCAGTCGGCTAGAGAGCGGGGCTATTCTTCTTCCGGGGAGACAAAGTCGTCCCTTCTACTGATCGAGCCCTCAGTTCGGAGGTCTTCGTCAACATGTTACGAAGCTCCAGTCTTCGGCGGGTCACCGTTACTTGACTTAGAAAGGCGAACATCTGGGCAAGGAAAAGCGCAGTGCGCCTGGTGCAAATGGCTTTCTTTTCTCATGATATACCAATCAGAATGGAGGGTCCTACCTACGTACATGATTGATAGAATCACCCTTACTATACAAGGGGGGGGATCAACTTGATGCGGGGGAGGCATGAGTGTAGTTCGATCTTGTGGTGTATTCATTTGTAGTGAGTAGGGCCTCTTTCTCGTTGATCAGTTCGCCTCCGCTCTATTGAAGGGTCTCCATTCCTACGGCGGTTTTGTCAACGAACGCGTCTCGGGACGGATTGACTAACCTAACCCTTAAGGAGGCCTTGCCATAGTTGGGTGCTCTACTTTAGTGTGATTGACGAAGGCTAGGCTAGGTTTGGTAATACCCAAAACAAATGAAAAGAGATCGGGGTCGATAGTTGGCAAGGAACTGGATCCCCCCCCAAAAAAGAAAGGGGGCAGCTGCGGTCGAACTCGAATTCTGGTAATAAGTCGGGGCCCTTTTACCAAGTCTACCAGATAGAAGATGATAGAGGGCCAACTATCGTTGCGTTGCACAAGACGGTGCCATTTCACTTCGAGTTCCTTCCTTCGTAGTCAAATCTGATGATACGCTTTGGCGATGTTACCTAAAAAATCAAAGGCCTGCTAGGTGATCGAAATAGCTCAGGTCAGTGAGGACTCACTCACTCACCTACTCCTTATCTATCTAATAGTTTCTTCTATCTACTGAATTCAAAAGGCGACCCGCCGCGCCGGGCTATAAGATAAGATACAGCTGTTGTACTACTTGACTGGTAAGAAAGAGCTTCCGTAATACCTTTAAGACTATTGTATGTACGATAACCCTCTCTTCCGCTACTGGTGGACTGTTGCACCGAAAGGCCGACAGAAGCAACGTTTCTTAGCGCGCTTTTCAAGCGCTTAGCTTCTGCTACCTTATTAGTAAAGGGGGCGGCAAGGCCATAAAGTCAGTTCAGTTGGAAGCCCAAGTCAAGAAGGTACGAACGAAGTGACGGGCCCCTTTAGAGATAGGGGGCGGTGTTCTTGTGGTAGTCATTGCGAACATCTCTCTTCTTCTCTTAGCGTGCACAGTTTGCTTACATGCCGCCTTAGGCACATCTCTCTTTCTTAGTTTCACGCTGGCCTAATGAATGAAAGTCAGTCTTTTAGTAAGCGTATATAAGCAGTTGTTTAGTGTATAAGCAATTCTTTAGTGGACGCACCGAAGTACGGGGGAGATTGGTTGAAGATGATGTTACGCGGCGTTCAGAACCAGTCTTGAAGTGAATGAATTAGAAAGAACGAAGAAGTAAGGAAATGAGACGACTTTTTCTTGAACTATATCATAAACAGATCTTCCCCTCCACACCAATCACGAGTTTTTCTCTATTCCTCTCGTATATCGTCGTAACGCCCTTAATGCTAGGTTTTGAAAAAGACTTTTCATGTCATTCCCATTTAGGTCCGATTCGGATCCCTCCGTTGTTTCCTTTTCCTTCCGTACCTTTTCCTCGAAATGAGAAAGAAGATGGTACACTTGAATTGTATTATTTAAGTTCTTATTGCTTGCCAAAAATCCTACTTCTACAATTGGTAGGTCACCGGGTTATTCAAATAAGTCGTGTTTTCCGTGGTTTTCCCATGTTACAACTTTCGTACCAATTCGGTCGATCCGGAATGGATCGGTTAAACATTCCATTAGGGAGCCTGGTCTTGACTCTTCTGTGTGGTATTCATTCTCGTTCGGCTCTTGGAATAACATCCAGCAGTGGTTGGAACAGCTCGCAAAATCCAACCACTTCACCTACTTCATTGCCCCAACCGTTTCTCGTACCTCTATTGAAACAGAATGGTTTCATGTTCTTTCATCGATTGGTTATTCCTTTCCGTTCGTATCTCTTTCTCCAATTTCGGTCTCGATTAGTCCACATGATTGAATGGCCAATTATCCTCCGGACCCTCGATTCGATTATTTTCCAAGAATGTTGAGCTGGGTATGTAAGCCATGTATCTGGGAGGAACTTCAAAGAAGGGCTTTCGGTTCTTTGTACCCCATTTTGGTCTTGCAGCTATTTAAATAATAATAGAAAATGGATATATAAGAATCTATTTTTTAGAAGAAATATTATATATATGTCCAATCTCTAGTGGTGGTGGGACCAACCAAGATGTATGTCGTCCAACCCGATTCCATCCATATTCTGTCTTAAACTAAAAGAGAAGGATCACCAGAACCGGCTGGGTCCAGTAATAGATTAATAGATAGAAGGCCCCGTTCCGGGCTTTTCTACTCACAAAGGTGCCGACCACTACAATCTACCACACTAATTCGTTGTTCCTTTCTATATGTTCTTGTTTGTATTTCATTCCGTTGGAGAAAGTCTGGGCAGTTACCCTAATGGTGATTGCCTTCCTTTTTGAGTTTACATAGCCTATGTGGGAACATCGGAATGTAATTGGTCGATATTTTACCTGGACACTGGAGTCTTGGTACTCAATTGACCTCTGCATTGTCTCAGACTCCATTCCCGGGGGCCGATTATGGAGACACGGATTCGGTCAATCTTGAGAACAAATTTCCGAATGCTGAGATTGGAGATAGACCCCTTTTTCTTCCCTTTATCTTCTTGAAGCTATGATAAAAGCCAAAGTAAGACCCGTGGAGAAAACGGTAGTTCAATCAGTTAAGTCATCAGTGTGGTCAGGATCCATTGGTATCTTGTGAGACGGAGGAATAGTGGAAGAAGAAAAGATCTGGCCACGATACGTGCTGAATTTTTTGTCGATAATAGTGAGGATTCCAGAGGAAGATGGAGGCATCCATAGGGCTCGGGAATAGGAATTCGATTTTGAATAGTCTAATTCAGTGCTTCGACCTGGCCCTTACCTGAATAGATCTGCACAAAGCTAGGCCTAACGGCTCGAACCCTTAATGCATGCCGCAGGCGAAGACAAGCTATTAAAAGCCCTTAAGCTAACGATTGGTCATAAGCGGGCTTGGGAAGTTTTGAAGCATGCTTCCCATAAGAGGAAAATATGATCAATAGAAAGAGTGAGACCTGCTAGAAAGCAATGTTTTATTTTAGAGTGAAACCTGGTAAACAAACAAATAAGAAGGTCTTTCTTCCAATGCTCGCCAGGAGATAGGTCTTTTTTCGAGAGAACTCCAGCGTGTAGTTCAATCAATTTGCATTCAAGCGGTGAGACTGACGTTTATTCAGCAAAGAAAGGGGAAGTCCTATTTTGTAGTGAACGTAATAAGCTCTCGTTCTTAGGCCGAGGCCCGCGGTATTACTCTTTATTTGGTGATAGTCAAACTGCTCCATTAGCTAAAACTTGTTCCTTCCTCGTACCAGGGCATCGTCCCTTTTCCACTAGAACACTCTTATCTGTCAATAGCCCCTACAGGTCGCTTGTAAGCGCCCGATTTCCTTTTAAGGTTGACCTGGGAACTGCTTCATCTGAGTTAGAAACCACGTATGCATCCCTCTTTCTTAGTGACCGGAGATATCACCCTGCAAATAGATATATTAACGGATTGGTATTAAAGCTCCGTCCTGAAATAATCAAAAAGGGATTGCCACAAATGAATATCTTTTCTCAAGGTGAGTTGCTTGTCAAATCCGATTGGATTACCTTCTGCAAATGATGTGAAGTCGAATTCTAACGGATGTAGGTTATGGTGATCCTCTTTTCTGTTTGACCGAGGTTAGTAGAGCCTTGGGAGTCGGTTGCTCTTCGACAGCAACTCTATCTGTTCCGGGCCCATGATACCATGATGACTTTGCCCGATAGAAAAGCTTAGAATCCATCTTTATGAGGAATCCTTATTTTGCGGCTACCTACCGATGTAGTGATTATGGAGTCCTTTCGATCCTCTCTAAATGACGAACAGGAGTGAATTCTTTCCATATTCAGATTGGAGGGTTTTTAAGATAGGAGGTAGGCTCCGAGACTGCTATAACTCGATTAGCACTCATTCTTCTAGAAGTGAGACTAATGCATATTCCGTATAGGAAGAGAAAATGCCCTTACTTTCTTATCTTATTATCTTATTGTTATTGTTGAGACAGGAAAGCAGTCAAGCGGGTCGGCATCTATCTACAGTAGAAAAGAAATAGGACGTAGCGCATAAGAGGGTCTTAGGAATTGATCGTTATGCCCAAGGATGCTATTGAATGTCCTCTTTGAGGAGGTTGTGACAGACTAGGTTGTACAAGAAGCCGATTATTCGACCATCTTTTAGTGCCATTTAATTAATGTTATCGAAGAAGAAAGGCTCAGACTATTCACATTTCATTTTTGTATGAAACAGGCTCAAAACGAACGATCTAATCTCTTTGTTGAACTTGCAAGAAGGGGTTGAGCGACCTATCTAGATGTTCCAAACTCTGGTACATATAACATATAATATATAATGAAGGTAGGTTTCACACTTTCTGAATTCTTTTCAGTTTCTATTTGCATCTTTCAGTCCCAATCGGTACAACATGAGTCAAAGAGGTCCCTTACTATACAAGTATTTGGTCGATTTTTTTCTTTATTACTCTAACGTGTTTGCGCTCCCTAGAGCTATAAGTAAGCAGTTTCCCTCTTTCTAATCAGCCAAGCAGGCTTGGGTCAGTTGAATTCTCGACCAAAGTAGTAAGTTCAGCTCAGTCGAAGGGTTAGACCGGATCAATGGAATAAGTTGCCTATTTCAATTTCGGCTCCAATCCGTCAGGAAGAAGGAGGTACTTTAGAAAGCAGAAACTTCCATTGGCGAGGCCATAGAGTCCGTTTGCTTTGTTCAAGCTAGACTGGCCTAGTTAGAGTTGCAATCTAGCCAAAATCAAGAACAAGGAGGTGAAAGCAAGTTGGTATCGCTAAGGCAGGAATCGGCTAAAGGTTATGCAATAGGGTTTTTCACCATCTCATCAAAAATCGAAAAAGAGAAGTGTAGCCTACGTTGAGAAGATTCTTTGATGTAGGAGACGCTTTCGAACGAGGTTTCCTTTAGAAACTCTATTTCCAGTACCAGACCCCCATTACCAGACTTGCTTCCTGAGATATGGTGCTCATCACTGCGGTTTTTTCGGTTCAGTAGAATGTTTCTCGAGCAGCGATTTGATAGAAGCAATCTTTCCAATTTGAAGACGTTGCCATAAAAGCCCTTGACCTTGACTTTCAGTTAGAACCAAGGCAGTGATCTCGGTCTACAATCCCTGTGAAAGCCAATTTTCTTTTTTTTTATTAAGTGAATAAGCTGACCACACCGACAGCTCACACCGAAGAATCAAATTGGGGCCTCTCCGTCGATGCACTATGAGATAAGAGTCATAGGAGGATTTATCTTGGCTGTGAATAGTCTCATTGTAGAGAATCACCGTCTTGTTTTCTACATCCTTATTTCACTACACCCAAAACAGCAAATTGGCACACCCTGATATTAAAAATCTGGCACAGTTTAAAATTGGCACACCCTGATATTAAAAATCTGGCACAGTTTAAATCGCATAGTCCCGGGTCTCTCCGTTTGTGAATATGACAATAATTTACAAAAATCACACTTAGTTGAAAACAAGCTGTCAAAGGGTGAAAACCTAAACCACCCCCCAAACGACCCCGTAGGGGGCACGAACACCTCGCACGGGACCAATGTAACTTGTAGGAACTGGCCGCGTAGTCCCGGGTCTCCCGATTTGTGAATATGACGATAATTTGCAAAAATCAGCACTTCAACTTAAAACACAAGCCGTTAAAGGGTGAAAACTCAAACCACCCCCCAAACGACCCCGTAGGGGGCACGGACACCTCGCACGGGACCAATGTAACTTGTAGGAACTGATCGCGTAGTCCCGGGTCTCCCGGTTTGTGAATATGACGAAAATTTGCAAAAATCAGCACTTAAACTTAAAAACAAGCCGTCAAAAGCTGAAAACCCAAACCAGCCCCCAAACGACCCCGTAGGAGGCACGAACACCTCGAACGGGACCAATATAACTTGTAGGAACTGACCGCGTAGTCCCGGGTCTCTCGATTTGTGAATACGGCGATAATTTGCAAAAATCAACACTTAAACTTAAAAACAAGCCGTTAAAGGGTGAAAACCCAAACCACCCCTCAAATGACACCGTAGGGGGCACGAACACCTCGCACGGGACCAATGTAACTTGTAGGAACTGACCGCGTAGTTCCGAGTCTCCCGGTTTGTGAATATGACGATAATTTGTAAAAATCACACTTAGTTAAAAATAAGTCGTCAAAGGGTGAAAACTTAAACCACCCCCCAAACGACCCCGTAGGGGGCACGAACACCTCTCACGGGACCAATGTAACTTGTAGGAACTGATCGCGTAGTCCCGGGTCTCCCGATTTGTGAATATGACGATAATTTGCAAAAATCAGCACTTAAACTTAAAAACAAGCCGTCAAAGGCGGAAAACCCAAACCACCCCCCAAACGACCCCGTAGGAGGCACGAACACCTCGCACGAGACCAATGTAACTTGTAGGAACTGACCGCGTAGTCCCGGGTCTCCCGGTTTGTGAATATGACGATAATTTGTAAAAATCAGTACTTAAACTTAAAAACAAGCCGTTAATGGGTGAAAAACCAAACCACCCCCCAAACTACCCCGTAGGGGGCACGAACACCTCGCACGGGACCAATGTAAATTGTAGGAACTGACCGCGTAGTCCCGGGTCTCCCGGTTTGTGAATATGACGATAATTTGCAAAAATCACACTTAGTTAAAAACAAGCTGTCAAAGGGTAAAAACCTAAACCACCCCCCAAACGACCCCGTAGGGGGCACGAACACCTCGCACGGGACCAATGTAAGTTGTAGGAACTGACCGCGTAGTCCCGGGTCTCCCGGTTTGTGAATATGACGATAATTTGTAAAAATCAGCACTTAAACTTAAAAACAAGCCATTAAAGGGTGAAAACTCAAACCACCCCCCAAACGACCCCGTAGGGGGCACGAACACCTCTCACGGGACCAATGTAACTTGTAGGAACTGACCGCGTAGTCCCGGGTCTCCCGATTTGTGAATATGACGATAATTTGCAAAAATCACACTTAGTTAAAAACATGCCGTCAAAGGGTGAATACCCAAACCAACCCCCAAACGACCCCGTAGGAGGCACGAACACCTCGCACGGGACCAATGTAACTTGTAGGAACTGATCGCGTAGTCCCGGTTCTCTCGGTTTGAGAGTAGGACGATAATTTGCAAAAATCAACACTTAAACTTAAAAACAAGCCGTTAAAGGGCGAAAACCCAAACCAGCCCCCAAACGACCCCGTAGGAGGCACGACCACCTCGCACGGGACCAATATAACTTGTAGGAACTGACCGCGTAGTCCCGGGTCTCCCGGTTTGTGAGTATGACGTTAATTTCCATTCATATATGTAATTTTTTTGTTTTGAGTATTTTTTTTTTGTAAATTATTGGGTTACTAATATCGTATCTTTTTTGTATTCTATTTTTTTTGCAGGATAACAGTTTATCGTTGGCTTTTATTCGCGTGGAACACACAAAGAACTCAATGGTTTACAACAAGGGGTTTATTAATGAATCCATTTTTTTGTGTCATGACCGTACGGTCTTTTGTTGTTTTATTATTGACTTTTATGGCCTTGAGGGCTTTTGTAAGTTAATTGTTATATTTTGTGGCCGTGCGGGCTTTATGTTAGGCAGGTTTTGTATTAACAGGTTTTGGAATGTCCAGAAAATAGAGGAAACTCTGCCCAATTTTTTTTGGGCCTATGAACAGTTAAAGACTTGTAATATTTTGAAGTTTGTATGTACATTAATTTATTAATAACGCACAATATTATTAATTTGTGAATTTTGTGCTTTCAAATATTTTTTTTTAAATTAAAAAAAATTGGCACAGTTCAAAACCGTGGCAAAAGTGTATCATATTTTGGCACGGTTTTAAACTGTGCTAATTTTTTTTAAATTATGCCTAATCTGGCACAGTTAAAAACTGTGCCAAAAGTGTGCCAGAAATATCAAATTCTGGCACGGTTTAAAAGTGTGCCAGAAATGTTCCTATTTTGCTGAATCTGGCACAGTTAAAAACAGTGCCAAAAGTGTGCCAGAAATATCAAATTCTGGCACGGTTTAAAAGTGTGCCAGAAGTGTTCCTGTTTGACTGATTCTGGCACACTTTTAAACCGTGCCAGAAAAAAATTCCCATTTTGGAACACCTGATTCTGGCACAGTTCAAAACCGTGCCAGATTTGATCTGGCACGGTTTTGAACTGTGCCAGAATCCTATTTTTGGTGTAGTGTTTTCTTTAATACCATCAATGTGTCTAGCTACAAGAAGAGAGTTACTAGCTACTAGTCGAATGCTAACTAGCTGCTAGGAGAGAAAGCGAAAAGAGTTCTTAAATGGAAAACTTCGGATAGATAATAAATATCGGTTGCAGTTGCTGCTGCATAGCTTCCAACTCCTACCGCCGTCCTTGAGTCAAATTATAGAAAAGCAAGAAAGAGGTTTCGAAGGTCACGTTTTTGTTGTTTATTCTAGTCTCTACATATTGAAAAACGTTGCTAATGCCGTTTAATACAAGATTAAACTGTATAAGCAACTCTTTTAATTTTTGATCAAAAGTTTCAATTTCGAATTGATGAGAAAGACACTGGTTAGTGTACTCTTCGGCATTCAGCTTCACAATAAGACTTAGATCATCTAATTTCTTAGTCAGGTCTCTAACAGTCTTCTCCAGTCTAGTGCCTTTTTTGAGAGTTTTAGCATACAAAGTATGAATATCTGGGAGGTCATCTGTGTCTGAGTCGCTAAGTGAAGTGTGTGTAGTGACCCCTAACGATTCAGTTTTAGTACTCACGCACCCATTTACATCGTCGTTATCGAGATCACTTTGACTCACACACACGGAACCAGAGCTAGCAACATTTTCAGATAATAAAGCATCTAGGCCAGTCAAAGCAGTATTCACACAAGCAGGAGTAGGAGCATCATTATCACACACAGGCATATCATCATTGTAAATGATCTTATCATAAAAGGACATGCAAGGGTCAAGTACATTTGATGACTCAAGTTCCTCTTCATCAGAGTCACTTGAATCATTCCAAGTTTTACAGACATTGGCTCGATTGTGTGTGTTGGTTTTATTCAGATTAACTCTGCAATCGTGAGCAATGTGACCTAGTTTCCCACATCTAAAACATCCAATCTTTTTAAGGTCTCTGTTAGATTTGAAGTTGTTCTCCTTAGAATGTTTGTCAAGGCCTCTCTCATGAGGTTTGGGATTAGACACAGTAGGATAATTAGGCTTGCCTTGTTTAGATGCCTGTTTGTTTCTAAATTTAACAATTTTCTTAAATTGTTTAGACATTAAGGCAATCTGATTATCTAGTTTGTCTATATCACATTCCTCATCAGAGTCACAGTTGGTCAGATTAGTCTCATGCTTAGATATTTTAGAGGAAAAACTCAAGTTAGAGTTGGGATGTTTTCTTTGAGACTGATTTAATTATTTCTTAAAATCTAATTCCATTTCCACAGTCCTAAGTTTGCTACTGAGTAACTCAGGGGTAAGGTTTTGATCACTCATTTCCTCAATAGCATACCTCTTGCTGTCAAAATTTTGTGGTAATGATCTTAGAATTTTAGAAACAATCTCATTCCTATCATATGTTATACCATTAGCATGCAACTTAGTAACTATATCAGTTAAGTTCATGTAAAAGTCATCAAAAGACTCAGAGTCAGTCATAATTAAAGAGTTGTACTGCTGGGTAAGCATTTGAGTTTTAGCAGCTTTAACTCTTGAGTCTCCTTCATGGGCAGTGATTAATGTGTCCCAAGCTTCCTTAAAAGTGGCACAAGATGAGATTCTCTTGAACTCATACTCATTAATAGACATAAAAATGGCATTCTTGCCTTTATTGTTATTTCGAGAAATAGTTTTCTCTTCTTGGGTAAACTCACTTAAGATTTTCTTTACCCTCTCATCACTTCCTTCAGTGGCTGGTTTAGTAGGATAAGTATATCCATTTTCAATAATGTCCCAGACATCATCTCCTAAAGTCCTTTGGATGAAGGCAACCATTCTTACTTTCCAGTAAGCAAAGTTGTTTCCATCAAAGAGTGGAGGTCTGGACAGATTACCAAACCTTTCATTCTTCTCGTCCATAGTTAGGTTTTTCAGAAAACGATTTCAGAAACACAAGATCTTTTTGAAATAAAAGTTTACAGGGCTCTGATGCCCATTGAAAAACGTTGCTAATGCCGTTTAATACAAGATTAAACTGTATAAGCAACTCCGAGATGTTTGTTGAAGAAACCCTTTTCTTTTGAAAATAAAACTTATAAACAACAAGATGTGTTTACAAAAACTTATGTTCGAGAGTAATCAAGACTTTGTAATCAGTTTTAAAACTAAGACAGTTTCAAAAATTCAGCGCACTATAGAATGAGATGAGGAGATGAAGATAATCAGAACACATAGTTTTTAACGTGGTAAAACCTCTCCCAATAGAGGAAACATCCACGGTGACTTCTAAGTCACAAAAGTAAAAATCCACTAACAACAAATAACAGTTACAAACAATACAACATAAATGCACACAAATCAACCTATTCTAAGTTTAGGAATATACCCCACTTGGTGTCCTTCTAACTTCTCATAGATCTGATTATTGATGATGTTCTTCCAGTTTAATAACTTCCTTTTGCTTCAGCTTCCTTGCGTCGACTCAATAATCTTTGATCTTATTCACAACACTTCCAGTATAGTAGTGTGTTAAGTGTTTGTGATGTGATTCCTATCAACATGCATGAACTCACACACACACTTAGTTTTTACAGACAGTTCTAGAAAATTACATATAAAGACTATATGCTGTGATTTTCTTTTCTTTCTTTCTTACAGAACTTGAAACCTTTTTTACCTTATATCCCAGATTCTACGGATATCTTGCTTCTAAATCGGTCAAGATCTTAATCAATATCTGTTTTAAAAATACTTTTGAGATTGAAAATCTCCAAGTGTGAATCCAACAAGGTCAAGGTTAAGTTTCATAAGAATAGAAACCATAAAACATTTTCAAAACTAAATCAGTAAGGATTTTCTTAAATCGAGAAAGAAACATGCAGATCTAGTGAAATATAACATGCAGAGTGTAGATCTACAATTTCTATGAAGAAGAAATACAGATCTTCACACGAATGTTTAAGTTGGTAATAAGATCACTGATTAAGAGGTTACAGCTTCAATATGAACAAACCAGTAACACCACTTTCTCACAAACACTCAAGGTTGTGTTTGGGATTTTGTATATACGAAGGTTTGAATCAGATATGAAGTGTTTAGGGTTAGGGTTAGGGTTTGGCTAACACAGTTTTCCCTTTCTCTCTCTTCTCTCTTTTCTTTTCTCTCTTATCTCTCACTTCTCTCTTCTCTCTATTTTTCTCTCTCAGAAATGACGACTGCCAAAAGTCTTAAAAGGTTGAGAATTAGAGGGCTTTTATAGGAGTGGAGGAAGGTTCTGGATAGTCGAAGGCAATCAAGGGCTGAGATTAAGTCTTCCTAATATTGACTTAATCCAAGGGTTATAAGAAGGCGGTGGTTAAGTCGAATGTGATTGGTTCATAGGATAGCACAAGGATAGGTTTAAAACACATGCAGGCCATCGATAAGGATAGATCTAACGATCAGTAAACCACCAGGCAACCCTCTCACATAACAAACACAAATTGATACATCAGGAACGTGACAAGTGTTGGCCTAAGAGTGGCTTGCAAACGCGCGTTAAAGTTAATTACAGGCATCACCCTGAAGTCTCTAGCGCATTTACATTCTACCCAATCAAACATTCCAATGAAAAATGATATTTTTAAAATACCATATTAACCCCACAAATTTTATAATCACACTTTTATTTATGAAAACATTATTTTAAAAATGTTTAAAAATTCCCAAAAAAATTATTAAAACAACATTTTAAGGGGAATTTAACACACAATCAATTTTAAGCAATATATACATATGTATGCACTTCTAATGTGTGTAGTGTGATTCAATTTATACCTTCTTGGATTATTGAAGAGGATTAGAGAGATTAATTCTGAGGCTCTTTGGATTCTAGGTTAGACAACCAATTTTGTAACTATTTCCAAATTAGTTGAGCACTTATACAATATAAACTTAAGTAAGTCAAATGTATAAGGTGCTTCATAACGTAGAAGAGGCTTTTGAATCCCTGAAGAAGTCCTTATTTGATTCGCAACAAACATTAGCAAATGAGAAGCAATCTTGGGAGAACAAAATAAAAGTTACTAAGGATGCTCAGAAGAAAGTTGAAATGAGGTTGTTGCAGCTCGACGACAAGTCTCTGAGTTGAAGAAGAACTTAGTTGCTGAGAATGCCAAAAGGGTGAAGGCTAGAGAAGCCTCTTTCAATGAGGGATGGGAGAAGGCCATAACAGCTGCTTCTGTCTAGATAGAGTATGTGAAGAAAAAATGTTATAAGGATGGTTGGTCGGCAACACTTACTAAGGTCAGCACTCCTCCAGAGTCAAAGCTTTTCCTCAGATATGGTCGTGGTTCCCCACCAAACTTAGATGAGGAAGTTGAAGATAATGTGGGGTCAGAGGATTCAACCCTTGTTCTGGAGCCTGCAGTCGATCAACTACAGACAGTTGCTGAGTCTTCTCTCCGAACTATTTTCGAGCAAATCACTCCACCCATTTTTGCCTCTAATCCAGTTGAAACTACTATTGACAAGGAGAAGGTGTAGACTTGCTCTGTAATTAGCCTTTTTCCTTTTTTATCTTTATCTTTCCTTTCTTTCAATGTATTTGTAAATTTACTTCATATCAATGAAAATGAGTATTTTCTCCCTCTGTGTTTGCTATTTTTTATTATTGCTTTATACTCTTTATTCAGTTGTTGATTGGATATTTCTTGACTCTTATAGTTTATGGCCAAAATGGATCAACTTTCCTCCACTTATTTCGAGCTACTTAAGAGATGCAATGTTCTATTCAAGGCTGGTCATATGACTTTATTCGAGGAAGATCCGCCAAATTTATGCAGGGCTGATATTTCAGATCAAACCAAGGATGCTTACTTATACTTGAAGTGTCTTCTTGATTGGGCAATGGCTAATAATATAGCTTACATCGAAATGATTACAGAGCTTTAAAAAGATCACAGATAAGCAAAGGCTCTCCTCATGATGATTATGAGAAGAAATACGAAACTTTAAGTAAATCTTTGGGTTTTTAGGAGAAATTAGAGAAAGATGCCTCTTTTTTTTAGAAAGAAAGAGTTTTTACTCAAGTGTGAAGTGGATGGGGCTAGGGCCATTGTCAATCTGTTGGAGGAAAAAAATAACAGTTTAAGAGATGAGTTGAACTATTTGAAGGTTTCTTCAACTACTGTTGCTGCTGATGATGGAGTTTTATTTTTGGAGACTGGAAATGCTAATCTGAGGGAAGAACTGAAGGCTTTGAAAAAATCCAAACCTTCTTCCTCCTTTCGATCAAGAGCAAGATCTGGCCGAGCTACGACTGATGAAGGTAGGACTCAACAGACGCTTACAAATCAGGCTGCACAAATAAAGGCTAAGAATTTATCCATTGCTGAGATGTCTCAAAAGATCAAAACTTGGGATGAGTAACTTTCAACCCAGCCCTCTCAACTGCAGGCTAAAGAGGGAGTATTGAAGAAACTGCTACATCAAGTTGAGAGATTAACTTTACAATTTCACAAACAGCCCAGGGAGATCTGGATAGAAGGATATAATGAAGCTCTTGGTTATTTTGATGAACGCTTTAGACAAGCTCATCGTGAAGGCTATAAATGGGTCTGGACCAATTGCCTAACAGTTATAAAAGCTGATTAGGACAGTAGACTATGGTATTCGGATGATCCAAGGCTTTTGGAGTGTCAAGATCCTCCTTTTCATCTCGATTCCTGTAAAAAAGCATTCCCCAATGCCTGATCTCCAAATAGTTGGGGGATTATGGCCTTCATAACAAGTTAGAAATAATTCGGCCTCCTAATCTGTTAGATGCTCCGAGTAGCAACAATAGGAGAATGCTTCAAGATTTTAACTTCATAAACTCCCCCATACACATTGGATGATCCTCCAGCAGGCATGGAACCAACACCGAGCTCCTTTAAAGCTGAAATAAAGCGTCCAGTAGAATAATCTTGAGCATAGTTTGTTCCTGTATTTCATTTATACACAATATTTGAATGTAATCATCTTATATATTTAAATTAAAGGTATTTTATTGACTTATCTTATTAATTTCTGGATACTTGAATGACTTTGTCGTTTCATTAGTTCTACTGATATACTTAGATTTCTAAGTTTAATACCAGTTACCCTTAATGTGGCTATAGGTTCTATTAATGCACCTAGATTTAAATCCAAGTTTAGCACTAGTTACCGTGGTATTGCCATAGGTTCTACTAATCCAACTAAATTTGTAGGTTTAGCATTATTTACCAGTGGTAACCAAGCGTACGTGGAATGTGTGTCTACATCCCTATTTAGGAATCTTCATAATGTTCTTCCTCCATTTTGCTTAGTTTTGATAAAAGTTGTTGATTTTTATACAGATTTTTATCACTGATTTTTCTTGACTAAGTATTGAGGACTTAAAAATCCTTTTTTGACTTGGGTTTGTGAATTTCTGTTATTTTGCCAATCAACTATTGCTTTCGTCGACCAAGTCTGACTAATTACTGAATTCTTGCTAACCAAGTATTTATAGGGGGGAATACGTATCATAGATATTCCCAAAAAAATCGAAAAAATGGAAAAACAAACTTTTTATTGATATTAAAGTCAATTGATTACAAAAGATGTTGCTTGCTACATTACTGGAAGTACTTCCTAAGATGATTGGAATTCCATGGCTTTTTAATTTTTTCCCCATCTAAAGTTTTAATTCTATAAGTTCATGGTCGGACAACTACTGAGACACGATAAGGCCCATGCCAATTGGCTTCAAGCTTGTTGGTCTTCTGAATCACCTTCTTAAGTACATAGTCCCATTCTTTTAAGTTGGTCGGCTTCACCCTTTTATTATAAACATGTGTTGTTTATTATTGATAGGCAGGGTTCCTCAAAGCAGCATCTTCACGCACCTCTTCCAACATGTCCACATCTAGTCTTCGCATTAAATCACTCACATGAGAATAAAAGTTCCACACTTTATGCATTGGCAAGCCTATTTCAGTTAGTATGACTGCTTTCGTCCCAAAGGCCAACATGTATGGTGTTTCTCCAGTAGCAGCTCTTGGAGTTGTTTGGCATGCCCACAAAATTGAGTGAAATTCATTCATCCAATTCCCTTTAGCATCATTAAGTCTTTTCTTCAACCCATTGAGTAAAGTTATGTTCGTTACTTCAATTTGCACATTGCTTTAAGGATGGCCTGGAGCAAAGTGAAACTTTTGAATCTTAGATTTGGCACAATATTCTGCGAACTCCTCATTATCGAATTGGGGTACCATGTTCAGTAATAAAGGCATATGACAAACCATATCTACAAATGATGTTCTTCCAGAATAATTGGTACACCTTCTCATATGGTATATCCATTAATGGTTCTGCTTCAACCCATTTGGTGAAATAATCAATAGCTACGACCAAGTACTTAAATCTTCCCCAGGTGTTCGATAATGTCCCAACCAAGTCTATCCCTCAAATAGAAAATGGCCAAGGTGTAGTAATGGGGGTCAAAGCTGCATGTGGACTTTTGCGAATATTAGAGAACTTCTGATACTTGTCACGCTTCTTTGCAAAGGTTGTGTAATTTTCCCTCATGGGCGACCAATAATACCCTTGAGTATTCATTTACTTTAGTAATGATCTTCCTGACACATGAGCTCCACAAGATGCTTCATAAACTTCTTATATTAGATCTTTAACCTCTATTGGGTGAACACAGCACTGCAGAGTAGCTGTTAATCCTCTCCTGTATAGAACTCCTTTGTCTAACACGTACCTTATCGCTTTATACTTAAGCTTTTTAGCCTCAATTAGGTCTACGGGCAATATTCCTTCTTTAATATAAGCTCTGATGGGATCCATCCAAGATGGTCTCGTGTCTACTATACTAAAACTAATCATCAAATCTTAATCAATGCTTCGATTGGCCAAAATTTCAATGGGAATGGTTCTCCTGAGCTCAATTCTAGTTGTTGATGCCAGTCGAGCAAGTGCATCAGCTCAAGCGTTTTCCAGTCTATGAATTCTTCTCATCCGAACAGCAGGTAATTTTGCTATAAACTCCAATGCCTTGGCTAAGTATCTTGTCATTAGTTCTCCTTTGGCTCCATACAAACCCAAAATTTGATTCACCACTAACTGAGAATCACTATGTTCCACAACTTGCTCGATGTTTAGTGATTGAGCTAACTTAAGCCCACAACGAGAACTTCATACTCTGCTTCATTATTTGAGGCCTGAAATTGGAATCGCAATGCATATTCAATGTCTATCCCATCAGGGGTGTTGAGTATTATATCTGCTCCACTTCCTATGCACATGAGGATCCATCTACATACAAGTTTCATATAGGTATGTTATTGTCAAACACTTGGTCTGTTAATACCACATAATGAAATATTTTGCTTCTTGCCTCCTCATATCTTTTAGCCATCTATTGCATCCTGGTTGACGTCTCCAGTAGGTCGATAATAATTTTTTATTCGCTTATCCCTAATGGGATTTGCTTGGGCTGTTGGTCGGTGATGACTTCAGTTGGGCTTTCTCCTGTTTAGGTTCTCTCTGCCTAAATGTTTCATTGCTCAGGAACCTCTAGATAAGTGAATTTAACAATGAAGTCTGCCACAACTTGGCCTTTTAATGAGAACCTTGGCTCATATATAATATTGTACTCCCCCAGTTCTACTGCCCAATACATTAACCTTCCAAACTTCTCTGGTTTATGAAAAGCTTGTCGAAGAGGCATGTTTGTGTACACTATAATAGTGTGTGCTTGGAACTAAGGTTTCATCCGTCTGGATGCCTCAATCAACACCAAAGCTAACTTCTCCAAACGTGGGTATCTAATTTTTATTCCTTAAAAGGCTTTGCTGGCATAGTAGACATGATTTTGAACTCCGTTATCTTCTCATATCAAGGCAGAACTTACAGCTAACTCAGAGGCGACTAAGTATAAATATAATTTTTCTACCAATATTAGTCGGGAAAGAAATAAGGGTGATCCTAAGTACTTTTTCAACTCCATAAAAGCTTTCTCACATTCACCATTCCATTCAAAACTCGTCCTCAGCACTTTAAATAATGGTAAACACTTGTCTATAACTCGAGACACAAATCCGTTCAATGTTGCTACTCGCCCAATGAACCTTCGCACATCCTTTTTGCAGGTCATTTCAATCAACACCTTGATTTTATTAGGGTTATCCTAAATTCCCATCTGATTCACTATGTACCTGAGGAACATGCCTTATTGGATACCAAATACGTACTTGGTCGGATTCAACTTCATCTGGTGCTTCTCCAATCGATCAAAGGTTTGGCTGAGGTTGGCAATGTGATCAGATGGTTTTTGCTCTTCGTCAGCATGTCATCTACGTATACCTCCATATTTTGCCTATCTGTTCCTTAAAAACTCTGTTCACCAACATCTGGTCAGTAGCACCTGTATTTTTTAAACCAAATGGCATAACATTATAGCAATATGTTCCTCGGGGAGTAATAAAAGAGGTGCTTTCCCTATCTTCGGAATTTTTTTTAATCTGGTTATAACCAGAATATGCATCCATAAAACTCAATAGTGCATGCCCTGAAGTATCATTAACAAGTTGATCAATCCTTGGCAAAAGAAAGTGGTCCTTTGGGCAGGCTTTATTCAAATCTGTGAAGTCCACAGACATTCTCTATTTATTATTTTTATTTTTTACCATAACCACGTTGGCCAACCAATCTGGATATTTTACATCTTCAAAGGATGAAGCTTTCTAAAGTTTCTCCACCTCCACCTGGATAGCCTGGTTCTTCTCGGGGTTAAATACTATACGTTTTTGCTTTACTGTCTTGGCATCCTTATTGACATTGAGATCATGATAGAGGAAATTGGGATCAATCATAGGCATATACTCATGACTCCAAGCAACACATGTGCTTTCTCTGTCTTAGGGGCGTCACTAGCTTGTGTTGATCCCACCTGTGTAATTCGCTCTGGCTTGTTTTCGTCTAAAATGATATTCTCCGTTGCTTCTACAATTTGGCCTTTTACCAACTATGCCTTCTCTCTTAGATCTAAAGTTTCCACCTCAGAGTCGCTATTAGGCTCAGTAATATCCACTTGGTAAGTGGTGGTCTTCTTATTGTTTTCATTCAAATTTTCTTGCTCGGCAGAGGAGTAATAACATTCCTAAGTTACTTTTTGATCAACATTGACCACACAAACACCAAAATTAGTGGGGAACTTTAAGCATTGATGGACTGTAGACGACACAACTTCGAATTTCTTCAATCATACTCTTCCCATGATCATATTGTAGGCAGAATGAACATTATTGTCTATTACAAAGAAACATATCTTCTCTGTCCGACTTGCTGGCTAGGTGCCAATCAACGCATCCAGCTTGATTGTGCCTAAGGGAAACACTTTTCACCAGAAAAACCTATTAGGGGCCTATGGTAAGGTTTTTTATTAGCTAAGCTTCAAATTTAGACTGTCGAAGCATGGATAAAACATGATGTCCACAGATCTGTCATTATCAATCAATACCCTGGAAATAATTATATCTTGCATTTTGACCTTGAATACTAAGGGATCATTATGGGGATAAAGTACCCCTGAAATGTCATTTTTGGAGAAACCAATCACCAACTTTTCTTTGTTAACTTTCCTCGGCCTGTCTTCATCGACCAAATTGATCCTTTGGATATAGGGGCAAGTTTGAGCCTCATTGAGGTAAGATTTTATTTCAGTAGTATGATCTCCTCATCTTACATCTCCACCTATAATAATCTGTCAATTAAAGATCAAAATTAAGCATGAATACCTCACGTTCCGATTGCCTGGGCCTTTTGGGCAGGTTGGGGTCATCTTCTTTATCGTCTTCATGAGTTCTCTTTTTCTCATACCTAGGCTTGCATGGGAATTTTGACATTCGTCGGGCTCCATTATTATCTTGTCAATCAAAAAATTTGTCTAGCTTTCCTCTTCGAATGAAGATCTTAATCTCATTTTGCAAAGCAATACAACGAGTTGTATGTCCATAGTCCCTATGAAATTCATAATATTTGGACATGTTCCTCTTTTCAGCAGGTGTTCTCAACTTCTCAGGCTAATGTACCTCTTTGCTATGTTTTATTTCTTCCAAAACATGGTGGATATCCATCATTAACGAAGGGTAATTGTTTTATTTTTTTAGCCTATCAGTATTCACTTTTTATTTCAATTCCTCGTAATCCTTATGCTCTTTCTGCTCCTTTTTCTCGATTTTGCCTTCAGATTTTATACTTGAGTTTTATATGGCTGTCATGGCTTCCTCGACATTCATTGTCTTGGTTGCTTTCTCCATTAACTCTTTTATTATCTTTGGAGGATCTTTGGCAAGTGTGTAGTAAGTTTCTTGGAAAGCTGTCCACTCATGAGGGCTGTGACAACTATTTTTTCCTTGTAATCAATGACTTCCAACTTCTCATTGTTAAAATGAGTAATATAATCTCTGGTACTCTCTCTTACCCTTTGCTTTACACTTAGCCGATGAGCTACTCTTTTCACTGGTTTGGCTTCAAAACAGAAGTTACCAATAAATAGCTCGATGAGCTGGTTGAAATTAGAAATTTATCCCCGAGGAAGGCTATTGTACCAAATCTGAGCAGGCCCTGTAATTATACCTAAAAATGCCATGCATCTCATTTCATCAAGAACAAAATAAATATTAGCTGCTGCTTGGTACTGCTCTATATGAAGTATATGAACTATTTTTCCATCATACTTAGGAGTAACCACGGGAACTTTAAACTTTGAAGGAGTAGGAAAATCCACAATAACTTGCACAAAATGAGATCCTTTCATAAAACTTCGTTGCAACTTCGTCATTTTTCCCTTCTAATCGTTGAATAGAGCCCTCCATGCATTATTACCAGCATCAGACCTATGTATTTCAGCTCGGCTGTTACAACCAATTATTTATGCTGAACTCTCCTCCTGTGAGGTCTACTCGACATGGATAGATCATCAGGGCATCTGACTTGGATTAGGCTGAACCCTCACATTCATCGATTGGTCATCAAGTATTCCTCGATAATGCCCTAGGAACATTTTTATTACCCCTAGGCCCCAAATGATCAAATGGAGATGATCGGCCTAACCTTTCTAAAGCACTTAATCTTTCAGGAGTAAAAGATTGTTCATTATATGGTTCTGCAGTTCTAAGTGAAGAACTTGCTCTTGGACGGTAGGACGTATCTCTGGTAGTCCGAGATTGGCTGTGCTTGTTGTTTCTTGGGGGGCATATTTCCACGAGTTAACAAGGCGGAAGACTTAGTCTGCAGTGTTTGGGCTAACTGCCTAATGGTATCTTGCATGGCCTCCCGTCCTCTAGCAAGGCTAGCCAGGATTCCAATCAGATCGTTATTTGTTGGCGAAACTAGGGGTGTTCACGGGTTAATCGGTTCGGTTTTGGCCGGGTTTTTTGAGCCGAACCGACCATGTCGGTTTTTAGAGGAGAAGAATCGAATCGAATCAAAACTGTTGAAGAACCGAACTGAACCGAACAGAGTCGATTTTTTACCAGGCCGGTTCGATTTGCCCATCGATTTTTGACAGGGCCGGTTCGGTTTTTTCCTTTATTTTAATAAAAAAAAAATTAATACCTAATATAAATATAAAATTAAAAAATATAATATAATATAAATATAAAATTAAAAAATATAATATAATATAAATATAATATAAAAGTATAAAGTATAAAAATCAGTTCGGTTCAAAATCGATTTTTTTATACCAAAATCGAAAACCGAACCGAACCGACCCTGTTGATTTTATACCAGATCAAACCGAACCGAACTGACCCTCAAAAAAACTCGGCCCAAAAATTTTCGGTTCAGCTCGATTTTGTCGGTTTGTCGATTTTTTTGCACACCCCTAGGCGGAACAGATGGAGCAGGATGAATCCCGTCATTTCTGGTGCTTGGTTCAGGAATATCAGTCATATTGGGTAAATGAATGAGTGAAAATGTTTAGAAAATACGTTCCCACAAATAACGTCAATCTGTTGATGTAAAAAACTAGGCTAGGTTTAATTACTTAATCACTAGATAATATTTGTAAGTAAATGGAAGAGACAAAAAGGTTTTTAAAGTGGTTCGGCTTATGGAGAAAAGCCTACGTCCACTGTGCTTATTATTGCCTTGTGTTTGCCTTTTAATCACTTGCCTTTGATGAAGGGATTAAAATGTATTTATAGTCTAGTAGGGAGATAAAGAGATGGAATGTTAAAGGATGGAATGCCTTTATAAATTAGGCATTTACATAAATACATAATATCCATAATGTATCTAGCTGTTGGTGTTTCATTGATACTATTGCTCGGTCTCCCTACTGTTGGTTGGGCTTCTTAGTGTTGGTCGGCATTCCAGGCCTTGGTCGGTGGTTATACCATGATGACTACGATTATTGCCATTGTGGATGACACGTGTCTATTTCTGATTGATCCACGTAAGTGGGTAATTTTTGGTATCAACAGTCTATTTCTGATTGTCCATTTTAATTAAATATTTTATTGTAAGCCGATTATCACCTATTTATTATATTGATGTCACATTGGTTTCCTAGTCACACATTCTGTTAAATTTTCTAATTTAGGTTTGACGGCGGGTTGAAATTGAACTTTATAAAAACGTTAGGATTAACCTTGCAAAAATTAAAAGTGACCCAAACTTCGGAGTTAAATTTCAAATTAACCCGAATATTAAATACAACTAATTTCTTTAATTTCAACTAGTTTTCAGTCTTGTATTGACTTTAATATTTAGGGTTTTAATTAGCTTTGATTTATAGCATTTGTTTTTCATTGTAAATATTAGTTTTAGTTGAATTTGAAAAATAGTTTTTTTTTTGTTTCTAAGTGAACCTCCAAATGGGTGTATTTGTTCATATTCATATACAATGTTCAGATTCATAGTTAATTTTACCTCTTAACGATTAAGACGTAAATATAATCATTTTCATACCTAAAATGTACCAAATTACGTGGAGACCTAAGATGGTGCCACGTGTCCCATAAGAGATTGGAATCGTACATCTATAAAGAATACATCTTGTTAAGTGAACCATGGGGGCAAACCCAATAAGATTTAGTCCTTCCTCTTGACTGGTATAATCATGGAGGCAAACCCAATAAGATCTAGTCCTTTTTCTTGACAGATATAAACTTATTTAACCAATAAATAACTCCCTGAGAAAGGCCATTAATACCTTCAGTTGCACTACATGACCCGGTGACGTCAGGAAGCACTTACACAAGATGAAATGAAGATATGTAGATATTCATACCCATGTTCACTAACTTATGATTATTTTCATTCACTCACAAAAGTGTGATCTCATATTTTCTAACCATGGAAATCCATGTGTCCATTAAGACCACATTCTCTCATCTCATTTATTTCACGCACCTATAAATAAAGGCAATGAACATGTCAAAAGGGAGAAATATATTGAACTTTATGATGTTATGTTGTCTGAGTGAGATTAGGGTGAGAGTGAACTTCTAATCATACTCTAATGGAGTGTTCAAGAGTGAGAGTGAACTTGTAATCATACTCCAACTGGGTCATCTCTCTCGTTTATTCTCTACAATTCGATTTGCTTTGAGTTCATTTCTTGCTTTTATTATTTGATTGTTTGCTAATTAGTAACTCATATCTTATATCGGCCTAATTTTAATTTATGGTGTTAATACTTTTGTATCTTTTGTGGGTAAAGAGTAACCATATTTCTTATCCCTAATTTCTAAGTTAAGCACAAGGATGGTCTTATTTTAGTAACTCTTGAATGAGAGAATTGATACTTGAAAATTACAAACGTTTATAGTTATGGCGTAGTCAATTTACCACTTAGATGCACTCATCAATTTAATAGATCAATTGGTTGTCTATTCAATTATATTATTTTCCCTTTTTGGAATATAATATTTTTGTGTTGGACCCATTTGTTGTCTCTGAAGCTCAGTCTGGTGCAGAGAATTCTCCGACAGTCAATTTGGCATATTTGTAGGATTTTTTGCTAACTTTAGTTAAGACCTAAAAAGAAATACAAGAACATATGAAGAAATTGACCTAGGGCCTCATGGATCAACAAGTTTTCCAATCCCCAATAGAGAAAAACATTAATCTTATAAACCCGGGTGTTGGAGAAAATGATAGAATTGCAAGGAGACGACACCTTCAGCACCTTGAAAAGGGGGGGGGGGGGATTGTGATTTAAGGAAAAAGGTTGTCGAGAACCCGCGTCATCGGGATTTAGATTTTGAAAAGAGGAGGAATCCATTATCAGGTGGAAGGAGACATGAATCCACAAAGACAAACATGTCATGTATATTGGAGATTTATATTTAAAACCATGCATGGCATTTGTTTTTCAATAAAGGTATGTCATTTTCATTTTAAAATAAGAATAATGCTTTGTGAGAATACCTTATATTTATATTAAATATATTATATACATGTCGGTCAATTGAACTTGGTAGAATTCTTGAGAGTTGGGTTCGGCCTGGTCACAAAAGATCGAAATTTCAATTCTAGTTCAATTGAATAGTTTACAACTTAGATAGGGAGTTAACATTCCATCTATAATCTACGAGTATGATCTCAGTAGTTTATCTTGACTAAAAAAAACTGTTTAATGGTTTGGGAACTTGTTTGATAGTTCAAATAGGATTGTACCGGTACATTAAGAATGTTTTGAATGGGGCAAAGCTGAGATTTGGGTCAAGGTTCTAATTAGATGGGACTTGCACAATCTCATAGCATTTGAAAAGGGGTGTATAGATTTTCAATTGTGAGGATTGGAGTATTCATACAGTTATTGCTTTGACTGTTATGGGTTTGATTTAATTTATTGGGTCTAAATCTTCACAAGTTAGGAAATCATTGCTTGGATATGTCTGAGATCATATTCTAGAAGAATTCGCATCTGAAAATTATCCTAAATTGTGATACCCCCTTGATAAACTTTTAAGTTTTGATTCTACCACTAAACCCGGGCGATGGATTTTATAATCCATTAAAGTATCAAATAAGTTAAGTTTGAGATCAAGGAATAAATAAGATGTTGGAGAAAATCAATTAGTGACAAATTGAATTTCACCAGGCAGGTATTATATGCTTTATGCGAAAAATCATATTTTGCATTATCCAACTTTGCAAACAAGACTTCAATATTTTTGTAATTATGAGATAATTAAATTAAAGTGTAATTATAATTATTCAGTGGTATAATTATAATTAAACGTGAAATAAAATATATTACGGGAAGTAATATGTGATTTTTATATTTTCGTTTGAAAACCAATTTAATTATTGGGCTCGGGTCTTTAGTCCATTACCCAAGTGGTAGGACCCCAAACTCTCTGGAAAACATAATTGGAACAAGTCCACTTAATGTACCTTGTAATAGAAAAATTTATAATTGCTCGTATTTTTATTTTATTTGGTTTGGCATATCCCGTAACACAAAAACGGCACCGACACAACTTTTCGGTACTCGGAGACTTGGTTGAAGACCAAAGAGATTGGAAGATTTGTTCGTCCCAATAATCATGGTAAAAGATTATGATCGTGAGTGGTAAAAGGTTTCTTAATATTTTATAGGAATTAGTTATCCTTTATAAGGCTATTTTTATAAAAAGAAACTTAATTTTTTTTGTAATAAAAATCGCCAGAAAAATGATGATCCGTTCGAACGAAGCTGATTGTCGTTCGAACTAGATTATATGGGTCGTTTGAAGTCATTCGATGAGATGCTAACGAGGCATTTTTCACGTGTCTCTAGAATCTTGTTTGAAGTCCTCGTTTGATGTCATTTTAGACACCTAGTTTCGTTCAAACGGCCAGGTGAATTTGAGTTCTATTTTGTGATCAATTACCTCATATCATAATCCTCATCCCCGAGAACTATTCAAGATTACTTTACCTATCACAATAAGGATTCTTGTTGAAATACTTTGTAGAGACTTTTCTCTACTGCTAAGTTTATGAAACGAGGTTCCATGGCTGAAGAAGAAGACGAGGCTGATCGGTGTATTCCGAGGGTAGATCGCTACATGTGGACGACTCTGGAGCTGAGACGTATCTATTGGCGTTTTGAAGACTCTATGCATCTAACTTAATACAGCTGAGCGTTTTGTAAGTCAATTGTATTCAAGACTCTCAATAGTGCTTATATAAAAAGGTTTTACCCTTTTTAGGGATTTTTCCGCATCTCATGTTTATTTGCATGATTGGATTGGGAATAAAAATGAAAATCATCTCGTGTGCACATCATAATTAATTGAAGAATTTTAATAAAAAAATAAATTGTGCTTGTGGCATTTAATTATATAATTTGGTCCATTAGATCATGTGCACTCTGATACCTATTTATATATGTCGAGGGAAGGAGTTTAAATTGTATGTGAAACGGAGTTTAAATTGTATGTGAGATTCTATAGAGTTATAGAATGAGAGGAAAAATAATATTCAAGCTTTTATGAAGGAGTGAGGAGAGAGATTTAAATTTCTCATATATTTCACCAAGTTTCATCTCCGAGAGTGCCTAGACATGAGGCTTAATTTGGGGGGATCATATATTATAAGCTTCATGGCATTCAAAGCATTTTAGGATGGGTTTCGAGGGGGGAATAAAATCACCCCCAACATCATCTTCATTATATATTTCTCCTTATTCTAATTACCTACAAACTCTGCAAAGGTATCATGATCCTTGTTATTAATCGAATTTCAAAATGCTAATATGGATAAGGTCCAAAACACACATAACTTTTTTTTAAAATTTAGATTAAACTTAAAAAAATTCACCAAATTAAAACTTGCAACAATTAAATGAATGTTGTGTTAAACACTTAATTAATTACACCTTACCCTAAATACGCATCTAGGTGATAGGAGGATAAAATAAAATAATCAACCACCATGCCCGATGTACAAAAAAATCCAACTGGAAAAAATATCGGACAACCCAGCCAACAAAAAATCACTATGTCAGGAATTACACAAGGACAGGACCGAAGACTTACACGGTCGAGTTGACTCCTTCAAGCCTTGATGCGTCTTCACTCCTTAGACCATTTGCACATCGACAAGTAGGAGTTCACCTATGCATTGCCAAACGTGTGAATCCACCATGTTTCGGTGTCCACCGATCTAAACTCATCAACCATCAACAGAGAGAATGCAGAGTCCACTACTTCAAACTGCTATACAGACGGAGTATACCTTATGTAAATAAGTAAATGAGAAATGAGTCCATCGTGTAAAATGTGGTCAACAAAGATGAGTAAGACAAAATTCTGGTGCACAAACTGGAGATCTCAAAGCATATAAAGACTGAAACTTGAATCTCAAACTAGTTGGGTAAAACTAGGGTTTAAAGGCTCTTAGATATGTCTTTATAAAATAATTTAGAAAACCTTGAATAAAAAAACTAATGTCAAGACTCCAATTCATAGGAAACACATTTTTTTAGGCCGCATAATTTTTTAGGCACTTCGTTCAAACAAAGACCATAGGGTCATTCGAACAAATTCATTAATCTCATTCAAACACAAAACATTTCGTTCGAATAAAATGGATAATCTCATTCGAACAAACTTCAAATGAGCTTCGAATGAGAATTCATTGACAAACCGAGGTACCCCATTTGAAATTTATTTGAAGGTCGTTTAAATGACATTCACCAACTCATTCGAACGAACAAAAAATCTCATTGAAACGACTTTAAAACAAAAATTATTTTTATTTTTAAAATCCGTTCTACGAAAATGGCCTTAACAAGATTTAAAACAACACCCAATATAAAATATAAGGATCAAAATAATATGCATTCATACCTTACGAGATCTTAGGGGTATCTATGACTATAGCCCCAGAACTCGTGGGTTTTTCTTCTAGTCCCTCCAAGTTGATGAACTCTGCAATGAAGTCAGCCAAGGCCTGACCTTTGACAATGCTTCGAGGATGATATATGATGTCAAACTCACGTAGCTCTACAGACCACTTGACAAGCCTCCCTGAGGTGTCAGTATTGTGGAGGATTTTACAATAGGGTTGATCAGTGTGACACCCTGCCTACTTTAATCACGGGTGATCAGTCCCTTATCAAAATAAACAGGATTCACATTTCGTTCATCCTTAACATCACTGTTAAAAAACATTTAAATTACTAATCGCCTATGTTAAATTATGTCGGTGCCAAATTTTATCTTTTCATTAACTTAACAACATGCAAAAATAAAACTAAAATAACCAAAACCATCCACAAAATAATAATCTGAATCAATCACATGACAAATAAATGAATATATAGTACCGAACAAACTATCGGTTCCCAATCATAAATCCAAATAGAAGTCTAGGGCAATGAAGTAAATTCAGGTACATCGTCTGATAAATAAAACTCAAATGCATCGACTAAAAAGGGCTACATGCCCAAATGAACTACAATATGAATCTCCTGAACTAGGAATGAAAAACGGAAGCGTCTAAAGCAAATCCTGCAAGCCTCCACAACGCTGGAGCTACGCATCCCTAGAAAGAATCATCAAGTTAGGTGTCCCTATGCATGGATACCAAAAATTATTTTGGAAAATATTTTGACACGGGTCAGAGCCCAAAACCATTTTAAAATATTTTGAAAGTAATTAAAATAAAACAATTTAAATATGCATTAACACTTTTCATATTTAAGCGGGTATCTCACTCTCTTGAGATATTACTCACCTCCCATCTACTGTGCACACCTAACGCTTACCTTATAACCCAACTAGTTATAGTACCCCACCTAACTCGTCCTATTGCAATTTTTCTATCACTTTACTCTATCCCGAGTATTTCATCCTTTTATTTCCTAAGTTACTTTACCCTTTAACTTAGTTAATCTTTTTCACTTTAACTGATCAGATAACCTTCACACTAGTTACATAAATACTACATTCACATTTTGTAATTTTAACGCTTATATAATTTATCTATATTGTTATATACGTATGAATATACTACAATAACCACACACATGTCGCGCATAATAACCATCCTTTCGAGCACTAACTCACTAGATGCTTCTCTCTAAAATGCTATCATCCCAGGTATCCTCACTTTAACCCGGTTACCATAAATCGATTAAATCACACTGAAATAGGTAAATAAAATTGCAAACGTAGTGGAGGCGATCATATTTCCCCGAGAGTGAAACCGAATCATACCCAAAATGCCTCACCTAAAAAATAAATCACATAATAAAATACCGGATGTTATAACCTGGGGACTATACTCTCCCTACATTCACTAGCTAGGGGATTCACCCACATCTCACAACCTCTTATGATATATCTAGAGGGTTATGTGTTCACATAAATATCATGAACATCGATATTTATAAATTTCACATAAATATATATATACTGTCTCTATGCCCATATATATAAAGAAATACAAAACCGACGTAATCGTGCCTAACACCCGTAGCACTAGCTAAAAATCCCCGAGTATGTTTCTCGATTATTATTTTATTTAATTACATATCCATTAAATAAATTAAAATAGCTTCACTTGCTAAGATACCCGGACTCACCCAGTCGTCCCGTATATAACCATTTATGAATTTTTCTCACTCAATTCATTATCAATGTGCCACACATTTTTCTCACTTTTGTGAACCCAATTATATCCACCCATAATCATTAGGAAATAGCCCATCTAGTTATTTTCAACAAATAAATAAGTCTAAAACAAACCTCCAAAGAAAATTTGAGCTAAAAAAACAGGCACAATCGATCGATTAATGAAATCGATTGATCGGTCGATTGATCAACTGACGTCCAACCTTCTTCCCCGATCTGTTTTTCCTCCACTGTTAAGCCTAAAAGCTTCAAAGCTTGATCCCAATTCTCAACTAAAACATACTCAACGATTAATACATGTTCCCACCAGTTTTTAATCACCAAATCATTATTAAACATTAACGATTCCTACTTTAATCAGTTAATTCACGAATTGGGTTTTCTCTCATACATTCAACCTCATATTCAATTTTATTTCTATAATCCAAATTAAAATAATTTGGCTACTAGATTTCGACTCTAAACCAGATCCCAACATCATATGACAGTGTCTCATCATCAATTAAACATTAATTTTACATTTAATGCTCAAATCCCCCCAAACCCATTTTAACACGTGACAACCCTCCCAAAAATGGATTTGTTTACACCTACCATAATATGAACATGGGTTTTTGCAATTAAAATCATAAACAAGTTAATTATTTGTTTTTTATGTTTGTAGAGTCTGATTACACGTTGTAGACGACGAATACGAGGATTGAACTCTTTAATATCCTTGGAATTTGACTCCTAAGGCTTCTCCCTTTTCATACTTCTTCCGTCTCTCAAATTCTAGGGTTTTGATTGTGAAAAATAAAGAAGCGTTGTTTTAAAACAACTTCATGAAACTCTTTTTATAAAAAAATCAGTTGAAAATAAAAATTCCGGATAAGAAAAACTTATATCAACGAATAAAAAAAGATTTAAAGTCTTGCTGACTACGAAAACAAAAGTACAAAATGGAATGAAATAAAATAGAAGAAAAACTTAAAAGAAAACCATGTGCAAACCTCAGGCGATAGCGAGCCCCCACCGGCTATAGCGGTGGTATAAATCGCTATAACGACAGGGACTAACTACGATCATGGGCTTTTATGCCGTGGTCGCGAGGCACTAAAATATGCGAACGAGTCGCAGATAAGTCGTGGGTTTCACTGGAAGCGCACCAAGTTTCTCTTATACGAATTGTTGTGAAACCCCTGTAGGTTCAATTCATTATGGGATAAAAAATGCCACTAATTTTATGTTGTTGAAAATTATGTAGCGTAAAAACTTGGGAAAAATCCCCTTAAGAAATTATAAAAAATATTATAAAAATTTACCAAAGCAAAATTGATTTTTATATTAAAAAAAATAATTTTTCTAACATGTTATACCTGTTTAAGGCTTGAAACTTTGGTGTGACGGATCACTCATGCCATATTAATATCGTTATGTAGACGATCTTCAATTATATAGACATAACTCTAAAACACATTTTAAATTCGGAATTTAGACAACATGGAGAGCTATGTTCTTACAAAAAAAATAAGAATTCGCGTCGTATCGCTTTTATTTAGCTGGGTTCGTGTTAGGTTATTGCATGTAAAAGCTATACTCCCACGTGAACCAATAATGAACGCACACCTGTCATCCAATGTGGCCGACCAACTTTCTTGATCGGCCTCATAGACAATTAGTCGGCTGGAATGTCGACTAACTCCAAAAGGCCAACCAACAGGAACATCAATATTTACTCTGAAAGGATGCCAACCAACACTGAATTTCAAGAGTTTTACTTATTGTACAAAAATGTAAACGCCTGTTGCGCCCCTATAAATACAAACTAATCCCTTAACTCAAGGGACAACTCGAATAACTCATATGCACATCATAATGAGCTATTATAAACCCTACTGAATAACAATAACAGTGGACATAAGCTATTTTACAGCTAAACCACTCTAAAATCCTTGTCTCTTGTGTGTATGGTTTGAGTTATTTCTACTATTTTTATCTGTGATTATAAAATTGGAGTTACTCCATTTTTAAACATCAACAGATTGGCGTCGTCTGTGGGAACGTTTGTTTATCATCGTTCTGTACCATTTGTTTCCTTTCTTTATCTATGAAGAAATTAATGATCCTGAAAATAGCGCTTGCAATTAAGGCAACACCTCATTCTATATGCTCCTCCCAGTGCGATATATTTACAAGGAATTCTTCTCAACCTTGCTAAAGGCCAATAAGCTATATAGGAGACTATTAAGTAGTTAGCTCGTACCATGCAATACAAGTCCTCTAATTCTATAAGGGATATGCCAACACCGCCGCCAGTCAAGCATGAAAGACGTTACCATTCTCGTTCTTCTCACGATAGGCCATATCGTCCTGGAGCAACTTCTTTATTTTGGTCAACTGATTATTATGATGATGGATATTTTTCAAAGAAAGACCAAATATCTTGGAGAGGCTCAACAGGGAGTCTTCCTTTGATCGGCTAGGCCACTAAGTAACCAGAGGACATCATAGGGAGCAGGATCGTCATTGTGAATATAGATAAGGTTCCACAAGATTTAAGGCCAGTATGAGGAGCTCTGTGCATGCTGAGGCAGACCTCTCTGGAGGAGAGTTCAACACATAAGTGCAACAAAGCTACTAAATCAACCTTGGCCAAGTCTAAACTAGAGGAGCATTTGTGGAAGGGATTCATTCAACGGCTCAAAGATAGGCTAAGAGAAATGGTCAAAACAAAGAATCCATTGCAAAGGAGTTTCATCAAAGGATCACCTTTCATTCAAGCAATTGTGGAATATCCCACACCTTCGAAGTTCAAACCCCCAGTGGTTACTCCCAAATATAATGGGAAAACTGATCTAGTCTTACATATAGAGCAATATCAAGCGGCTGTCGATATTTAATCAGTTCCCAACGAGATGGGATGTAAATATTTGTCCAATTTTATCACAGGGCTAGCTCAAATTTGGTATAATAATCTCCCCAGAGGTAAAATCTTTAGTTTCCACCAGTTAGATGAGTTGTTTATTGATAACTTTTATTTTGGGGCTAAGCTGATCAAGAGTGTCACTTATCTCTTGACCGTGCGAAAAAAAGCCAGGAGAAAGCACTGGAGAATATATTACTCATTTTAATAATGAAAAGCTAAATGTGGTAGACTATGAGGAGAAAACAGTCATAGTAGCACTTATGAATTGGAACTAGCTAAAGATTTTTACTATGCCTTAGCAAAAAAATCCATCCAAAACCATGAAAAAATAATGGCTAAAGTTGGAAAAATTATGAATGTCGAGGAAGCCATGGCAGCCAAGGAAGCTCCTAAGACCAAAGGTGAAGGTCAAAAGAATAATTCCAATTCTTTTAAAAAGGATCAGAAAGATAAGAAACTGGATCGAATTAAGAAGTATGATTAATATACCCCACTAAACAAGGGTATTCACCGTACCCTAGAGGAGATCAAAGGAAACAAAGAGTTGAATTGGCCTGGAAAATTAAAGACACCTCCTAATAAGTGAGATAAGTCTAAGTACTGTGACTTTCATGGGGATCATGGGCACAACACTAACAGTTGCATTGCCATAAAAAATGAGATAGAGAATCTTATTCAGTGTGAAAAGTTGAGCAAGTTTATTGATCGGAATGACAACAGAAATGATTGAAAGAGGTCAGAATCTCCAGCTCGAGCAAGGGATGATAATAAGAGAGTAAGAAATAGTGATTTTAAAGAAGATCCAAACTTGTCAAAGAAGCCTGATGAACCCAAAGTTGAAGTTGGCATGATATACTTTGGATGCCAATTTATTACAGGTGGTGCTGCTGGAAGAAGAGATGCCACAACAAAAAGGAAAGCTTATCTAAATGAAGTAAAAGCCTACCCAATTATCAGACAAATTAATATAGTTGAATCCAGTGATAGTTGATTGAGGAAGGTTACTAGAGACTGGGTAGTGATTGGGTTTCCTAAGAATGATCTAAGTGGGGTTTTTTATGCTCATGGCAATCCATTAGTTATCACATGCAGAGTTCATCATGGCAAAGTTACAAGGATCTTAGTTGACAATAGGAGCTCAACCGATGTAATATTTCACAACTATTTTGACAGCCTAGGACTGAAAATCATCAAGCTGGAACCATACCATAGGCCTCTCTTTGGATTTTGTAGGGAATAAGGTATACCCATTGGGGACCAACAAGCTGGAAGTCTTGGTCGACACCTAGACGACGAGAAAAAGGTAAAAAAATCATTGATTTGTATTAGATAAAAATTTCCCATTAACTTACAATATCATCTTAGGAAGAGTGGGAATCAAGCAGTTAGAGGTTGTGCCATTTACAGTACATCAATGCATGAAGTTTCCAATTAATTATGGAGTTGGTATAGTAAATGGCAGTCAGAAAAATGCTAGGGAATGTTACTATACATCTGCTGACCAATAAAAGATGCAATTGAAGAACACCACCACTTTCCACATTAATACTTTGGATCCTCGAGAAGAAGAACAGCTGGTAAAGGGACATGTTATAGACAAAAGAGAAGATGTGGTGCTAGACGATGAGAAACCAGAAAGAACCACTTAGATCGGATCCAAATTATCTTTTACTCTAAAATAAGATTAATCATTTTCCTTAGAGAAATAAAATATATTTTTACTTGGAGCCATGGAGATATGCCGAGAATTAATCCAAATTTCATATGCTATGAACTCAATATCTATTCAGGTTCCAAGCCGATCAAGCAAAGGCGAAGGGTCTTCAGTCCAAAAAAGAATGCAGTAATCTTAAAGGAAGTAGAGAAACTACAGCGAGCACAATTCATTAAGGATGTTATGTACCCTACTTGGCTAGCTAATGTAGTGACGGCTAAGAAGAAAAATAATAAGTGGCATATGTGTGTAGATTTTACAAATCTTAATAAAGCATGTCGAAAAGATCATTTCCCTTTGCCAATGATTGATCAATTCGTTGATTCTATAACAGGTCATGAGTTACTCAACTTTTTGGATATTTATTCTGGTTACAACCAAATTAAGATGAAGCCCGAAGATAAGGAAAGCACTCCTTCATTACCAGCCAAGGAACTTATTATTATAATGTCATGCCTTTTGGGTTGAAAAATGATGGAGCCATATATCAGAGACTAGTAAACAAGGTCTTCTAGGATCAAATCGATAAAAGTATGGAGGTCTACATCGATTACATGCTCACTAAAAGTAAACATGTTGTCGACCACATAACACATTTGGCTTAAACTTTTGATCAATTGGAGAAGCACCAGATGAAGATCAATCCAATCAAACACATCTTCGGAGTACATGAAGGAATGTTCCTAGGGTATTGTTGATGTAAAAAATTAGATTATGCATAATTAATCAATCACAGATAAAAATAAATAAGACAAAAGAATTTTAAAGTGGTTTAGCCTTATAAGAATAGCCTACGTCCACTATTTTTGTTATTGTTGACTATTTGGGAATTCTCGATAACAAGTTTTTACCGAGAAATTTCGAGTCCCCTTACAATGAGGATGATACAATGTATTTATAGCCCTGAGGATGTACATGTGAAAGGGTAATACATAGTTGTCCAATAGGCGTATACATCTGTATGATAATAATCAGCATTTAATGCGCATTTAATCCTCTTAATTATCTGGTAATAAATGCTCTGAGCGAGGTGCAGCTCGGACCGCCTAAGTAGCTCGGTATGTACAAGTTGCTCGGAGTATACTTGTTGCTCGGAGAGTCATAGTTGGTCGGGGAGGTTGAGTTCCTCGAAGTCAGGGTGTTGTTCAAAAATGCTTGTAGGTGCCATGTAGAGTGACACGTGTCTCCTCATAATTGATCCACGTCAGTGGACTAATTTTGGTATCAACAGAAGCCCCCAATATTTCACAGTTCGAGGTTGAGGAGTGTGGAACATTCTTCTTGAAATATGGCGGGATTAAATGGTCATCCTAAGTTTTAGGAGTGTTTTCCTTGTATTTATTTTTCCTTTCGAATTCATAGAATCAGACTCTTCAAATTTTTCTAACTGCTTTGGTCTCCGTGCCCTTCTTGTATTTTTAGCCGTCGGTAGCGCAAGCGTCTTTCTTTGTAATCATTATTTTTACCCATTCCCAAGGTGAGGTATTTAAGCGTTGCAGAAAATCCTATTGTCTTTTACTTTTTCAAATTTGTATCTTTGAGTTCTCCATTTCCTCTCTATCTTGTGCGTTCATTCCTTCCATCGTTCGTTGTCAACTGATCCATCCTTTTTCTATAAGATCTCCTTCCTTCTTTTTTATTTCCTTTATTCATCATGGTTTACCTTATTGAGTCGCTTGATAAGTTTCGTTCTGATTTCTCTATTCCTTCATGGGTCGTTTTGGAGGAACTTTTTGAACCTTCAGATTATTTTCGTTTGGCTGAGGGACATTGGTTTCCCAGTCTCTTTGTAGTTGAATGTGGCTTTTCTTTTCCCCCAAACCCCTTGTGTCTGGAATTCTGTCAATATTTTGACGTGGTTCCTGCAAAAATAGCGACCAATACATGGAGAATAGTCAATGGAGTCCATAGGTTAAATCAGATTCATGGAACTCGTATTGGAATTCCAGAAATTATGTTTTGCTATAGATGGGCTGTCAGTGACAGTACTTTTTATTTGAAAACTAGGTTTTTAAATAGGGCTTTAGTCGTCAATCTCCCAGATGCCAATAGGGATTACTTCGAACATGGTGTAGTTATGAAAAATTAGCAACATGCTCCACTAATTGGCAATGATGTGTATCAGGGTCCTAGATGTCCTCCCTATGGCAATGGGATAGGTTCTTTTTACTTTATTTTTGAAATTATGCTTTCTTTGTGTTTGATAAAATGTGTCACTGATATTTTAATTTTCATTTATTTGCAGTTGACAGCAAAAGAAGGTCTCCAAAAGAGACAGAAGTTAATTTAAAGCATTTGAAACTTATCTGGGGTTTGCATCAGACCGTCGCTGACGAATATATCAGATCAACTTCATACTTATTGCACTACAAGAGTTACACCTCGTCTTTTACTGTTCGTCCAGTGATAAGTGACGTAGAACCAGTACCAGCTTCTGAAAGTTCATCTCCTGAGTCACATATTCCTCTTAGTGACAGAATGAAGAGAAGAAGAGCTCCTGCCCTCTTCGAAAAATCTACCTCTATTGCTGGAAAGGCAAAGAAATGCAAGCAGGATGTCCAGGAAGAAGGGACAAGACAACTTGATGCACCTCCTCCCGCTGCTACTAAGAAGGTTGCCGAGAAGCCCCCTATGGCTCCAGGCAAAACTGCAGATGTTTCCCCTCCAAGCGTGGTTATAGTTATATCACCGACCAAGACGACATCCTTGGTCGAGAATATTCCCGTTCCCACAAGGAAGCTGAAGAAGAGCTCCTCGGTCAATTTGGCTGAATCCATCTCTCAGCCTCTAACTACTGGAAGTGGCGTTCCCACTTTTATTGCTCCGAGCTCTGTCATGAGCTCGGTGAAGTCTTGGATCATCTCCGAGATCTAAGGTATTGAAGAAAATCTTTCTCGAAATAGGGTTACCACCTTGGCAGCTCAACACATTACCTCAGTAAGTATTGCTAATCTAAACTTTCATTTTTCAATGTTATGTCCTTGCACTGACTTACAGTTATTTTCTTTTTCCAGTTGGTAACTTGCTTTAATACTATTCTGAAGAAGGAAGAAGCCATCAAGTCGTCCATCTCCTCAAGTGGTGTAGAGGAGGCTTTTGTAGGTCTGACGCAGTCTTTAAAGGATTCTCGTCAGAAGTATGTCGATGATAAAGCTGCTTGGGAGAAGCAACTTAATTCCACCGAGCAGGAGAGGGATCAGGCTGTTGAAGTCTCCAAGGGGTTGGAGAAGAAAATAAAAGACTTGGAGGAGAAGAACAAAGAGATCGAGGGGAAGCTCCAACATGCTGGAGAGTTTGAAAATAAGCTCAAATCTACCGAGGAAGAGATAAGTAGACTTCGTGACGTTGGTCGTCAAAAGAAAGAGGCAGAAAAGAAATTGAAAGCTGCCGAGGAACTTCTATCTGAGAAGCTTTCCTCGGAGAAGGTGAAAAGGAAATTGGCTGTGAAAAAGTCCTTCAGTGCTGGCTGGGACAAAGGTTGGAATAAGGGTTTGACTGCCATGGTCTCACAAATGGAGTATGGCAGCCTTAAATATTTCAGGGATGGTTGGTTGGCTGATCTGACAGAGATGAATGTCGATGAGAACTCCGACCTGTTTCAGCGACACATTCCTGGCCCCCCTCCTACTCCCGGGGAAGAAGAAGAAGACGAAGCTGCTTCTGAGGAATCCTCCATGGTGATTGGAGATCAGATTTCTCATGCCCCAGTTGTCCAGACTTCCCATGAGCAGTTTCAACCAACCAACCTTTCAGCCGAGTAGCTTCCAATACCCTCTGAGCAACCTACCATGCCTTTCGAGCAACCTGCCTCTTCCTCCCAACCTCCCGAGAAAGTTTTAGGAGACAAGGAGAAGGTGTAGCGTTGTTCGAACTTTTTCTCTTTGCTTATTTTTGTCAAATGTAACTCTGAACTATATACTTCTCTTTTATGATGCAATAAAATTTGAAATTTTAATTATTCATATTGTTGATTCTCTTTTTCTTGCTCTGTTTGCACTCTTATTGATTCTTGCTATCTCTTCCTTCTACTAGTTTATGGCCAGGATGGAATTGTTATCAGCTTATGATACAAAATTGCTAAAACAATGCAATGAATACTTCAAAGCTGGTCATACAGATATGACTGAAGCACAAATCGTTGATATCCTAGGTCCAGATGCTTCAGAGCGTGCAGTTGAAGCCTACCAATATTTAAAGTGTCTGCTCGATTGGGCAGTGGCTAACAATATAGCATATTATGAGATGATTGAAGACCTCCAGGGCACTCTCGAGGAGCTTCAACAATAATACAAGGAATCTACAGCCTTCTTGCACCAGGGATATGAGAAGAAGTATCAGCAACTAAGTGCTGATAAAGGATATGATAAGCTGTTTGTTGCTTACGATATAAAGGAAAGAACTTTGAAGACCGAGGTCAAAGAGCACAGGCAGATAGCTAAGTTGCTGGAGCAGGAAAATAATAACCTGCGAGGAGAGATATCTCAGCTGAAATCTGCAGCCTCTACCTCGGGAGCCTTGGTCCCTATCAATGATGAGGGTTTTTCGTTCTTGGAGGTTGAAAATGCCAATCTGAGAGACGAATTGGAAATCTTGAAGATAGATGGTCCTTCTATCTCTGCTCGTGGACGAGCAAGGGCTGCTCGAGTTACTATTGAAGAAGCTAGAACGTATGCAGCCTTAGAGAATTAAGCGTTCCAGTTGGTGGCAAAGAATCAAGCATTAGTTGAGATGTCCAAGAAGATTCTAAATCTGGACGAGCAGCTCTCTGCACAAAAGTCTGCCTTAGAGAGTAAATAACTTTTAGCTAAGAACCTCCTTGAGCAATTGGAGAGGTTAACCTATCAATTCCACAAGCAGCCCAGGGAGTATTGGATGGCTGGTTATAATAAAGCCCTCTACCATCTAGATGATCGGATCCAAAATGCAAATAATGCGGGTTATAAGCAAGGATGGCTGAATGCCTTGGGCGTGCTGCAGTTGGAACAGGGTCACTATTTGTGGGATTACTATGACCCTGGGTTGCTCAATTTGCTGGTGCCACCTTTCAAACTGGATATGAGTTGGATTCCTGCTCGGGCCATTCCTCAATGTCTGATTTCAAAGTATCTCGGTGACTATAACCTTCATTCCAACTTTGAGATATCTCGCCCGGAGCACCTTCTTGATCGGCCATCTGTGATGAACATCAGGATGCTCAAAGATATTAATTTCATAAATTCCCCCTATACTTTAGACGATCCTCCTGCTAGCGAAGAACCCGTTTCAAAGGCAGAGGGGAAGAAACCAATAGAATAGGAATTTTTTAAATATGTATTTCATTCTCAATGTATTTTGTTTTGGATTTAATGAAAAAAACTTCTATTTTTATTTGCAATTTCGATTGTCTTGGAAATATTCTGTAAGACATTTCTTTTTATTTACTAATGAATGTGCATGTATAACTGTTAAAAAGATAGAAATATTTTGTGTTATTTTAAATTGCCGACCAACTAAAGTTGGTGAAAACTTATTGTTGACTATCTTGAATTGATGATAATCATTTGTCGACCAACCAGAGTTGGTGATATTTCGTTTTTTGACCAACTATGTTAGTAATTTAAAATGCCATAAATATCAAGAAATTTACCACTTTTTAATTTTAAGCCTTGAAATGACTTTTATTTGTTTAACCAACTGTTTCCGACCAACCAGAGTTGGTGTTTTTAGTTCTCGACCAGCCTTAGTTGGTAAATTTTTTATTCCCGACCAACCTTAGTTGGTGGATTTTCTTCCCAACCAACCGTAGTTGGTATTTATGGGAAATTTTTTATTCCCGACCAACTTATAGTTGGCGGATTTTCTTCCCAACCAACCGGAGTTGGTCTTTCTGGGAAATTTTTTATTCCCGACCAACCGGAGTTAGTATTTTTAGGAAATTTTTTATTCCCGACCAACTTATAGTTGGTGGATTTTCTTCCCAACCAACCGTAGTTGGTATTTTTGGGAAATTTTTTATTCCCGACCAACCTTAGTTTGTGGATTTTCTTCCCAACCAACCGTAGTTGGTATTTCTGGGAAATTTTTTATTCCCGACCAACTTATAGTTGATGGATTTTCTTCCCAACCAACCGGAGTTGGTATTTCTAGGAAATTTTTTATTCCCGACCAACTTATAGTTGGTGGATTTTCTTCCCAACCAACCGGAGTTGGTATTTCTGGGAAATTTTTTATTCTCGACCAACTTATAGTTGGTGGATTTTCTTCCCAACCAACCGGAGTTGGTATTTCTGGGAAATTTTTTATTCCCGACCAACCTATAGTTGGTGGATTTTCTTTCGAACCAACCGTAGTTGGTATTTTTGGGCTTGATGCGTAGTGTGTAGCACTAGTACTCTGAAAAATTTTCAACAAAAGGAGAGAATTGGGCAAAACATCCACAACTTTTATTTATATTGAAGAAAACTACATTACATAGGAATCCCCAACTACTGATAATATTTTCGAAGATGCTCTGCGTTCCATGCATTCTTAAACTCCTCCCCTTCTAAAGTTTCAATCCTATATGTCCCTGGTCGAGCAACCTCTGTTATTCTGTAGGGCCCATGCCAGTTAGCTGCCAGTTTATTATGCTTTTGAATTACTTTCTTTAGCACATAGTCCCCTGCTTTCAGATCACATTTCTTTACTCTTTTATTGTAGAACAGAGTTGTCCGTTGTTGGTATGCAGCATTCCTGATTGCTGCTTCCTCTCTAACTTCCTCGAGCATGTCCAAGTCTAATCTTCTCATCAAGTCGCTGACAGGGGAATTGAAATTCAGCACTCTGTGTGTTGGGAGGCCCAGCTCGACAGGTATAACAACTTCACTTCCAAATGCTAGCATATATGGAGATTCTCCAGTTGCTGCTCGGGGAGTAGTACGATAAGCCCACAGTACAGAATATAGCTCGTTGATCCAATTTGCCTTTGCATCATTTAATCTTTTCTTTAAGCCATTCAGCAGCGTTCTGTTCGTTACTTCAGTTTGCCCATTGCTCTGGGGATGGCCTGGTGCAGAGTGGGTTTTTAATATGTTCGACTGATGACAATATGCAGCGAACTCCTCGTTGTCAAATTGTGTTCCATGGTCGGTGATGAATGCATGGGTAAGACCATATCTACAGATGATATTTTTCCAAATAAATTGGTACACCTTTTCATACGTCATGTCGATAAGAGGCTCGGCTTCCACCCACTTAGTAAAGTAATCCACTACGACGACGAGATATTTAAATCTTCCTCTGGTCGTTGGAAGTGGCCCTACCAAGTCAATTCCCCACATGGCAAATGGCCAAGGGGAAGTAATGGGTGTCAACAATGGTTGGGGAGTTCTTCGGATGATGGAGAAGCGTTGACATCTGTCACATTTTTTGGCATAGGCTATGCAATCAGCCCTCATTGTCGGCTAATAGTATCCCTGCATCATTATCCTTCGCAGAAGTGTCCGACCTGCTACATGGGCTCCACAAGACCCTTCATGGACTTCTTCGATCAAGTCTTTCACCTCAGCGGGATGTACACATCTCTGCAAGCCAGCTATAATTCTTCGTCTATATAGAACACCATTGGTCAATACATAACGAGCAGCTTTAAACTTTAGTTTCTTGGCTGTGAGTTTATCAGTTAGAAAATACCCCTCTTCAATATATGCCCTGATAGGATCCATCCAAGATGATCCTAAATCAAGGGTAATAAAGTTCATCATCAGATCTTCATCTATGCTCCGACTAGCCAAGACTTCAATTGGGATTGTTCCTCGTAGCTCGGTGCGCGTGGCTGATGCTAAACGAGCTAAGGCATCTGCTCTGGCATTCTCCAATCTTGGTATTCTAATTATCTGCACTGCCATCAGACTTGATAAAATCTCCATCACTTTTGCATGATACCTGATCATTAATTCTCCTTTGGCTGCATATACTCCCAGTATTTGATTTACGATCAACTGCGAGTCACTGAATACAATAACTTGCTCTGCCCCCATGGTTTTTGCCAGATTAAAACCTGTAATCATAGCTTCATATTCAGCCTCATTATTAGAGGCCTTGAATTGGAAGCGCAAAGCATACTCCATATCGACCTCATCCAGGCTGTTTAAAATAATCCCTGCCCCACAGCCTGTAGTGCAAGATGAGCCATCCACATATAGGTTCCATATAGGTACCTCGTCTTCAAATTTTTGATTGGACAGAGTTCCTCGATGAAACATTTGCTGCTTCCTTTTGTCCTCCTCTAGCGCTTCTTGCTGCTCATCGACCATCTTCACTTGCTTGCCGACCAACTTCTCTTGCTCGTCGACCAACTTATTTTGTTCGTCGACCAACGTAAGTTGATCGGGGTTTAAATTCGATGATCTTGTAATATCCACAGGTTGGTCGGTATCCAGCTTTTGCTCCTCAGAGGTATCAGGATAGGTGAACTCTGCTATAAAATCTGCTACTGCCTGCCCTTTTAGTGACGATCTACGCTCATAAATTATATCATATTCACCAAGTTCTATTGCCCAATACATCAATCTCCCTGATTTTTCTGGTTTATGAAGAGCTTGCCTCAACGGCATATCGGTATACACGACTATGGTGTGAGCCTGGAAGTATGGCCTCATTCTTTTACTGGCTTCGATCAGCGCCAATGCCAACTTTTCCAGTCTTGGATATCTGATATCTGCTCCTCAGAAGGTCTTACTAGTGTAATAAATTAGTTTTTGCACTCCATCCTCCACTCTTATTAATGCCGAGCTAACTGCATTTTCTGAAACTGCCAGATATAAGTACAATCTTTCTCCCATCACTGACCTAGACAACAGTGGAGGTGCTCCCAGATATTTTTTCAACTCTTGAAAGGCTTTCTTGCATTCTTCATTCCATTCAAACGTTTTTCGGAGTGTTTTGAAGAATGGAAGGCATCTATCAGTTGCTCGTGATACAAATCTGTTAAGTGCTGCAACTAGCCCTGTGAGACTTTATACTTCCTTCTTCGTCGTTGGAGATCGCAGCCCTAATAGAGCTTTGATCTTTTCAGGGTTTGCTTCAATACCTCGTTGGTTGATAATATACCCGAGGAACATGCCTTCTCGTACTCCGAATATGCATTTTGTGGGATTCAACTTCATTTGATATTTATCTAGTTGATCAAAGGTCTGGCCTAAGTCAATTAGATGGTCAGCATCTCTCTTGCTCTTTGTCAGCATATCATCAACATAAACTTCCATATTGCAACTGATTTGCTCTGCAAACACCTTGTTCATCAGCCGCTGATATGTTGCACCTGCATTTTTCAAACCAAAAGACATAACATTATAATAATAAGTTCCCCTAGGGGTAATGAAAGAGGTACTCTCCCTGTCTTCAGGTTTCATTTTAATCTGGTTATAATCCGAATAAGCATCCGTGAAGCTCAACAGCTCGTGTCCCGAGGTAGCATCCACTAATTGATCAATTCAGGGCAAAGGAATATGATCCTTTGGGCATTCCTTGTTAAGGTCGGCAAAGTCTACACACATCCTCCACTTGTTGTTGTTCTTCTTCACCATTACTACATTCGCCAACCAGTCTAGATATTTGACATCGTCAATAAAGCAAGCTTTCGGGAGTTTCTCGACCTCTTCTTGTATAGCTTGGTTCTTCTCGGGGCTGAACACTCTTCTTCTTTGCTTCACTGGCTTGATCTCTTTATTCACATTGAGCTCGTGGCATAAAAAAATTGGATTTATTCCTGGAATATCCTCATGACTCCAAGCAAAAGTTTATTTTCTGCTTTTTAGGAAAACTATCAATTCCTATTTTAGTGAGGCATCTAACGACGAACCTATCGGAGTTGTTCGTTCTGGGTGTTCGTCGTCCAGAATGATATTTTCAGTAGCTTCCACCACCTGACCTTTCACGAGCTGCGACTCGTCTCTAGGATCCAATGTTTCAATCTATGCACCTTCATCCACTTGGTAGGTAATAGTCTTTTTCCTAGATTCCTCCAGTTCTTCCTGCTCAGCAGATGAGTAGTAACATTTCCGAGCTACTTTTTGGTCACCCTTTACAACTCCTACTCCAAAATTGGTTGGAAATTTCAGGCATTGATGTACAGTAGATGGTACTGCTTTGAACTTCTTCAATCTTACCCTTCCCATAATGATATTATAAGCTGACTGGACATTCTTATCCATCACAAAGAAACGTACTCTTTCTGTTCGACAAGCGGGCCATGTGCCGATGAACATATCCAACTTGATCGTCCCAAGTGGAAAACTTTCTCGCCAGCAAACCCAAGGAGGGGCCTGTGATAAGGTTCCAACTGAGACAACTTCAGATTTAAACTATCGAAGCATGAGTAGAACATGATATTCGTCGAGATACCATTATCCACCAGTACCCTTGAGATTATTACTTCCTTCATCCTCATTTTGATCACCAGTGGATCATCATGAGGATATAGTACACCTGCGAGGTCGTTCTTGGAGAAACCAATGACCAATTGTTCTTTGTTCACCTTCCTCGGGCGATCATCCTCAGCTAGATTTATTCGCTGAATGTATGAACAAGCGTGAGCTTCATTGAGGTAAGCTTTCCTTTTCGCAGTAAGGTCCCCACCTCCTGCATCTCCACCTGTAATAACGTTACAATCAAATGATCCAAAACGAATTGAAAATACCTCACGTTCTGGCTGTCTTGGTTTCTTGGAGAGAGCAGGGTCGTCTTCTGGATCATCTTCATGATCTCTTTTCTTATTTTCTTCTGATCGACGAGGAGATCTAGACCTCTGTCTTGCTCGGTCGTTGCTTTTTCTTTCATTTCTTCGATCAACATACTTGGTCAACTTTCCTCGTCTAATGAGTGTTTCGATTTCATTCTGGAGAGCTATGCAATTTTTGATTGTGTGACCATGGTCTTTATGGAACTCGCAATATTTGGCCTTATTCCTCTTGTCAGGATCTGACTTCATTTTCTCAGGCCAGTTTAGTTCCTCGCTGTTCTTGATCTCTTCCAGTACATGGTTTATGTCTACTTTCAAAGGAGTATAATTTTCAAATTTCTTCAATACTTCCCATGATGGCTTTATTTTTGACTGCTTGTCACCACCATTGTTCTTATGTTCTTTCTTCTTAGCCTTAACAACCTCCACCTTGGTCTCTTTGGTGTCCATGTTCTTCTTCGCAGCCATAGCCTCCTCGGCATTCATGATCTTGGCCACTTTTTCCATTAGTTCTGACATGGTTCTGGGTGGATCTTTGGCCAAAGTGTAGTACAATTTATTGGGCAACAGTCCACTCATCAAAGCTGTAATTGCTATTTTTTCCTCGTAATCAATAACTTCAAGCTTCTCGTTATTGAAATGAGTTATGTCATCCCTGGTGCTCTCACCTGTTTTTTGTCTAACACTTAATAAATGTGCAACTCGTTTAACTGGTTTTGCTCCAAAACAGAAATTTCCAATGAAGAGCTCGACCAATTTGAAAGAAAGTTGATATCTTCCCCCGAGGAAGATTATTGTACCATATTTGTTCAGATCCGGTAAGAGTTCCCGAAAATACCCTGCATCTCATCTCGTCTGGCACGACATAGATGTCGGCAGCAGCTTGGTATTGTTCTATATGAAGGATAGGGTCAGTTTTTCCATCATATTTAGGGGTCACAACAGGTGCTTTGAACTTCGATGGTGTGGGAAAATCCATAATTGCCTGTATAAAAGGCGTCCCTTGGACAAAAGTTCTTTGTAGAAGATTCTTGGCCTTAACCATTTCCCCTAGTCTATCCTCCAACCTTTGAATAGAGCCTTTCCATGCATCCTTTCCCCCCTCGGACCTATTGGTTCGAGCAATTGATCGTGTTGAAGTCGCTTCCTGGGATCTATCTTGTCGAACAACTGGTTGTGATTGGGCAGAACCCTCTCTTAGATCAGATGGTCGTCGAAAGTTTCTCGACACAGCCTCAGGAGGACTTTTATTCTTCCTAGGGCCCAATCGATCAAAAGGAGAGACCTTACTTAATCTTTCCAGTGCACTAGTCCTTTCTGAAGACAGAGTGATGTGTTGTTCAGTATCTGTGGCTCGTACTGACGAAGTTCGACCCGGTTGATAAGAAAAATCATCAGATTTCTCAGTGCGATATGAATCGCTTTGCCAAATACGTGAATAAACTAAACGGGTATTTTTTTGAACACTTCGTTGTCCTGAATAGGTCGACGCTCCACCTTGGATAGTTTGCAAGAGTTGTCGCATAGTCTCTTGCATAGCCGTCTGGCCTTGAGCCAAACTGGCCATAATTCCAGCTAGATCTTGGACATTCGAAGGAGCAGATGGATTCAGGGGGGTTTCCAGCGTTTCGATTACTGAATTCAGGATTATCAGCCATTGGTGATAAATTGTTTTGGTGAAAAACGAGAATTTTAGTCGTTTCCCACAGACGACGCCAATCTGTTGATGTAAAAAATTAGATTATGCCTAATTAATCAATCACAGATAAAAATAAATAAGACAAGAATTTTAAAGTGGTTCAGCCTTATAAGAATGGCCTACGTCCACTGTTTTTGTTATTGCTGACTGTTTGGGAATTCTCGATAACAGGTTTTTATCAAGAAATTCCGAGTCCCCTTACAATGAGGATGATACAATGTATTTATAGCCCTGAGGCTGTACATGTGAAAGGGTAATACATAGCTGTCCAATAGGCGTATACATCTGTATGATAATAATCAGCATTTAATGCGCATTTAATCCTCTTAATTGTCTGGTAATAAATGCTCTGATTGAGGTGCAGCTCGGACCGCCTAAGTAGCTCGGTATGTACAAGTTGCTCGGAGTATACTTGTTGCTCGGAGAGTCATAGTTGGTCGGGAAGGTTGAGTTCCCCGAAGTCAGGGTGTTGTTAAAAAATGTTTGTAGGTGCCATGTAGAGTGACACGTGTCTCCTCATAATTGATCCATGTCAGCGGACTAATTTTGGTATTAACAGGTATATTGTTAATAAAAGGGGAATAAAAGAAAACGCTGATAAAATTAAAGCCTTACTTAAAATTCAATCCCCGACTAACAAGAAAAAAGTTCAAAAGCTAACATAAAGAGTAACTGCATTGAACTGCTTTGTCTTCAAAGAAACTTGTAAGTGTCTTCCATTGTTTAAGGTACTTAGAAAGACCTTTGAGTGGAATGATGAATGTAAGAATGCCTTCTTGGAATTAAAGAAGTATTTGGGTTCTTCCCCACTCTTATCCCAACCAGTTCTGGGAGAAAAACTATATTTATACTTGGTTGTTTTTGAATCAGCTGTTAGTTCGGCTTTGATCTAATTTTATAATGGATTTTAGAGGCCGATATATTGTACGAGTAAGGAATTTCGAGGAGCTGAAATTTGATATCCACGTTGGGAGAAGTTAGCCTTGGCCCTTATTGAAGCATCTAGGAGGATAAGACCATACTTCTAAGCCCACACTATTATCATCTACACAGATTTACCTCTGCGATAAGTGTTGCACAAACCAGAAAAATCTGGAAGATTAATGTCCCGGGCGGTGGATTTGGTAGAGTGTGAATTAATGTATGAGCCTAGAGTTGTAATAAAAGTCCAATTAGTAGCAAACTTTATTGCTGAATTCACCTATTCAGAGGAGCAACATAATCCACGTTTGCCTATCGAGTAGACTTTTACGGAAGAGAGCTTAGCTCCAAAATAAGTAGAGATTGTGTCCGACAAACCTGAGTCGTCAGATGCTCAAGAAAAATTACAACAAATCAAGAAGATATTTAAGTATGGAGTACTGGTAGAAGAGGAATTCTCTGATGATATTCCAACTTAGCAGTTATTTGTAGATGGGTTCTCATGTGCTACTGGAAGTGGAGCGGGCCTCATCATTAACACTTTAGATAAATTTGATGTGGAATATGCTCTGAGATTCCAATTCAAAGCTTCCAATAATGAGGGTGAATATGAAGCACTGATCACAGGACTAAAATTAACTTCATCACTGGGCGCCGACTAGGTATTGGTATATAGTGATTTCGAATTTATTGTTAATCAGATGCAACAGATTTATGGTTTAAGAGGATAGACCAAGATGATATACCACCCAAAAGTAATGGAAGTTATCTCTCTAATCCCTTTATTCAAAATAGTGAGGATTCCCAAACTTAAGAATGCCCGAGCGGATGCTCTTGCTCGACTTTCTTTATCAACTCCAATATAGCTCATACGAATAATCCCAGATGAGATTCTTGCTCACATAAGATTGATGGGATGGATATTAATTTTATATATGTGGAATTAGGTCTTTTATGGATGGAACCGATTCGAGAATACATTAAGTGATGAACAGTGCCATCTGACCAAAAGGAAGCCAGGAAGATGAGATACAAGGTAGCCAGTTATGTGCTAGAAAAATGTGTCTTATACAGGTGAGGATACACTATTTCATTACTTCGTTGTGTTCATCCAAATGAAGTGAACGATTTGATCAAAAAAATACATAAAGGCTCACGTGAAGCACACAACTGGGAGACCTCTAAGACAACAAATAGCAATGCAAGGTTACTATTGGCCAACGATGAAAGCAGATTATGTGGCTTTCATCAAGAAGTATGATAAATGCCAGAAGTTTGCTACCATGCACAGAAGACCAGGAATAAGCCTAACACCCATCACTTATCATTGGACTTTCGCTATATGGGGAATTGATCTGGTCAAACCATTGCTGACCACCAAAGGAAGATTCAAGTACCTGGTCATATATGTTGATTATTTTACCAAATGGGTAAAAGCTGAGCTCGCGATCGATATACCTTATCAGAGAGTGTTATAGTTCATATGGAAGCTAATCGTTTTAGATGTGGTATGCCTCTTGCTTTCATCACCGACCATGGCACTCAGCTTGATAATAAAGAATTTGAAGAGTATTATCTTCGGTGAGGCATTCAGAAACTTTATTCATCACTTGGTCATCCGCAGTGAAACGACCAAATAGATATCACTAACAAAACCTTATTAAATGGGTTAAAAAAAGGGTGGATGAGTCTAAAGGTAACTGGATCAATGAGCTGCCTAGCATCCTTTGGGCATACAGGACTACTCCTAGAACAACAACAAGAGAAACTTCTTACATGCTAGCTTTTGACACTTAGGCAGTAGTTCCAGTGGAAATATGTCTACCAACTCATAGGGTCTTAAACTTTGATTCACCCAAGAGTGACCTTATGAGACGATAGATCTGGACACGATAGAAGAAGTTCGAGAAACTATTACTATTCGGATGGCTGCCTATCAATAAAGAACTGCAAGGTTTTATAATCGAAGGGTCAATCCGACCAACATGAAGCAAGGAAACTTGGTATTTAAGAAAGTAATTCAGAATAATAACAAGCTGGAGCCTAATTAGTATGGTCCATACCATATCTCGGTGGTTATCCGACTAGGAACCTATCAATTAGAGACTTTGGAAGGAAAATAATTCAAAAATTCTTGGAACGCAGATCATCTGCGTAAGTATTATCAGTAATCCATTGTGAAAATAATAATGTAATTGCTTATTCAAGTTAAGGAAGTCTCAGTTTTTCTTCATTTAAATCATTTTTGTGTTTTTTTTTCAGAGTATGGTGGTTACACCTACTTTATATGAGAAATTTTAATTTATAAGCAATTTTAATCAGAAGAGTTCTCAAAAGTTTCCTCACCAAGTAGGGCATGGATCAAACTTTTCCAACTTCATAAAAGTTCTCAAAAGGCTCCTCGCCGAGAAGGGCATGGTTCAAACTTTTACAAACTTGTCCATGTTCAGAAAAGTTCTCAAAAGTTCTTCGCCAAGAAGGGAATGGTTTAAACTTTTTTAAACTTTTCCAACTTTAGAAAAATTCGCAGAAGGTTCCTTGCCGAAAAGGGCATGGTTCAAACTTTTCCAACTATAGAAAAGTTCTTAGAAAATTCTTCGCCAGATAACATGGTTTTAACTTTCCCAAACTTTCTAACTGATAAAAAGTTCAAACCTTATGTATGATTTATCCTCGGCAAGTCACAAACAATAAGTCAATAAAACTTGAGGTTTTACTCGACCAAGTTAAAATATTGGAGTAATTATATATTCTTAATACACTTGGTCGCCAATGATAATATATGCCGTAACTTAGTACAATAAAGCTATTTACAGTTTTATCTAAGTGCATTAGTCGAATATAAGGTCGTATACATGACTCAAACATGAATCGAATATTAATATTTGAGCAGGTTATTTAGTCTACAAGCCGATTAACTAATATTTATACAGTTTACCCAGTCGACAAAAAAGATTAATAACAACCATAAGCTTTAATAAAGAGAATTCAAATTAACTCCATTTTATTGATCACAATGTATTATAATGGCAATTGATAAAAAGCAGTAAAAGGAAAATGTTAAATTATTCTACTGGTCATTTTCCTTAGGCCTTGTCCATGCCCGCAAGATGATCTTCAAGAGTATATGGGGAATTGATTATGTTGAAGTCTCTCAGCATTTGCCTATTACTGCTGCTCGGCCTATCAAATAAATGAGGTGGACGAACTATCTTAAGATCATCATGAAGGCCATAATCTCCTAAATATTTAGTTATCAGACATTGGGGAATAAATTTAGGAGGAATCCGTGTTGTGTCCAACTTAAAGGGAGGCTTATTACCGTCTAAGAAGCTTGGATCATTCCAATACCACAGGTCACTGTTTTGATCAAACTTCAGCAAAATTAACAAGTTGGTCCATCCCCATTTGTAGCATTCACGATTGCTCTGAGCGAGATGATCATCCATATGGTCCAAAGCCTCATTGTAGCCCTCTATGCAAACTTTCCTAGATTGTTTATGGAACTAAAATGTATGTCTCTCCATTTGGTTTTGACGCTTCTTAAGAACACTATCTTTGGCTTTCAATTGAGCAACTTGGTCGGCTATGGCCTTGTCTTTGGCTTGTAACTGGGCAACTTGGCCGATAAGTGTTTTTTAGTTCTTTTTTCCTCAACAGTTGGTCGAACAACTATCCTCTGCTTAGAAGTATGCCCCGGTTTAGTCCTTTTCTTATGCAGTGCCTCCAATTCTTCCAAGAGTCTTGTATTTTCATTCTCCAAAAAGGAAGCACATTTATCATGATTAGTGGTTGATGGTCTCTTTAAGCAGTCAAGTTTATCCCTCAAGGAATTATTTTATTTCTCTAACATGGCAACAATGGACCTAGCACTTTCCAAATCCTGCCTTAAGGAAAGCTTCTTCTTGTTCAGAGCAGAGGTGATATCCTTCAATTTAATCCCAACCTTACTTAAAGCTTTACACTTGGCCTCATAATCGGAATGAAGCAGGGCCAAGGACAACTTGTGACCCTATCATAATTGCTCTGAAAAAGCGAGATTTGGATCCCCGGTGATTAAATATATCAATTAAAAAATAATTTCCTTTTTATGTAAACTCAATAGAGATGCGGAAGCGTTATAAAGGAGATGATGGTTCAACTTTCAAAAACAACAAGTTTTAATTTCTCAAAACGAATTAAAACATAATTCAAGTCCTAGAATTTGCCTAAGTCAAACTTAACAATTATTCAAAGTTAGGCGAAACCAATTTAGCAAGTGACTTGAATAAACCAATTTTATCCCAAATTAAATATAGTGTGATAATTAAATTGATTTTATCTTGAATTAATCTAGCATGCGTTCTAAGTGATATAGAGCAAGATAAAAATAAACAAAGTCACACTACACGGCGATATACGAGGAAAAACCCACTAACGGGAAAAAAACCTCGGGACGGCCCTAGCCTCAAATCCACTAAAAACGGTATTACAAAATTCAAGACAAAAGACTTACTTCCTAAACTCGAACCCTCTCAAGCCGTGACGCTTCTTCTTGTATCGACCTCCAATTAGCGGATAACCAACGGAGCTCCACCGTGGTCTCGGAATACACCGATAGGACTTTAAACGGTCACCGTCACCCGAACATGGAGCCTTTCTCCAAACGGGTAGAATATCACCAAAAGTCTTCTTTGTGATGGGGTGTAGAAGCAAACCCGAAACGTCTCTTGAATTCGGTAGAGAAAACTGGTGCCAAAAACTCCAAGTAAAGATATGTATATATGGAACTTGGATAAACAACTATTGGGTGTAAACTAGAGTGTGTATGAATTTTTCTTTAGAAATTGACACTCAAAACATGAACATTTTCCCTAAAAAGATTAGCTCTCAAACTCTCTCTAAGAGATGGATATGAAATGGAAAAGTTATCTTGGAAAATGTGTTTCCCGCACATGATAATGCATGAAAAAGTTGGTTGAAAACCAATTGGAGAAGTGGGGAAAAAACTGTCAAAAACTGCTGAAAACCGTTCCCGCCTGACGTCTCGTTCGAACGAACTTGACTCTCGTTCGAACGAGACTTCTAACGAGCGACCAGCCTGGGCTCGTTAGATATCTCGTTAGAACGAAACTCGTTCGAACGACATATCGAACGACATATCGAACGACTGACCAGATAAGGGTCGTTGGCAAACTCGTTCGAACGAACCTGGTTCGAACGACAAAACTCGTTCGAACGAAATCTGGTTCGAACGAAAAAACTCGTTCGAACGACATTTCTAACGAACTTCCAGAAAGTTTGTAAAATTCGATTTTGGCCCAGAAACTTTTATAAACTTTTATATACTTATTTTTTAAATTTCTACTTGATTCTTTCTGAAAAATAAAATGCAGTTTTAATTCACCTAACACCTAATTCAAATTGTTCCAAGCTCCTATATACATATAAATACATTCATACCTTGGGAGCATGGAACCTAAGTTGATGACGTACAAACGAGGCACATAAACTACGGCATGTTGATGATGCTTTATACTCTTTGCCGCTACGTCTTCAACAAACACTTCATAGGTCTTGAATATTACAATTAAATAAAATCCTATGAATAAATGTTTTTGTCCGGAATTGAGCCAAACCTATAAGAGGACTCAATTGGAAATTTGTGTCCTTACAAATCTGCCCCTTTGGCTATTCCGGGACAAAAACCATACAAAAATCCTAAAGGGCCGTCAAGCTCTACTAGACTCAAAACATAACCCGCCCAATCTTGACTCAACCCAAGGATTAAACTCTTTGCCATAGAAAGATGCCACTTTAGTAGAATACCTGCACACTTAAGCAAACTCATCAAATGCATAGGGAATATTAAAGTATTAAATGCAATTAATTAATTACTCCCCCTAAATTAATTCTCCCTTTTAAACACATGACCTACTTAGAAAGACGTCTCCCCCTAAGATAAATCTCCCCCAAACGAAGATACGATAATAATAGGATTAGATACCATTTCTCCCCCTATCATCATTCTCCCCCTTTTTGTTCGGGAATAGGCAAAGGATAAAGAACTAAGAAACACCATGTGAAAGCTTAAAGTGAAACGACATGAAAGCATATGGTCAATAAAAGCAAGGCAAAGATAAAAAAATATCATATATATATATACTATAAATATACCAATAAGTACGAGCATATATAGATAGATATAAACACACACATGACACAAAATACAATAAGTTTGCACACTCGTATGGCAAAAATGTGTCATATGGAAACGGAAGTGTAGGGGTGTGAACTAGCAACAATTAAATTTAGACCCAAACACTTAAGAAACGTTCACGGAGTTCTCATTTGATTGCAAACTTCATCACAGTTAAATATAACCTCATGTGACAATATAAAGATTGAACTCAATGAACAAACATACACAATGCATACAAGCCTAGCATGATGATGATTCTACAAATCAAATAGAGTCATGACATTAAAGACAACTAGGATAAACGGACATTGTGCAAACCGTTGATATACCATCCAATTCTCCCTCAATGAGCATATATATTCTTTTATTTGTGAATGAATATATCAAACAAACATAGGCCTTGGCAATTGCTTTTTGTTTAATGCCAAATATTCAGTTTTTAGGCCTTTGGATCACGTATTTCTTTTAGATCCAATCAACGGTGGCTTACTATCGCAAAGGACTTAATTCATCCTTTCGGAGCCCTTCCCCGTGCATATATTAATTTATCATGTTTTCATTTTTCGCACAAATCTCACATGCAACGGATTTTGACATGCACTAGTCCTCCTAGGTCATAGGTATGTAGATGACTAGATTGATAGGAGAACACCTCAAAAAGCTCAAATATAACATGTGACATTAAGATTTCAAAAGAGCTCGTGCATGTGTGAATAGAGGCATATAGAAATAGAATCCATTTGAACAATACAAAATCCAACTACTCCATATAAAACATGGTAAAGAACATTTTAAGGATTGAAAATCTAAACCAAAAGTTCTAGCCACATGGGAGCGTAGACGATAGGACTCAAACACAAATATATGCCACATAAAGTGTGTCAAACAAGAATACACACAAAAACAAAATCTTTTTGAGTTTTTAAACATTTTTAATCAAAAATAAATATTTACTCAAAAGGACAAACAAAAAATCATTTGTATTTTTCATTAAGCTTAAATGAAATAAATAAAACACAAATGATAAACAAAAATCTTTTTATATTATGCAGTCAATTCAAATACAAAATATAATACAAAAAGATAAACAAGTCATAATTTCTAGCAGGTGATATAAAATAAGGCAATGACTAGAAAATGACTAAACAAGCATACATTTAGCATGTGAATATAGCATGAAGTACAAACGCTAAAGTATGCAAACACTAACACATTCATCCATTAGATTTAGCAAGTGAGGAAGGATGTGAAAGTAAATGAGAATCAAAATCCCTATTTTGTAAGGCAACCAAGTCGAATTTCCTAACCCAAATTAATGAAGAATTACTATCTTGGGGTGTAGGAACGTTAGCTGTCGTGGTTACTTTACTATGGGATTTTCTAGGAATTCGTTTAAGATCTAAACAAAATTTCCTGAGATGACCTTGTCGACCACAAAGTGTACAAGTAAGAATATGTCGAAAAGATTTATCTAAGGAGTGATCATTAAATGCATTCCTAGAAGATTCTCCTAAAACATTGGTTTTGACTTTAGGGTTAAAATCATTACAAGAATTGAAGCCTAAACCAAAAGTGTCATTTTTAATTTGGACCGTTCCTAACATTTTATCTAGTTTTTCCGAACGACACTCCAAATCAAATTTGACATTACTAGAATCTTTTAATTTATTTTCCAATTCTAAAATTTTAGATTCTAGTAAAACATTTCGCTCTTCAAAACCAAGAAGCTCCTTTTTCAAGGATTCCATTAAACCCCTAAGGCTATCTCTCTCGCCTTCTACATAGTTAAGCTTCTCTTGAAGAGTTCTCTCATGTGTCCTAAGGTCTTCTATTAAGGCACTTTCATCAATGACCTTGACACTCTCTCTTAAACTCGCTTCTAACTTCAAATTAGCTCTTTTCAATTTAATAGTTTCTTTATATAATTCATGAAAAGCATTTTGAAGTTCACTCATATCAACCTCTTCTTCATTTTCACTCTCTTCTTCTTTTTCACTCTCACTATCATAAAAAATAAGAGAATCATGTACAATGACCTTGGAAGTGGCATGTGCTATAATTTCATCATCCGATGAGTTCTCATTATCACTCACATGTGCCATAAAAGCCACAAAATTTTTCTTAGTGGGGGATTCGGGCTTCTCTTCCTTATCACTATCACTAAGGGTCGCATTATATGAAATGGGTCGTTTACCCTCTTTCCTTAGTTTAGTGGGGCACTCAAAAGCCCTATGGCCATAACCTTCACAACCAAAACATTTATTAGACTTGTCCCTATCAATATTTTCATTACTTGGTTTAGGGATCTTATCGGCTTTAGAAATCTTCTCGTTTTTATCATGTTTAGAGGATTCAAATTTCTTAAAATCATTTTTAACTTTATCTTTGTTAAATTTAAGAAATTTTCTAAATTTACGAGCAAACAAAGCCATGTCTTCCGAGTCACTATCACTATCGCTCTCTACTACTTGTTTGACCTCTTTTCGGGCTTTTAAAGCAACGCCCTTTTCAATTTTCTTTTCATTTTTAGAGGGAAACATATCTAGTTCATAGGTTTGTAAATCACCTACAAGCTCTTCTAATTTCGTAGAGGCTAAAGTGGGTAAAGAATTTAAAACGGTCACTTTTGGAATAAATCTATCGGGTAGGGACCTTAAAATTTTCTTTACTACACGGTCGTCAGGTATTTTCTCTCCCAAGTTAAAGGATGAATTAACAATGTCAGAAAGTCTAGCATAAAATTTATCAAAAGTTTCATTGTCATCCATTTTGATAGTTTCAAATTGAGTGGTGAGGTTTTGGAGTTTAGAAGCTTTAATGACACTCGTTCCTTCATGAGTTAATTGTAAAATATCCCAAGCTTCTTTAGCGGTCTCACACGTCATAATGCGTCGGAATTCATCCGGTGTGACAGCGCTAAATAAGGCATTTAAACCACGGGAATTAAAATTTGCAAGCTTAAACTCATTTTCGGTCCATCTATCGACGGGTTTGGGAACACGTTCATTTTCAATAAGATGAGTTGGTGGGGAATACCCGTTAACAACAGACATCCAAACTCTCTCGTCGATAGATTTTAGTGCCGATCTCATTCGCGCTTTCCAATACGCGTAGTTTGAACCATCAAAAATAGGAAATTTTGAAAATGGGGAAAAATCCATTTTAGCCAAAAATTAAAGGATCTTTAACGAAATAATTTATCGTTTTTGGCTCTGATACCAATTTGAAAAAGCGAGATTTGGATCCCCGGTGATTAAATATATCAATTAAAAAATAATTTCCTTTTTATGTAAACTCAATAGAGATGCGGAAGCGTTATAAAGGAGATGATGGTTCAACTTTCAAAAACAACAAGTTTTAATTTCTCAAAACGAATTAAAACATAATTCAAGTCCTAGAATTTGCCTAAGTCAAACTTAACAATTATTCAAAGTTAGGCGAAACCAATTTAGTAAGTGACTTGAATAAACCAATTTTATCCCAAATTAAATATAGTGTGATAATTAAATTGATTTTATCTTGAATTAATCTAGCATGCGTTCTAAGTGATATAGAGCAAGATAAAAATAAACAAAGTCACACTACACGGCGATATACGAGGAAAAACCCACTAACGGGAAAAAAACCTCGGGACGGCCCTAGCCTCAAATCCACTAAAAACGGTATTACAAAATACAAGACAAAAGACTTACTTCCTAAACTCGAACCCTCTCAAGCCGTGACGCTTCTTCTTGTATCGACCTCCAATTAGCGGATAACCAACGGAGCTCCACCGTGGTCTCGGAATACACCGATAGGACTTTAAACGGTCACCGTCACCCGAACATGGAGCCTTTCTCCAAACGGGTAGAATATCACCAAAAGTCTTCTTTGTGATGGGGTGTAGAAGCAAACCCGAAACATCTCTTGAATTCGGTAGAGAAAACCGGTGCCAAAAACTCCAAGTAAAGATATGTATATATGGAACTTGGATAAACAACTATTGGGTGTAAACTAGAGTGTGTATGAATTTTTCTTTAGAAATTGACACTCAAAACATGAACATTTTCCCTAAAAAGATTAGCTCTCAAACTCTCTCTAAGAGATGGATATGAAATGGAAAAGTTATCTTGGAAAATGTGTTTCCCGCACATGATAGTGCATGAAAAAGTTGGTTGAAAACCAAGTGGAGAAGTGGGGAAAAAACTGTCAAAAACTGCTGAAAATCGTTCCCGCCTGACGTCTCGTTCGAACGAACTTGACTCTCGTTCGAACGAGACTTCTAACGAGCGACCAGCCTGGGCTCGTTAGATATCTCGTTAGAACGAAACTCGTTCGAACGACATATCGAACGACTGACCAGATAAGGGTCGTTGGCAAACTCGTTCGAACGAACCTGGTTCGAACGACAAAACTCGTTCGAACGAAATCTGGTTCGAACGAAAAAACTCGTTCGAACGACATTTCTAACGAACTTCCAGAAAGTTTGTAAAATTCAATTTTGGCCCAGAAACTTTTATAAACTTTTATATACTTATTTTTTAAGTTTCTAATTGATTCTTTCTGAAAAATAAAATGCAGTTTTAATTCACCTAACACCCAATTCAAATTGTTCCAAGCTCCTATATACATATAAATACATTCATACCTTGGGAGCATGGAACCTAAGTTGATGACGTACAAACGAGGCACATAAACTATGGCATGTTGATGATGCTTTATACTCTTTGCCGCTACGTCTTCAACAAACACTTCATAGGTCTTGAATATTACAATTAAATAAAATCCTATGAATAAATGTTTTTGTCCGGAATTGAGCCAAACCTATAAGAGGACTCAATTGGAAATTTGTGTCCTTACATGCTCGATCATTTTATAATATGTAACATTATTTGTAACAACCCTGTCTAACAAGAAATGAGGATGGATATATAACTCCTTGACTTAGTTGGATACGTTTGTGCCGAGCAACCCATGTAAATTTTTTTGGATATGGGAACATGGCCAGCCTCAAGGAGATTTTTACTTCGTTCGAGCAAGTCAGATTCAACAGAGATTATAGCCTTTTTCCTAGCATCAAACTGGAAAGTTGCAAATATATGAGTTTATGGACATCCAAAAGATCAAACAATATAAGAAGTAAGGTCATACAATTTAACGAAAGTTACAAGTCATTATGAGGCATAGACAATAATTGAATATTAAAACTTGCTCATTCATTAATTGATAAATGGAGTACATAAAGGGATATATCTTCAAAAAATAAAAGACAAAGAAAAAAAAGGTGAACTTGTTAGACCTTCTCCTTGTCTTGAGTGTTATTTTGGCCTGCAGCAGGTTGGTTGACACTGGCACCACTAAAGATTCAATGGGCACCATGGAAGATTCTTCATATCCCTCCTTATTATCAAACTCCTCATCCAGGTTAGGAGGAGTTCCCAGGTCATACCTGAGGAAGAGTTTAAAGCTTTATTTGGTAATGACCACCTTCAAAGCTTCAGACTATCATTCCTTGAAATACTGCTTCTTTGCGTATTCAATTTGAGTAGAGGTAGTAAAAAGGGCTTCCTCCCATACCTTATTAAAAGAGGTTTTGACATTGTCTTTTAAGGAGGCAACTCGGGAAGTCGTATTAGCCTCCTTATCTTCAACAGTTTGAGCTCGACCAGTAACTTCTGCAAGTTTGTCTTCAGCAACCTTAGCTCTATTTTCAGCACTGTACAGTTTCTCCTCGACAACTTTGGCATTTTCTTCAGCACCCTGTATTGTATTCTCAACTGCAATAGCCCTATTAACAGCCTCTCCCTCAAGCTGTCATTGGCCTTCTTTAATTCTTTTTCCCATGACTTTTTTTTATTGCCAAAGCTTCTTGGGAAGCATCCAAGGACTTCTCTAGGCCCTTAAATACCTCTTTAACTTTATTAGGACAAGTCCTCAACTGGTCGTCCTTCTCCATTAGTTGGTTGAAGTCAACAAAAAACTATAAAAGGAACAAATATGGTTAAAAGAAGTTCAAAAGCATGAAGAAAAGGTAAAAAAAAAGGAAAAATTACCAAGGCCAAGTTGTGGCAAGCTCTCTCAGTGAGCCTAGATTCGACATGGGGGATGAAGCAACTCGATCAGCAAGAAGGGTCCCTGATTTAATAAAATGCCTGGCTAATACAGGGTTAATAGCAACAGGGGATGACCCAATATCCAAGTTAGCCTGAATCTTTTTCACTGACTTTTACTGGCTGATGATTTTCTTTTCAAATAAAGCCTGCTACTCGAGTAATATCTTTTGTACTTATGTTGAAGGATCAGGCAAACCTCTCTTTATTCTCTTTAATTTGTGCTCCTTAACCTACGTCTCATTAGTATTAATATACCTATTGTCAATGGCCTTAAACTTCTTGTCACTTGGATTTTTATCAGTAAGATTCTTTAGTTAAGGAAATAGTGGCCCTCCCATCAGATTGGGTATTTTCTTCTCTGTCATGTCTGTGGAAGGAGAAAGTGGAATCTCATAAATGTCAAAAGACTTAAAAGAGGAAAAAGTTCCTCCCTGAGTGAAATCATCACCTGCAGACTCAGTAACTGAAGAAGTTGGCATCAAATCTTCCTTAAGGTTGATGGCAATAGAGGGCAGAGAAAGTGTAGGTCAGGCAATAAAAGATGTGATGGAACTTTTATATTCCAACAACAATGAGGCAACCCTAGGATGTTCTTCCCCAAGCTTTTGGTTCAAACCCCATAAAAACTTGAGGTCATCGAGATTGATTTCCCCTTCTTTGGGGAACCTTTTCTTACTCTCCTCTGCATCAAAAAGAAAAGGTAAAGTTAGTTGGTAAATATCAAAATGCAGATTAAAAGAAGAAAAATCATTAATAAAGTACAACCTATGCCTCGTCCTGATTGGGGACATATAGGACTAGTATAAGCCACCAATTTGGTAGGGGGTATATTATCAGTTCTTGACAATAACACTATACTCCCAATAATTATTATTAGAGTCTGGTAGATTGACTACTAAAGCCCTATTGGCTTGCATAGTCTTTAAATAGTAGGTACTCTCTCCAATAGTTACCCATTTATGACAAAAAATTAACTCCAAAACCCCAGGGCGGGTCCCATAAAGTTCATTTAATTTATGAACTCCATTTACAACCCTCTAAGTGTTGGGGGGCTACCTTAGCAGGAACAACGTTGAAATATTGGCAAAATTAAAGAAAAAGGGGATTAGGTGGAAGGGTTATACCACACTCAGCCATGAACAGGCTTGGGATCCAGTGACCCTTAGAAAGGTAATAAACATCAATGGTACCCCTAGGTATCTCTAAGTTTACCCAAGAATGGATTTTCCTTTTCTCTTCAAACTCATTTAAAGAGTTCTCATCAACGATGTGAACCATGGTGAAAATGACGAAAAGATGATAAAATAGAAGAAAAGGAAAATATGGCTTACAGGGAATCAAAGATGACGACAAGAACTGAAGAAGAAAACAACCGCATGGAGAAAAACTCGAAAGCAAAGAGACAACTAAATGTTCAGAAAATTTGAGGTAGAAAGAAAGAGGGAAACTTCGTACCTATTTACAGGTTGCCTTGAGAAATGGGAAATAAATGATTAATAGAACAAATCGTATAGCTACGGCAGGGTACACGCTTTTCGAAGCGTCAAAAGAAGACTGTCCCCTTTGGCGGTTCACAAAAATTCAAACTATCTACAAAAATACCATCATCAAACAATGCAGGCATAAATTTTTACATGAATGAGAGGTCAGCTGCCGAACAAACATCCAAATGTAAATCCTAACAAATTCCTGGGCTAAATACTCCACACTTTCATGCAAGCATCAAGCATGGATCACTGGGGGCTTTGTTGTTGCAACACCCCGTATTTTTAATGATTTTTATATTGGGATTAATTAAATTAAAAATTAAAAATTAATAGGAAATTAATTTGAATTAAAGTGAATATTAATTAGCGAGATAAGGGTTAATATTTATTTGTATGAATTATAGTGAGTATTACTTAGTGAACGAGTAATAAATTAGTAAGAATGCATTATGGTTGTCATGAGTGAAAAATACAACTATTACTGTAATTTAGTCGGCACGCGCGTGTTAGTCGTAACAGGACTTAAATTTATTATATATAATGTAATTTAATTTAATTATGGATGATTCAAATGGTCATTTCGAGTGTGCCAGTGTGTTCTGAAGGGTCCAAATAGTCAGAAAAATGTACTCGTGGGTTTAAATTGGGTTCTGGGACATTTTTAGGCCAAACCGGCACCCCAACGGGGTATTTTGGCCTTTTGGATTTTTGGGAAAAAAATACCTACGAATTTTAGAGGTTTATATCATCAATTATGTTGATGGGGCTAGGGTTAACAGTTAGAAAAGTAGAGAGAGGTCACCAGATAAGGAAGGAGAAGCGTTTTGTGGCTCCCGAGACCATTGATGCACCACCACCACCACCAAAATTTGGATAGGATGGAGAGGAAGACAACTCCACCAATTTTATGCATAAATCAGAGCTACAATCTCTAGGCAAGTGTTTATCTTGCATGCTCTAAAAGGTTATAATACCCATGTAGTGTATGGTTTATATTTTTAATGATAAATTGATGTTCTTGGGATTTTGAGAATTAAACACGTAATTCTTGGGTAGGATTTGCATGCAGATTTAATCCATAAGTAGATAAACAATGAAACTTGAATATATGTAATACTAATAATGGAAGAAATATGAGTTCTTGATGAAGAGAGATGACGAACATGAGAAATTATGGTTTTAGGGGATATTTGGTTTTGATCCGTTCTTGAATTGAATTTTGAGGATTTAATGTTTTAATCACTTCCAAAGTTGTCCCTATACCTATAATAGAGGATTGGTTAGATTGGTTGAGAGTTTGAATAAGTTGAATGAAGTTTTCAAGAATTTATGGTAAGAAAATCGTAACAGTTAACAAAGAAGATGTGTACCTGCTACAACGAATCAATTTGGCTCCTTGTCTTAATCGATTTGGATGGAAAATTGATACGGGTCAAGGCCGAATCGATTCGGGTCAAGGCCATATCGATTCGGTTCAAGGCCATATCGATTCGGCTTTCCCAGATTTGGCCAATTTACCCTTTTAAGCCTTGTTTTTGTGAATGATGATCGGGGAAACTTTTAGGATGCTTTTAAATTATATTAAGGATTATAATGATCACCATTAGGCTAATGTTAGGGTTGTGGCTTAGTTTGAATGTGACGGATTAAGGCTAAGGTTAAGCGAACATAATTTGTAATATAATGGAATTTTGGAGCATGAATCGTGTCATGGGGAATTCGAGGGAACCTATGACTTAGACCAGTAGACTATGAGTATAGTAGCTAATGAATTTATTCAAGGGTAACTATGGACCCTTCGGTAGAGAATAATACTCGGGGATATATTATAGTGAGTTAATAATGCGAATTAATGATGCGATAAGTATTCGAGGGATAAATACTATATACAAATCATATCTATCGGTTGAGTGTATACCTATACGAATTATATTTATAGGTTGAGTATATACCTATACGGGCTATATTATAGGTGATGTGTATACCTATATGAATTATATTTCGCGGTTGTGTGTATGCCTATATGCAACATATGGATAGGTTTTGTGTATGCATATTATGTACTTTTTTATATGTGTGAACATACCTACGTTACTTGCTATCACGGGAGGTTCCATGCTGTGGACAGTCTTATCCCGATGAGCCCATTGGGAGATTTTAGACTTATGCCTCATAACATAAAACTTAGGGATTGATCACTACTTGTGTGTATGATAGCGTGATCGGTCATTTGGGTGCGTGAGGTGTGTGAATAGCCCAAAGGCTTATAACTATGCTTGCCTCTATATATATGCTAATTTAATTTATGCTTCGAGGGTAATACCCGAACTGATAGTCCTTGATTTAGTACGAGAGATATATGGACTTGATAGTAGAGTACATATACTTGCACCGCGGTTCTTAGTCTGGGGGTGCTATAGATGTATATATAAATAGTGTGATACATATATACATGCATGTGAAATTATTCTATTTGTGTGTAATGTAGGAAGGTCGGATAATGCATATCTAAAAGTGATTTGATTATGAGATAATCTACTTCGTGTGAAATAGTAGTAAACTTAGATAACGTATATCTAAAAGTGATATAATAGGGAGACAACCTACTTAGTGTGATATAGTAGTGAACTTAAACAGTGTCTATCTAAATATGAGTTAAGTAATGCAATTTAATGAAAGGTTGTAATACCCCGTACTTTTGGCTATATTTATTTTTGGGATTAATTAATTAAATTGCGTATTAATTGAAAATTAATCCGGGTTATAAATACTAATGTGATGGGAATTGGTATTTGATTTTGTGCATATATGATTATATATGAACTTGGTGTTATAAATTTGTCGTGGGATTTATATACGGCATTTTAGAAATTTTGTTGAGACGCGTGGGACCGCCGCGTCACGGTATAATATTTTGATAATAAAAAGTGAATTTAAAATCTATAATCCGTATGGTCGTTTTGAGTGCTCCATCGCGTCCGGAAGGGTCAAGATAGTCAGAAAACACTAGCCGGGGGTATAGTTTGGGTCCCGGGGTATTTTTAGGCCATACCGGCAACTTAAAGGGTATTTTGGTAATTTCACGTTTTGAGGAATTAAAAGTGACGAAAATTTGGTTAATTAAATCTGATGTGGATAAGACCCACTAAGCCCATAACCAACCCTTATTAACCTAGAAAGCTACGTAGGTTATCATTTAGTCTTCCAACTCTCCCAAAGGAAACCCTAGCCACCATAGCCACCTTTGGAAGAAGAAAGCTTAGAGAGGAAGGGAAAGAGGAGGAATTCTGCAGAAAATCTGCAGAAAGAGCTTACAAATCCAACATCAAATCCAGAGACAATCAAGGCAAGTGATTTATTCCATTTAAATTTCGGAGAATGCTTCTTCCATGTTAGATTATTCAAAAACTTTATATGTTCTTGGAAGATAATGAAAAACCCATAAGATTGGAGTTATTAGTTTAATTTTTGGGATATAGGTTGCATGTAGAATGTTACTGGAAGATCATATTAAGAGAATTACTGACTTTTGTGATGCCAAAAACGGATTTAAGATGAGGTTTATGAATGTTCTTGAGATAAATTAGAAAACTAGGTTTTTGATAAAGATTGATCCATATGTAGCCTTTAGTTGTTGAAATATTGATTTATGGACGTTAGTAAGATTGTAGGATGGTTATATGACATTACTATAACGTTATATTAGAGAATCATGCTTTAAAAAATAAGTTTTGGGATGTTTTCAAATTTGCAAATCGAAGCAGTCCGTAACCATACCTGTGTAATCGATCGATCGACATTCATCAGTCGATCGATCGACCAAATCGATCGATCGAAGGTCAAGGTCGATCGATCGACCTTCCCAGAATAAATGAAGTTTTCCCTTAATTGAATTTTAGTGGTGTTAACCCTTGGATAATATTATTAGAGACTTTATGAATACCCTTAACTTTAAGGAAGACCAGTAGGCATGATTATGAGATGGGACTTCATTTGGAATGTGATTTGAGGAATTTTTCTAAATAAATGAAATTTGCCATGTGAGATAATATTTGGGTTAATAGTACAAATTTGAATAAGTTGAGGAAATAAGGTTTGGGGCAGAAGCAAAGACCTTAGGTATAAAGATGTCATATGTGAGAATTATGGGAAACTTAATAGTCTATTTGAGATAGGTTTTAAGTTTAAGGAATTACGACGTGAGACGTGTCGACCTTTTAAATTATATATTATCGGGATACTTGAAATATATGGATTTGGAATAATGGTATAATGATGTAAAGTATGACTTTATTAATATTGAGATATCTAAGATGTGTGAATGCTTAGCATAAAATCTTGTGTGTATGACATACCTACCATACTTGCTATCACGGGAGGTTACGTTCGCTTAGGACCCTCTAATCCTTGTGTGCCTACGGGGGGGATATAGACGGGTACCTTGATGAACATAGGTCATAGAAGGACTTATTGTGATATTAATAAGTCTGCATGATCATGGGAGCGTAGGTATGTGCGTGACCCATGTGATGGTGACTGTGTTCGCCTCCACTATTTGTGATTTGTGTTATCTGAACTATTCCTGAGAGATTCGGAATATGTGATCCTTATGTACGTGATGTACCGGGATGGATAGCAGAGTATGTGTGCACTACAGCTTAGTTGCGGGGTGCTTATATTGTATATTTGTGATGTGAATAATATACATTTAATTAATGAGAATCACCATGTTAATGTTGTAATTATATTACGGTATTGTTTCGAGAAATATAACGAGTTAATTGACAGTTAAATATTGCACATTGAGTATCTGAGTTGACGTTAAACCCCTATTTAATTACGAGCATTATTATGTAAATGGATCCAAGTATTATTGGCAGGACCTTTGGAAATCTAGCTAGATATGTTGTCACTTAGCTAGTAGTATGGGTAGTTATAGATGGGTACTTGCGTTAGGAGTGCACAGTTAGACGAGAGGTGAGAATATAATGTGAGTGCACGTCCTAACATGTACTTTGCATTTAATGTTTTAAATATTTTTAAAGCACTTGCAGGTTTTTAAAATATAACTCCACATTCGGGCTCTGACCCGTTTGCTTTTCAAATCTCTTTTTCTTGGTAAAACCATTTTAGGTGCCCAGCCACAAGGACACCAAGCATAGGTACTCATTCAGGTGACGCGCTGTAGCGGTTTGTGGAAGCTACAGGGATTTGTTCATAGACGCTTCTATCTTTTGGATTCCAGAGTCACTATCTATCAGTTGTAGGGCATGTTGCCCATTTCTATTTAGAGTATCTTTCACATTTCAGTTTCAGACTTTAGCATGTTTTATTTCAGTTCAGTTTATTTATTTTAGTATGGGATTGTATTGAGGGGTTTCCTCTAGACTTTATTTACTCTATTTGTGATGGTTATTCATTTTACTTCAGCATGGTGAATGGTGTTATTTATTTCTTCATTACTTTTGTTGCATGTTAATCAGACTTAAATTAAAATTTGGCAACTTGCTTTTTAAATACTAGGTGGTTAGTAATAATAAAAATGTTTTCGACAGTGATGCTATTAACTGAGCCAACTTGGCATTTTGAATTAATTTTATAAAGGAGTAGCTACCCGGTATTTAATTAGTAGGGGTGTCACAAAGGTTTAATGATAGCATATGTGAAATGATTTAATGATAACATACGTGAAATATTAATTATGGTTTAATAAAAACATACGAGTTATTAGTATTACGATATCGTACTGTATGGACGGTATGGGAGAGTTAAAGAGAAATTTAACTAAGGACTTAATGAGAATCAATAGTATATTGTAGCATACTCTATGGGCATTACGGGTGAGCCAAACCTAATATATTTAGTTAGTTATTGATAATACCTAGTTGGGTTAGGTAGCATAGCTAGGTAGGAGACGTTAGAGGTGCACTATAGATGATAGGTGAGAAACTCAAGAGAGTGTGCGTGGACTAACATGCGTAATCAATAAATATTTTTAAACTATGATAAATACTTGTGAAATATTTTCAAAATACTTTGGACTCTGAACCGTTTGTAAAAATCTTTTCAAAACCTTTTAGGTGTCCAACCTCAGGGACGCCCAACGTGATGATTTGTTCCAGGAATGTGTAGTTGCAACGCCTGTGGATGCTTGCAGGATTTGGATTAGACGCTTCAGTCACTTCATTCCTAGAGTTGGATGTATTTCCACTTATTTTATTTGGGCATGTTGACCTTTAAGCTATTTATTTATTTAAGCTCAGACTTTGCATTCAGGTCTTAATTTCTATTGGATTTCTATTATTAGACTTGGGATCGATGGTTTATTCGGCTTTTATTCATATAAATCTTGTGATTTAGACTCAGTTAGTGTGTGAATGGTTTAGTTTATATATCAGCATGTTGATTGTTTAATAAGAGATAAAATTTAGCACCAGTTTATTTAAAATGTAGGTGGTGAGTAATTTAAAAAGGTTTTCAACAGTGATGCTAAGAATGAACCAATTAAGATTCCTGTTTTATTTTTATGAAAGACTGATCACCCGGTATTTAAATAGGCAGGGTGTCACAATTGTATATAAAATTTATACTCCCACGTGGACTAATAATGAACGCATACCTGTCATCCAACGTGGTCGATCAACCTACTTGATCGGCCTAATAAGCACTTAGTCGACTGGAATGTCAACCAACTCCAAAAGGCCAACCAATGGGAACATCAACAGTTACTCGTAAAGGATGCCAACCAACATTGAATTCCAAGAGTTTTACTTATTGTACACAGATGTAAATGCCTGTCAATATAAAAATATTCCATCTTTAAGATTTTGCACCCCTTATAAATACAAATTAATCCCTAAGCTTAAGGGACAACTCGAATCACTCATATGCACACCATACTGAGCTATTGTAAAATCTACTGAATAACAATAAGAGTGGATGTAGGATATTTTACAGCTGAACCACTCTATAATCCACGTCTCTTTAGTGTATGGTTTGAGTTATTTCTATTATTTTTATCTGCGATTATAAAATTGGAGTTAGTCCATTTTTAAACATCAATATAGGTAATAAAATAAAAAAATTATGTTTGGTAATATAAATAAATTTCATATCATGTTGCATTTTAATTGGGTCGTGTTCATGTTTATTGAAAAAAAGTGTCATATCATGTTTTAATTGGGTCATGTTCGTATTTGATAAAAAAAGATTTCGCGTTGTGTCGCTTTTACGAAGGTTGGTTTTGTGTTAGGTTAAAAAATAAGACTTTGTGTCGAGTCATGTTGTGTTTTAATTAGGTCATGGTCTCGTTTGATAAAACAAGAATTTCATGTCGTATTTGTGTGTGTATATATATGTATATATATAACCCTAAATATTACATCACGTAATAAAGCCATATTGTAAATGCTACAACATTTCTCCCCAAATTTTGTAATTAGTAAAGAGCGCAGGGGATAAGGGAAAATTTAAGGGTTTTAGAGTTTAAAGGGACAAAGTAACTAAATACCCTTGCTCTTAACAAATTTTTTAACGCTAATTGATGGGGAGACCGTATTGAAAAACTCATGTAACTTTAGGATTTTGTGTGAGTCGATTGGTACATTAAGAAATAATGTTCAAATCAAGCCAAACTTTAAAGAGCTAAAATGTGATCATCTCTAATTTTTATATGAAGAGTAGTTTGCACATCGCATTTGGAAATTCAAAGGGTCACAAGATTAAATTAAACACAATTTTCATTTTATTAGAATATTTGATCATGGCGTGTGAATTTGATGTCTAATCTAATATATCTTTATCCCAATGTGGCATACTCAAGTCAGTGACATTAATGGTCATGTTCATGAAGATTATTAAAAAAAATTGCGGCATCAGGAAAAATAACTCAAAGAGTGTTTTGGTCGAGGAATTATTGACAATCCTAATGTAACACACCCTATTTTTGTGCATTTAATATTTAATTAATTCGGGAATGAAAAATTACTTGTGTGTCGTAATTTTAATTGAATTAATTATGACAATATATATTTAAATATTAATCGGGGAGTGAATGGTTAATATTTAGGGAAATTAAATTACTAAGTGAATAGTGATAATTTATTTACGTCATTTCGGGTATTAATGACATAGTATGTACTTATCTCAACCGAAAGTCGGTATAGACTCATTTGGGTGTGAGATAAGGATTTTTATAAATTAATTATGCCAATTCTGAGTGTACGGTTGAGTTCGGATGGGCCGAGATAGTCGAAAAAGTGTACTCGGGGGTAGTAAACGGGTCCCGAGACATTTTTAGGCATAGCCGGGCCCACACGGGGGTAGTTGGATCACTTAGGCTTGGCCTATTAGGCCAAAAACGGGATTTATCCTAATAAACTAATTAAAAGAAAAAGGGGAACGGTTGATGTGAAATTAGAAAACACTTAGTGGGAGATGAAAACCTAAGAGACAATTAAAGGTAATTTGGGGGGCAAAGGAAAGAGCCAAAAGAAGAAATTTCATCTTCAACCTTGGAATTCACAACTTCGATTCAGACCCTACAAAATCATAAGGCAAGTGGTTAACTTGCTGTAGCATTTAATTTGCATTTTGATTCATATTTATGTAATGCGAGAAATCAAAATTTGTTTGGGGATTTAAAGGGTACAAAAATGGGGTTTTTTGTAAATCAATCTCCTAAATTCGAATTTGTGTAAAGATTTATGTAAAATCTGAAATTTATATATATATCTGGTAAGATGTGTAAACCTAGACGAGTTAGAAACGAAATTGAGATAAAGAATTGATGTTGAGATGGGCTAATGAATCAAAGGGGTTTTCTCCAATTTGGATAAACAGTAGTGAACGTAAATTAAATGGAGTTTGGGGACTTTATGGGGGTTCCTAATGAGGGTCTTGATGTATTTTATTGATGTGAGGACTTGGGATAGACTGTAGAAGAAGTTAGAGTTTTGAGTTTTCGTCCATGGCTGAAACAGAGGCCTGGAGAAGACGATGACCTGTACGATCGATCGATTGAGGGTTGGGGATCGATCGATCGATGGTCTGAGATTTTTGGCAGTTCGACGAGTTTATTTATGTAAGGTGAATTTAATTAAAATTACTTCTCACACCTGATTTAATGAGAGAGAATTATGGGACGTACAATCTAATTATTATTGAGGAAAAAAATAATTGGGATTGGAGGGTATTTATGTGCGACACAAAAGGGTTAGATTTTGGGAAGTATATTTTGAAATAATTAAATACGGGCCTAGTGGGCAAGTTCGGGTATATTGGTTGTGTGACACCAAGGTGTTAAATTAATTTAGAGTGAAAGCTAAATTAATTTAGAGTGAAAGCTAAATAATTTGGAGTCGAAAACTTAGACTCGGGTATTGTTTTATTTCGGGCCATGAGAATAAGTCCGAATATATTGGTTGGAGCAACACCAAAAGTAATTTAATTAATGAATGAGTGAATTAATTAATAATCAGAGTTGGGCCATAAAATCATAATAATCTGATTAGGCTTGTGTTACGGACTTAGTACATGGTGTAGCCGGGATAGTTTATTATATATATATATATATATATATATATATATATATATATATATATATATATATATATATGCGATAGTATATATATATGATGTGTGCAGTAATATTAGTGGTTATATATTATTATTATATATACTCTAGTGCTATAGGGGGAGGTTGCGCGTAGTGGATGAATCCCCTAGCTTGAGGAGTAGGGCGAGTATATTCCCAGGTCATAGCGTCCATTATATGGGTGAGGGGAATCTCACTTTCAGAGAAGGAATATGATCGCCTCCATATATTTATGTATTAATCAAGTTAGTGAGCAATTCTGACTTGGGATATCTAGGTTATGTGAATTTACCTAGTGGGGTAGCACTTTAAAGAATTTACATCCGGTGAATTATTACTCGGGAGGAGGTTCCTTATTAATTATTATTTCAACATATTTGTGCATGTTATAATATGACTATACGTATATAATTAGGTAAATAATTATATACGGGTTAATTGATACATATCGTGAATCGTATTATATGTATAATGGGTGTGAAAGTTATATGAATTTAAAAAGGGGAATGATTAATTAATCTAGTGTTAGTAATAACTTAGAAATCATAATTATGGCATTACTCGGTTAGAGTGGGGTGGTTGCAAGGGGTTATATTAGTTATCTAGTCATGGGACAAATAACTAGGTAAATTAATTAAGGTGTTAGTAGGGCACATTAGAGGAGGGGTGAGGATGTTCTCATGGGAGTGCGACACTAACTAAAATATGGAGAGCATGCATTTATATTTATTACTGCAAGTTAATCATTTGCTAAATGTTTTCCAAATGTTTTGGGTACTAACCCTTGCTATAAAAATTTTTAAAAACCTTTTAGGTGTCCAGCCACAGGGACGCCAGTCTTGACTCATTCTAGGGATCCGTTACTGCAGCATATGTGGATGTTGCGGGAATGTGATAGATACTTCACTCTTTTCATTTCTAGTGTAGATATTTCCTATCAGTTATTCGAGCATGTCGCTCACAGTTTATTCAGTACTTATGTCAGACTTGTTGAGATTTATTACTTGTCTTTACTTTTGTTGGATTTGAGCCGATGGTTTATTCGGTCAGTTATTTAGATATAAATGGTTGTTTTCATTTAATTGTGATTGTTTAAATTAAATTGTTTTCGCATGTGTAATTCATTAAATTAATGAAAGATAAAACCTGGCACTAGTCTAATTTTCTCACTTAGGTGGTTAGTAATTAAAAAGGCGACAGTGATGCTAAGAATGAACCAACTGAAAAACCTGTTCTAATTTAATTTAGGATTGTTCACCCGGGGTTAATTAGGCGGGGTGTCACAGATGGTATCAGAGTATCAGGTTCTAGTGTCCTTATGATATGTGCGGCTTACTACGTTTCAGTGTAGCGTACGGTTGATATAGAGCCCTATTATTAGGACTGTTGATTCATTTTCTGCTTTTGAGATATCGTATTTCTGCTATTAGTATTTGTATAAATTGTGTACTTATACTATTCGATCTATTTTCAGATGCCACCGAAGAGGCAAAGAGCGGAGAGGGATGATGTTAGGGATGAGCTCAGGGAGGCTCATCAGGAGCCACAAGTACCGCAACCACAACCCCCACCCGAGTTGATCTCCACTACTCAGGTGGCAGTGATAGTGGTACAAGCAGTTGAGACAGTGATGCGAGCTATGGCAGCTCATTTTCCACAGCCCCAGGCACCACCTCCAGTGGCACCAGCAGCTCAGGCTCCAGTAGGTCCACCGTCTTGGCAGCGAGTTAGGGAGACCTTTCAGAAGGGTCACCCACCTGAGTTTCGGGGTAGCACCGATATAGTAGAGGCTTGTGATTGGAAGAAGAATACATCACCATCTACGCTTGATGGAGTATACCGATGTGCAAAAATAGATTCTTGCTACCTTTCGTCTATCGGGGGCAGCCTTACAGTGGTGGGAGTCAGTTACCACCGTTGAGGAGCTGGATTTGATAACGATATCTGAATTTTGTGTGCGGTTCAACCGCAAATACTTCCCACCAGCGGTAGAGGCTGAGATGAGGAAGAAGTTCAGTGAGTTAGTACAGGGTGACCGATCAGTGGCAGACTATGAGGAAGAGTTCACCTGATTGGGAGACTTTGTGCCAAATGAGGTAAGCGATGAGGAGCGAAATAAGTTGAGGTTCATGGATGGCTTAGCTTGGAGGATCAGGCAGCATTTGATTAGGAATCCGGCGTTAGTGACATATACAGATGTAGTTAATTCCGCCCTTGTACATTATCAGGATCATTGCTTCCATACGAAGGGAAGCAAGAGAGTAGGGGAGCCGAGCCATTAGGGAAGGGAAGTTACTGGTGGTGACACGACTGGTACTCAACAGCAGACTAGCAGTCAACAGGGGAATCAGGCCAAGAAATTTAGGCCTGGTGGGTTCCGACCGGGAGGATAAGGGTTCAAGCAGGGTAACCGGGCCCAAATCAGCAGCAACAGGTTCCTCAGGGCCGTCAAGGTCAAGGAAATAATGGGGGAGGCCAACAGGGCCAACCACTTAAGGGATAACAGGGCCAACGATAAGGGGGACTATCAGAAACGTTGTTTTATCTATGGCCAGCCAGGACACTTCAAGAGGGAGTGCCCGTTGAGGGGCAGAGGTCAACATAAGGGTGCCCAACAGGGGAAACAGGAGCAGATGCCGACAGCAGCACCAGCTCCACCCACCCCACAATAGCAGGGGAAAATGCACTATGGGCGTGTGTATAACGTCCGGGATGTTCCCAATCCTCCAGCACAATAGGCACCTCCAGCAGTTGAGGGTATGTTTCTCATTCATGGTCATGAAGGTAGTATACTTTTTGACACGGGAGCATCGCATTCATTCATTAAATCTAATTTTGCTAAACGTTCCAGGTTATTAGAGACCGCGGGTAGTCTTCATATGTGTGTAGAGTCACCAGTAGGTAGCAGGGATTTGATTCACTCGATTTATCGGGGGCGGGTGTGTGGACATTTTAATTTGGAGACTTAGTTTAGCAACAGACCTCTTGGTGTTAAATATGGAGGGGTACGATGTCATCCTGGGTATGGATTGGTTGGCAAGTTATCGGGCGACTATGGATTGTTACGAGAGGACAATCATGTTCTCCATTTAGGGACAAGAGATGTTCCTAATAGCGACGCCGCTACCCGAGGGAGGGTCGCACACACTTGTATTACATCGAGGAGGAAACCTCATAGGAGGTGGTGGTTCCGTTGGACTTAATCCCAGTAGTGAGGGACTTTGAGGATGTGTTCCAGGAAATACGAGGGTTGCCACCCAGTAGGGAAATCGAATTTGTAATCGATTTAGAACCGAGGACGAGGTCGATTGCTCGAGCACCGTACTGTATGGCCCCTTTAGAGATGCGTGAATTGAGAGAGAACATTCAACAGCTCTTGGGTTAGGGTTTCATTCGGCGGAGTACATCGCCGTGGGGTGCATCGGTGCTATTTGTGAAGAAGCGGGATGGTTCACTTCGGTTATGCATGGACTATAGGGAGCTGACAAGGTGACGATACAGAATAAGTATCCGTTACCTAGGATTGATGATTTATTTTACCAATTGAGAGGGGCGTCTTACTTCTCCAAGGTCGACTTGAGGTCAGGGTATCATCAAATGCGTATCCGAGAGGAGGATGTTCCTAAGACCGCTTTCCTGTCACGGTATAAATCTTACGAGTTCAGGGTGATGCCATTCGGGCTCACCAATGCACCAGCAGTGTTCATGGACCTCGTGAACAGGGTTTTCAGGGAGTATCTCGATCAGTTTGTCATCGTGTTCATTGATGACATCCCGATTTACTCGCGCACCGAGGAGGAGAACGCAGAGCATTTGCGTATGGTTATACAGACGCTACGGAATCACCAACTCTATGCTAAATTCGGGAAGTGTGGATTTTAGTTGTGAGAAGTACAGTTTCTTAGCCACGTGGTGTCAGACCGGGGTATTGCAGTGGATCCGAGTAAGGTATCGGTAGTGAGGGAGTGGGGATAGCCCATGACACCGATCGAGGTGCGCCGCTTTCTGGGACTGGCCGATTATTACAGGAGGTTCATTAAAGGATTCTCAAAGATTGGGGGCCGTTTGATGAATTTGACTCGGAAAGGGATACCTTTCAATTAGAGTGATCATTGTCAATTACCTTTCGACGAGTTAAAGGACAAGTTGACATCTTCACCCGTACTTGCTTTGCCGAAGGGAGGACCAGAGTATCGCGTGTACACTGATGCATCCTTAGAGGGACTTGGGGGTGTGCTTCAGCAGGAGGAAAAGGCTATCGCTTATGCGCCCAGAAAGCTAAAGCCCCACGAGAGGAATTGCCCCACTCATGACCTAGAGCTAACAGCAATCGTTTTTGCTTTGAGGATATGGAGACACTATCTTCTAGGAGAGCAATTCACCTTATTCACGGATCATAAGTCAATTCAGTATCTCTTCACACAGAAGGATTTGAATATGAGGCAGAGGAAGTGGCTAGAATTCATGAAAGACTACCCGTTTGATATTCAGTATCATCCTGGTAAGGCGAATGTGGTTCATTCGTATCAAATATTGCATATTTTCGCCCGTTATCTTTATGCATTCTTGCGCTTTTACGGTCCTTAATGCCTATATTTATTCTCATTAACCAGACAACCTTGGATTTGGATATATACATGTTTTGCAGGGGTTAATTGTGCTTTTATAGGTATTGGAACGCTAAAAGTGAGGATCCGTTGCATTTTAGAGAAGTGTCATCGTCGGACGCTACTTCAAGGGCATTTTAATAAATTCACATTTCTTATCCAGCTCATGGAAATTCCACGGATGCTTAGTTCATTGAGTTAGCATCGTGTGGCCGTAAATGGTGCAGGGTTTGGAGTTCAAACGAAGAAGCTATGCCCGTTTCCGTTATTAGACTTTCCCCCCTCATCATGGACCAAGCTTGGCTGAGAAACAGAGTACCAGTCAATCGCGTCCCTGGGACCGATCGACCGCGGTTTTATATTTTACCGTGGGAAGGAGACAGTGGGCTTATGCTTGAAGGACCGATCGACCGGTCCCCTGGACGCGATCGACCGCGCATGCCAGATATTTTGAGATATTTTCTTTTCTTTTCTTTTTCCTTTATTTTCTTTCCCACTTGCTATATAAACCCATTTTTTTGGTTTCTATTTCAGATATAGTTAGAATAAAGTAGTTTAGATAGGTTTAGGTTAGGGTTTGGATTTTGGAGAGCTCATTCTTCTTCCCCTCATGGTTTGACACCCATTTGGGTTGTAAGTGTGCACTATTCATCTTCCCTACCAATTAATATAGTGTATTTCATTATTTCTTGCTTTGTAGTGTAATTTCCATGCTTTTTAAATTAGGTTTACATGCTTTCATTTATTGCTTTCTAGTATAGATTTATCGCGTTTCTTTACCGCTTTATTTACCGCATTTTTAACATGCTTTCTAGGAAATTTAAATTAGGTTGTGTTTGAATGGAACTCACTCGGGTTAACGCGTTGCTTTGCTTGGTGATAGTATTTACGGGTCTATTTCGAGTGCGTTGTCTTAGTTATTATGCCTAGGAGATTTGACGGGGCATATCATGTATGTCCCGTGCTTACGACCTTTCGCGCGTAATTTCTGGGATATTTGTTGATGCCAAAATCTTATTAGGCTTTTATGCGAATTTAGGGACGTGACAACCCTTGATTTAGTTAACTGTCGAAACGAGACGCATTTGTAATAACTCGTCGACCCATATAACCATTTTATACAAATTAACCTGGGTGAGGGATATTCGACGCAACTTATAGTTTTTTCGCTTTGATTAGTCTAGTTTCAATACCCTTGCCTAGATTAATCATTTTCCCTTTTATGCATCTTTTTACTTTTTAGTTTGTAATTTATCTTTTACACTTTTATTTCGGAGCACTAAATCATATAAATTCTAGCATCTCATCCCTGTGGATTTTCGTTACCCAACTTACCGTTGTGCTTCCCTCGCAAGTGTAGTTGTAATTTAGGTTTGTTTGTATTATCGCGGTGAAACGAAAACAACAACTGTGCCCTTACACGAGCACACATTTCACGCATTAATCAAAATGGCGCCGTTGCCGGGGATGAGTTTGTTTTAGACTTTATTTGATTTAGTATTTTCATAGTATTTTCTTTCTATTTGTATTATTTTCTAAACTTTTTGCAGGACTTCCATATTTGAGCACTTGTAAACGCTCGAATTTTTTCCGCACGCACTTACTTTGTGGAATTCGCCACTTGAGCCATTTTTGGGGTAAGCACGTCTTATTCTAATTCTTTCGGTAATCATTGTTATAATTCTCAAAATTCTCGCAAGCCTATGACTTTCGGTGAATACTTAGAATCCCAAAGTATTTCAATTTCAAATATGACTTTGGACTTTGGGCAAGTGAGGTCCCCCAAGGTCCTCAAACTGGGGGACCTCACTTGATCCTCTCTCTCTCTCTCTATATATATATATATATATATATATATATACATGTGTGTGTGTGTATACGTGTGTGTATATGTACATATGTGTGTATACGTGTGTGTGTATATGTATATGTGTATGTATGTACATATGTGTATGTATGTGTGTGTATGTATGTATATGTGTGTGTATATATATAAACGAAAGAATTGATGAACAACAAATCAATCAAAATTCAAAATGAACTATGAACCCCGCATTACAAATATACCAAATTACAATCCAAAAAGAAACATGAAAAAGATAAAAATAAAATAATAAGGAATACCTTTGTTGAGAAAAAACACATTTCTTAGATCGAATCTCAATCAATATAGACTAATAAATTTTCTTCTTGTATGGTGATGAAATTGATCAAACATCCAGTTATATATATCTTTTTATAAAGAGAGACAAGGATAAAGGCATTATATTAAAACGATCAATTATTAAAGTGCTTTTATGGGACTCCCCTAGGTGATACTAGACGAGATGTGGATGACAACATTCGAAGTACTGCATATTGTACATTACAACTCTCTAGAATCCATTAAAACTAATGACACAAATAATAATTAAATATCGAAACATGATAAAACTTAATTATAAATTAATATGAAATTTTACAACAACTCGCTTGAGAATTTTTGACACATCACAAAAGCATTGTAAAAACATAACAAACTAGCTAAAATAACTAAAAATAATGTATATATACTTTTACTATTGCACGAATTAAAACACATAAAATTACAGCCACAACAACACTCTGTGATAAACGTAACAAAAAAACCTTGTTATAACCTCTTAATAGCTCCCCCCCATATATATATATATATATATATATATATATATATATATATATATATATATACACAAAATGAGTTATGAACAACATTACAAATATACCAAATTACAACCCCAAAAGAAACATGAACAAGAGAAAAAATAATGAGCAATACCTTTGTTGAGCAATAACACATTTCTTCGCATGAATCTCAATCAATGTAAACTAATAAATTTTCTTTTTGTATGGTAATGAACTTTATCAAACATCCAATTGTATGTACCTTCCTACAAAGTTAGACAAGGATAAAAGACATTATAGTAAAATGATCAATTAATTAAAGCGCTTTTATGTGATTTCCTTGGTGTTAAACATGTAGAATAATCAACTCATCCATAAAATATTTTGACTGAGAATCCCATAATCAACCTTAACTGGGATATTTAATTTTGAAGTTTGAAATTTTGCAGTGCAATTTTCCACGTGTTTTTCGATGGTGAAATTTCACAATGTGAAATTCCAGTGTGAAATTTCACGCCGCGAAATTTAGTGAAAATTCATATTTTTACTAATTTCGCAATGAGAAATTTGCACCCTGAATTTATAGTATAATTTCACAATGAGAAATTTCAGCGATTACGGAGTATTTTCGGAGGGTCGTCGGAGCATCGCCAAAGTCACCTATATGTGTCCTCCGGTACTCGTCAGAGTCACTAAGGTGTCGTCGAAGTCACCGGAGTGTTGTGAGAGCACTGGAGATGTGTCGGAAATGCACTGCCAGATGTTTGCCATAGAGTCACCGGAGACATGTAGTGGGTTAAGATAGAGAGAAAAAGAATAATAATGGGCTAGTTATGATAAATGTTACTTTGGTCTACTCTAAAAGAGTAGGGAGTCTCATTAAACATGTTTTACTCTTAACTTTTATTTTTCAAACGTTTCGCACCAGGGGATATTTGGACGACTCTAATTAAACAAGTCAAATGACACCACCTAAAAGTTATATAACCGTTCATAATTAAAAACTTGCACGCTTAGGCCTCAAACATATTATTTATAAAGAGCCAATCGCACAAAACCCGTAATTGTGAGAAAATATCATAAATAGACACGTGATAAATTATCAGTAGTTTTTTTAAGGACTTTTATGTAATTGAATTGACTATTATTTTTTACCGGTGTTAAACACATTTTTTAAAAATTTCATTTATCAAGGTGTTTAGTATCATACTTTTATTTTTGTTGAGGGGGTCAAAGTGAAAACAATAATAGTTCAAAGATGCTTATTGTAATAATGAGGTCTCCTTGAAAACTTTCTCTATCCAACCTTCTTATTTTAGTTTTTATCATCAATCTAGAATAGTTCGAAAGAAGAATAGTGACTCCCGAACTCTTTCCCTCACCTTCACCATTCCTTCCCTCACTGTTAATGGGCATCTACGTTGTCGCTTATGTTATCTTTCATACCCTTGGAAATTATACCTTCCAATACATAAACCTCTTTTACTACTACACGCCCGTCACCTAATAACCCACTCTCACTACCTCAACCCACACTCACTAACCCCATGCAAAGACCTCCCAACTCTAAAAAAACTTCATGCTTCTCTCATAATCTCAGCTTCATCTGCTTCACATTTAATATCTTTGTATACACAGTTTCATGACCTTGATAGCGCTCTTTCAGTTTTTAACCACTTAAAACAACCCACTACATTTATCTGGAATTTAATCATTAAGGCCCATGTTGACTCGGGTCTTGCTTATTCAGCTTATTCTCTTTATAAGCGGATGAGACAACTGAATGTTGCACATGATCATTATACATTTCCGGTTGTTAATCGAGCGGTCATGTTGCTTCATAATAATAATAATCATTTTGGAGAATCAGTCCATTGTTTAGCAATTCAAATGGGTTTTCAAAATGATGTGTATTTTTGTAACACAATGATTGAGGTTTATGTTAAATGTCAATGCTTTAGATATGCTCTCCAACTGTTTGTTGAAATGCCACTGAGAGATTTGGTTTCTTGGACATCAATGATTTCTGGGTATGTTTCTGAAGGGTATAAGGTTGGTGCTTTTGAGTTATTCCGACGAATGCAGATGGAGTTGGAACCCAATTCCGTGACGATGATTGTCATGTTTCAAGCGTGTAACGGAAGTGTAACCGAAGGGAGACAACTTCATGGTTATGTGATTAGAAAAGGGTTCTTAATGGATCAGTCAGTGCAAAATTCAGTTTTGAACATGTATGCTAGTATGGGGAACATGAATGATGCAGAAATTCTCTTTGGAGAAATTGAAAGAAGAGATGTTGTTTCTTGGAATATTATGATATCTTGTTATTCTATGAGGGGAGAAGCTACAAAAGTGGCTGATTGCTTCTGCAAAATGCAGGGTGAAGTAGTACCCAGCATTGAAACACTAACCTTACTAATTTCAGAGTTTGCAGAGGGTGGGAGGTTTTTGCAAGGGGAACAATTACATTGTCTTGCTGTTAAAAGCGGGGTTTGTGATGATATTTTGAAAACTTCTTTGTTGGATTTTTATGCAAAATGTGGTGAGTTGGAGACATCAGTTCAATTGTTCAAGGAAATCCCTCATTCAAACAGTATTACTTGCAGTGCTATGATGTCTGGTTTTATTCATAATGGGTGTTTTAGAGAGGCTGTCGACTTATTCCGGCAAATGCTAGCTTTAGGTATTGAGCCTATTGCCGAAACCTTGACATGCCTTATTCAAACATATAGCCAGATGGGTGCTTTACGATTGGGCAAAGGGACTCATGCATACCTTATAAGAAACTTGTTCAATAACTCAAATCAAAACCACACCCCTTTAGAAACCTGTGTCTTAAACATGTATATTAGATGTGGCAGCATTTCTTCTGCAAGAATTTGTTTCGATCGAATGGTTAACAGAGATCTCATGACATGGACGTCGATGATTGAGGGGTGTGGTATCTACGGTCTGGGTTTTGAAGCGTTTGATCTTTTTAACCGGATGATGGAAGAAGGAATTGCGCCAAATAGTGTCACCCTTTTGAGTTTGTTATCTGCATGTAGCCACTCTGGCCTATTGGGCGAGGGCTCTGAGGTCTTCTATTCGATGAAACGGAAATTTGGCATTGAGCCTGATTTGGATCATTTCACTTGCATTGTGGATCTGTTGGGTCGATCGGGGAAGCTTAGAGAGGCAATGTGCATGGTTGTGAAAATGGTGATATTGAAAGACAGTAGGATTTGGGGGGCACTTCTTGCAGCCTCTAGGGTTTACGGGGATCAAAAGATTGGTGAATATGCAGCTCAAAGACTATTGGAGTTGGAATCTGATAATGCCGGATATTATACTCTGTTGAGTAATATGCAAGCTAGTGTTGAGAGGTGGGGTGAAGTTGAAGAAGTGAGGAGTTGTATGAAAGAGATGGATTTAATGAAGCAGCCTGGGTGGAGCTGTATAGAAGCAGAAGGATTGACTCATGGGTTTGTTTCAGGAGATAGATCTCATCCTCGAGTAACTGAAATTTATGAGATGTTAGGATGTTTTAGTAAAATGCAAAACTAGGGAGGTGTACTGTATGATTTATTTGATCATTATTTTTTTATAATTAATTCAATCTTGCATTTCTTTCACAGTGCTCCTTCAAATGATTGCAATGATTTATTTTCTTTGCCAGTGCTTCTTGCCTTGTATGCAGGAACAAAAAAGAAGTGTTTCGACCAAATGTTGTAAGATGATCTCCATTATAAGATCATCTGCGCAATTCAAGCTGCAACTATTTTATAGTTACATATATATAAAAGAAACTTTTTTCATTGCTTCATTCACTATATGGTTTAATTGAGTAGTGAGGAGATCATCTGCCCTAAATTTAATTGAGTTGAGTTGCTTGGAAACATGAGAAATTTAATTAATTTCTACAGTTTATCAATGATACGTGAGCAAACTAAAATGTGTCACTTCCACATAGTTTACTATGAAAAAATTGGTTTTATTTGACAAATAGATGGCTTGTTAAGGCCAAGAAAAACAATAACAATTGATGCAATGGAGCATACTGACTCGATCCAAAATAATAGTCCTGCTTTCCTTCTTAATTAGTCACAAATTAATATTCCTGTTTCTATCAGAAAAATACACATCAAAGAACAACATTCCAAAGGGCATTGTTTCAAACCACACCCTCAAACGAAGTCTCATCTCATCATCTGCACCAGCTTAAGTGAAGAAAAGAGGATACCATTAATAACAAGAAGCTTCAAAATATTTCTCACAGTAAAAATTGGTTTTGACCGGCTGAGAAACGATCCTCGACTGCTTGTACGGACAAGAGAGCCCATATAAAGTTATTAATCACGCTCTGATCATGCGGCCATGGTTCATCCACCATGACTTAGTTTCCTGTCTCTTTAGAAATCAAGGATATAGACGTACGAGCCTATTGAACAGATCCTGTTCAAGTAAGGTCGTGCTCTTGAATGTTCAAATAATCCAATAAATACAACCTCTTCTTTAGACAATCTCTCGATGTGGGACTCAGCTGTCAGGCTCCTTCTTACTTTAGTTCCAAGAATGAATCTAAAAGTGCTTTGTTTCAAAGTAATCTAAGGTAAGCCCCGACAGTGATGACTTCAGCGGTTTCCTTTTCCAACAACAAAACTGCGATGTAACAGAAGAACATCTTGTTATGTCTACTATTAGTAGACTCTACTAATAGTAGACATAACAAGATGTTCTTCTGTTACATCGCAGTTTTGTTGTTGGAAAAGGAAACCGCTATATATAAATAACAATTTTCCAGAATTATGAATTATTAATTAATTACAGAATTAAAATAAAATTACAGAAATGAAACATTTACTTGAATTTGCAGAAATAATAAAAGAATTAAAGATAAATTCGAGCCCTGTTATGAACAGTCTCCTTAAGACAATTTATTCCCTCCAATGTGCTCCGAGGTTGATGAATATTATCTCCCAAGATAGAACGAATTTTCCAATTAATTATGTTGCACGACAATAATTAATTACAACGAACTAAAATTCTGTGGCTTTTACTCAACAACAATGCAAGATATGTTATGCAGGAAAAAGAATTTCTGAAACAGATATGACTGGAATTTTCTGGGACAAAAATGACAGCAATTCTGGAGGAGGAAAATTTTTTCAGTAATAAATTCTGTAGGGAAAATGTATAATTTATAGCTTTAGTGTTGACTGTTGGAACAGTCAACCGAAATTAACTGTCAAAACAGTTAATCAGTTAAACGAAATTAACTGTTGACTGTTGGCAATAACTGCCAACAGTTTATTAATTAATTAATTAATTTCGTAATTAATTAATAATTAAAGTCCAGAAAGTTAAATAAGTTCGGCCCAAAAATGTAGGAGATTTTTACAAGCCCAAGCCCAAGCCCGAACCGAGCCGAGCCGGCCGGCCGGACGCGCGCGCGCGTGTGGACTTTTGACCGAAAGTCAACCCGTGCATAGCTTAGGTCATCTCCCCTTCAAAGAGTTGGGATACCCCAAGGCATTCATGCCTTAGTCCATACTTGGGGTGTTATTAACTCATCAAATTTCCACTACTCTTCCAATATGGGACAAAAGTTAAAACACACTCAATTCATTAACTTTCATTGCTTTGTGAGTTACTTTGGGGACATATTTATTATTCATAACTTATTGAAATTGGACATATGAATATACTACGTTAATCTCCTTACGGAGGTGAACGCGTTCGTATATGGTTCCACGATTTTCGTAGTGTGGGTCCCACCTAAACTTGAGCTCAAAGTTGCTCAAAATTCTGTCCAGAAAATTCTGGACAACTTTCTTAAACCCAATTCAAGTCCAATTTTCCAACATCTTACAAGATCTATAACGTTAAGGCTCGTAGAATAACACAAGTTCTTTCCCTCATTCCTAGACACCAACTAAAATTGATAGACTCCAACTAAAATTAATACATAGTTCCATGAACTAAATTTGAACAATTTACTTTTAAGGTCCATTTGGTACAAAATATGTTAAATATTGTCATGTCAAACTTTGTTATATGATAAAATTTGTTAAGACAAATGTTATTTTCTTCGAATTAGACTATCAAACAACCAAATGAGGTAAAACAAGTTTTTTGGACAAAACATTTTTATAATATATTCAAAACAGTTTGTAAAAATGTTTAAAACAGTTTTACAATATTTTTACAAAACGATGTCCGTGGCGTGGGTCTTGGTATTTGTTGGCAATACCCGACGTCCATATCCTACCAAGATCTTTATAGTCGTGTTAACTTGTAGGTTAACCCATTGTTGGAAAGTCATTTAGAGTGAACACCTACTAACCCATCGTTTTATATCATAAGGAACCTGATTTTAATCATCGATCATCTCTATACGAAAACCATAATATATTCACTCCATTTTATTTCCCCTCATTCATTTTGAAAACACTTATCACACTCTTTTAACATCATATCACTTATAAATAAATTTCTACTAACAAGCCACCCATTTCAATAACCACGTGCCCATTACTCACAATCTAACCACTATAATTATCTATAATACGTACTAAACCTAAACTCCTAACTCATACATTCTATAAACTTTGTGCATGGGATGTCTCATAAATGAAATCCAAACAAGGAACTCCTGATATAATTATGTTTAGGCTAGGTAGTTGTCGATAATGAACAAACACTAAATCTAACCTTTTATACCCTTTACCTTAATATTATTCTAGCCAATATACGTCACTCACAAGAAACACATAACTCACTTTATAACCACCAAAGTACCTCATTACATGACCTGACTTTAGAAAAATCACCGCTATCTCAATCATTCGATTCCCTCTTATGTATCTCATTTACCACAACCTTTCCTTCTTCTCATCGCTCATCATCCTAACAATCCTTATCGATAACAACTGTTACATTGAAGTCACAAGTCAATTCTCCATATTACTTCAAGTGTCCTCAAATACCATCCCATTAATTTCCAAGTTCTATATACACATATCCCAAGTGCCATGACCCCAATATCAACCATAAGTAACTCAAAAGTCCTCACTCCCAATGATAACATAATAAAGCTAGCAACATATACTCCCAAATCTACAATATATATCCATCAACATGAACCATATTCATAATCACCCGTATCTATTAACAAAAACCTCACCAATAATAACCATCATCCAACAACCTACAACCCATCGACAATAGGACTAAGAGACTAATAACACCAATTCTATATTCAACAATTAGTCCAACAACACAATTCTCTATAATAGCACAATTAATTTCCCAGAAATACTCAATGACAACAAATAACAAAATAATCAAAACTCCCACAACTACGTCAATAAACTTACAACATACTTATCTTTTATAATACAAACTAACCAACCATCCAAGTCCCAACACCAATAACATATGGATAAAAATAATAGTCCCCTCTATAAACACATATATAAATTCATAGTCTTACGAAAAATCCACTTTTATTCATATAATTTATTATTGCCAATACACATGCAGTTTAACCTAATTCTCACAGTTTCAGTTTCAAGTTCATAAATCAATAATATATATGCATTTTAAGTGGGGTCCATATGAACTTCTAACATTAAAATGTACCAAGATAAGCATATACAACTCATATTAAAATTACATTAGATAAGTGATACTCATATTTCACATTTCATTTCTCAAAATTCGTAAGGCACATAATTAAACTCTTAGACAATTAACACGTTAGTCTTTTCATCTTGACAACAATTACACTATCAAATTCACATAATCATTTTCTAGGCATTCTTATTATATAGGGGTTTTACAAGTTTTAATATTAATTGATAACAATTGGAAATTAATTAGGTTTTTATTTCCCTAATTAAACTTCTTATCGCTTTTAAATTAACTAATGAGCATATTTAGGAAATGCCTAAAATAAAAAGCAAGAAAGGGGAAAAGTAGAGTATTCTTGCATTTTTACCACTTCTGGAATTTGACTTGAGTCCCTTGATCTCCTTCGAAATTTGAACAACTTTGCCTATTGAAGCACTCCCAAATTCCAGGCTTAAGGTCCTCAAATGGAGGATTGAAGGTAGGTGTTAATAAAGGTATAGGGTTTTAGTTTAGGTCACTGTCTGTGCGAATAAATAATGAAAGATATACCTCCCTCCTTATAAAAAATCCTACACACTCCTTATTTTTTGTTACAACCACTATAGTCCCCATGGACTAGCTATAGCGACCACTAGCGGTTGCCCTAATTTTTTTTTGTAAAAATTAAACCCTTATAATAATATACATTATACCAATACTAAAAAACTTTACATCTCTTTACAAAACAAACCAAAAGATCTCTATGCCCCTAGTTAAACCAAAAGACCTCTATACATTCTGAACGTAAAAAAATAAATAAAAGACCATTTTATGTATTTAATCAGTGCAAAATATAAGAAATTCTATAAATTCAATTTCACTTATATAGTTAAATATCTTTCATCAAAATCAATCCGATTTATATATTCTCCTGCAATATTAATTAATATTAAATCGTGTAATTATTCAATTCATTTTATGGGGTATTATAATTCATTCACCTAATCTTGATTACCAAGAGCTTTGTAGAGCCTTTTCTCCGCAATGGAAGTGGGCGCGTTTCCTTTATGCATATAATATACCAACAATGTTAATATAGGAAAAATGACAATCAGTAATCATACTACTAAAATCTGAGTAGGCTCTAGTGTAAGGAACTTTAAAACCTCTGCATTTATGGGCACCAAGTACACTATTAAGATCCATAATTGTCATCCACGGTCCACAGATCATAGAGCTCAAATTCACCATTCCATTCCATAGGGATCTGCTCTTAATGTAGTCTGTTAAAATATATACTATAGAGTAAGGATCATTAATTCCATCAACTTTAGCAGAAAAAGAGATTTGTTGAGCTGAAATCTGAATAAGAGCGGGTTTAACAATCCTCTCTTAAGATAAAGAATCCAAAATTAAGAAGTATCTCATTCCTATTAGTAGGAACTAACATCTTCGTACCTATTGAATCAAAATATCTATGAATAGAAACTTATATTCAATTTTAGGTTCAACAACACATAGAAACTTTAGTTTATAATACATAGTCCAAGAGTTGAGCATGTTTTCTGAAAAGGGATTGCCTACACCCCTTATGTTCTAGTATAAAACATTTATTTATGAGAAATACTATAAGTACTTCTTATATTGTATAACCAACCACAACTTGCAATTTATTTTAAAATATGCCTTTACTTCCTTATTTTGTGAATTTGTCAAAACAAGCAAAAAAACCTTCTTTGTCAGGAATTTGGATTGTATGGGATCTCTTCAAGATGTCAATGTAGGCATTAGTAATATACTTCATTGCCTTCTCCATATGATAATCAATTAATTTGTCTCCACCATCAAATTTGTTAATTTCTTTCTCTTCTTCCGAATCTATAAAAAACAAGTCGTGAGTTGGAAACAAATGTTTAAGGAATGGAACTTTAACCTGGCTTATTAGAACTCTCATAAATGATTACTAATTCATTATCGAACACCTCATTCCCTATACTAGTGGTTTAGTTCATCTAAGTTGTATATGGATCCTCTTCATTTACCAATTCAGTTAGATTAAATCTTCAAAATAAGAATTGATTATGGGACCTTCCTCTATAATTGGATACTAAAAGTCCTATATGTATCGATTTTAATATGGATAAGGTAAAAAAAATACATATTAATTTTTTGATATTTTTTCAAACTAAATTGATTAAATAAATTAACCCGAATTACTAAGCATCGATTTTTATGTCAAATGATTTATCAAATTTTATCTTAACCTAATAAATTCATCTAGGCGAGTGAAGGATAAAATAAGTAAATTAAACCACAATGCCTGATGTGTGAGGAAAACCCGAATGAAAAAAACTTCGAAAGGCCTAACCAATGCAATTCACTATGATACGAAATTACAGAAGACTCACTAAAGAATTACACAACGACTCGACACCCTCGCAAGCCTTGAAGCATCTTCAATCTTTAATCGCTCCTCTATAGGACACATAGGAGTCCACTTATGCACTGCCACACTGCGCGAGTCCACACACGCCTCCGTATCCACTTATTCAGGATCAACAACAATCACACACATGGAGTCCACCGTATGTTAAAGATTAGGCACATAATCCACCGTATGAAACAATTCTCAATAGATGTAGAGAATAAATCTTGGTTCCCATAAAATAGATCTCAAAGCATATATATATGATGAAATTTGGATCTAAAACTGTTTGGGCATAAATTAGGGTTTAGGTAAACTCAGAGAGTTTTTCAGAAGAGTTTGGGAACTCAAAAGCAATGAAAAAATCTCAAATAAAATCACTGCTCTGCACTCCTATTTATAAAAGGTTTTCCAAAAATGAGATAAGGATGAAAAACATTGTAACAACTCTCCAAACAAGAAAAAACATACCGGCTCATTCAAACGAGGTACATCTCATTCAAACCAAGCACCCGATCTCGTTCTAATAGCTTATAACGATATATCTAATAAGAAAATAATGCAGGCCAAAACTAGTCTCGTTTGAAGTTTGTTGGATCATATTCTAACGAAGTACAAAGTCTCGTTCGAACGACAATGCTGATGTTATTCTAACGACATGGTGAAATCTATAAAAAAACATATAAAAATAGTTTATAACATTTAAAAACCATTTTTATAAAAATAACACCCAATATTAAGTATCCAATCACTACACCAAAAATAACAATTTGGCACACCTTGATATTAAAAATCTGGAACAGTTTAAAACTGTGCCAAATTCTGGCACGGTTTAATGACAATCTGGCACACTTTAAAACCGTGCCAAAATTTGGCAATGTTTAAAAGTATGCCAAAATTAAGCACACTTAATTAAATTATAAATACCCCCCCAAAAATAATACTCCTCCCAAAATTCTCTATCCCACTCACTCTCATCTCTCGCTCAGGTCTCCCGCTTTCCCTTCTCTCTCGTGCGTGCTCTGTACAACCCAAAATCATCCATGGGTTTGGTCCCTGCTACCCTAGATCCGAAGCCGCCAATTCGCTGCTCCTCTTTCCTCAATTCTCCAACCGATCACCTCATCAAACTCTTTCAGGAATACTATGACCAGTTGAATGAGGCCCTTGAGAACATGAGAATTACGTGTGATAATTGATTAACTTCGCAAATTTCTAATTTGACTCACTTATTTAATTTCAGTCCCTAATCATGCATATAAAGTGCAAGTGTTAACCCATAAACAAATAAAGCAAGCGACACAAAGTTAAGGAAAAATCCCCGAAGGGCAAAACCTTTTATTTCTAGAACTTTAAATAATTTACAAGACCATTGACTTACATACAACCTGATAATCGCCCACAAGTGTAACGCACGGTGTCTTCGTCAAACCTTCAAAGCAACGGCTAGAAACAGTGTCGGATGGAATCTCCCGCAGGAACTCCAGGCGGTCAGCAATGAAGAAGAGAGACGGCTTCTCCACAAGGGTTGAACAATAACAAAATTGTGTTCTAGGGTTCCAAAAGATTCACAAAAGTAATTGGGATTTTTGTGTGTGAATCAAAAAGAGTCTTGGGACTCAAAAAGGTGAAGACTTAGAGTATTTAGGACTCTGAAAATCGTCTTGAAAAGTCTTAGAAAACAACTCCCCGAAGTTGGCTTAAATAAGAAAACTTTGAGCCTAAAAAATCTCGAACAGATCTGGCCGAATTTATCCCAGGCGGACCGGTCCAGCTTGGAGGCGGATTGGTCCGACCTCGGATAGGTTATTTTAAAAAATGGCTTCTTCGGTTCGCTTTCGGTCTGGGGTTTACTGTATCTTCAGCAAGCGGATCGGTCCGGTTGAGGGGCGGACCGATCCGGTGGCGGATCGGTCCGGTATAGAGGCGGACCGGTCCGGCTTCCCAGAAAACTAAAAAACTTTTAAAAGCCTCATTTTGCTTGAAAAAACTTACTTCTTATTTTTATAAAAATTTCCCAATACTAAATATGAACTTTAAGGAACGTAAAAACAAAATTTTACCAAGTTCATTCTCGCAGAGGCTATGATGTTGAAGACACTTTGATATTCGGATCCGTTGATGTAGATGTGATATTGACTTTCTTCAACGGTGTAACGGCGTACGACATACAAATTGATAATGGATAAAAATATCCTTACAACCCTTTCTGGTACAGACCACTCATGGACAACCCTTACACTCAAGTTATATACTGCTCTGGAAATTACAAACAAGTTGGCCCAGTCTACCGACTCACGTTGGCTTGCTTTCTGAAAAGATTGGGGATCTCAAGAGAATCATGAAGATGGGAGATTCTGACATAGCAAAAGCCAAAGCAATCCATGGTTCTCTAAATCGTAAAGAAGGACAAAGTATCGGCCCAATAACAAACACTTTATTGTCTGATCATAGGCAAGGTTAACAAAAATACTGATTGATAGTTTTATTTTTTCCTTTTATTGATTTTGGATTCGTGTGAAATCCCGACACAGTCACTTGTTATTAAAGGTGCGTTATTTTGTCCGAAAAAAAATTCTTTTATTTATGAACACAAACCCAAAATGGGATGAACGGTTGTGCCGAGTCTCATGATCCAATAATTTCTTATTATTGTCTTTTGCTTAGAATTTCTTCACTTAAACTATTCTTTTGCATTACATTCAGATCCATACTTGAATACAGATGTAGGAACCATATCCCATTTTGAGCATGGAGAAGTGCTTGCCTTGGACGATGGTGGAGAGGTAGAAGAACCATCTTGTGTATTATTAACTATGAAGACTATTTTGGGTGATTTTTATTATATCTATTTTTTGTGAACATTTCTTTTTAGTCCCTCAAACTAATGGATAAGTTAAGTCATATTTATTTATAGTATTAAGAGAATATTTTAGTATGTTTATCCAGGAATTAAATCAAAAATGAAAAACGATACCAAGAATTTTCAAGAGTCATAGTCCTAAGAGATGGAAATTTTGGTTAAAGAGGAGGGAAGGAGCCAAATATCAAAATATGTCAGGGTTAAATAGTGCATTTCTATTTCCTTTCGGAACAAGCCAAAACTGAAGTTCACTAATGTAGTGGAGATTTTAATTCTGGTTATATAGTTTTTTTTTATTTGCTAAAGTGTTCCTGCTTTCTATCTACTTTGACTTCCATTTGTTAGTAGGCTGATAATTGTAAATTTTCTGGTATTACAATGACTTGATTTTGTGTCTGAAGGTGGACTTAGACCTTGGGAGTTATGAGCGATTCCTAGATATCAAGTTGACACGTGATAATAATATCACAACTGAAAAGATTTACCAGGCAAGCGAGTTAAAGCTTTTTTCCTAATAATAAAGCAAGTGGGTTAAGTTGAAAGTCTTCTTACTCTTACCCTATAATCTATGCTGATAAAAATTCTTAAGATCAACAGGCTTGATGTTTTTTTGACTTATTGTATTGACTACTTTTCTTCTTTGTTAGTCTGTCATTGATAAAGAGAGAAAGGGGGATTATCTTGAAAAAATTGTTCTGATTCTTTCACTGTTGCTGAAATGTATCTATTATATTGTTCAATCACTTATATTCCTGTCCTCACATGTTACTTCCCTTGTTCAGGTTGCACATCATATCACGGATGCCATTTAAGATTGGATTGAACGTGTAACAACTATACTGGTGGACTGGGAAGAACATCCACCTGATGTTTGTGTCATAGAATTGGTACTATAGGTAAATTAATAACTATATGCAACCTGTGGCACAATGAGGGGTTTCATACTTTGGTTGGGTTAAAATGGACTTTTGCTTGAAGCAGGAGACATTGAGTCAATGCCATTTATTGATGCTCTTGGACAATTCTCGTATTGCGTTGGTAAGTTATATACACGTGTAATAATGCGTACATAAATAAACATAGGGTGTGATACTTATATTTAAAATGAGAATTACAACGTCAGTGAAATAATTCTGTTTTCTTTGTTCAGAAAACAAAGCCGACACATCACACTGTGAGGGGACTAAGAAGCTTGGGATTGACACCAAATATTATATCTTGCCGAATCACAATTTGTTATATAGTTATCAAATTGATTTTACCCTTGCTAAATTTGATTTCAATTTATGTGCCACAATAATATTCTTGACATTGTGCATATTAGACATGTTTTACCGCATCATCAACTAGTATGGTTATATTCTTTCATGCATTGATTTTGAATTCAAGAGCATGAAACTGATGTGAAATCTAACATTGTGGAATTCTTCAAGACATCTCATTGGAGTAAGAGAAAGGGTGATTTGGTGAATGATAAGTGCAAGGATACACTTGTATGTTTCAGTTCTTTCCTCCTTTTATCTTTTTTGTATTTTATAAGACAAACCTTCTAATATAAGTCTTCTGACACTTCAACAGTTATAGCACAGTCTCGGTCTCATAATGAAGAGCTGAGAAACTTGAAAGATAAGATATCATCTCATGAACAACTAAATGCCGCTCATAATAGAAGATTTGAGAATTTATAGATATTGTTGGACCAAAATGGGATACTTTTGAGAAGTCATGGCGCGAAGAGTTCATCGGGTTGCTTTCAAAATGCAAATGAAATCTGGTTAGTCTTAAAGTCTCAAATTCTCTTAAAATTTGTAGTAGCATTAAATAGAAAAATGGTCTGAAATAGCGACAAGTAGCCAAACGTAAAATGGCTTACTTTATGAGCTTATTTAGTTAAATTAGTGGAAGGGATTTGCTGTTGGTTTAGTTTTGGAATTTGCTGCTACTGTTGAGTTTATTTTAAATGTTAAAACAGGTTGTATTTAATGAACAATAAAATGAAACTATGTCAAAATTTTCTAAAATCAACAAACGTTCTAAATTGATTAAAAACATGCAGTTAGAGGATGAAAACCCAAACCAGCCCCGTAAGAGCCACGAACACCTCGCAGGGGTTCAATGTAACTTGTACGAATTGAACGCGTAGTCGCGGGTCTCCCGGTTGGAGAATATAATGACAATTTGAAAATATATCGATTAAGCTTAAAAAAAAGCCCTTAAAGGGTGAAAACCCAAACCATCCCCGTAAGAGGCACGAACACCTCGCACGGGACCAATGTAACTTGTACAAAATGACCACGTAGTCGCGGGTCTCCCGGTTTAAAAATATGATGATAACTACAAAATATGTAAATTAGGCTTAAAAATAAGCCGTTTGAGGGTAAAAACCCAAACCAGCCCCCAAACGGCCCTGTAAGAGGCAAGAACACCTCGTACGGGACCAATGTAACTTATACAAACTGAACGCGTAGTCGCGGGTCTCCCGATTTGAGAATATGACGATAATTTGAAAATATATCGCTTAAGCTTAAAAGAAAGCCCTTAAAGGGTGAAAGCTCAAACCAGCCTCCAAACGGTCCCGTAAGAGGTATGAACACCTTACACAGAACCAATGTAACTTGTACGAAGTGAACGCGTAGTCGCGGGTATGACGATAATTTCAAAATATATCTATTAAGCTTAAAACAAAGCCCTTAAAGGGTGAAAACCCAAACCAGGCCCCAAACGGCCTCGTAAGAGGCACGAACACCTCGCACGGGACCAATGTAACATGTATGAACGGTTTGAGAATATGACGATAATTTGAAAATAAATCGATTAAGCTTAAAAAAAGTCCTTAAAGGGTAAAAACCTAAACCAACCCCCAAATGGCCCCGTAAGAGGCACGAACACCTCGCGCGGGACCAATGTAACTTGTACGAACTGAACGCGTAGTCGCGGGTCTTTCGGTTTGAGAATATGACGATAATTTGAAAATATATCGATTAAGCTTACAAAAAAGCCCTTAAAGGGTGAAAATCCAAACAAGCCCCCAAACGGCCCCGTAAGAGGCACGAACACCTCGCATGGGACCAATGTAACTTGTATGAATTGACCGCATAGTCGCGGGTCTCCCGATTTGAGAATATGATGGTAATTTCAAAATATGTAAATTAGGCTTAAAAACAAGCCGTTTGAGGGTGAAAACCCAAACCAGACCCCAAACGGCCCCATAAGAGGTATGAACACCTCGCACGGGACCAATATAACTTGTACGAACTGACGACGTAGTCACGGGTCTCCCGGTTTGAGAATATGATGATAATTTAAAAATACATAGATTTGGCTTAAAAATAAGCCGTTAAAAGGTGAAAACCCAAACCAACTCCCAAACGGCCTCGTAAGAGGCACGAACACCTCGCACGGGACTAATGTAACTTATACGAACTGACCGTATAGTCACGGGTATCTCGATTTGAGAATATGACGATAATTTCAAAATATGTAAATTAGGCTTGAAAATAAGATGTTTGAGGGTGAAAACCAAAACCAGCCCCCAAACGGCCCCGTAAGAGGCACGAACACCTCGCACGACACTAATATAACTTGTACGAACTGACAGCATAGTCACGGGACTCTCGGTTTGAGAATATGATGATAATTTGATAATATATGGATTAGGCTTAGAAACAAGCCTTTGAAAGGTGAAAATCCAAACCTGCCCCCAAACGATCCCGTAAGAAGCATTAACACCTCACACGAGACTAATGTAACTTGTACGAACATATCGCGTAGTCGCGGGTCTCCCGATTTGAGAATATGATGATAATTTCAAAATATATAGATTAATTTGAAAATAAGCCGTTTGAGGGTGAAAACCCAAACCAGCCCTGTAAGAGGCACAAACACCTCGCACGGGACCAATGTAACTTGTACGAGCTGACCGGGTCTCTCGATTTGAGAATATAACGATAATTTCAAAATAGGTAGATTAGGCTTGAAAACAAGCCGTTTGAGGGTGAAAACCCAAACCAGCCCCCAAACGGCCCCGTAAGAGGCACGAACACCTCGCATGGCACCAATGTAACTTGTACGAACTTACCGCGTAGTCGCGGGTCTTTCGGTATGAGAATATGATGATAATTTCAAAATATCTAGATTTACCTTGAAAACAAGCCGTTTGAGGGTGAAAACTCAAACCAGCCCCCAAACGGCCCCGTAAGAAGCACGGACACCTTTCATGGGACCAATGTTACTTGTACGAACTGACAGCGTAGTCATGAGCCTCTCGGTTTGAGAATATAATGATAATTTGATAATATATGGATTAGGATTAGAAACAAGCCGTTGAAGGGTGAAAACCCAAACCAACCCCCAAACAATCCCATAAGAAACATTAACACTTCACACAAGACTAATGTAACTTGTACGAACTGACCGCGTAGTCGCGGGTCTCCCGATTTGAGAATATGATAATAATTTCAAAATATATAGATTAGGCTGGAAAACAAGCTATTTGAGGGTGAAAACCCAAATCAGCCCCCAAACAGCCTCGTTAGAGGCACGAACACCTTGCACGGGACCAATATAACTTGTACAAACTGATCGCGTAGTCACGGGTCTCCCGATTTGAGAATATGATGCAAATTTTAAAATATCTAGATTAGGCTGAAAACAAGCCGTTTGAGGGTGGAAACCCAAACCGACCCACAAACGGCCTCGTAAGAGGTACGAACACCTCGTACGGGACCAATGTAACTTGTACGAACTGACAACGTAGTCACGGGCCTCTCGGTTTGAGAATATGATGATAATTTGGTAATATATGGATTAGGCTTAGAAATAAGCCGTTGAAGGGTGAAAACACAAACCAGGCCCCAAATGATCCCGTAAGAAGCACTAACACCTCACACGAGACCAATGTAACTCGTAGGAACTGATTCGGTAGTCATTACTTGCATAAGATTTTCAGTTTTAGAATATAATAATAATTGCAACTCCTATATGTAATTTTTTAGCTTGAGTAAGTTTTTTTTTTAAAATTACTTGGTTACTAATATTGTATCTTTTTTGTATCCTATTTTTTGTTGCAGGATAACATTTTATCATTAGCATTTATTCACGTGGAACACACGGATAACTCAATGGTTTACAACAAGTGGTTTATTCATGATTCTATTTTTTTTGTGTTATGGCCGTGCGGACTTTTGTTGCTTAATTGTTAACTTTTATGGCCGTGCGGGCTTTTGTAAGTTTATTGTTATATTTTGTTGCCTTGCGGGCTTTATGTTACACAGGTTTTTTATTAGCAGGTTTTTTATTGTCTAGTAAATAGAGGTAACTCTGTCCAATTTTTTTTGGTCTATGAACTACTAAAGACTTGTAATATTTCGAAGTTTGTATGTACATTAGTTTATCAACAACGTGCAAGATTTGCAATTTGTGAATTTTCTTGTTTTCAAATATTTTTTTTTCTTTTATCCAAAAATTTGGCACAGTTCAAAATCGTGCCAAAAGTGTATCAAATTTTGGCATGGTTTTGAACTGTGCCAAAAGTTTATCAAAATGTGCTCAATCTGGCACAGTTCAAAACTATGCCAAAAGTGTGCCAGAAATATCAAATTCTGGCATGGTTTAAAAGTGTGCCAGAAGTATTCCCGTTTGGTCAAATCCAACACACTTTTAAATCGTGCCAGAAAAAATGGCTATTTTGGAACACCTGATTTTGGCACTGTTCAAAACCGTACCTGATTTGATCTGGCACAGTTTTAAACCGTGCCAGATTCTTGTTTTTGGTGTAGTGAATGATAAAAAAATGTATATGCATTCATACTTGAAAGATCCTTGGAATATGGAGACGAAACGTGCCACGGAACACAACACGGTGATGTAGATCTTCTAACTTGGCCACTACTCCTTCAATAAACACGTCACATGCTTGAAAGGTAAATAACTAAAGTCTTAATCAATAACTCAAATATTTTGTTCAATCAAGGAATAAGCCAAAATACATAAAAATTGACTATATCGAAAATTTGTACTTATAAATATCCCCCTTTGGCTATTTCAGGATAAAACTAAAAATAAAAAGTCCTATGGGCCGTCAAGCTTATATAATATTCAATCCCAACCCCCAAAAGGAGAACGTATAACTTAACTGACTCATACGCTTGAATAGCTTTGAATGCTTGTAAAATTTGTCGCATCATTGCAAGCATGAACACTTAAACACACTTTCAAATATAACTTGAATATAACAATATAAAAATTTTCATAAGAATAAACCCTTCCCCTTTATTCAATAATCTCTACCTAAGTTAGGATATATCCCCTTAAGGAAAAAATATCCTCCGAACTATAAAGATTGAGATACCATTTCTCTCCCTTTTTGTTCAGGAATAAACAGAGAATAAAGGTGCATAATAAGACAATTTCTACCTAATATAATCGAATCTCACCCAAAATGAAACAAGGGTAAGCATATAGGAAAACTAAATAAGTATATAATGAGATTTTGTGTAATATAACATGCAACAACGACCAAACTTAGCAACATATGCACAAATAATCCAAAAAATTACTAAATAATACCAATTTTGTTGCAAATTTGATACCAACAAGAATACACAAGAACGCGTGAGAAACTAATCAAAGAAACAAAGGATATTATAGAATACCAATGAGATCACTTGAAATGATGATGAACATATGGCATAAATGGATTAAATGCAAATGCAAAGACTCAAAACAAATGATACCACATATATAAATATGCAAAAACTACTAAAGACGCACAATAATATATATATATATATATATATATATATATAAATATAAACACCACCTAACGACACAAAATAGATAAGCTTTTGTAAACGCAAGGACCCCAATTAAAAAATTTCAAATATAATTTCCTATTAAATGCGGAATAAGGATGGTTCAATTAAAAAGGAATAATCTTTTCGAGATTCACAATTAAAATATTACAATTTTAATTCTTCCAAAATTAAAATTAAACTAAACCGGATTTTAATTTTCTCAAAATTATAATTGCACTTTAAAACAAACTTGTGAATATTTAACTTTTAGCCCAAAAGAGATTCAATCCAAGTCCTAGAAATTTGCATAACAATAAATATTCATTTTGCAATTTAGGCCAAACCAAATTTTATCCAATAAAATTAATGACTTGAATTAATATTTACCCAAATTAAGTTAGCACCAAATCAAATATTCCAATTTTATCTTTTACCTAAGCATAGCCTTAAGTCCACTAAGTACGGAATTACAATTACAAGACAAATGACTTACTACACTCGACTCGACTCCCTTCAAGCCCCGATGTGTTTTCTTGCAGCTACCTCTGCTTAGCCGACAATCTCGGAATCCACCGGAACCTTGGAATCCACCAATGAATCTTTAGGAACCCATCAACCACACATGGTGCCTTTCATCGTATGAGAATGTCGCAGCCAAAATAATGAACTTCTTCTTTATGGGATGTAGAAGTAAACCCAAACGGACTCTTTAATTTAGTAGAGTAGGACCCGATGCTAAACACTCTCTAAGCAAGATATATATATGCGGTACTTGGAATAAATTTATATGGGTGTAAACAAAAGTGTTTAAAAATTTTCTTGAAAAACAAACACTCAAAACTTGAACCTTTTCATGGAGGAATTAAACACTCAAAAACCCTCTCTAGATATTGTAGGAGATGAAAAAGTTAATTTGAAAAGGTTGGTTCCCGCGCATCTTAATTCTGTTAAAGAGTAGTGGGAACAAAAGAGTGGAATGGTGGAGGAAAACTGCCAAAAACTGTCAAAGAATTTTTCCATCGGAAATCTCGCTCGAACGACCCTTCTGACGAAGGTCTAGAGGCCAATTGAGAAAAGTCATTGGCAAACTCGTTCGAACGACATTCTCGTTCGAACGACAATATCGAACGAACTACCAGAATGTCATTTTTCAATTTTAAGCCTAAAAAGTTTTTATTCAAAGTTCTAAAATAACTTTCTGAAAATAAAATTTATTTTAAAATAAATTTACACCCAATAAAAAAATTGTTCCAAGCTCCTATATATATAATGCATTCATACCTTTGGAGGGATTGGAACTAAGTTGGTGACGTGAAACGAGGCATATGTAAAGCGACAATAATGTTCTCTTGATAAGTAGGCCGCAACGTCTTCAACTTTAACATGTCATAGGCTTAATGGATGATGAAGAACTCTATCCTATAACTCAAAACGTTTTTGTTCGGAATTGAGCCAACACTACATTAAGACTCAATTAAAGACTTGTGTCCTTACAAATCTCCCCCTTTGGCTCTTCCGAGACAAAAAACAAAACAGTATCCTAAAGGGACGTCAAGCTCTACTAGACTGAAAAATAACCCACCCAAAATAAAAATTCATAGCTTGACTTAAAACCCAAGGACCAATATCTTTGTCGATGAAAGTTTCTATTTAGAAGAATTTCTGCACACTTAAGCAAACTATCAAATGCATAGGGAATAAGAATGTTAAATGTATATAAAATAAATACTCCCCTTAAATTAGTTCTCCCCTTTATCAAATACATGACCTACTTAGAAAGACGTCTCCCCCTAAGTTAAACTCCCAAACTAAGATACGATTACAATAGGATTAGATACCATTTCTCCCATATCATTCTCCCCCTTTTTGTTCAGGAATACACAAAGGATAAAAACTAATTTAAACACGATGAAGCTTAGAGTGATAAGAGCATGAAAGCATATGCGAAACAAAATCAAAACTAATCCGTACAAAATATCACAATGTGATACATAAGATACTAAGCATATGATATTAACAACAAAATGCTACAAGATAGATACCAATTATGAAGTAGAAGCATAGAGGGACTAGAAAGCGAGGCAAAGAAAAAAAATATCATATATATGTAGACATAATGAATATCAGGGCACATATATATAGGTATATACACCACACATGACACAAAATACAATAAGCTTTTCACATTCGTATGGAAAAAATATATATGTTATATGGAAACGAAAGTGTAGGGGTGTGAACTAGTAGCAATTAAATTTAGACCCAATCACTTAAAATATGTTCACTGAGTTCTCAATTGATTGCAAACTTTATCACATTTGAATATAACTTTATGTGACAATACAAATTGAACTCATTGAATAAACATACACAATGCATACAAGCCAAGAATTTTGATGATTCTACAAACCAATAGAGTCATGACATTAAAAGAGCAACTAGGATAAACGAACATTGTGCAAACTGTTGATATACCTGACTATAACAAACTAAACAAATAGGCCTTGGAAAATATTTTCTTTTAATGTCACTATTCTTTTAGGCCTTTGGACCACGTATTTCTTTTAGTTCCAAGAAAACGGTGGCTTACTCGCATAGGATGATATTTCCTTTAGGAGCCCTTCCCCATGCACATTTATATATATTATTTTTATATCCCACACAAATCTCACGTGCAACGGATTTTAACGTGCACTAGTCCTCCTAGGTCACATAATACGTAGATGAATAGATTTGTAGGAGAACACCTCACAAAGCTCAAATATATACGTGAAGTTAAAATTTCAAGTGAACTTGTGCATGTGTGAATTGAGGCATATAAAAATAGAATCCATTATAGCAACACAAAATCTAACTACTCCATATAAGTATGGTAAAGAACATTTTAAGGATTGACAATCTTAACCAAAAGTTCTAGCCACATAGAAGCGAAAAATAAGGGATTCAAACACAAGTATATGACACATAAAGTGTGTCAAACTAAAATACACACAACAAAAATCAAAGATATTTTTGAGTTTTTCGAAAATTTTAACCAAAAATAAAAATATTTACTCAAAAGACAAAAAAAAAAAATCATTTGAATTTTTCATTAAGCCTAAATTACTAAAAGGTAAAACCCAAACAATATACCCAAATATTTTTATATTTTTTCATTTAATGCAAACTAAAATGAAAGAACTATAATACAAAAGATAAACAAACATCATAATTCTAGCATGAGATATGTGATAAAGAGATGACTAGAAAATGATAAACATGTATACACCTAGCAATGATATATAATATGAAGCACAAAAAGCTAGAGTATGCAAACAACTAACACAGTCAACCTTTTGATTTAGCAAGCGAGGTATCATGTGAAAGTAAATGAGAATAAAAAATTATATCTTGTAAAGCTATCAAGTCTGATCTCCTAACCCGAACAAATGATGATTGACGATCTCGGGACTTAGGAATCTTAGTTACCTCGGTTGCCTTACGTTGGGATTTTCTAGGACCTCGTTTAATATCAAAACAAAATTTCTTAATATGACCTTTTCTACCACAATCTGAGCACCTAAAGACTCGGCAAAAAGACTTACCTAAGGAATGATCTATAACATTGTTCCTAGAGGATTCTCCTAAAACATTGGTTTTGGCTTTATGAGTGGACTCATGACAAGTATCGAAGTCTAAACCACAAGTGTCATTTTTAATTTGGGCCGTTCCTAATATTTTATCTAATTTCTTCGACGTCAGTCCAAATCAAATTTGACTTTACTAGAGTCTTTTAGTTTATTTTCTAAATCTATAATGTGAGACTCTAATAAAATATTGCCCTCTTCAAACACGAGAAGATCCATTTTCAAGGATTCCATTAAACCTTTAAGGCTATCTCTCTCGCCTTCTACATATGCAAGCTTCTTACGAAGAGCTCTCTTACGGGTCCTAAGGTCTTTCACTAAAGCACTCTCATTTTTTTACCTCGACACTCTCTTTCAAACTAGCTTCTAACTTCAAATTTTCTCTTTTTAATTTAATAAATTCTTCATATAATTCTCTAAATGCAAATTGAAGTTCACTCACATCAACCTAATTTTCACTTTCACTCTATCTTTCTTCTCCACTGTCATTACCATCATTTCTTTGGGATTCACAAACTATAGCCTTGGAAGTGTAATGTGTTAACATTTCATCAATAAAGGAGTGCTCACTTTCACTCACATGACTTGCCATAAAAGCCACAAAGTTGGGCTTACTGGGGGAATCGGGTCCCTCTTCCTTATCACTATCACTAAGGGTTGAATTATAGAAAATTGGTTGCTTACCCTCTCTTCTTAGTTTAGTGGGGAACTCAAAAGTCCTATGGCCATAACCCTCACAACCGTAACACCTATTTGACTCGTCCCTATTAAGGTTTTTATTAGAAATTTTACGGATCTTTTCAGCTTTGTCATGGTTAGAATTTTCAAATTTCTTAAAATCAATTTTAAATTTATCTTTGTTAAATTTAAGAAATTTATGAAAATTCCTAGCAAACATAGCCATGTCCTCCGAGTCCCTATCACTTTCACTCTCTACTACTTATTTTTTCTCCTTTCGAGCTTTTAAAGCAACGCCCTTATCTATTTTCTTTTCAGTTTTAGAGGAGAACATGTCTAGTTCATAGGTTTGTAAATCACCTACGAGCTTTTCTAATTTCGTAGAGGCTAAAGTGAGTAAAGAATTTAACACGGTCACCTTAAGAATAAATCTATCGGGTAGGGACCTTAAAATTTTCTTTACTACTCGGTTGTCGGGTATTTTCTCTCCCAAATTAAAAGATGAATTGACTATATCGAAAAGTCTAGCATAAAATTCATCAAATTTTTCTTTTTCATTCATTTTGATGGTTTCAAATTGAGTGGTGAGGTTTTGGAGTTTAGAAGCTTTTACGACACTAGTTCCTTCATGAGTGAGTTGTAAAATATCCCAAGCTTCTTTATCGATTTCAGACGTCATAATGCGTCGGAATTCATCCGGTGTGACCGCGCTAAACAAAGCATTTAAACCACGAAAATTAAAGTTTGCAAGTTTAAATTCATTCTCACTCCATCTACTGTGGGTTTGGGAACACGTTCATTTTTAACTAAATATGTAGGTGGGGACCGCCTCTCAATGACTAACAACCAAACCCACTCATCTAGAGACCTAAGTGCTGATTTCATACGTCCTTTCCAATACGCGTAGTTGGAACCATCGAAAATAGAAAATTTTGAAAATGGAAAAAATTTCATTTTTAGTCAAAATAATTGAAAGGATCTTAACACAATAAATTAGCGCTCCGGCTCTGATACCACTTTGTAAATGAGAGGACCCTAATTAAAAATTTTCAAATATAATTTCCTATTAGATGAGGAATAAGGATGGTTCAATTAAAAAGGAATAATCTTTTTGAAATTCACAATTAAAATATTACAATTTTAATTCTTTCAAAATTAAAATTAAACTAAATCGGATTTTAATTTTCTCAAAATTAAAATTGCACTTTAAAACAAACTTGTGAATATGTAACTTTTGGCCCAAAAGAGATTAAATACAAGTCCTAGAAAGTTGCCTAACAATAAATATTCATTTTCCAATTTAGGCCAAACCAAATTTTATCCAATAAAATTAATGACTTGAATTAAATTAATATTTACCCAAATTAAGTTAGCACCAAATCAAATATTTTAATTTTATCTTTTACCTAAGCATGCATCTAATGTGATTTTGCAAAAGATAAAATAAACAAACCACTACGCCGCGATGTACGAGGAAAAACCCACAATGGAAAAAAACCTCGAACGACCCTAGCCTTAAGTCCACTAAGTACGGAATTACAATTACAAGATAGATGACTTACTACACTCGACTCGACTCCTTTCAAGTCCCGATGCGTCTTCTTGTAACTACCTCTTCTTAACCGACAATCCCGAAATCCACCGGAATCTTGGAATCTACCAATGAAGCTTTAGGAACTCATCAACCACACACGGTGTCTTTCACCGTATGAGAATGCCGCAGCCAAAATAATTTACTTATTCTTAATGGTATTTAGAAGTAAACCCAAACGAACTCTTTAATTAGGTAGAGTAAAACCCGGTGCCAAACACTCTCCAAGCAAGATATATATATATATATATATATATATATATATATATATATATATATATACACACACACACACACAAAAAAATGTTAAAGAATTTTCTTGAAAAACAAACACTCAAAACTTGAACCTTTTCATGGAGGAATTAAACATTCAAAAGCCCTCTCTAGAGATTGTAGGAGATGAAAAAGTTAGTTTGAAAAGGTTGGTTCTCGCACATCTTAATTCTGTCAAAAAGTAGTGGGAACAAAAGAATGGAATAGTGGAGAAAAACTGTCAAAGAATTTTCCTGCCAAAAATCTCGTTCGAACGACCCTTCTAACGAAGTTTCAGAGGCCAATTGGGAAAAGTCATTGGCAAACTCGTATGAACGACAAACTCATTCGAACGACAATATCGAACGAACTACCAGAATGTCATTTTTCAATTTTAAGCCCCAAAACTTTTCATTCAAAGTTCTAAAATAACTTTTGGAAAATAAAATTTATTTTAAAATAAAATTACACCCAATAAAAAAATTATTCCAGGCTCCTATATATATATATATAAATAATGCATTCATACCTTAGGAGGGATTGGAACTAAGTTGATGACGTGTAATGAGGCACATTTAAATCGACAATGATGTTCTCTTGATAAGTAGGCTGCAACGTCTTCAACTTTAACATGTCATTGGCTTGATGGATGATCAAGAACTCTATCATATGACTCAAACATTTTTTTTCGGAATTGAGCCAACACGACATTAAGTCTCAATCGGAGACTTGTGTCCTTACATCTTTAGACACTAATATAGCATCGATTTGCCTAAACAAAATGTCGCAAATGGAATGAAGGAGCGTGAACTAGAAATAAAAGAATTATGATCCAATCACTCAAGAAGGTCCAAGGAGATTAATTTTATTGCATTAACTTTATTAAACAATGATTTAACCTCATAGTGACAGATAAGAGAACTCATCAATGAACAAACAAGAACAATGCACATTGTCTTAAAAAATATTGATGATTCTGAAATTAATAGCGTCAAACTAGGACTCAATGTGCAAATCCATTAATATTTAAATATAACAACCTCAAAATATAAATATTTTTTTTCTCTTTCATTTTGAAGATACCAAGTCAATTGAAGAATTAATGAAATATATTTTGGCATTGGCAATTTTTCATGTATCTTATCTCTTACTTTTTTAGGCTCTTGCCAATGGTGGAATTCACGTAAGGAAAATTTCTCCCTTTATAGCCCTTTTCCGTGCACACTCATATTTTCAATAAATATAAACAAACTCCCAAGCAATGGTTCTTACATGAAAAAATCCCCCGTACTAAAAAAGATATGTATAACAAGATTGATGGGAGAAAATCTCACTTAGCTCATGTAACATGTGAAGTTAAAATCCAAAAGAGCTTATGCATGTGTGTGCAGAGGCATATGCTAAGTGAATCCATTAAGCAAATCAAAATCTAACAACTTTATATAAGCACGCTTAAGAACAATTTAAGCATTGTAAACTATAATCTAATGTCCTAACCACATGGAAAACTAAACTAAGTGGATTCAAGCACATCGATATGCCAACCAAAATGTGTAAAATAAAACTACACATAAAAAATCTTTTTGATTTTTTAATTATTTTGTGGAACTAAAAGAAAAAAAACTCAAAAGACAAACAAAATCCTTTTGCATTTTTCTGAATAAGGCCTAATAAAGAAAAATCAAAATATAAAAGACTCAAACATCATAAAATTAATGTGGGTACCTATTGTCGACCAAGTCCATAAGAGTAGTCGGACAAGCCCAAATAAATGAATCAGGCGCCTGACCCAAATTATGAGTCTTGAATAACGATTAGAATAAAAGATGTGACCGAGTCTATCCCCAAAAATCTCGGAGAGATATTCAAGGGATACAGGGCCAACGTGTTAGTTACCAACACTTTCTCTTAACTGAATATATATTGTACCCCTGGCCCGGGGCATAGGGGCATGTAGAAAAAAACCATCTTATGAGTTACTTAATCAAAATAATATACCTCTCCATGGACGTAGGCAAGTTGTCGAACCACGTAAATTCTTGTGTTGTGATTGTGATTGTTTGCTGTTCTTATTTTCTTGGTGATTGTTTTCTTTCATTATTATTTGTGTTGTGATATTTGTCATCACAATTGGTGCCGTCTGTCGAAAACTTTCATCAATAAGAGCCAGTGATGTCCCATCACATCAGTAACATCCCTCAAGTAGGTGACATTCAGCAGTAGCCTAACCCTCCAAGGGTAAGGTATGAGATTTGTTATTCTAACCCAAGACTTCGCTAGGAGAGGCAAGTCTTTGAAGAAAGTTAGAGGCTGCCTAGGTCCACGCTAATCTCGAGATTGATAGACGCCTATGAGGCTAGACTTCAAGAGCAGGAGGAGGATACTCACCAACATCAAGATGAAAATGCTCCCCTCAAGAGGCACCTGGAAATAATGGAGAGATAACTCCATCGAAGCACAACGCGACGCCACAGCCGTACTCCTAGCCCTCAGGCAAAAAAGTCTCATAGCTGAGGAAGGAGCTCGAGGCGTGGATCAGAAAGAAGCGAAAAGCACTGGTCAGATGATAACCATTCTGAACGATTGCAACTAACTCACCGTTACAAGGTCTTGGTCGGTAGAACGATGACATACGAAGTTTGGTCCGAAAGAAGATAGACTATCACCCAGCTCATTGCGGTGCCAGATCTACGAGAGAGATAGCCAGACAAGTTCTCAAAACCCAAATGAAGTCCCATTTTTTAAGGGTAATAGAAGAAGAAGAGGCCCCGAAGAAGTTTACGATTCCCAGGTTCAAGATTTACGATGGGAAAACTGTTCCCATTGACCATGTGAGGTAGTACAAACAAGATATAACTCTATAGAGTCACAACGATGTGCTCATGTGTCGAATCTTCCCTTCGATCTTACATGATGTGTTCTAGAAGTGGTTTGATAAGCTACCTTATAGGTCCATCCAAAATTTTAAATCCTTGACTAAGCAATTTACAGCTCGCTTCATAACAAGCAGCTCCCACTTGAAGAGGATGGATGCACTGCTTACTATGAAGAAGAAGCTATAGGAGAATATTAGAGAATACAAAAAGAGGTATTGGGAAGTATTTAATGAAATTGAGGATTGCTCGAAGCAGGTCGCCATAACATCCTTTAAAATCGATTTGTCGAGCTCCTTCCTCCTCCACCAGTCCTTAACTAAGAAGGAGGCTACATCTATTAACGACTTGATGGATTGTATTGAGAAGTATGCCAGATTCGAGGATGTGAACCATCTTAATGCAGAGGATAATGGTCGTGCGAAGGCTGGTAAAGGAGTGGAGAAGAATGAACCTCAGAAGAAAGGGAACAAGAACGGGGGGGGAAATAGCTCCAAGAATGGAAACAATAACGATGCCTCGAAGGCATTTTAGGCTGTGAATACAGTCTTCAAGGAGCCAATATACAAAATTACTACTAAGTTCTAATATGATCCATTTATTAAGTTTTTGAAGAAGATGGTAGGAGACCCCTCCAAGCGGAATAACGCACTAAGGTGCGCCTTTCACAAAGAGGGTGGCCACGAAACCGAGCATTATAAAACCCTCAAATCTCATCTAGAGGAGTTGGCCCAAGCTAACCATCTTAATGAGTTCGTAGAAAAGAAGGCAGAGAAGGTAGTAGAGAATGGCGAGCAAAGGCCCGACAACGTCCTTGAGGAGGGTATCGTCCATGAGTTCGCGGTGATACATGTGGCGTCAGACATCAAGAAAATTTAAGAAAATATTGCTCGGATGGAAGTAAAGAAACTTACTGCAGTCATGCAGGCCTTTCAAATTGACCTAACCAAAACTCAGGTTGGGAAGCATCGACGACAGGAGGACGTCGATTATAATAAGCACATTATGTTCACTGTTGAAGGCCTTATCGGGGCGAGAACCCCTCATCATGATGCGCTGGTCATCACACTCAGGATAGCCAACTGGAACATCGACAGGTTGCTCATAGACCAAGGTAGCTCGTTCGAAGTGATTTACATAGAATTATTCAGAAAGTTAAAACTGAGCATATCCGACCTCAAGGAAGCCACTGTGTCGTTGCTCGGCTTCGCTGGAAAGATTACAGTTCCTCTGGGGAAGATTATCTTGCCAATCAGGGCAGGAAACATTTAAAAAATAATCGAGTTTTTAGCAGTTGACATTGAATTTCCATTCCACGCCATCCTCCGCAGGGGGTGTCTCCATGCAATGAAGGTCATACCTTCAACGTACCATCAAAAGCTGAAGTGTATAACAAATAAGGGAGTGGTTGATATACATGGTGACCAAGCTATGGCCAGAAAATGTTTTATTGCAGCCATTCTCCCCAAGCAGGAAAGGAAAATTAATGAAACAAAAAGCAAGGAAGAATCCCAGGAGGGGTTGATACCCTTCAATAACAGCTAAGGTACGATAGACTAGGAGTGGAGGAGACCTGGTTCCATCCTTCCGAGAGGGTTGTTTAAGACCTGGAAGAAGTCGTTGCTAGAAGTAGCTCGACTGAGAAAAAGTTTTTGATTGGTATATCTTTGACCGATCGTGAGAAGAAAGAATTAGTGACCCTTCTCTGAAGCAATTTGGATGTTTTTGCATGGGAACCTAACGAGTTACCTGGGATTGATCCCACCATCGCTTGTTATTAATTGCATATTGACCCAGCCTTCAAGCCAGTCACACATAAGGCTCACCGAACAAACTCGAAAAAAGCTAAAGCAGTAGAGAAAGAGGTCAAAAAGCTACTGAATGAAGGTTCCATATGGGAGGTTCAGTTGTTTAAATGGTTATCAAACTCGGTAGTAGTTCCTAATAGCAATGGAAAATGGAGAGTTTGCATCGACTTCACCGACCTCAACAGGGCCTGTCCCAAAGAAAATTTCTCTCTTTCGAAGATCGATCAATTGGTCGACGCTACAGCAGCTCATGAGAATATGAGGTTTTTATATGCTTACTCTGGATACCACCAAATCCCCCTTCATGGGCCGGATCAGGATAAAACCCCCATCATAACCACTGTTAGTTTGTATTGTTATAACGTTATGCCGTTCGACCTTAAAAATGCAGGAGCGACTTATATACGGCTAGTTACAAAGATGTTTAAAGAGAAAATGTGGGTTACTATGGAAGTTTACATTGACAACATGCTCGTCAAGAGAAAACTTAAGGACGATTACCTCTCTCACCTATAAGGACTTTCGATATCCTATGAAAATATCGAATGAAACTTAATGCAAGCAAGTGTTCTTTCAGTGTACAGTCATGAAAATTCCTTAGATACTTGGTAAGTTAGAGAGGAATAGAGGCAAACCCTAATCATATTGACGCCATCAATAAAGTTTAACCCCCTCAAACAGTAAGGGATGTACAAAATATCAACGGAATGCTCGCCGCGCTCAATCATTTCATTTTAAATCCTCAGAACGATGTCAACACTTCTTTCAGTTGTTAAAAAGAAATAAGGGTATAACATGGACCAAGGACTGCTCTAGAGCCTTAGAATAATTCAAGGCTTATCTTGGTAGGCCCCCTTTGCTCATGATTCTTAGAGAGGACGATCCTTTATACCTCTACCTCGCTGTGTCAGACCATGCTGTAAGCTCCACCTTATTATGTGAAAGAGAGGGAAACCATCATCCAGTCTACTATGTAAGTAAGGCTCTTTTGGAAGCAGAGCAGCGGTACCTACCATTGGAAAAACTCGCCTACGCATTGGTGATAGCCTCGAGGAAACTGAGGCATTATTTTAAGGTCCACTCCATCTTCGTGTTTACTTCCCACCCTTTAAAGGATAATCTGAGGAAAGCAGACCTCTCTGGATGATTGTCGAAGTGGTCAGTCGAGCTCAGAAGGTTTAATATTCACTTTCAACCAAGAACAACCGTGAAGGGGGCATATCGTAGTTAATTTCATCATTGAGTTCACAGGAGAATAACCTACCGATCAGTCAAAAACCGGTCGATCAAGGGAGAGCTTACGGGAACCAAGCATTTGGACCTTGTACGTTGATGGAGCCTCCAACTCAAAGGGCATGAGTAAGTATCATACTAGTAACTCTCGAAAACACAGTGTTCGAATAAGGCATCATACTAGGATTTGAAGCCTCTAATAACGAGGTAGAATATGAGGCATTGATCGCTAAATTACGCAAAGCACAACTGCTTAGGGCAAGGCATCTTCAAGTCTTTGACGACTCTCAACTGGTATCTAACGAGATAAACGGTGATTTTAATGCAAAGGATGAAAGAATGGAAGCTTATCTCGCCGTTGTGAAGGGACTAATAGTTAACTTCGATTGAGTGGATGTTTAACAATTCCTAAAAAGACATAACAACCATGCAGATGCCCCAGCAACTCTGAGTTCAATAATAGACTCTGACTTGAGAAGAACAATCCAAATAGATTTCCTCGCGTAGCCCAGTATTGATCAGACTACTGAGCCGCTGAATCCCAAGAAAGTTCTCCATATTAAAAAGGCTCCAAGATGGATGGACCCATTGAAGACTACTTACAAAGTGATATACTGCCAAGTGACAAGAGGTCGGCTCATCAGATAAGAGTCAAAGATGCTCGTTGTTGATACCAAAAATTGTCTGCTGACATGGCTCAATTGAATGATGACACGTGGCAATCTACATGGCAACAACAAACACTTTCGAGGAACCCACGCGCTCCGAGGAATAAGACTACAATGAGGAAGACTAGTTCCCCGAGGAACTCACACGCTCCGAGGAACAACACCTCTCCGAAGAACTCCTGAGTACCAAGAAGCTTAGGCGGCCCGTGAAACTCAGGCTGTCCGAGCTGCACCTCGAATAAAGCATTAATAGCTGGATAACCAACAGTTCAACTGATTCATTAAATGCTTATCATTCAGACGCACACGTATAAGGGGCATTGAATGTATTACCCTTTCATATGTACATCATTTAATGTATTACCCTTTCACATTTACAACCTCAGGGCTATAAATACATTGCATAATCCTCATTGTAAAAGGACCGGGACCATATCGGAATTTCTTGATAAAATTTGTAATCGAGAATTCCCAGAACATTCAGCAATAAAACCACAGTGGACGTAGGCCATTCTTATAAGCCCGAACCACTTTAAAATTCTTTATCTCATTTATTTATCTGTGATTGAATAATTAGAGTGATCTAGTTTTTTACATCAACAGATTGGCGTCGTCTGTGGGAAGCGACTGGTAATATCATTTTTCCCAAAAATAATTCATTATCAATGGCTGATATTCCTGAATCTAGCAATCGAAATGCTGGAACCCCTCCAAATCCATCTGCTCCGCCAATTATTCCAAATATGACTGGAATAATGGCAAATCTGGCTCAGGGCCAGACCGTCATGCAAGAAACAATGCGACAACTCATCCAAACCCTTCATGGCGGTGCATCAGCCCATTCCGGACCACGAAGCATTCAAAAAAATGCTCATGCGCCTTCTTCGTGTACCAGGCATACTAATTCATATCGTAATGAGGAATCTGAAGATTTTTCTTATCAACCTGGATGAACTTCGTCAGTACGAGCCACAGATACTGAATAACGTGTAACTCTCTCCCCAGAAAGGACCAGCGCGTTGGAAAAATTAAGTAGGGTTTCTCCTTTTGACCGATTAGATCCTAGGAGGAACAAAAGTCCTCTTAATGCAGCGTCGAGGAGCTTTTGACGATCAACAACCTTAAGGGAAGGATCTGCCCAGTCGCGACCAGTTGCTCGTCAAGGTAGATCCCATGAGAGACCAGCTGCTCATCAAGATAGATCTCAGGAAGCCACTTCAACGCTATCATTTACTCGAACCAATAGGCCCGAGGAAGGAAATGATGCATGGAAAGGATCTATTCAGAGGCTGGAGGATAGATTAGGGGAAATGGCTAAGGCCAAAAACCCTCTACAACGAACTTTTGTTCGAGGAACACCTTTTGTCCAGGACATTGTGGATTTTCCAACACCATCAAAGTTCAAAGCGCCTGTTGTGACTCCCAAATATGATGGAAAAACTGACCTTGTTCTTCATATAGAATAATATCAAGCTGCTGCCGACATCTATGCTGTCCCAGACGAGATGAGATGCAGGGCCTTCTCGGGAACTCTTACCGGATATGCTCAAATATGGTATAATAATCTTCCTCGGGGTAAGATTTCAACCTTTCTTCAACTGGCTGAGTTATTCATTGGAAATTTCTGCTTTGGGTCAAAGCCGGTTAAACGAGTAGCACATTTGTTAAGTGTTAGACAAAAAGCTGGTGAAAGTACCAGAGATTATATAACTCGTTTTAATAACGAGAAACTTGAAGTCATTGATTATGAGGAGAAGATAGCGATCACTGCCTTGATGAGTGGGCTGCTGCCTAATAAGTTGTATTACACTTTGGCCAAAGATCCACCCACAACTATGTCATAATTGATGGCGAAAGCGGCCAAAATCATGAATGCCGAGGAGGCTATGGTTGCGAAGAAGAATATGGATAAAGAAACCAAGGTGGAAGTCGACAAAGCCAAGAAGAAAGAGCATAAGAACAATGGTGGTGACAAACAATTCAAGAATAGGTCGTCATGGGAGGTCTTGAAGAAATTTGACAATTACACTCCTTTGAAGGTAGATATTAACCACATCCTGGAAGAAATTAAGAACAACGAGGAGTTAAACTGGACAAAGAAAATGAAGGCAGATCCTGACACGAGGAATAGAGAAAAATATTGCGAGTTTCACAAAGATCATGGCCATATGACCAAAAATTGCATAGCTCTTCACAATGAGATTGAAACACTCATTAGACGGGAAAACTGGCAAAGTACGTTGATCGTAGAAATGAAAGAAGAAACAACGACCGAACAAGAGAGAGGTCTAAATCTCCTCGTCGAGCAGAGGAGAACAAGAAAAGAAACCATGAAGATGATCCCGATGATGACCCCGATTTTCCCAAGAAACCAAGACATCCAGAACGAGAGGTATTTTCAATACGCTTTGGGTCATTTGATTGTAATGTTATTACAGGAGAAGACGCAGGAGGAGGAGACCTTACTGCAGAAAGAAAAGCTTACCTCGGTGAAGCTCAAGCTTGCTCGTACATTCAGCGAATAAATCTAGCTGAGGAAGATAGCCCGAGAAAGGTGAACAAGGAGAAATTGGTCATCGGTTTTTCAAAGAATGACCTTGAAGGTGTTTTATATCCTCACGATGATCCATTGGTGATCAAAATGAGGATGAAGGAGGTTATGATTTCAAGAGTGCTGGTCGACAATGGTAGCTTGGCAGACATCATGTTTTACTCATGCTTCGATAGTTTAAATCTAAAGCTATCTCAACTGGAGCCTTACCACAGACCCCTCATCGGTTTTGCTGGCGAGAAAGTATTTCCACTTGGGACGATCAAGTTGGATATATTCATTGGTACTTGGACTGCTTGTCAGATAGAAAGAATACATTTCTTCGTGATGGATAAGAATGTCCAATCATCGTACAATATCATCATGGGAAGAGTAGGATTGAAGAAGTTCGAGGCTGTACCATCTACAGTGCATCAGTGCCTAAAATTTCCGACAAACTTTGGAGTAGGAGTTGTGAAAGGTGATCAGAAAGTAGCTCGGGAATGCTATTATTCATCCGCCGAACAAGAAGAATTGGAGGAATCAAAGAAAAAGACTACTACCTATCAAGTGGATGAGGGTGCATAGATTGAAACATTAGAACCTTGAGATGAGTCGCAACTCGTGAAGGGTCAAGTGGTGGAAGCTACTGAAAACATCATTCTGGACGACGAACACCCTGAGCAAACTACTCAAATAGGTTCATCGTTGGAAGCCTCATTAAAACAGGAATTGATAACTTTCCTGAGAAGCAGAAGACAAACTTTTACATGGAGATATGAAGATATGCCTGGGATAGACCCAAACTTCTTATGTCATGAGCTCAATGTGAATAAGGAGATCAAGCCTATAAAGCAGAGAAGAAGAGTATTCAGTCCCGAGAAGAATCAAGCTATACAGGAGGAAGTCGAGAAGCTCCAGAAAGTTTGTTTCATTGAAGATGTTAAATATCCAGACTGGCTAGCCAACGTGGTGATGGTAAAGAAGAAAAACAACAAGTGGAGGATGTGTGTAGACTTCACCGACCTCAACAAAGCATGCCCAAAGGATCATTTTACATTGCCCCGAATTGATCAACTAGTGGATGCTACCTCGGGACACGAGCTGCTGAGCTTCATGGATGCTTATTCTGGATACAATCAGATTAAAATGAAACCTAAAGACAGGTAAAATACTTCTTTCATTACCCCTAGGGGAACTTATTGTTATAATGTTATGCCTTTTGGTTTGAAAAATACAGGTGCTACATATCAGCGGCTGATGAACAAAGTCTTTACTGAACAAATCAGTTGCAATATGGAAGTCTATGTTGACGATATGCTAACGAAGAGCAAAAAAGCTATTGATCATCTAGTTGACTTAAATCAGACTTTTGATCAACTAGATAAATACCAAATGAAGCTGAACCCGATGAAGTGCATCTTTGGAGTACGAGAAGGCATGTTTCTCGGGTACATTGTCAATCAACGAGGCATTGAGGCGAATCCTGAAAAGATCAAAGCTCTATTAGGGTTGCGATCTCCAACGACGAAGAAAGAAGTGCAAAGCCTTACAAGACGAGTAGCAACACTCAACAGATTTGTGTCACGAGCAACTGATAGATGTCTCCCATTCTTCAAGACACTCAGAAAGACTTTTGAGTGGAATGATGAATGTGAGAAGGCTTTTCAAGACTTGAAGAAATACTTAGGAGCACCTCCACTATTGTCCAGGCCGGTGATGGGAGAAAAATTATATTTGTACCTTGCAGTGTCCGAGAATGCAGTTAGCTCGGCGTTGATCAGAGTGGAGAATGGAGTGCAAAAACTAATTTACTACAAAAGTAAGGCCTTCCGAGGAGCAGAGATAAGATATCCAAGGCTGAAAAAGTTAGCACTTGCGTTAATTGAGGCGAGTAGAATAATGAGGCCATACTTCCAGGCTCATACCATAGTAGTATATACCGATATGCCATTGAGACAAGCCCTTCATAAGCCAAAAAAAATCAGGGAGATTGATGTACTGGGCAATAGAGCTTGGTGAATATTATATAATTTATGAACCCAGATCATTATTAAAAGGGCAGGCTGTAGCAGATTTTATAGCAGAGTTCACCTATCCTGATACCCTCGAGGAGCAAAAGTTGCTCGCTGATCAACCTGTGGATGTTACAGGATCAACAAACACAAGCTCAGACCAATTTCGATTGGTAAAAGAGCGTGTGGATGTTACAGGATGTGGCGCAGAGATAGTTGTGAAGACTCCGGACGAGAAACAAAAGTTGCTCGCTGATCAACCTGTGGATGATACAGGATCAACAAACACTAGCTCAGACTAGCTCCGATTGGTAAAAGGGCAAGTGGATGTTACAGGATCATTAAATTCGAGCTCAGACCAACTCCGACTGATAAAAGGGCAAGAAAAGATGATCGACGAAGAGCAAGAAAATTCCGAGGAGGAAAGGAAGCAACAAATATTTCACCGAGGTACTCTGACTGATCAGAAATTTGAAGACGAGTTACCTATATGGAGGCTATATGTAGATGGCTCATCTTGCACTGCAGGATGTGGCGCGGGGATAGTTTTGAGCACTCCGAACGAGATCGACATGGAATACGCCCTGCGTTTCCAATTCAAAGCTTCCAACAATGAGGCTGAGTATAAGGCGATGATTGCAGGACTTAGTTTGGCAAAAATTATGGAGGCGCAGCAGGTTATTATTTTCAGTGATTCTCAATTGATAGTAAATAAAATGTTTGGAGTATATGCAGTTAGAGGAGAATTAATGATCAGATATCATGCAAAGGCAAAGGAGCTGGTGTCAGAATTTGCCGCTATTCAGATGGTCAGAATACCAAGAATGGAGAATGCGAGAGCAGACGCCCTAGCTCGACTAGCATCAGCTACTCGCACTGAGCTACGACGAACAATCCCAATTGAAGTGTTGGCTGGTCGGAGTATAGATGAAGATCTGACGATGAACTTTATTACCCTTGATTTAGGACCATCTTGGATGGATCCCATCAGGGCATATATCGAGGAGGAAGAATTGCTAATTGACAAGCTAGCAGCTAAGAAATTGAAGTTCAAAGCTGCTCGGTATGTATTAACTAATGGTATTTTATATAGACGGGGAATTATGGCAGGTTTGCAGAGATGTGTACATCCCTCCGAGGTGAAAGAATTAATTGAAGAGATCCATGAAGGGTCTTGTGGGGCACATGTAACAGGTCGGACGCTTTTGTAAAGGGTGATGACGCAGGGATACTACTGGCCGAAGATGAGGGCTGATTATATAGCCTATGCCAAGAAATGTGACAAGTGCCAGCGCTTTTCCTCCCTCCGAAGAACTCCACAAGCATTGTTGACACCTATCACTTCTCCTTGGCCATTTGCCATGTGGGGGATAGATTTGGTTGGGCCACTGCCAATGACCAGAGGAAGGTTCAAATACCTCGTCGTCGCGGTGGATTATTTTACTAAGTGGGTAGAAGCTGAGCCACTCATTGACATGACGTACGAGAAGGTGTACCAATTTATTTGGAAGAACATCATTTGTCGATATGGTCTACCTCATGCCTTCATCACAGATCATGGAACACAATTTGATAACGAGGAGTTCGCTGCCTATTGTCATCAGTCAAATATTTTGAAGGTCCACTCAGCACCAGGTCATCCTCAAAGCAATGGACAAACTGAAGTGACAAACAGAACGCTGCTAAATGGCTTGAATAAAAGACTGGATGATGCAAAATCGAATTGGATCAATGAGGTACAATCAGTACTCTGGGCTTACCGAACTACTCCCCGGGTAGCAACTGGAGAATCACCATATATGCTGGCGTTTGGAAGTGAAGCCGTTATACCTGCCGAGTTGGGTCTCCCAACACACAGGGTACTGAATTTCAATTCCCCTGTCAGTGACTTAATGAGAAGACTGGATTTAGACATGCTCGAGGAAGTTAGAGAAGAAGCAGCCATTAGAAATGCTGCTTACCAGCATCGAACAACTTTGTTTTACAACAAGAGGGTGAAGAAGTGCGACCTGAAAGAAGGAGACTATGTGTTGAAGAAAGTAATTCAAAAGCACAATAAACTGGAGGCAAACTGACATGGACCATACCGAGTTACAGAAGTTGTTCGACCAGAAACTTATCGAATAGCAACTCTAGAGGGGGAGGAGTTTAAGAATGCATGGAACGCAGAGCACCCGCGCAAGTATTATCATTGATGTATATTCCCATGTAACGCAGTTCCATCGATATGAATAAAAGGAAGATATTTTGCAAGTCTCTCGTTTTATTGAAAATTTTTCGGGGAATACTAGTGCTACACACTACTTGGCAAAGCTCAAACTACTCATCAAAAATATTCCTAAAAATGCCAACCTCGGTTGGTTAGGAAACAAAATATTCCTAAAAATGCCAACCTCGGTTGGTTAGGAAACAAAATATTCCTAAAAATGCCAACCTGTTTGGCTAGGAAACAAAATATTCCTAAAAATGCCAACCTCGGTTGGTTAGGAAACAAAATATTCCTAAAAATGCCAACCTGTTTGGCTAGGAAACAAAATATTCCTAAAAATGCCAACCTGTTTGGCTAGGAAACAAAATATTCCTAAAAATGCCAACCTCAGTTGGTTAGGAAACAAAATATTCCTAAAAATGCCAACTTATGTTGGTTAGGAAGTTCATATATTCTCGAAAATACCAACTTATGTTGGTCAGGAGGAAAATGTATTCTCGAAAATGCCAACTTATGTTGGTCGGGAGGAAAATATATTCTCGAAAAAGCCAACTTATATTGGTCGGAAGGTAAGATTATTTCAGAAAGCGCCAAAGTTGCTCGTAGAGGAAAAATCTACTAACTATGGCTGGTCGGTGACAAAAACCCACTAACTGTAGTTGGTCGACATAGAGAATCTAACGACCTTGGTTGGTTGGAAATATTTTAAACATTTTTATACACGCGACTTTATTATTAAGGGATCGAGCAACATTATTGATACTTGTAACTTTTTAATTATTACTGAGTTGATCGACAAACAACACAATATCGTTATCTTTTTAACAGATATGCACAAATATAAAGTGTTTATAAGACAATAGCAATTAAGATTGCAAACATAAATGAAAGTCTTTCATTGAATTCAAAATAAATTACATTGATAATAAAATGAAAAGTACATTGATATTGAAATGTATACTAACTATTACATCAAAAATTCCTATTCTACTGGTATTTTCCCCTCTGCTTTTGACACAGGTTCCTCGCCAGCAGGCGGATCATTTAAAGACAAAGGAGAATTGATGAAGTTAAGATCCTTCAACATCCTGACATTCATCATGGATGGTCGATCTAAAAGATGCTCGGGACGAGATACCTCGGTTTGAGAATGTAAATTGTAGTCACCGAGATACTTTGAAATTAATCTCCGAGGAATGGCCCTAGCAGGGATCCAACCCATGTCCAAATTGTATGGAGGCACAGGTAGGTCGAGTAGCCCGGGATCATAGTAGTCCCACAGATAATGACCCTGTTCGAGCTTCAGCACACCTAAGGCATTCAGCCAGCCTTGCTTGTAGCCCTCATTGTTGGCATTCTGGATACGATCGTCCAAGTGGAATAGTGCTTCGTTGTATCCAGCCATCCAGAACTCCCTGGGCTGTTTGTGGAACTGATATGTTAACCTCTCCATCTGCTCATGAAGATTTTTGATAAAAATCTCTTTGTCCTCCAAAGTAGACTTCTGTGTGGAGAGCTGCTCTTACAGATCTCTGATCTTCTTTGACATTTCAGCCAAAGCTTGGTTCTTCGCCATCAGCTGGAAGGCCTGGTTCTCTAGGGAAGACTGAGTCCTTTGTTCCTCGACAGGAACCCGAGCTGCTCTTGATCGTCCCCGAGGAGCTCTTGCTCGTCCCCGAGAAGATGTGGAAGGGCCAGACCTCTTTAAGGTGTCCAACTCTTCCCTCAAGTTGGCATTCTCGATCTCCAAGAATGAAAATCCCTCACCAGTCACTGGGATTAGGTCTTTTGAAGAAGACGCTGCAGACTTCAATTGTGACAGCTCCTTTTGCAGGTTATTGTTTTCTTGCTCCAGCAGCTAGGCAATCTGTCTGCATTCCTCGACCTCACCCCTCAAGGTTCTTTCCTTTACATCTTACCCAGCAAAAATCTTCTCGTAGCCCTTGTCGGAAATGATCAGCTTGTACTTCTTCTAGTAACTTTCATGCAACAGGGCAGTGGATTCTTTGTATTGAAGCTGAAGGTCTTCAAGGGTGCCTTGGAGATCCTCGATCATTTCATAGTAAGCCACATTATTGGCCACCGCTCGATCAAGTAGACACTTCAGATATTGATATGCTTCCACTGCCTGTTCTGAAGCATCCTGGCCGAGGATGTCGATAACTTGTGCTGCACTCAGGTCTGTGTGACCAGCCTTAAAGTAATCATTGCATTGCCTCAGTAGCACAGTAGCGTGGGCAGATAACAGTTCCATCCTGGCCAAAAACTAGCAGAGAAAGAGAAGCAGTAATCAATAAGAAGAATAAGCAGAGTATGAATGAAAGATAGACAACAGTATGCAAAAACGTTTAAGTTTTATTAGATCATAGTTCAGAGGTACATATTCTGGGTTACATTTGATAAAGAGAAAGAAAATAAAGATAAACACGAACAATTCTACACCTTCTCCTTATCTCCCAAAACCTTCTCGGGAGGCTGGGATGAAGATGTAGGTTGCTCGAAGGTAAGGGATAGTTGCTCGGGGAGAGTAGGCAGTTGCTCGGAGGAAAGAACGATTTGCTGAATTTCCTCGGCAGCAGGCTGGATGGCTGAGGGATGATCTTCTATCATCACAGAAGACTCTTCGGAGGCAGCTTCGTCCTCTTCTAAGTCTTCAGGAGTTGGAGGGGGACTAGGGATGTGTTGCTGATAGAGTTCGGAATTTTCATCCACCTTCATCTCCTGAAGGGCAGCAACCCATCCATCCCTAAAATATTTGAGGCTGCCATAGTCCACTTGCGACACCATGGCAGCCAAACCCTTGTTCCACCCCTTGTCCCAGCCAGCGCCGAAGGACTTCTTCACAGCCATCTTCCTCTTCAACTTTTCCGAGGAGAACTTCTCGGACAGCAGGTTCTCAGCAGTCTTCAACTTATTTTCTACCTCCTCCTTCTGCCGACCTACTTCCCGAAGTTTAGCCAACTCCTCCTTGGCAGCTTTGAGTTTATCTTCAAACTCTCCAGTAGTTTTGAGCTTCTCCTCGAGCTCCTTATTTGCCTTCTCCAGGGCATTTATTCTCTTCTCCAACTCCTTGGAGGCATCAACAGCCCGAGCTTTTTCTTGCTCGATGGAGGCAAGCTTTTTCTCCCAGACATCCTTGTCAGTGGCATATATCTGGTGAGAATCGTCCAAAGACTTGATAGCTTCTGCCAAAGCTCCCTCCACACTGGAAGAGGAGCATGAAGCTTTAATTGCTTCATCCTTCTTCAGGATTATATTAAAGCAGCTCGTCAGCTGTGAAAAGAAAAAGAAAATAAGTTAGAGACAGAAATGACAAGGGAAATATGGAAAGTTGAAAGTAAGAAGACTTACAGAAGCAAGGTGACGAGCAACTAGCGAAGTGACCATATCCCAAGTAAGATTGTCTTCAGTACCCTGGACCTCAGGAATGATCCAGGACTTTACCGAGCTCATGGCAGAGCTCGGGGGAACAAAAGTTGGAACCCCAGTTCCAGCAACTGGGGGCTGAGTGATGGACCGAGGAGCCTTTCTTCAGCCTCCTCGGGGGAACAGGAACGGATTGAACCAAGGAAGAACCCTTGGTCGGTGATATTATAATCACCTCTCCAGGAGTAGTAGTGCTGCTCAGAGCCACTGCGGGTTTCTCGACAACTTTAGCAGGAGCAGCTGGAGGAGCTGCATCAGTCTTCTTTGTCCCCTCCCTTGGGACGTCGATCTTACTCCTTTTTACCTCTCCAGAACCAGAGGCAGTTTTCTCAAACAGGGTAGGAGGTCTTCTCTTCTTCATCCTTTCACTTAAAGGAATATGGGATTCAGGCGATGAGCTGGTGGAAGCTGGTACTGGCTCTGATTCACTTATCACTGGACGAGCAGTGAAAGAAGTGGTGTAGCTCTTGTACTGCAGCAGATACGAAGCTGATCTAATGTGCTCGTCGGCAACAGTTTGATGCATACTCCAGATAAGTTTCAAATGCCTTATATTGACATCTGCTTCTTTTGGGACCTTTCTCTTGCTATCAACTGCAAATAAATAAACATTGTTATCAGTGGCACATTTTATCAAACAAAAAAGAAACATGATTTCAAAATAAATAAAATGAAATAAAAATAACCTATCCCATTGCCATAAGGAAGGCATCTGGGACCCTGGTAAACCTCATCTCCAGTTAATGGAGGGTGTTGCCAATTTTTTATGACAACCCCGTGTTCAAAATAATCCCTATTGGCATCAGGGAGATTGACTACTAAGGCTCTATTTAAAAACCTAGTTTTTAAATAAAAAATATTATCATTAACTGCCCATCTATAGCAGTACCTGATTTCTGGAATTCCTATACGAGTTCCATGCACTTGATTTAATCTATGCACCCCATTAACTATTCTCCATGTGTTGGGGGCTATTCGTGCAGGAACAACGTCAAAGTACTGACAGAATTCCAGACACAAGGGATTTGGTGGAAAAGAAAATCCACACTCAGCAAAAAAGAGACTGGGGAACCAATGTCCCTCAGCCAAATTGAAATAATCAGAAGGCTCATAAAGCTCTTCCAAGACAACCCAAGAGGGAATGGAAAAATCAGATCGAAATTTGTCAAGAGATTCAACAGGGTAAACCATGATGATTAAAGGAAATGAAGGAGAAGGAAGAAGATCTTACAGAAAAAGAGTGGATCTGATGACAACAGACGATGGAAGAGATGAATACACAGGAGAGAAAGAGACGACGTAAAACTCGAAGATAAAAATTTGAAAAGGTAGAAGACGATGGGAGTGTCTGTGAAGTTTAAATACCTTGCCTTGGGAAATGGTGAAGTAATGATTACAAAAAAAGGATGATTACGTTACCGGCGGCTAAAAAGATGAAAAGTGACGCGGGAATCAAAGCGGGCAACAGCGGCTAAAAGGACGAAAAGTGGCGCGAGAATCGAAGCGAGCAGAAAAGTTCAAAAAAGCATGATTCTACGAATTTGGAAGGAGAAATAAATACAAAGGAAACACTCCTAAAAAATCAGGAAGACCATTTAAAGCTACCGTATTCCGAGAAAGAATGTTCCATACTCCTCAAATTTCGAACTATGAAACATTGGGGGCTTCTGTTGATACCAAAAATTATCTGCTGACATGGCTCAATTGAATGATGACACGTGGCAATCTACATGGAAATAACAAACACTTTCGAGGAACCCACGCGCTCCGAGGAACAAAATTACAACGAGGAAGACTAGTTCCCCGAGGAACTCACACGCTCCGAGGAACAACACCTCTCCGAAGAACTCCTGAGTACCGAGAAGCTTAGGCGGTCCGAGCAACTCAGGCGGTCCGAGCTGCACCTCGAACAAAGCATTAATAGCTGGATAACCAACCGTTCAACTGATTCATTAAATGTTTATCATTCAGACGCACACGTATATGGGGCATTGAATGTATTACCCTTTCATACGTACATCATTTAATGTATTACCCTTTCACATTTACAGCCTCAGGGCTATAAATACATTGCACAATCCTCATTGTAAAAGGACCGGGGCCATACCGGAATTTCTTGATAAAATTTGTAATCGAGAATTCCCAGAACATTCAGCAATAAAACCACAGTGGACGTATGCCATTCTTATAAGGCTGAACCACTTTAAAATTCTTTATCTCATTTATTTATCTGTGATTGAATAATTAGAGTGATCTAGTTTTTTACATCAACACTCGTTTTCACTTATCTCCTGATGAGAAGTTATATAAGAGATCCTTCACTGGCCCCTACCTCTAGTGCGCTCGTCCATAAGATATCGAAGAAGTTATGCATGAACTTCATGATGGAATTTATGGAAGTCACGTAGGAGGAAGGTCGTTAGCCTTTCGATCAATGAAGCAAGGGTGTTGGTGGCCATACATGCTGAAGAACGCTAGAGTCTACATTAGAAGTGAAAAAAATGCCAAAAATACTCACCCATGGTCCACCAACGACCTAAATTCATTAACCAGACCGTGGCCCTTCGCCCAGTGGGGTTTGGATATCATAGGTCCTCTACCTACTGCGATAGGAAATCAAAAGTATCTGTTGGTCACTACAGACTACTTCACTAAGTGGATAGAGGCAGAACCACAAGTGAACATCATGGATGCAGACGTGATGGGGTTTATATGAAGAAACATCATTACCCACTTCGGCATACCCAGAACGATCATTACTGATAACGGGACCCAATTCGAGAGTGGCCCCTTCCAAAGTTTTTGCAGTGATCATGGAATAAGGCATTACTTCAGCTCGGTAGCATATCCCAAAATAATGGTCAAGCCGAGGCTTCTAACAAGACAGTGATCGATAGACTGAAGAAACGCCTGAAATGGGCCAAAGGAGATTGGGCGAATGAATTACCCTACATCCTCTGGGCCTATCTCATTACCCCAAGGTGAGCAACTAGGAAAATGCCCTTTGCACTCACATATGGAATGGAGGCAGTTATCCCGCTGGAAGCTGGTCTCCCTACCATGAGGTCTACGTTGGCCGACCAAGGCTCCAATGATAAAGCATTACTCACTGAACTTGGCTTAGCTGTTGACCGATGAGAGTTGTCTCTAGTTAAACTGGTATCCTACCAGCAACAACTAGCTAAACAGTACAACGAGAAATTCAATCCAAGGAAATTTTAAGTTGGGGACTATGTCCCGAGGAAAGTCCTTGGTAGTGCCGTGAAACCATTAGATAGCAAACTGGACCAAACTGGGAAGGACCTTTCAAGGTAGTGAGAGATGACTTGTGAGGATCCCATCACTTGGAAGCTCTGGAGGGTAGGAAGATAACAAGGGCTTGGAATGCGGCCAACCTGAAGAAATTCTACTTCTATATTATCTATCCACGCACCATTAGTTTAGGCAAAATTTTTATTTTACAAACTAATGTTGCTCTTTATTTATGACTTCGATTAATAAAACTCGATTGGCCTTGTCATTCTACATGTATTGGTTGTCTCGAATGTATTTTGTTATATGCGCCCTTTCCAAGTTAGAAGCTCCATTCTTTTTATGAGCATAATAGAATTACTGGATTACAGTAAGTTGGCTAGCTTGCTTCAATAGAAGGATCTTTTAAACTAGCCTCTTATGATTGCAACACCATGGTTAGGATCGTCCTAGCTCAACTTGTTCAAAGCGTAATTATCAGGGTCAACAGGTGATAACTGTCCTCAGGCCTTTGTTCACAAGACACAATTGGCTTCCTAGGTTGCTCCGACAATAAATAAAGACCTACAGGGGATCCTTAGGCAATATGGCCAACTCAGTTTGGTTGTCATTGTAGTTTGGCTCCAAAATCTTGCTCGGGTGGATCACCCATTAATCAGGTGTATTCTCGCCATTGCCCTACTTAGGCCTAAGGTAGTGTGACGAATCGACCTAAAAGGTAAAGTGGGCGGAATGGTATGGTTAATGCATACTGGACTGGGGGAATGCTCAATTAAAATTAAACTCTAAATAACATTTAGTCGGTGAAAGTGCCCAAAATAACTAGAGTTTATTAATAAGTCAAAAGCAAGCAATACATGTTTAGTCGGCTTATGCCCAAAACATAAATATTTTATTTCTTACTAAGAATTACATAGTTACATGTACAACAGTAATGAAACAAATTAACCCTGAGAGGATTCAGGTCACTGGGAATGATAGTCTGCTACTCGAGCTCTCCAACCATCATCAGGGTGAGGGGCAAAGATCTCCACAGACTCCTCTGAGCTCGACTCCAGTAGATGCCTTTCAATTATATCTATAGGGATCCAACGATCATCCTTTCGAAAAGGATTTGGATCCAAGATTGGGGGAGTGATCTCAAGCCGATACCACAAGGGAGAGTTTTTGGGGACCATCAACTCCCTGAGGGCACTTATCCACCCTCTAATAAGGGCCAACTCCTATATTTTTTTTCAGCTTGGTAGGGGAATCTATCCAACCTTGATCATAGTCGTCAGCCCACACCTGCTGAGGACCCTTTCGAAATAAATGCCGTAGACTTGTGACATCTCTTTACAGTCCTGCGGCGATTACATATGCTCGTCGAACGTCCCCTTTCAACTCGGTACTCTCCCTCTAGGAACTGTCATCATCTCTCCTAGATCATCGTGCAGATGAGGATTAGGGAACCTTATATAACTCGGGGATCACTGCTTGGATCATTTTCCTTAAGGCACATAATCTCCCTCCTTAAGGCATCATGTTCCTGTTACAACACCTCCCCAACCTGATTGATCTCGGACGCATCCAACAACTTATCCTTCAGAGCATCCATCTCTTTTCGAATGAAGGCACCAACCTCCTCCATATCTGCAAGCCTATCCTTCAGCCTGGAAACTACTTCAGACTGATCTTTGTAGTCCTGGTTCCTTGCCCTAAGGGATTTATAAATCTTGATAAATGCTCGGCGAACTTGGTCGCTTACATTCTAACCAAGGACTTAGCCTAGACGAGAGGTGGCAGGAATATAATCATCAAGATCAATAAACTACAAGACATGGAACACAAATGACAGGTATATCAGTGAATGTGAAAAAAAAATTCCTTCATGTCATTGAAAAATGGCACTAACCAAGTACAAATACGTATGGAATGACATAAAGAAAGAATAAAAATACACAAGTAAAGGAAAAAAGCCTAGAAGTCTATTGGGCAACCTCAACCTACTCGATGGAGGCAGGATCCTTCCCCTTGCTAGCAGCAGTCTCACTCGTCTCAGCCCCAGGTACACCTCCCTCGATCGGGGTAAGGTTCACTCCCTGGTCGCCAGCAGGGACATCAACAGCAGGAGCGATAAGCTTTACAGTAGTCTGAGCAGCAGGGACTTCTTTATTAATAATCGTCTTGAGATAAGGATTGTGCTCGTCGAATAGATAAGAGTCAGTAGTAACTCCAGCAGTAACTAAGGCTTGATCCCAGCCTTTTTTGAAGTTTACCCGACTGATGTAGTCGATATGTTTTTCGGCATCTTCATACGTTGCCTCCCAGCCTTCATTGTTCCCACTCTATCTGATGGTATCCACCTTAGTTTTTAGTCTCTTCACCTTCTCAGTAAGCCCTTTATTTTCATCTGTGATAGCCAGTTTGCTCACTACGACCAACTTGTAGGCCTCATGGAGTTCCTTCAGATCCTTAGCTATTTCATCCATCTTCTTACCAAAAGAAGCCTCGACCTCTGTGAGAGCCTTATGGAGGACTTTTGGGCCTTCTAGGAAGTCTTTAAGCTCTTCTCGAGCTCAGAGTTTCTCCTTGCCAGCTTATTTTACTGCGACGAAGGACGGTATAGTCAGACATAAATTATAGAAAGAGACAGAAGTTAGTAAATAAAGCACGAAGAAATTACAAGCCAAAGGAATAGAGAAAAGAGAAAGTGTCCTTACCAAAGAAATCCCATGATCTTCATTCAGGGATAACTGGTCTAGGCTCATGTTCGAAGAGCACTCACGGTCCGCCATGAGCATAACTCTCTCGAGCATCATTGGAGCAAGATGAGGGGTCAGATCCACGAGGGCCCCCTCAGTTGGGACAGCCACAAGAACAAGAGAAGCCTGTGATTTCTTCGTCATCTCCTCTTATTTCTTCTTCTTCTTCAATTCTTTTCTCTTCCTCTTTCTTTATCCCTCTCTCTCTCTCTCTCTCTCTCTCTCTCTCTCTCTCTCTCTCTCTCTCTTTCTCTCTCTTCTCTTCTTTTTTCCTCTTCCTATCCACCTTTTTATCATGAGCTGCTGTCTGGGAACCACTTGCAGTATCCCCAGACCTTGGATTCTGGATCTTCATCCTGTTGGATAGCAGGACATCATCATCATCATCATCATCATCATCATCATGGATCAAGTTTTTTCTTCTAGGGGAGCCACATCTTCCTCGCTAGAACTTTTCGACCTGGAATCTCCTGAACTAGAACCTTCCTCACTGGACCTCTCTCCGTTATATTCTTCCTTGCTGGATCCCTCCTCACTGGATCCTGCCTCACCACTACCGCCTCTTCCACCTACAGAAACACCAGACTCTGAGCTGCTCTCCTCCTCGTTGTCTAACTCAATGGGTTCGAGAGCACTTTCTCCATCTTCTTCTTCCTCTGGGATATCAAGATGGGGAATAGAGTCAACTGAACGGGTGATGAAGCTGGTGGTAGTAATATTATATTCCAACAAGAAGACAGTCAACCTTGGATGCTCACCTTCTACAATGGAGTCCCCTTATCTTCCAAGCTTTGATCAACTCAGCATCACAGATCTCTTGAGGAGAAAGTTTTTAATTTTTAGACTTCGTTGAAAAAGAAAAAAAAATATTAGAGGAAAAACACATTAGAACAACAAGCAACAAGTAACAAGCAACAAGGTTGGACAAAAACCTATTTACTCCGCCCCATATGTAGGGATCCGAGGTCCCCTGTACCTTGCTCCCCCTACTTGGGAGAAAATTGTCAGTTCCTAGCAATGAACCCCTGAGACCAGTAATCCTTATGGGAATCAGGTAGGTTCACTACCAGTACCCTGTCTGGACTCCTCGCTTTCAAATAAAGAAGACCAGAGAACGTACGAGAAAAGGTATAACATAAACAAATTTCAGCCCATCCTAAGTTAGTGCCATAAAGTTGGTTTATTCTATGGACGCCATTTATAAGTTTCTAAACATTTGGGGAACACTGAGATGGAATTATCTCGAAGTATTAAAAGAAATAAAAGAATAGGCGATTTGGGAGAAAGGTTAAACCCCTTTGAGACACTAGAAGAACGTGAATCCAGTGGCCATCCTTAATGTCACAGACATTGCGAGGAATAGCGACACACTCAATAACCACCCAGTTAGGGATATTATAGAATTTTCTAAATTCAACCAGAGATTTGTTGTCTATTCTTGCCATAAGAAAACCCTAGCTACAGTAGAAAGAAAAGCAACGACGAAAGGAAATACAGAAAGAGAAGGGACTCAGAACTTACGAGGAAAGAATGAAGCTTGAAATGATGAGAAACCAAAAATTTGGAAGATGAAGAGCAAACGAAAGATTGGGAGCAAAAGATAGCTTGGAAGTGGAAGAAGCAAAGAGTTGAAGTAGCAATAGAATCGTCCAACACTTCAATTTAAACTCATCAATGATAGCGCACACTGATCGAAGAAGATTTTCCACTTAAACTCCATGCCAAATGATGATTCACACCTCCATTAGTCTTGTGATCTACGACAATGTCATCAAAGGGGGACTAAGAGATGCTTTTTAAAATTTGTGAGTTCAAATTGTGGCCCCAAATTTTTTAAGGGTAATTGTGGGTACCTATTGTCGACCAAGCCCATAAGAGTATAAGGACAAGCCCAAATAAATGAACCAAGTGCCCATCCCAAATTATAAGTCATGAATAACAGTTAGAATAAAAGATATGACCGAGTCTATCCCTAAAAATCGCGGAGAGCTATTCAAGGTATACATGGCCAATGTGTTAGTTACTAACACTTTCTCTTAACTAAATATATATTGTACCCCTGGCCTGGGGTATAGGGGCATGTAGAAAAAACCCATCTTGAGAGTTACTTACTCAAAACAGTAGACCTCTCTGTGGACGTAGGCAAGTTGTCGAACTATGTAAATTCTTGTGTTGTGATTGTGATTGCTTGTTGTTCTTATTTTCTTAGTGATTGTTTTCTTTCATTATTATTTGTGTTGTGATTTTTATCACCACAATTAGCATAACATATATCATGAAGCACAAAAGTTATGACAACATGCTATCACAATCACTCATAGGATATATCATGAAAAGAATGATGTGATGGCATGTGAGAATTAACAAGTCTAACATTTAACGATTTCAAATCAGAATTCCTAACCCGCATAGGTGTAACGTGATGTGCTTGGGTTTGGGGAACCTTGGCGACACTAGATTTAGAATTCCTAAGACATTTTTGAAGATCAAAATAAAAATGCCTAATGTGACCTATCCTACCACAATGTTCACATGTGTAGACATGATTAGGAGTGTTACCTAAGGGTTGATTTGTTCTAATGTCCCTAGCAATGGTTGACTCTCTCAAAAGTGTAACACCCCGCGCAATTTGACAAGTGAGGTGGCCAACCGCTGCCACCACCAAACTACGCCAGACATCACTAAATAAGTAATCATTCTTAGCATGTGACAGATATGAGACTTATAAAATCCATTCCACAAGATAATAATTAATTCGATCCAAATAAAATAACCAATCATGAAATAATAAAATCCATCACCATGCTAATCTCCAAATAAATCCAATCTTCAACAATTATATAAATCTGAATAAAATGATTCAACTATAAATTTCTGACTAAAACTATAAAAAACCGTGGAACCGATTTTCCCACCAAATCCATAATAAGATTCTCATAATAGAAATGCGACGGAAAGGAAAGATAAATTTAACTACTAAAACATCTAAAATAAACTCCAGCTGCACCTCCAAAATATCTCCAATCGCTCCAATGCAGCTATTCCAGTGCTATACCTGAAATGTTAGTCAATATAATGGGTCAGAGCCCACTACATGAATACAAGCTACTCTCCCCAGTTAGGGTCCGTGAACCCATAAAATAGCATTATACCCAATAAATATCATAATAGAATATTTTAATTTAACGAGATAATTAATTCATGTGCGAATAAATGTAAACTACCACTATCTGTCATACGACTAAAGCATCCTAAAGTGTAAGCCCGAATATTCCAATAACATTATTATTTACAATTATTATTCTTACCCTTACTCATTTTAATTAATTAGTCCTTTTAATTCATGCGACGCCAATATATCCAATCGACCCCTTATCGTCCCTCCACACACTCTTGGCACGCTTAAAGTTCTACACATCACACCCATTCCCCTCACTATATCCCGTCAATCGGTATTCTGTCAATTTCGCATATACTCGTGAGATTTCATGCACGACACGTCACTATAGCCTGTCAACTCATTTAACTGTCAGCTCACACATACTCGCGATGCCAACACACACCCACGTCACTATAGCCAGTCGACCCGTTTAACTGTCAGCCCTGCACATACTTGCACCGAAAATCCATTTTAATACCCGTTTATCATCTTAGGTATTAATTCTCAATTTTTTATTTTCTCATTATTTTACTTTATCTCCACCTTATTATAGAGCATAAACCTCATACCTGCACCTAGTCCCATACCTAGAGGTATCCGAAATACAAATACGTCCTATCCTATTCGTAGGATGAATTTCTATAATTTATCTCTACCTAGTCTCGCGCCTAGGCTTATCCAAATCAACGAAACGACACCAAAATCAGCCCCACCCCGAAATATCCCATCCGTAAAAATCTACAATAACTAGTCGCATACCTAAAAAGTGTTAACTGTAGCTAAGGCATATCCACTAGTCCCATACCTAGAAAGTATTCCTACAATTAAGGAGAGAGCATACTACTCGAAATTTCGTCATTCCCGCGATGATAAATATAATCAACACAATAGGTCGCACAATTCAAATTATCAAGAAATACATAATTTTCCATATAGTCACAATTTTTCTCAATTTAATTTATTTAATCCATCGTCCTAGTTAACGCTATAATTTTATTCAATAAATGTAATCTCAACATCATGAAAATTTAAGGAGCACACAATAATAATTCATCTTAATCATACCTACATAATTTTATGTAGTTGTACGAATCTAGTTTTCATTTAAATCAATTTACTACGGTATATACATGCAAATCTATACCCATTTTACCCAAAATCCAACCTCTACACTAAGCAAACAAGGGTTATAAGTATTAATTCAGATTAAGATTTCTAGGAAAAACAGCCCCAAATTAGTTTTCACTTTCCCTAATTAAGGTTGCTAATTTATTTTAGGAAAAATACATGAATTACGATTTGAGTAACATTTAAAACACGTAATACTAAAGAGAGATAATAGAAGCATTCATGACTGCTAAAAAGTCAATTTGAAATTTTGATGATACGGTTGCGTTCCTATCGAAAAATTAAGAAAGATTGATTCTTGTGAGATCTTGAGAAAATACCAATTAAGCTTTCAAATCTTGGGTTGAAACTTGATGAAATTTGGGGCGAGGGTTTGTAGGTAGAAGAAGATGAAAATTATAGGGGACTAATACTCTTAGAGTTTGTGAAATTATGTTTTAAAAGTCTTAACCCCGAGTAAATTTAATGTAGAAAAGATTAGAGTTTTAGTGGGATTAGAATTCTAATTAAACCAAAGCAGCGCCGCCCCTGATGCAAACCGAATCGATTCGGGTATAAGGCCATATTGATTCGCCCCTGACTACCAGGCAAGGATGCCCCAAAAATATATATATGTAAATAAAACCCCAATTTCACCCTCGATATTAATTCCGATTAAAATCCTACTTTCCATAATTAAATCCTAACATTTTAGATAACAAAAAATAATTAAATCTAAATTTTTTATTTTTCTGAATTATGAATACATTTAAATAAATACCAGTTTAATAATCTACGAGGTGTTACAAAATTCATGGTCTTGGCTTTAGTAGTGGAAGTATTTAGATCATCGAAGTCAATCCCATAATGGTCATCTTTGATTCATACGGTGCCTAATATTTTATTCAAACGGTGGATAATATTTTATCAAACGTTCTGGACCTAGATTCCAAATCAAATTTGATAAGACTCGAGGCTTTCAATTTATCCTATAACTCCACTTTTCCTAGACTCGATTAAACATGGTGACTCTTCAAACTTAAGGGAGTCCTTTTTTAAAATGTCCATCAAACCACGAGGGTGGTCTCTCTCTGTCCCTCAACATAGTCTATCTGGAGTCTTCTCTTGTGCATTATGATCATCAATCAATATAATCTCATAATTCCCTATGGAATGTTCTTTCAAATTAACTTATAATTTCAAGATATCCTTTTTTAATTTCACTATTTTTGCATATAACTCACGAAAGGCAACTTAAAGTTCACTCTCCTCCTCTTCCTCTTCTTCTTTCCTTATTCTGCCTCACTACCACTCACTTGGGAATCAAACAAAATAACCTCGAAAGTGTCTTTCACATAAATATCTTCATCGAAAGACTTTTCACTAAGGCTCGTATGACTAGCCATGACTGTGGTGTAGTTGTGCTCAATCGGAAAATCGGATTCCTCTTCCGATTCACTATCACTAAGGTTGGAATTATATTCAATCGGTTTCTTGCCCTTATTACTTAGCTTAATGGGACACTCAGACTCTCTACGACCATAACCCTCACACCCCAAATATCTAGTTGACTAATCCCTCTTAAAATTATCATTATAATTTCTAAGGGATTATTCGACCTTATTATACTTATTTTTCTTAAACTTCTTTACATCTTTCGATTTTTTTTCAAACTTGAGAAAATTTTTAAACTTCATTACTAACATGGTCATATCATCAGAATCAATTTTAGACTCATCATCCAAAACATGCATTTCCTCCTTTTGTGCTTTCAAAGCAAAGCCCTTATCTTTCTTCATCTTTTTTGAGGAAAACATGTCAAGCTCATATGTTTAAAGATCACCCACAAACTCTTCGAGTTTTGTAGAGACTAAAGTACCCAGAAATTCAAAACAATCACTTTTGAATTTAATCTCTTAGGAAAGAACCTTAAGATTTTCTTGACTACTCGGGTTTCGAGTATTCTTTCTTCCAAGTTAAGCGACAAGTTAATAAATCGTCAAAGGTTTTACTCTCCTCCATCCTAATGGTTTCGAACTGAGTGGTGAGGTTTTGGAGTTTGGAAGCCTTAACAACACTCGTTACCTCATGGGTTATTTAGAGTATATCCTAAGCTTCTTTGGATGTTACACACGTTATGATACGAAGGAACTCCCCCGGTGTGATTGCACAAAACAAAACAATTAAACAATATGAATTATAGTTATCCAATCTGTGGTCATACTCACTCCAACTTTCTACGGGTTTACGGATACTAAGTTTACCTACTAAAGATTTGTGTGAGGCCCACCCTATAATAACCACTAACTAAACCCGCACATTTATAACTTTAAGTGTTGATTTCATTCTCACTTTCAATTACGTGTAATTAATTAAACTCATCAAACATTGATGGCCTAGAAAGCGATTCACCCTCCATATAAAAACCTCCTGAATTCATGCCTAAATAAATTATAGACACCCACTCTGATACCAATTTGAAAGTTCTATATGTACCGGTTCTAATATGGATAGGGTAAACACACACAAATCATTTTTTTGATATTTTTTCAATTTAAATTGATTAAAAAATTAACCCAACTTACTAAGCACAAATTTTAAACCAATTTTTACGTTAAATGATTTAACAAATTTTATCTTAACCTAAAACATTCATCTAGGTGAGCGTAGAATAAAATAAGTAAATCAAACCACAACGCCCAATGTATGAGAAAAACCCAAAGGGGAAAAAACAAACGATCCAGTCAACGCAATTCACTATGATATAGAAATACACAAGACTGCCAAAAGACTTATAGAATGACTCGACAACCTCACAAGACATAATGTGTCTTCGATCTTCAACCTCTCCTCCACGTGACATGTATGAGTCCACTTACGCAGTTCCACAATATGTGAATCCACACATGCCTCGATATCCACCGATACAGGCTCAACAACCGTCACACACATGGATTCCACCATATATAAACATATACAAATCAGACACGGAATTCACCGCATGAAATGATTCTCAATAGGTGTAGAGAATAGACCTTGGTGCCCACAAACTAGATCTCAAAGCATATATATAATGAAACTTGGATCTAAAATTTCTTGGGTATAAACTAGGTTTTGGGTAAACTCGGAGAGCTTTTTAAAAGAGTTTGGGAACTCAAAAGCAATAAAAATCTCAAATATAACTGCTGATTCGCACTCCTATTCATAAAAGGTTTTTCAAATTTGTGATAAGGATGAAAAACACTGCAGAAAATCTCAAAATAAGAAAAAACATGCTAGTTTGTTCGAATGAGGTACATCTCATTCGAATGAAGTACCTGATCTTGTTCGAACAGTTTTTAACGACATATCCAACGACAAAACATCGCATGCCAAAACTAGTATCATTTGAAGTTCATTGGATAATATTCTAACGAGGTACAAAGTCTCGTTCGAATGACAATGATGATGTCTTTCTAGTGGCCTTGTGAAATTTCTAAAAAATATTTAAAAATAGTTTGTAACATTTTGAAACCATTTTTCTAAAAGCAAAGTATCTAAAGATATAAAATATATACGCATTCATACCGAGGAGATCCTTGGAATCTAAATACAAAATGTGGCACGAAACATGACACGATGATGTAGATCTTCTAACTTGGTCGCTGCATTATTAATCAACACGTCATAGGCTTGAAATGTAAAACATATATCTGAAGTCCTAATCTATGAATCAATTGTTTTGTTCAATCACGGAATAAGCCAAAATACATACAAATTGACTATGTAAATTTTTTTTCCTTACAGTTGCTCCTCGAGATGAGAAGGAATATGATTAGGAATTGCAAAATCAAAATCTCGAACATTCTTTGTTCTCGAGGTGCCTTCTTCTTAAATTTTCTTAGGCCTGTAAGCTTCCTTTACTAGGAATGTACCCCTACTATCAGATTTTGATCTATGCTTGAATTTTTATTTATCTCTAGGTGATTTATGATGAGTTATATCAACACTAACCAATTGAATTCTTTTAGCCATACGATAATCAATCACCCAATGGCCTAAAATTTTTAAATTTGAAAATATAGGATGAAACTTCTCATACTCAACAATTTTTCTAAAACTCACATATTAATGTAACCAACACTTAGTCTGGCATATAATCATTAATTCCCATATCAATAAGAACCTTAACAAAGTGACCAAAAGATTTGTCTAGAGTGGGTTGATCAATTTTAGTAGGATCCTCAAAACATCTAGCAATTTAAAAAAAAAACTCTTGGGCATCAATATTCAATACTCAATCCTAAAAACTGAACCCAAAGAGGAGCACTAGTAACCTTTTGATCATTTAGATTAGATTTGGGAGACCAATTAGATAATTTTATGATACCTGGATCCAAATGAATAGTGCCTCTAGCTCATACTGCTTGCTTAATATCTTTAGGGGTTATTTATATATATAGGTTCCATAAAAATAAAGTTTTCCGAACTAAGTCCTATTGACTTATTAACCATTAAATATGTCCTATTCCTAATTTTTTGATTTTTTTTTCATAATATTACCTTTTTAAAACCGACCATCCGTAACTTCTATTGAAAAGTTACATAAGTGGTTTGATTTTTTTTCATCCTATTTTTAATCTTCAAATGATCATAACTTTTAATTGAGAAATCCGTTTTTTGCAAAATTACTATTTTTAAATTCTGCTCGCCGAAATCTATCAAATAAGATCCACGAAGCCTTTAAAATTTCAATGGAAAAAAATTACACATACAGTAAACTTAACTGTATGAACTAGAAAAAGATTTATATCTGTGACATTTTCGTAAACAGTAATATTTACTTAACACAGACAGTAAAATTACTATGTTCACAAGAAAATGAAATTCATATATTTATCAAACAAAATCCATGGAGTTCATAATATTTTAATGAAAAAAATTGCACACACAGTAATATTTACTGTGTACACCTTTAAAAATATAACTTAATTAATGGCTGAATAGTCAATAGAAATTAATTAAAAAAAATCTCAAAATAAGAATTACATATAATAATACATATTAACAAGATTGTCACATGAGTTGTTAGCATTAAACAATAATACAAATAAATTGCTTAAATAAATGATTCAATCAATGTATAAACCCATATATATATATATATATATACCTATTTTTAGTTGAGCAATTTACAAATAGGTCCCTTATTGACAATTTTTAAACATTTAAGGATAATTTACTATTAGGTCCACTTGTTATACTACTAGCGTAAACTTTTATAAGAAGAGAATTAGTGGGCCTAAGTGTTTAAAATTTGTCAAAATTCATTTAGTGTTTAAAATTTGTTTATGAGTGACCTAAGAGTACTTTGCTATTTTTATTTTAACCCATTTAGTCGCTCAAACACCCATTTATCAAATATTCTGTTATTTTTAAATTATCGTTCCAGCGGCACCCCATGCTACCCATACTAACCCCAAACTGATCTCTGGTGGATCCAAACTTCATTTATACAATATTATCTTATTTTTAAAGGTCTGCGCCAACGGCACCCCATGTCACCCCTACCTACTCCAAACTGGTGCTCTAGTAAAGGTCGTTGGAGCTCCGACAATAGGAATTGGGTGCCGCTAGCGCGGACCTTTAAAAATATGAGAATATTGAGTAAGTGGGTGTTTGAGAGCCGAATTCAATGGAGCTCCAGTTTGGGGTGGCATGGGGTGCCGCTGGCGTGGATATTCAAAAAATAAGAAAATATTGGATAAATATACATTAATTATTCATTTACTAAACCAATTTGTTTGTATTATTATTTAATCCTCACAACTAATGTGACAACCCAGTTAATATGTATTGTTATATGTAGTTTTTATTTTGATTTTTTTAATTAAGTCCTATTGACTATTTAATTATTATTTAAGTTCTATTTTTAAAGGTGCACACAGTAAATCTTACTGTCTGTGTAGTTTTTTTCATTGAAATATTATGGACTCCATGGCTCTTATTTGATAAATATATGGATTTCATTTTCGAGTGAACAAAGTAAATTTTACTGTCTTTGTAATACTAGTACAGTAAATGTTACTGCTCGTGAAAATGTTACAGAATAAAACTAATTCATTTTCTGGTTCATACAATAAATTATATATATATATATATATATATATATATATATATATATATATATATATATATATATATATATATATATATATATATACATTAATTAACCCATTTATATAACGGATTTATTTATATTATTATTTAATCCTAATAACTAATGTGACAACCCGATTAATATGTATCAGTATATGTAATTTCTATTTTGAGATTTTTTTAATGAAAACCTATTGACTATTAATTAAGTTCTATTTTTAAAGGTTTACGCAGTAAATATTACTGTCTGTATAATTTTTTTCATCGAAATATTATGCACTCCCTGGATCTTGTTTGATAAATATATGAATTTCATTTTCTTGTGAGCACTGTAAATTTTATTATCTATGTAATATTAACACAGTAAATGTTACTGTTAATGTCACCGATATAAAACTATTTCATTTTCTGGTTCATACGGTAAAGTTTATTGTATGCATGATTTTTTTCTTTATAAATTTATAGGTTTCATGGATCTTGTTTGATAGATCTTGGTGAGTAAATTTTAAAAATAATAATTTTGTGAAAAACAGATTTGTCAATCAAAAGTTATGATCATTTGAAATTTTAAAAATAAGATGAAGAAAAAGTTCAACGACTTATGTAACTTCCTACAAGAAGTTACGGATGGTTGGCTTTAAAAGGGTAAAATTGTTGAATAAAAATTTCAAAAAATTAGGAATATGATCTATTTAATGGTTGAAAAGTCAATAAGACTTAGAGAAATTTTATTCTTATGGGACCTATTTATAAATAACCCTATCTTTAGAATGAAGTTGAATAGTGAAATAACCCTTAATCACGAGAATGAGTTTCCCGGTATTATCAATATTCCATGCCTCAGACATATTCTCTTTAAAAACCCTAAATGACAAAGTTAAACCCCCATTTTTTTTCATATATCTTCCAATATATAATGATTTTGTAAATTTAGGGTCTATTGTAATATGTACTTTAGAAATAAGATAACAAATATTTCATTTATAATTTTAGTCCCTATTTCTTAATAAAGTGCTCGCGCGAACCAACATCCATAAAATGTCAACCAATCACAACATGTCACGTCAATTGATAATTTGAAAAAAGGACTGAAAATGAAAACTAAATGTCTATTACCCTATGTTCATAATTGATATTATTTTAGACCCTAAAATATAGTATATAACTAAAGTTGTCAGCGGAACCAAGTGTCGACATTTGTCGCTTTCACAGGAGGACATGCGTAAAATTTTAATAACTCAAATTATGTTAACCCGTTAAATCTTTTTATATTCCACACGTTGTAATCCAACTCTCAACCTTTTAATACCCGCTACTCTTTCTCTTCCTCTCCCTCCGTCCCTCTCTCTATATGTCATAAATAATTGTGACTGTTGGAATGCCTTTGTGTGCCACATGCCCATCCAATTAATCTAATGAAAGGATGGGACTCCCAGTTAAGTAATTCTTTGCCATCTATCATCTCATACTTATTTGGTCTCTCTTGTAGCTCCCTTATAAGAAATCGATTGTCAACAAAAACCTCCATGGACACTGTGCACTCCATCGCCAATCGATCTCCATATTTTCAAGCCTACATCTGTTTGTATTTGCATCCAGAAGTCAAAGTGATCCCCTCAAACCTTTCGTGAGTTCATTTGCTTTCTTGATCTGGGTTCATTTCAATAATGTTTACAACTTCTTAATTTTTGTTATGTTTTACTTAGTTACATAATGAAAATAAAAATGAGAGTTATGTTGTAGGTAAAGACATGTTGTATCATGGATATGAGTCCTTGAGTGATATGTCTAATCAAAGGAGATTTTTTCGATGCCTATGAATGTCAGTTATTTCTTTTTGTTTTATTTTGTATAAGATTGATGGATCAATTCACGTGATAATTTTTTTTTGAAAAATTACTTTCACACTTCGAATTTTGAAGTTTAAGAACACTTTTTACCTATGTTTTACATTTACTATGTAATAATTTTATTTGTAACCCATCCACGCATCGCGTGGACTGCATACTAGTATATAAACTAATTTTTAGTATTCGACTTCATTAATCTCCATAGCCATAAGATTGCCACATAACTGCAACTTTGGCCATTAAGTCATAGGCAGGGACGAAGCTATTCATTGGCCAAAGGGGGCCATGGTCCCCTCAGAGAATCTCAAAATATGTATTTTATAGGCCTAATTTTTTTAGAATGATAAAGTGTGTTGTTATGGTCCCCCAAGTCAAGACCCATTTGTTTGAGTGTTGCTGAGAAAAAACAGGCCCAACATTTTTTTTATTTAAACTGGCCCACATAGCCTTAGTAAATACAAAACCTAACACCTCTTTTCTCTTATTTTGTCTCCCAACCCGCCGAAAGTGAGAACATAATTTGTTCCCTTTTCTTCCTTCTGTCACAATTAGCCACTTTGGAGGCTTGGATTGGAGCAAAGCAAAGAGACAAAAGTTGGACAAAAACAAAAACAATTCCTTACTTTGCTTTTATTCCCCTTTCTCAACCTTCTCTCATTAAAATAGCAGCAGGTACGTTTCTATTGGGTTTTTTTCCGGATCTGTTTTTTTTTTTACTTTCATTTCATTTTTATATTTTTTATTGTTAATGTTAATAAAAAAAACTTACATTTAGGTATTTAATCCTTATTTTTGAAAATCAGATTCTAATTTTTTTTAAAATTTAATATTAATGTTAATCTTATTTATTGTGATTGTAGATTTTTTTTTTGTTAATCAGGTTCTAACTTCAAATTAGAACCTTACATACATTTAGGTATTTGTAAATCACAATAAACAAGATTTAAATTCCGAATCTTAAATTTTGAAAATCAGATTCTAACTTTTAATTTTATTGAAATTGCAGATTTTTTTTTTATTTCATATGCTTTAAAAGTAATAATTATATTGTTTATTGGAGTTTTTAATATAAATTGACAATAAATAATAATGGTAAAAAATGCACCCATTTTTATTTAGTTACTAATTAGACTTCTTATTTTGAATGATAAAATTATGGAAAAATCGCATAGGATTGATTCATTCTTCAAGAGAAAGCATATTGAAAGCGTAGAGGTCGATGCATCTTTTCCTACTCCTGAGATTAATGTTCAAACTTCAATACCCGAAATACCTGAAATACATACTCTGAAATCACTAAGAATTAAAGTAACCGAGTTTGATATTAATAACTTAGAGCGCAATCCAGGAAAACGTATTGACATATGGAGATATCCTAATAAAATAATTGATGAAGTTTGGCATGCATATATTAATTATGGTCCATATCAATGCATTTTACCGAAGTACCCTTTTTCTAAGCATGAAAAGCATCCTCATCATTTTCAAGCATCGTGGTTTAATATATATCCATCTTGGTTAGAGTATTTCCCTTCAAAGGATGCCGCATTTTGTTTACCTTGCTATCTATTTAACAAAGAAGGTGTGCAATATGGACAAAGTACGTTCACAAGGGATGGATTTAATGCTTGGAAAAAAGTAAGGAATGGGAAGGATTGTGCATTTGCAAATCATGTTGGGAAACATCCGAATTCATTACATAAAATGGCTCAACAATCATGCGATGATCTAATGAATAAGTCACAGCATATTCAGAATGTTATTGAGAAACATACTTCTGAACAAGTTGCAAAAAATCGATTGCGACTCAAAGTTTCAATTGATTCAATTCGTTATCTTATATTTCAAGGTATGGCTCTGAGAGGTCGAGATGAAAGCAAAAACTCTAAGAATAGTGGGAATTTTCGTGAATTGATACACGCTTTTGCCGAGTATAATGCAGATATTGCAAATGTTGTGCTGGGAAATGCTCCTCAAAATGCTTCATATATATCATCTCAAGTTCAGAAGGAGATTTTACTCGTTTACTCTATAAAAATCAGAAAGGTAATTTGTGAGGAAATCGGCGATTCAAAGTTTTGTATCCTAGTTGATGAAGCTCGAGGCCAAGCAAAAAAGGAACAAATGGCCATTGTTTTGAGATTTGTTGATAAATATGGTCTCATTCAGGAGCGTTTCTTTGGGCTCGTACATGTATCAGATACAAAGGCTGAAACTCTAAAGAATGGGATATTTTCTACTCTTTATCGACACAATCTTGATATTCATAGCATTAGAGGTCAAGGTTATGATGGTGCCAGTAATATGCTTACAAGCCTTAGCTGCTAATGAATGTCCGTATGCATATTATGTCCATTGTTTTGACCATCGCTTACAATTGGCATTAGTTGCAACATCTCGATCAGTTATTGACGTACATACGTTTTTCTCAAAATGAGTTTCATCGTAAATATTGTGGGTGCTTCTTGTAAACGTATCGATGAATTAAAAACAGCCTAAGCTTCCGATATTGCTTATTTGATTTCCATTGAAGAGCTTAAGACAGGGACAAACATGAATCAAATTGGTAATTTACAAAGGGCTGGAGATACACGATGGGGTTCTCATCTTAGATCTCTTTTTAGATTAATAAAGATGCTTAGTGCAACTTGTCAAGTTTTACTGAACATCATTGATGATGGAGAATACGATCAACATGGAGATGTAAATTCAGCTTATAATTCTTTGACTTCTTTCGAGTTTGTGTTCATCCTACATATTATGAAAGACATTTTAGAAATTACAGATATACTTTATCAAGCTTTGCAACGGAAGACTCAAGACATTCTGAATGCTATGCATCTTGAGAAGACGACAAAACGGCTCATTCCGAAGTTAAGAGATGAAGGGTGCGATGCATTCATTATTAAGGTGAAATCTTTTTGTGAAAAACATACTGTAGATATCCCAGATTTAAATACTTTATATCTTGGAAGACAAGGTCGAGCGCCACATCAACACGATAAATTTACACTTCTTGAGCATTATCGGATAAATATATTGTAATACCCCGTATTTTTGTGATATTTAATGATGGGATTAATTGAATTAAATGTGTATTAATTGGGAATTAATCCGGATAAAAATACCCAACGAGATGCGAGTTGGTATTTGCTTTTAATGAGTATATATGGATATATATGAATATTGAATTATGAAATTTTTCGTAAGATTGAAATACGGCAATTTGGAAATTTTGTTGAGACGCGTGTGACAGTCGCGTCAGGAATATATTTATTTCAATTAAAAAGTGAATTTTATTTCTATTAACCGTATGGTCGTTTTGAGTGCGCCAACGCGTCTGGAAGGGTCGAAATAGTCAGAAAACACTAGCCGGGGGTTTAGTTTGGGTCCCGGGGCATTGTTAGGCCATACCGACAACGTATAAGGGTAGTTTGGCAATTTTGGAATTTTGGGATTTAAAACCAACGAAAATTAGGAATTAAAATCTGGCTTAACCTTTACCCACTAAACCCACTAACTACACTAATTGACTTAATGGGCTACGGGAGTTATTGGAAATAGGTTTAGGGTTTCCTAAGACAACCTCTAGCCACCATTGTCATCTTTAGAGAAGAAGTTGTAGAGAGAGAGAGAGGAGAAATTCTGCAGGGAGAGAGAGAACAATTCAATCTTCAACACCAAAATCAGAGAAAGACATAAGGCAAGTGGTTTAATTACGTTAATTGCATTGAATGTTTCTTCCATGCTTAGACATATCTGAAAATTTCATTATTTTTGGGAGATTGATGAAAACCCATTAAATTGGAATTAGAAACTTACATTTTGATGAGGAACCGCATGTAGAATTGTATTTAGGTGAATATTCTGATGATAATATATCTTGTATGAAACAAAAACGGATTTAATTATGACCATTGATGATTTTAAAAATTTCTAGGGTTCATGTTCTTGAGATTTGGGAAAAATATAGAGACTTGATAATTGGGTGATGATTAGGATGAATTAACCCCATAAACATGTTATTATATGACCCAAGTATGTTTAGGAATGACTAGAAACTTTGAACGATTGTTGGATTTATGTTTGAATGTGATTAGAGGTGAAGAAAAGTTGGAAAAATGAATTTGGGAAAATCTGGGCTCGAAACTGGCCTCTCGTTAGAAGACCTGCCCAGGTCGTTCGAACGAGCTCGTTCGAACGAGCTTCTAACGAGTTGACAGTTTGACTTCTAACGAGGGGGTCGTTCGTTCGAACGAGATCTCGTTAGATGCCCACTTCGTTCGAACGAGACTTCTAATGAGCTGACAGTTTAGGCTTTTTGGCCTGTTTTGATTTCGCGTGTCCCGTAACCTTGTTTAATTGTAGAGATAACATTCACTTGATGATAAATTGATATAGTTGGGATATTTGGGATATATTGAGGAGTAAAACCTAGAACTACGTGCGAACCAAATGATAGTTATGGGTTAGAACGGGAGTAACAAATTACAACGTGAGGTTAATGAATGACGTGTATATATAAACCGGGGACGAGTGTGAGTATAAGAACGAGAAGTATACCACAAATAAATTATAGTAACTACTAAGAGGTGTGCATGCCTAGTATATGTATATGATTTTATGTGTATGACATACCTACCATACTTGCTATCACGGGAGGTTTACGTTCGCTTAGGGCTATCTAATCCTTGTGTGCCCGGAGTTAGATTGGTACCTTATGAACATAATGCAAGAACGACTTATTTGTGAGTTAATAAGTCAGCTGACTGTGGAGCGTAGGTATGTACGTGACCCATGGATATGTTGGATTATGTTCGCCTCCATTTTTGTGTGATTGTGCTTATTCTAACAATTCCTGAGAGATTCGAAATTTGTAATCCTTATGTGCGTGATGTACCGGGATGGATAGCAAAGTATGTGTGCACCGCAGCTTAGCCTCGGGGTGCTTGTATTGTATATTTATGACGTGAATAATATACACTTAAATAATGAGAACTTTCATGTTGGTATTGTGAGTATAATTATGGTAATGTTTTGAGAAAATATAACGGGATAACCGGTAATGAATTGTATTGCTAATAATTGAGAATCCAAGTTTAAGTAAAGCCCTTTATCTAATTGATAACGCTGGAATGTATAATGGGAATAGAGTAGTAAGGGGTAGAACTTATTACAGTTTGGTTAGATATGTATGTCACTTAGATGGGTACGGTACGTTAGGAGTGCACAATTAGTCGAGAGGTGAGTATTTCATGTGAGTGCACGTCCTAACATGTATTTTGCATTTATTGTTTTAATGTTGTTAAAACACTTGCTATTTTTAAATACTCTCCACTTTTGGGCTCTGACCCGTTTGCTTTCAAATCTATCTTTTTGTAAAAACCATTTTAGGTGCCCATCCACAAGGACACCATGCTTAGGATCTTTATTCAGGTGAGGAGCTGTAGCTGTTTGTGCAAGTTACAGGACTTTGCTAGTAGACGCTTCATCTATCTTGACTCTATATTCAGTTTCACCAGTTGTAGGGCATATCGCCCATTTCTATTAGAAACATTTCCTATTTCAGATTTTCAGACTGTTGGCATGTAATTTAATTCAGGATACTTTGTCTTACTTATTTCAGTTGTGGGATTGTGGTGAGGAGTTTTCCTCCGAACTTATTATTGTTATGGGTTACTCTATTACTTCGTTATGGTGAATGGATTATGTTGTTCTTCCATTATTCTTTCATTGCATGTTAATCAGATTTAATTTAAAATTTGACAACTTACTTTTTAAATACTAGGTGGTTAGTAATCATAAAAAAAAATGTTTTCGACAGTGATGCTATTAACTGAACCAACTTGGCATTTTGTATTAATTTAATAAAGGAGTAGCTACCCGGTATTTAATTAGTCGGGGTGTCACATATATTTACAGCCACAATAGATTCTCAGCTGCAAGAGCTAAACAGTAGGTTTAGTGATCATACAGTTAGGATACTCATGCTTAGCTCCGCGTTAGATCCTCAAAGCAGTCATACGTCTTTCAGTATTGATGATATTTCCAAGCTTGCGGATGAATTTTACCCTAAAGACTTCACTGAGCATGAGAAAGATGACTTAACGGTCCAATTGAAATATTGCGAGGTTGATGTACTTCAACATCTAGAGTTTTACCAGCTATCCACGCTTTCCGATCTATGTCAGTGGTTGGTGAAAACTAGATAGTCTACAATGTATCCACTAATTGATAGATTGATCAAACTTGTTCTAACTCTTCCTGTTTCTACTGCAACCACATAACGTGCTTTTTCTGCTATGAGTCACGTCAAATCTGAACTTCGAAACAAAATGGAGGATGAATGTCTGACAAATTCTCTTATCTACATTGAAAAGGAAATTGCAAAACAGTTTAGTACAGATTCAATCATTGACGGATTTTGTGATTTAAAAACACGTCGGGTGCAGTTTTGATAAAGCTTTTATATGTTCTACAGAGATTTTTTTGGTTACTTTTTTGTTGTCTCTGTCAAAGCAACTTATATAATTGCCTAATATTTGTTCTAGTTAAGATATTCATCGTATACCTTGCAATGGTGCAATTTCTACTTTTTGTGATCAATATATTTTATTTTTCAATGAAAAATTTTCTTTTGTTAAATTCTTGGTCCCCCCCGAAAAAAATCTTGGCTCCGTCCCTGGTCATAGGCATCTCATAGATGGTATCTATCTTTAAATCATTTGCATAGGAGATAATTGGATCTTCAGTTTGAACTTAATGATAATGCATAGGTTCCACCTTGCCATGAAAAATCGATTACTTTACATGCATATAAAAAACTGCGGTGGGTTTAGCAATATTAGGATAAAAAACTCACAAGGAGTAGAGGAAGAAGCATTCCACCCTCCCATAATATATTGTATTAAACTCACGTAAATCCACAAAAAATAACGAAAATATTGATGACTACACGTGAAACCCTAAAATATCCCAAGGGTTTCACTCTCCAATCGTTAGGTCCCCGATCACCGCCATTTCTTTCAAGTTTCACCAACTTGTTCTCATTTTTAAAACAATTTATTTTAATTTGGTTGATTTTTTTTTTATTATTTTATGTGATTGTTTTTTTTAACAATGTTATGAAAAAACGTGGGGCGTGACGAGGCGTGGAGGCCAAACCTTAAACCTTAAACCTTAGAAGCCTAGGCAGACCTTAGACGTAAAAAGTGTGAAAAGATGTTTACACCTTTTTAAATATATTTTATTATTTTTAACTATAACAAGGCTATTAAAAATACTAAAATTGTACATACCTTAAAAATATGTCTGGATATATGCAAATTAAAATACTATTTGATTGTTTTATACGAGATATTGGTCCGGTTAGTAAAAAATATTTAAAAGGCAATATCGTTTCATTAAAACATTTTTGTTTTTTTTTAAAAAGTGCGTCTTAAGGCTTTTACCAAGAATAAAGTGTAAAGTGCTTAAGACTGAGCATTTCTGCCAAGCTTCAGGCCTATGCGCGCCTTTTAGAACACTGATTTTGAATTTTAATTGTTGGGATTATTAACAAACCGACCGCAATATGTGCACCACCAGTTATCATTTAATATATGAAAAATGTTATTCTGTATTATCTACATTAAATGTAATATTTTGAAATTAAAAGACATCAAGGAAAAAGTAAGTTAACCCCTCACAATGGGAGAAATATTATCATGCATTTAGGATACCACGTGTCCGTGCTCAACCCCAATAAAAATACGACACCAATGCGATATATGTCCTATATGTCTCCCACTATGAAAATTATATTTTTACATTTGCAAATATGTTGTGTCTTTATTGACGTTGAACATGAACACATTGTGCACTAACTTCATGATATTATTGCTCTCTCAATGGTGACACAGAGGATGAATTGATTTAAATACAGACAGTCTTCAATGGTTCAACTAGTTTTTGTGTCATTAGTACTTTTTTATTATTTCCTATAAAAAAAAATTAGTTTTCAATTTCCAATATTCAATAAAGCTTTTTTTTAAAATTTTTTCCAATTTTTCCCAATGTTTTTGCCATTATTTTTAGAATTTTGAAATATATTATCTATAATTTACATATGTTTTAAATATTTTTTTGTCATTTCGAGATTTTTTTAGTAATATTTTTAATTATTCTACATATTTATAAAGTATTTGTAAATTATTTGAAATTTTAAATATATTATTTGTAATTTCAATAATGTTTAATATACGTTTCTTTTCGGTTTTCGTTTTTAAAAGTTTTTCAATATTTCCTATATTCTTAATAGTTTTACAAAAATTATAAATGTTTTTCTTTAATTTTGAAAATATTAAATACATTTTCTGTTAAGACAAACATACATTCACATTCCATGCATATTAACCATTTTCCATCCAAAAATTTATCTTAGTTAGGGTTAGGGTGTAGTTTGAAGTGTTTAACAAAGTTAAGGGATTTAATCTAGAAAATAATAGTAAGGGTGGTAAAGTGAAAATGAGGGTAAAGTTGAAGGAGTTAATGTGTAATTAACCATATTTCCCCCCATGCTTTTGGTAATTTTGGCGCTTTAGAGTGCTAATCAAAATAATACATCGTAAAGTGGCAAATTTAAGAACAAAATGGCTTCAAATTTGCTCATCCGGCTGTAGTACGTTACTTGCACGACATTTGGATTATTGTTGGAGTTTTTTTTTTCTCTTTTGTCTTTTAATGATTTTGGACACTTTTTTAGTTAGTTGGATTCAAGGGCGAAGCTAGGATTCCTCGGAGGGGTGAGCTAAAATTAGTAATGAACCCGATAATTTTTGTCAATGGGGCGGAAGTCTCGACCAATGTCCGGGGTTTAGGGCGATTTCCCAAGAGGAGAAATTTATTAAGTTTTTGTATCTATTTATCTATGTTATTTTTTATTTTTTAGCAATTTTTTAATCTTTACAAAATTTCAGATTATTTTTCAATAATATTTTAATTACAAGTAGCAATTTTTAATCCTTACATATTTTTTTCCCCAATTTGGGAGGGGTGGGTTACAGTCCTGGTGGGCCCACCCCTGGATCCGCCCTTGATTGGATTTCCATGAGAATTTTTTAGTACTATATTCTGTTTTGGGAAATGTAAGCTTCATTAATTAATAAAAGTGAACAACACCCAACTGGGTAAAATAGCTGCCCGTAATAAGTCCTATAAATAAACCAAACAGGCCCAAACAACTAGACCAAGCCAACAACAAAGGATACCCATGACACGCGTAAGCCACAATACATTACACAAATACATTATACACGCCCTACACATGACACGCGTAACTCACCGCTAACACCAACCAATAGAAATGACCCACACTACTGACACCCACTGCTAAAATCAATAAACACTAAAAGAGGTTTATCTCTTCTAAACCTGTCATATTAGGTTATTACTCGGACACTTTTGAAGATGAATTATATTTGATCTCCACTTCCATTCTCCACATTATCAAAATAATATTTGATCAGTAAAAATTACAAATTGTGAATAAAGATTAATCGAAGTACACTTAAATTGTCCGATCCAAAAAAATCTCTTCTATTCTAACGAGGATCAAAATATCTTCCTCTTTAACCCTATTTTGAAGCTGCAAAGCCATCACAACCAAAAGAGGCTTGTCTATCCGAATATCCCACTATTTCTCAAAGCTTTTCTCAATAAAGGTTAGAAAAGTTACAGTTAAAGAAAATATGATCAGTTTTTTCCAAATTGGTATCACATGAGACACAATTTTCATTGTCAACTCTCCCTAATCTATAAAGCTTTTGTTTGGTACGTAACTGGCCAAGATACACTAGACACATACTAAGGGAACATCTAGGACTAGAGTTTTTGAACCACACCACTTTGTACCAGTTAACTTTTTATTTGTGATGTATTATCTGATTATAAATGTCTCTGCAATTGTACTTACCATTATTAGAAAATTACCAAGCGATCCAATCTTCTTGATTAATTTAAGGTTGGTTTATATTTCCCTCAATCTCCCTAAGTGCAATATAGTTCTGAATAAACATCATCCATCTCCCCAAAATAATAAATTTTGTAGCCTTTGCATATACATTCCTAGTTGCATCATACACAATTCTTTGCTCTAATCTATCAGTTAAGAGGACCTAAAATATACCAATTATCCAACCAAAAGAAAATATCTACCCATTTCCTACATGATATTGAATAAATTTTTAGCCAAATCTCTGAGTTTACACAGTTTCCTCCAAGTCCATGAACTATCTACTTTGAATCTTACATTCCAAAGACATTTAGTTTTAATTATGTAAGTATGAATCCATTTTACCCATAAAGAATGTTTCTTCCTGGCTAAATCTCACAAATGTTTAAGAAAACAAGCTTTATTCCAATCAAACAAATTCTTAATACCTAAACCCCTTCATCTTTTCCATAATATATATTCTCCTATGATATCTTGGCTCCAAATTTCTCCATCTCAATTCCTAACCATAAGAACATCCTCAGGGCTTGATTAATGCCTTTAATAACTTTCTTAGGAAGAACATAAAGACTAATCTAATAAATTAGAATGATACGAAATAATAAAATAACAAGTTGTACCTTCCCTTCATAAGAAAGTCATTTAGTTGTCCAGTTCGTAATTTTCCTAGTAACCTTCTCCATCAAAATTTTACAATCATTGGCTTTCAATCTTTTAGAAATGAGAGAAAGTCCTAAGTACATAATTGGAAGTATTCCTTCTTTAACGGCAATCCTTTCACTTAAAGATTTCCTTACTTCTAGGCCCCGTTTAATTTGTGGTAAAGTTGGGTGGAATTCGATTCCTTTCAACATTTCTAGAAAAATGTAAGATTACTGCGTTTGATGAAAGGTTAAGTTGCATGGAAATATGAACCCCAATGGAACTATATTACCTTCATTGTGGGAAAGTGGTTGGAATCGAAATCCATCAATATAGGTGGGATTCTTACTTTTTCATGAAAATCCTTACAAATAATTTTTGTGAAGACAAAAATGCCCTTAAAAATATTAAATTATAAAAACTACCTATAAAACCTATATTATTTATTTTGTAAAGACAATTTTATTATGTCAGTTTGTATTAAATTTAAACTCGAACAAATTTTATTTAGACATTTTTTTACTCATGTAATAGTTAATTTGATTAACTCAAATATAATACACACATATTGACAAAAAATTATTATATTTGTTAAATATTGGAAAATACATATTTAAAAAAAAAACATATACGAGTTCATACATTTATAAATAATGAACTGTAATATTTTGTATATATACGCGTGTGTGTGTGTCTCTCTCTCTCTCTCTCTCTCTCTCTCTCTCTCTCTCTCTCTCTCTCTCTATATATATATATATATATATATATATAATTGCTAAAGGGTATTATTGTTATATATATATTATACATTCCCATGTCACTTTCCATATATGAACCAAATACAAAATTTTGATTCCCAATAGGAAACCATTGGTTAACCAAACATAACGAAAGAATTTATAATCCTAGTAAAAGATTTTCTAGTAATCATTTTCCTGGTAATCACAATCCATCCAAAATATTACCGCGAACCAAACGAGGTCCTACATTTATCCATGCAAAGAAAATTTTACAAATTTCTTTTCAAGGGTGCAAGCGAGAGATATCACTAAAAGCCTTAGAGCTTTATCAATGACTTGTAGGGACTCCTCATTTTCTTTTGCCACTACAAATATATCATATGCAAACATGACATGAGAAAGTTTCAAATTATCACATTTAGGGTAATAGTTAAAATTTTCAATCTCTATTTCTTTATTAAGAGTCCAAGAAAATGACTCCATAATCGGTAGGAACAAATAAGAGGATAGAGGATCCCCTTGTCTCAGACCCTTAGCACCTTTGAAGTGACCATCTCCATTAACATTGATGGTATAACTAGTGGTTTACATACATTCCATAATCCACATCACGATATTACTAACCTCCAGAACATACTTTAAGTACCCTTAGTTTACTGAATCATAAGCCTCAATTATATCTACCTTAATTGCACATCCTAGATATCTCGAGATCCTATTATACCGTGTCACTAACTCTTGTATGAGCAACATATTTTCTTCTTTGTTCGTTCCACAAACAAAAGCAATTTTTTTATTATTTACTAAATATGGAATCAACACCTTTGACCTTCTCACAATCACCTTAGAAACAATTTTATAGCTTGTGTTACAGTATGAAATAGGTCTAAAATCTTCATAGTATTAGGGTTAGGAACTTTAAGGATCAAGTTAATGACAGTGTTATTCCATTCCTTCAACATTATTCCTGATCTAAAGAAAAGTTGCTTTAACCATATCCTCCCAAACTATACCCAAATTCTTCTGAAAAATCTAACATTATACCGATCTGGACCTGGAGATTTTTTAGAATTTATATCAAACATAGTTTCTTTTATTTCATCTTGAGCGAACTCTCTGTGTAATATCATCTTCAGTTAACTAACATTTCTTGATACTTCCCAATTTATATCTTTCGCTCCTTATATATGCATTTGTAAACCAAAAAAAGATTTTTGAAAAAATTGATGACTTCATCTTGAACTGCTAGTTGGCCAAAACAAATATGTCCATAATTGTCTTTAATATGAATAATTATATTTCTTCTAGTATGTCCCTTGGCTTTCATATGAAAAAATAGTGTTTTTTTATCTCCTTTCATTTAACCATTGAATTCTATGTTTATTTCCATATAAGTCATTTTCCATGTCTCTAAGATCAATATACTCTTTTTGGAAAATCTTCTTGGACTATATAAGATTTTCACAAGGTTCTAAAAAACGCGGGGCGTGATCGAGGCGTGGAGGCTAAGCCTTAAGCCTTAGAAGCCTAGGCGGGCCTTGGCGTAAAAAGGCGTGAAAAGGCGTTTAGGTCTTTTTAATATATTTTAATATTTGTTAACCATAACAAGGCTATTAAAATACTAAAATTGTACATATCATAAAAATATGTCTGAATTTTTGCAAATAAAAATACTATTTGATTATTTTGGATGAGATAATGGTCCGGTTTGCAAAAAAATCTTTAAAAGGAGATATCGTTTCACTAAAGCATTGTTATTTTTAGAGAAAAAGTACGCCTTAAAGGTTTTACCAAGCATAAGGCGTCAAAATCTTAAGGCGGGGCGTTTCTCCCAAGCCTCACGCCTAGGCGGGTTTTTTAGAACAGTGGATTTTCAACACCCCTTTTCTTAACAACCTTATATTGAATATTATTGAACTCACTTTTTTATTAATAACTTTAAGAGATGCATTGAAACAATATTTATTATTGAGATTTTTGAACTCCTTTTAAGACTCTTTAATCTCCTAGGTATAATATACATTTTACTCCCATCAATTTAAATAGCCCATACGTTTTGCAGAATACTCTTAAACTCCTTATTCTTCACCCAAAAATCAAAGAATTTAAATGGCGTAGTAATCTTCCCTCTATTCATCTTAACTGAGATCATAATCGGCGCATGGTCTGAGATACCAGTAAGCTCTACTATCACCCCACTCTATATATGATTTTGCAGCCAAATGTCATTGTGTAGAGCTCTATATATCCTGCTTTGAATGTCAGCTTCACTTTTAACTGGAAATTCATCAACCATAATTTTTGAAATATAATCATTAACCTTGTCCCAATCAATCCCTACACCTCTAACTCGTTCATTATCATATCTAACAACATTAAAATCACTGTTAATAAGCCAATCATCATTTGTTCAAAGTCTTGTAGAGAATTTCAAGTAATTCCATACATTATTTAAGTTTCCTCCATCATTAGCACCATAGAATCTCGTTAGGATGAAACCATAATTATTGTCCTTTATCTCAACTCTCACTGTAAGGGCTTGATCAATACAAGTAATATTTTGAATATTAAATTAATTAGTATCCCAGGCAATCCAAACTCTTTTAGACCATTAATAGGAGTGTTATGTAGCAATTGCCTATTGGAAAGAAAATGCTCCCCGGATTCTCAGTACTATTTCTTTTAATATTCACCTCTACCAAACATATGATAGTTATATTACTATCACTAATGAACTTCTTTATATCTTTTTTTATAAGGGGCATTACAACCCCTTACTTTCTATATTGCGATTTTAAACATCACTTGAATCTTTCTCTGTTCTTACTCCCCCCCCCCCCCATCATTTTCTTGACATAATTATTCTTCCTCTTTTGATTGTTAGGAAATTGAATTTTAATTTTACCATCAGCTCTAACTTCATTTTCCTTAACTTCTATTAATTTAGCAGGACACTTCTCATCTATATCATTTTTTCTAGTAAAATTTCATAGTTATTTCCAAGATCAATAACAAAATTACTTTTTTCTTTACTCATAGATGTCTCTATGCCATGGTGTTTAATGTCTTCAATAGTTTATTTTTACATAACTTCTACATCATCTTGCTTATATGACACCATAGTACTTACTCCAGTCCCTTGTTCTATATTCTCTTATGATGTATGAACTCGAATCTTCTCTTATGCTTTAGTAGCTTCCTTGTTGGTTCTTTCTTCATCTGATTTCTTGACTTATATATTATTTCTCTTTGTCACAGCCTTGCAATTATCTTCTCTGTGTCCAAATATCCTACACATTTTACATTTAGTTGGCATCGATTCATATTCCATCGTTTTGCACTGTCACTCCCCCATAAGGTCCATAAATGGGAATCACATTCCATAATGTACTCTCCAAGATTATTCAATAATTTTTTTGGAGAAAGTAAGTATTTACCTTTTGTTTGTCAACTTCTCCGTAAATAAAGGTTTCCCAATCGTGCTAGCAATATTACTTAGGGTTACATCAGTATTCCATGGCTTATCAATTCAAGGTTTTCTATCAAAAGACCATGGGCCCATTTTTAGAATCTTTGCTTGTACATAATAATCATCAAAAGCAACAATGAACACTCCAATTTTTATAGAAAAATATCAAATTTCCCAATTTTCCATCTTTTCCTTATTGTATAACCTCTCCTCGCTACAAAAGTGACTTTATTTACAAGAACATACACAATTATCACATTCCTACATCTATTGATTTCTTATCTAACTTCTTCAAATTCAATTTTAACATATGATTTACCTTCTTCACCAGTTAGTGTAGGTATGTATTTGACGCGACCACAAATGTGTATCAGGTGTTCGTCTTGATATAGGCTCAAGTGCAAGCCTGTCATGTTAGTAATAAACCCGGTAAGTCGGGATCGTCTCCACATGGAAATAGGACGATGAAATCGTGATGGAGTTAGAAATATTGAGAACCCTAACTCGACTCTAAAACGAAACAGAAAAGATGAATTGGTGTGGGAAGTAATTACAACTAGAAGTAATGAGAAAATCGGCCTACTAAATCGAGAGATTACTACTGAAATGCTTTTTAAACGACTTATGAAATTGGGCTTTTAACTAAAAAGATTGCAAGTGAGAAAGATAGGTCAGGATACAATCCTCCAACCCTAGTACATTTACTAATGTTAAACCAAATCTTGAATTAAAATAATTGATAAAACCCAGTCTTTATTAACCTCAAGCGTTATATATATGAGGTTCAAGCCCCATCATATATAATCGAAAGCAAGAATAAAACAGTGTCGTTGTAGCTACACGGGTATTGCACTCTTAAGCATCCCGATTACCTACGACAGACGGGATCAAAAGTCCTACAATGGTTATGATCACCACACAACACGATTTAGTCAATTATTTAATTTAGAATCTAATTTTAGGCATTTGTAAAAGACATCGGGTTGGATTCATGCATCCCAACCATTAGAAAATTAGTTAGACATGCTTAACTTAGAGAAAAATATGGTTTTTAAGAAATAGAACATTAAGTCTAAAGAAAATAGAGGAAAAGAGAATTGCAGAATCAAACCAATAATCAAACTAATGAGCAATTGAAAACTTAAAGGAAAGATGTTACTTGAATTGCAGAAATTCGATTCAAATCCTTACAGCAAAATCTTCTTATGGAAAAACTAGGGTTTTTTACTACAAAAACCCTCTACTCCTAATTAGCAACCTAAAAAATCAAACTCTTATTATTGTGTAACAACCTATCATAAATAGCTCCGAAATTTTCAAGAGATTCACTCGCTTAAAACTCTGAGAAAAAGAAAAGAAAATTCGAGGAAATCCCAAGCGGTCCGGATCCATCGGGCAAGGCAGTCCGGATCCCCTCTTTATTTCAAATAGTGAATCTTAGGCAAGGGCGGTCCGGATCCTTTTTGGATAAAAGGTCCGGATTGCACCCTTTTTTCATTCAGAACTTTTTAACCATGCGGTCCGGATCCTTTTCGAATATATCGCTTGCCTTTTTCTTACAGAATTTGCTTACCACCCGGTCTGGATCCTTTTCCAAGGCGGTCCGGACCACCTGCCAAATTTATGCTGGGATCTTTTTTGGACTTTTATCATCTTCAAATGCTCGTAACTTTTTCACCGTAGCTCGAATTAACATGCTGTTTCTTCCAATATTCTTGTAATTGAAATATCTTCAACTCTCCAATTGGTCTTTCTTCTGGACTAACGCTTCAGAATTACGAAATTTCCCTTTGACTTTCTTTCTTTGATTTCTTTCTCTGCTTTTCCAATTTCTTTCTTCCACGATGCTTTAAATACCTGCAAAACTCATGAGAAATACACGAAACTAAATGTACTTGTTAGGAGTCAGTAGCAAGGAAATGCTATAAGTCAACTCATTTTGCATTACTCGCGACGGTAAAAGTCCTAAATTAAGGGGATAAATTCGGAAGAATTTGAGCCTAATCAAACCCCTCTAACTTAGAACTTTGCGCGTCCCAAGCAATGTAAAATAATTTAACTATGAATAAATTCTCAAAAAATTTGTTTCATTTGGATAGAGAACCACTTTCACGGGAAAGCGATTGCATTTAGCGTATGTAACAAACCTTTAAACCCCTAAATCACCTTAGTAGGACGAGTTGTGTCTCGTGAGGGCTTGCAGTGAATATACCCACAAAATTCCACTCAAAGTAAATTCAAAATAATAAAAAATTGTATAATTTAAATTTTTTTAAAAAGTAGTCATCATCAATTCATGTTCAAGAGTCTCAAATCGTAGTTTGTGTGTGTGTGTGAAGCCAAAAATTTAACTGCGAATTTTTACTGATTGATCATTACGTTACTTTTTCGAAAATTCGTTTTGATTCAAATGCTCACAAAATACTCTCACAAATGAATCCCTCGGAAATGTGGCTATTTTCTCTCGATGTGCGTGATATAAAGAGTAAATGCAATGAAACACGAATTCACGCACACAAGATTGAAATGACGGAAATTTATGATTAATGGATCTCATCATCGAATTACGGTTATGAGGAAACGGAAACATCACCTCTAATTCACACAATTAATCTCTTTTATTATCTTTTGTGACTTAACGCTTCACACATTAATTATTTTTTCAATTTGGACTCGGTTAGGACTTTATCGGGTTATAAGGTGTAATCGAAAATGGTTTGGGACATTTGGAATGGGAAAATATTCTTAAAATGCCCATTGGTACTTTTTCGGGCATTTTCTTTCTATTTTTGTTGAGCATTTTCTATTTTTCTTGCCCCTTTTTATCACACCATTGGGACTAAATTTCTAGATTTCAATTCTTCCCAATTCCAGGCCATTTGGGTGTTTTCGGGTTGTCAAATAAAAAAAGGAAAAAAAATTACTCGGCTCAAATTGGGTTGCAAAAAGGGTACTTTTGTGACACCCCGCCTAATTAAATACAGGGCGATCACTCCTTTATTAAATTAAAATCAAGGTGAACAATTGGTTCATTCTTAGCATCACTGTCGTGAAAATGAATTTTCCAAATTAACACCCTAATTAATTAAGCTAAGTGTCAAAACCATTTTTAAACATTACCTTCCAAGTTTTATTTTTAAAGAAAATCATTTATTTATTTATTAACACCATTAACAATAAGTAAGAATCATACCACAATTATCCTGGAACATAATCCAATTAATTTAAACATTCAACATTCAAAGTCCCAACATTTAAAACTTAAAGTAAAACATTCGTGCTGAATAAATCCCAACGTAACAGTACTGGAAATAAATGGAATACAAATGTCCCAATAAGACAGATAAATAGTGGAAAGGGCGACACATGCCCAGTAACTGAGAATGATAGAAGAGGAATCAAGTAAATGAAATCGTCTAAGCAAGTGGCCTGCAACTCCCACCTAAGCTGCAGCACGCTTCTTCCAAGGGATCCTAAGCAAGACACCCCTGTGGTTGGGCACCTGTAATACATACATATATATACAAGAGAGAGAGAGAAATAGAAACGGGTCAGAGCCCGATAGTGTGTTTGATTAAAAATTCGTTTAGCAAGTATTTAAATTGATACAGGCCAATGCAACAACATATTAGTGCGACACTCTCTTGAGAAATTCTCACCTCTCATCTAATGTGCACACCTATCGCACTAACCTTCCCAATAGTCTATCTCGTCGTATACCACAATATCTTTTCCCAATGATTTAACTTATCTTAGGTTATTCGCAGGATTTAAAACTGAACAACACAAGTATTTAAAACGAAGATTTCAACTTATAACCAAAGTTCTCATTTTAACTTTATTAATCAACAAAGTTTTCCAGTGTCACATTATATTTTCTCAAAACACGTATTTATAATTTGAGTCATCAACCATGTCCTACTTACCAAATCACAGTAGGCAATTCCAGACTTCAAAGTTTCATATATATATATATATATATATATATATATATATATATATATATATATATATATATATATATATATATTAACTACTCGTATAATATATATATTATAACAGCACCCCACATAAAAACTATGGTGCGGGCATACTCTACTATCCAACCCTATATCACTCATATTAAGGGGAATACAAATTCGGACTCACTCTCGAATTGTATTGACACATACACAACAATATTGAGGCGAAGCATAGATTTCAAGTCTCTAAGAGGATGTCACATACCCGCGTCTCGTAGGACCGTCTGAACTATCATATCGATAGCCTGTACCAAGGATATCTATCTCCTAGGGTACGAGTCAATATCCCCCATAAGGCAACACAGGATAAGATCGTCCCAGCGCGGCAACCTCAGGGATAGCAAGTAGCGTGGGTATGATTTTCACAAGTATATAATATATGCATACACAATCATATAAATATACCACTTCTATTTTATCAATTTAGGTCTATCCCATAACCCATGTTCACAATATTTATCCTTATTTTCCCATTATTATTTACCACGTAATAATGGTTCGTTTCTAACTTTAATTCGTTATTATTCTAACTTACAACATAATTCCCATGGCTTTATCCTCCCAATTATAAAATTCAGTAGGTATTCATCCATTCTCTATCATAACTATTTGACGTAATCTCTCACTTTAAATACGCAGTTTCATCGTTCCTTTTGTAATTATCCCACACTTAAAATCCTCGCCATATATTAGAGGTCCCAAAATTATTCATATGTCCTACTGGTCTTCCATAACTCCCAAAACATTTTATTGAGGATGCCCAAGAATTATTTCACGATAAATTGAATTTAGCTCATTTAAAAAGGGAATTAGGAGTTTGTCAGGAGGGGTCGATCGATCGAGGTCTAGGGCTCGATCGAGCGAACCTTCGATCGATCGAAGCTCTAGGCTCGATCGATCGATCAAGCAGGTATTTCGATTTCTGCAGAATTGCAGTTACGGGTTTCATCTTCTAACCTTCACCAAATCCATATTTTTCATGCCCAATCGACCCAGAATTTATACTACTAACATTATATCATCATATTATAGACTTTCAACGTAAAGCATATAGATTTCTATTATTAAACATGGGTTAACAAGCCCCAAATTCATACAAAACCTCAAGAACCCTAAAATTTCATTAATATGTTCCAATCCATCTTTTCCAGAATTTTCTTCATCTACAACCTCATAAATTCGTGATTCAATCCTCTACATGTTAAGGGGTTTCCAGAATAACAATTAATCCATCACTACATGCGATTTCCTATCTCATATCTTAGGTTTTCTTCTATAAAACTCATCCTAATCATTCCTACACTAATATGAAAGATGCATCAACGAAATAAGCAAGATAAACACTTGCCTGGGATTTTTGGTGTTTTGATTTGCAGATGATTTTGGTGTGGTTGCGTTTCCCGTCGCGCGATCTATGCGTTGGTGGTGGTGGCGGTGCAACCGGATGGATTTTGGGCTTTGGATTTACCTTGCGAGCTCTCTCCTTCCTCTCCTATGGCCGTCACTTGTCTTTGGTTGTTCTAACCCTAGAAGGAAACCTTAGACATCTGATATAACCCTTAGAATTTCGTGGGTTTAATTACCCATAATTGTGAAAGTCCAAAACGCCCTCCCGGGGTACTAACTAGGCCTAAAACCGCCCGAGACCCAAACTAAACCCCTGGGTACACTTTTCTGACTATCTCGACCCTTCCGGACGCGTTGGCGCACTCAAAACGACCATACAAACAACTTATAAAATATTCACTTTTATTTATCAATATTTAGTCCCGACGCGACACGGGCGCTTCCCGACTCAAATTTCCAAAATTGTCATTTTATTCACTCGTGACATTCAATATAACCAATATTACATATTACTTTTCTCATTAGTAATATTCAAAAAAATTTCCATAATTACTAACTCTCGTCACGTTAATAATTATAACATAATTACTTTCCGGATTTTATTAAATAATTAACTCACATTAAATTTAATAAATCCCCAAATTAATATAGCATAAAAATACGGGGTATTACAACTTTTTCATGAATTTTTTTGGCCAATATTTTTTGGTGAGAAACGAGGACCTACTTCATTGCCCAAATTATTAATTGCGTTACCATATGCGTCTCGAGGTGGATTAAATTTAGAGATTTATTAAATGCATTTTTCGAGACAACATCTCACACGTTTTCATAACCGATCAAAACAAGGGTATTGAGATCACAATGACTTACTTTAAACGTTGAATGAAACGTTGAGTTATCCATTAACTCGGATTGATTTATTTCCTCGAAAAAGAAATGAAAGGCTCAAAATCTCAACGGGTTGGTTAATCTCCACACTTATTCGTAAAGTCGTCAATTTTCTTTTAATTTCCATCTTTGGTCAATTTCGGCTTTGTGTAATTTATTTTTACAATTTGAGACTTTAAACCGAATTTAATGATATTTTTGAAAAATTTAAATTCCAATTTTTGTTTATTTTGAAGAAAAATATTTTTGGCTTTTCAGAATTTTTCAATTTTTTTGGAAATTTTGAAATTTTCTAATTTTTTGGCATTTTGAAAATTTGTGAAGTTTTAGAAATACGTACTCGTCATCCCCCCTAACTTAGACTTTTGCATTCTCCCCAATCAAAGGACTAAAATCAAAATAAGGCAAAATAAGAGTGCAATAAGTAAAAAAACAAATTATTATATATATATATATTATATATATATATATATATATATATATATATAGGCTATGGTACATCAAAAAGAAAAGGAAGCATGAGCATGCATAACAACCCATGCAAAGAAAACAACAACCAGCACAAATAACTACAAAAGCTTCACTGGGGTGGGGGTTGGAGCTACTGGGCGCGCTCGGGTCGTAAGGATCAAAGAAGAAGCTCAGAGGGGGCCCACTAAAATTTAATTGATACATGTGAGCTTGAAGACAGTGCATCATGCTCATATCCCGTTGGTAAGCGCGTTGGTTGGACGCCTGATCCCATGTGTATTGCATGAGGAACCCGTCAAATTTTGTTTTAAGGGGTGCGCATCAAATTTTGTTTCAAGGGGTGCGCATCAAAGTTAACGCATCAAAGGTAGGCATGTGTATTGCGTTGGTTGGACGCCTGATCCCTTGGTAAGCGGGCATCAAAGTCATTGTCGGGAAGCTCAAAATCATAATCCTCCTCATCCTCGTCAGAATCTCCCCCTTGCTCTCCCATTGTCATCCCTACCTCCTTTACTTCGCTACTCTCCTCTTCAGTCGAGTCCTTATCATCATCTTCTCGGCTCATAAAATGGCTCTTTAGCGCAAATTCTTGTTCCAAGTGGCCTGCCCAATAGGGGTTGGGAGGCGAAGAGACCCGACGGGTGGAGAGATGAGGTGGTTGGCGAGAATGAATTTAATGAGTCGTACGTAAAGAAGGGGAGTATTGCCCTTTTCATCCAACGCAGCAACATCGATGTCTCGGTATATAGTGTGCGCAAGATTAATGGAGGAGTGGCAATCGAAGAGGTTGTAAACAAGGGTGGCTTGCCGGGGTCGCATGTCGGAATCATTTAAATTTTACAGGATATTCGTGCATACGATTTGGAATGTGAGTCACGCCTTCTCGGTCATTCGTCCGACCCGAAAAATGCTTGTGGCCCAGACTTCCCCTGGTGCTAGACGTTGGATGCACACCGATTTGTCTACGGGTCGAAGAGTATTGGGGTAGATGTAACTGGTCGGGTTTGGGACATCTTTCTCGACTAGCTTCGCAAAAATTATCCCAGTAGAAAGTGGGATGTGTTGGCCCCGCACCCTCGCCTCGACGACAAACTCGGTAGTGCGTAAGAGGGTCTCATAGAACTCACGGACCTCGATCACTGAAACTTTGTTGTAGGGATCATGAAGGTAGCGGTGCCAACCTTTGGGAGTGAAGAGGTTGGTGACGGAATTGGGTAACTCTTCCCAATTAATAACCCTCTCAATTTGGAGTTTGCGCGTTTGCCCAAAGAATTCCTCGTACCACCGCATTTCTTGATCAGAGCGATAGTCGTAGAGATTGTTGCCGATGATATTGACGGAGTTGTGCTTAGTGGGTTTGTCTTGGTCAGCCATGGAGGGAGAGAGTGGACGGGTAAAAGAAATTTAGAGTTTAAGGAAGAGAATGGCTTAGAAGAATTTATGTGGGAAAGATGGGGGGGAGAAGGAGGTGTATTTATAGGTGGGTATTGGGTGGAAAAGGGTGGAATTAGAGGGAACAGGGATGGAGGGAAAGGGGATGAATTTTGGGAGGGAAATGGTGGAGAGAAACGAAGTGGAGGGAAGTGAAGGGATTGGTGAAGGAGGGCTGCACCTAGAAAAGTGTCGAAGAAAACCAGAGGGCGGTCCGGACCGGGTGCCTAGGGGCGGTCCGGATCGTCACTTTTTTATTTTAATTTTTTTCCAAGGCAGTCTGGATCACTGCTGAATTTTTTACAGAACCTCCCCTAACTTGATTTTTTCTTCGTTCTTGTACTTTAAAGGTTCTTTCACCTTAATAACAACTCTACCATGAACCGATTATCGCTCAATCCTCACTTCGAAATTCGAGGCTGCTCACAATGCGTTCTTCCTACCTGCTTAGTGTGGTCCACACCTATTTATTGAACCTACTTCACCTATCATAACTGACACATAGCTATTATACACAAAAATCACCCCATTCGCGTCGTGGGTGCGACGACCTCTCAATTTTAGCTCACTCTACCCCGTAAACGAGTTTCGACAACCAAATGGTGTTGACATCCTCTACGCACACCTCTAAATATGGCTTTAGGAATTGACCATTGACTTTGAACGTATTTTCCCCCTTTGGATCTTCCAAATTCCACTGCTCCATGGGGGAATACCCTCTTCACAACGAATAGACCAGCCCATCGAGACCGCAACTTACCCAAAAATAGATGAAGCCGAGAGTTATAGAGGAGCACCTTTTATCTGGAAAGAAAATCCTTGTGTCGAATAATCTTAATATGTGTGAGTTTCATACTTTGTTTGGATATCTTAGCATTTTCATACGCGTCATTGCGTATCTCCTTTAACTCATTTAATTGACGCTTGTGAGCTTCATCGGATTTTTCCATGTCATAATTTATCCTCTTAATGGCCCAATACGCTTTGTTTTCTAGCTCGATGGGAAGGTGGCAAGGCTTGCCGTACACAAAGCGAAACGGGGACATGTCTAATGGGTTTTTATATGCGGTACGGTAGGCCCATAGCGAAGCCTTCAATCAAAGCGACGAGTCTTTTCGATTAGGATCAACGGTCTTCTCTATAATGTTCATGATTTCCCGATTTTCCAACTCGGCTTGCTCATTCGTTTGTTGGGGATAGGTCGTTCCAACCTTGTGAACAAACTCATACTTCTCCATAAGCTTCTCGAATGGCCTGTTGCAAAAATGCGTGCCATTATCACTAATTATCGCTTTTAAAGAGCCGAAACTATAAAGTATGTGTTCCTACAGGAAACGTATCACCACTTTATTGTCATTTGTCTTGGTAGCTATAGCATCCACCCATTTAGAAATGTAGTCTACCGCAATAATGATGTATAGGTATCCAAAAGACGGGGGAAAAAGGCCCATGAAGTTAATACCCCAGCAGTCAAAGATCTCTATAATGAGTATTGGGGATAATGGCATCATGTCTCGTCGAGTAATCGCTCCCATTCATTGACACCTGTCGCAAGATTTGCAATAATTAGTTACATCCCGAAACATGGTGGGTGAGTAAAAACCTCTTTGGAAAATTTCATCAGCTGCCTTTTTCGTCGAAAAATGGCCTCCACATGCCTCCAAATGACAGAATTGGATAACTTTGGGTATTTGGTCATTCGGTATGCATCGTCGGATGATTTGGTTAGCGCAATATTTAAAAAAGAATGGATCATCATAGAAAAATATGCGCGACCAAGTATTGAACCTCTTTTTATCTTGCGGTGTCCACTCGGGAGGGACGACTCCCGTGGCAAGGTAATTGACTATATCTGCGAACCAGGGCACAAAAGAGGTGGCAAAGAGTTATTCATTCGAAAAATATTCATATATGGGTGTAGGATCGCTAGGTACGTCGGATGAAATACGAGATAAGTGATCGACGATGACGTTTTCTACTCCTTTCTTGTCTCTAATGGAGAGATTAGACTCTTGTAGGAGTAGGATCCACCTTATGAGGCGCGAATTTACATCTTTCTTTGCAAGGAGATATTTTAAAGCCGCGTGGTCGGTGAAACAAGTGATGGGGGAACCAATGAGATAGGACCGAAATTTGTCTAAAGCAAGGAATACCGCTAACAATTCCTTCTCCGTGGTGGAGTAGTTATTTCATGGTTCGGTAAGAGTCCGTCTATTGTAGTAGATTACATGAGACTTTTTATCTTTCCTTTGGCCCAAAATAGCCCCTATTGCAAAATCACTTGCATCATACATTAGCTCGAATGGTAAGGACCAATCTGGGGCTTGCATGATGGGAGAGAAAACAAGCATGCTTTTTAATTTTTCAAATGCGCTTTGGCATGCTTCATTCCACTCAAATGGGATATCCTTCATAAGAAGGTTGCTTAGGGGTCTAACAATGGCACTAAAGTCCTTATTGAGCCTTTTATAAAACCCTGTGTGGCCCAAGAAATAGCACACGTCTTTTAGCGATTTTGGTGGGGGTAGGTTAGATATGATATATATATTTGCTCTATCAACCTCAATCCCTTTGGATGGAACAATGTGGCCAAGAACAATTCCCTCAGTGTGGCATTTCTCCCAATTCAGCACTAAGTTCTTCTCCACACATCGGGCTAGTACTTTCTTAAGATTGGCTAAACAAAGATCAAAAGAGGTTTCAAAAGCACTAAAGTCGTCCATGAACACTTCCAGTCCTCTCTCAACCATGTCGCTGAAGAGACTTAGCATGCACCTTTAGAAGGTCGCGGGTGCATTACACAAGCCGAATGATATACGTTTGTAGGCAAACGTACCAAAGGGGCAAGTGAAAGTCATCTTCTCTTGATCAAGTACATATACCTCAATCTGGTTATATCCGGAATAACCATCTAAAAAGAAATAGTAAGGGTGTACCCCTACTCTTTCTAGCATCTGATCAATAAATGGAGAGGGGAAATGATATTTCCTAGTTCTCGCATTGAGTTTCTGGTAATCAATGCAAACGTGCCACCCAGTGGTGGTACATTAGGGAACTAGCTCTCCCTTAGCATTTTCAATCACTGTCATGCCTGACTTCTTCGGGACAACTTGAATGGGGCTCACCCACTTTCTATTCGAGATTGGGTAGATAATCCGGGTAATTTAATGATTTCAGCCCCCACTACCTCTTTCATAGTAGGTTCAACCTTCTTTGCATTTCCCTCGTGGGCTTCACATCCTCCTCGAGGTGGATTTTTTGGGTATAAATAAAAGGACTTATCCCCTTCAAATCAGCAATGCACCAACCAAAAGCACTTTGGTGCTTCCTCAAAATTTTTAGTAATTTACCCTCTTGCTCTTCATCTAGGCTAGAGGAGACAACAACAGGAAATGTCTCATTCTCTCCTAGATAAGCATATTTAACATTGGAAGGTATTTTCTTCTATTCAAGGGTAGGGAATTTTCAGTAGAGGGAGCCATTCTTGACTCCCTCGATGGCAGTTCCTCGAATCTAGAAACCCAATTCACATCTCTCACATCCTCTTACGACGCTCTCTCATTTAGAATTTCCCCTCAGCTCCTCTACTTCCTTTTCAAAGTCGGTGTATGCTACCCCACTCTCGTTACTCGACACCAGGTATGCTTCTAGTGCATCTCCATAAAAGTTTTCCTTTATGTATTCTTCTACGATCTCATCTACAAGGGTTACCACATTATGATCATCTTCTTCCCCCACATACTGGGCTATGTTCAAGATGTTACTCTCTAAAGTCATGTTCCCGAAAGTGAGTTGTATCCGCCCATTTCGAGTATTAATCAGTCACGCCCAAGAATGATGGGAACATGATTACTCGAGGTGAAGGAGGGCTCCGTGTCCCAAATGATAAATTCTACGGGGAAGTATAAGGTGTCAACTTGGATTGTCACGTTCTCGACAATACCCCTAGGTATCTTCACGATTTCATCCACCAATTGGAGAGTGATCTTTGTGGGTTTGAGGTCACCCAGATCAAGTTGCCTATAGATGGAATGGGGGGGATATTTACACTCGCCCCCAAATCGAGTAAGTCTTATTCAATTTTATTCTCTCCAATGATGCATGAAATGGTGGGTGCAATGGGATCTTTAAATTTCAGTGGGAAATCATTAAGCAAGACAAAGCTCACATTCTGTGCGAGAAAGACATTTTTTTTACCTTCATCCTCCTCTTCACTATCAATAAGTCCTTAATGACTTTTGCATAAGCTAGAATTTTCTTGATGGCATCCAGGAAATGAAAGTTAAACTTTAATTTCTTTAGCAGTTCAATGCGGGGGGTCCTTTTGGGGGAGGAACCAACCGTTAAGAAAATTGTGCTGCGTGTCGTCCTTTTCACTCTCTTTCAAGGGAGCATCTTTGGCCTCTTTCGTGCCGGGTGAAATCTCCTTGTCTTTCTATGTGTCGTGTGGGGGAGGTGATAAATCAACAACCCTCCCACTACGTAAAGTGGTTATGGCTTGACATTGCTCTTGATGTTCTGTGGAAGTAGAGCTAACACTAGTTTGACCTTGAGGAGGTCTTTGGCCCTGAGCAGAAAACTTATCCTTCTCTTGGACACTTAATGATGATTATAACTTCGAAATGTTTGCATTTATGTCGGTGAACATGCGCTCATATCTAGCATTGGTTGCACTTTGGGAGTTTATGAATTGGTGTATCGTGTCCTCGAGAGTTCTCCGTGGTGGAATGATATATGGAGATGGAGGAGGTGGTGCTGGCCCATGTCCTTGCATAGGTGGTGCTTGTTGAAAGTGTGGAGGTGGAGGAGGGGAAACATGTGAATTAGGGTTCGATGCAACCTGCGGTTGTCCATAATTAAAACCTGGGTGGTTTTTCCATGAAGCGTTATAAGAATTTCTGTGCAGGGCACCGAAATTACCCTTGAATCCTCCTACACCACTCACCTGCTCTTTAAGCATAATTTTGTAAGCGGGAACCGTCGAACATAATTATGTTGAATGTCCTTCTTCACAAATAGCACATACCTTCTCAACAGGGATATGGATTGGTCCAGTTGGTTCTCTTACGCACATAGCGAGTAACTCTCTCATATCTTTCTCAATTTGATCAAGTCGATGGTTCGTCATGGTATCTTTTTCGACATTGAACATACCAGATGCTAATGGGTTGGTGGCCGCTTGGCGAGTTCAATACTGAGTACTAGGATCAGATGTATCCCATGCTTGAGTGGTGTCGGTAACATACCTCAAGTGTAGTTCAACATCATGAGCATCTAATTCGATGAAAGGGCCATCACACATTGTCTCAACAAGGTGTTTGGAGTTGATGTTCATCCCATTAGGAAATAATGAAATGATTTATTGTCTATAAAGTCATGATGAGGGCAAGAAGTAACTAACTCATTGAAACGTTCAAAACATCGATCAAACGGCTCATTTTCTTATTTTCGGAAGGTTTGAATTTGAGCCTTAATGGAGTTCGTTCGATTTGGAGGGAAGAACTTCTTGAGAAACTTAGATTGTAACTCATTCCACGACGTAATCGAATTAGGAGGTAAAGACCATAACCAGGTCTTAGCTCTATCCTTGAGAGAAAATGGTAAAAGCTTAAGGCAGATCACATCTTTCGTGCATACTTGATCGCTGAACGCTCGCACGCTTCTTCAAACTCCAAAATGTGGAGATAGGGATTTTTCGATTCCATTCCATGATATGTGGGAAGGATTTGAATCATTCCATTCCAGAAACGAAATTTCCCCGCATTATATGGAGCAGAATTCATCCTGGAGTGACTGACCAATCAGGGTACATGAATTTTCTTATAGGTCGATAAGGTGCCTCTCCCTCACCCGCGCCTATGCTACCGTGCTGTGACATGGCTCTCTCACTTAACAACTTGGTATCCTCACTTGGTGCACTAGGAGTGTAACCTGAAGTATAACCATATGGGTAGCTTGCTATTGAGTTTGGCGGTGTAGGAGCTGGAACCCAAAATTGAGGATGGTTAGGCGTGTGTGGGCTATCTGGGTTGTACTCGACAATCGAGTTTTTGTGAATGCGCGTAGGAGTGCTTTGAGGAGTTTGGTATGGATTTTGCATTAGCAGGCTTATGAGAAATGTTGTGTCTCATTTTTGATTTTATTTATTTTTCTGAATTTTTTGTCCAAGTTTTAGATTAACTCGATCTGACCTACAGTGTACCTAGATCCCCGGCAATGATGCCAAAAACTTGACGTGACCACAAATGTATATCTAGTGTTCGTGATGATATAGGCTCAAGTGCAAGCCAGTCGCGTTAGTAATTAACCAGGTAAGTCGGGATCGTCTCCATGGGAAGATAGGAAGATGAAATCGTGACAACGTTGGAAAGATTGAGAACCTTAACTTGACTCTAAAACGAAACAAAAAAGATGAATTGGTATAGGAAGTAATTAAAACTAGAAGTAATGAGAAAATTGACCTACTAAATCGAGAGATTACTACTGAAATGCTTTTTAAACGACTTATGAAATTGGGCTTTTAACTAAAACTATTGCAAGTGAGAAAGATAGGCCAGGATACAATCCTCCAACCCTAGTACATTTACTAATGTTAAAACCAAGTCTTGAATTGAAATAATTGATAAAACCCAGTCTTTATTACTCTCAAGTGTTATATATATGAGGTTCAATCCCCATCATATATAATCAAAAGCAAGAATAAAGTAGTGTCGTTGTAGCTACACGTGCATTGCACTGTTAAGCATCCTGGTTACCTAGGGCAGACGGGATCAAAAGTCCTACAATGGTTATGATCACCACACAACAGGATTTAGTCAATTATTTAATTTAGAATTTAATTCTAGGCATTTGTAAAGGACGTCGGGTTGGATTCATGCATCCCAACCCTTAGAAAATTAGCTAGACATGATTAACTTAGAGAAAAATATGATTTTTAAGAAATAAAACATTAAGTCTACAGAAAATAGAGGAAAAGAGAATTGCAGAATCAAACCAACAATCAAACTAATGAGAAATTGAAAACTTAAAGGAAAGATGTTAGTTGAATTGCAGAAATTCGATTCAAATCCTTACAGCAAAATCTTCTTATGGAAAAACTAGGGTTGTTGACTACAAAAACCCTCTACTCCTAATTAGCAACCTAAAAAATTGAACTCCTATTATTGTGTAACAACCTAGAATAACGTGTCGCTTCTTCTAATGTTCTTGTAATTGAAATATCTTCAACTCTCCAGTTGGCCTCGCTTTCGGACTAAGGCTGCAGAATTACAAAATTTCCCTTTGACTTTCCTTCTTTGATTTCTTTCTCTACTTTTCCAATTTATTTCTTCCTCGATGCTTTAAATACCTGCAAAACTCATGAGAAATACACGAAACTAGATGTACTTGTTAGAAGGATTCAGTAGTAAGGAAATGCTACAAGTCAACTCATTCTGAATTACTCGTGATGGTAAAAGTCCTAAATTAAGGGGATAAATTTGGAAGAATTTGAGCCTAATCAAACCCCTCTAACTTAGACCTTTGCGCATCCCGAGCAATGTAAAAGAATTTAACTATGGATCAACTTTTAAAAATTTCGTTTCATTTGGATAGAGAACCACTTTTGCAGGTAAGCGATTGCATTTAGCGTATGCCAAGCCTTTAAACCCCTAGGTCACCCTAATAGGACGAGTTTTGTCTCGTGAGGTTTGCCATTAATATACCCATAAAATTCAACTCAAAGTAAATTCAAAATAATAAAAAATTTATGAACGTTTTTGAGTTTTCTTCCTCATTATCAAAAAACTCAAGGTTGATAGTTTTTTAATACTCTACATTATCAGGGTAATAGTTATCAAGTCTCATTCACTTATTCAACGAGGCCAGAGATCCTTTGACTGAGTCAATGGTGTCAAATGTCCTATTTTGCCAACTCAGCACATTAAAATGACAAATACACCCTCAAAATACATGTTCACAACTGTTACGTCATTCTTTTAAAAAAATTAAAACCACCAAATCTTTAAAAGTCCATAACTTCAAATTTACAAATCCAAAGTTCACAAAATTTATATATTTGGAATCTACTCATCAAGATCTATCAAACAAAGGCCATATTCGATATTTTTTTATAAAAAAATTGAAACATATAAATTTACTATTTCTGTAAAACCTCTATTTTTTGGGGCGAAAACTCTTCTTCTCCAGCTCAGGCTATGGTGCCGCTGGCGTGGATCGAAAAAAATAAAGAAATAGACGAAGAGAGAGAAAGATACGAGGAAAGAGAAACACTCCTATGAGAATTCCGACGACCTACGGTCAAATTTTTCGGTGGGCTATTTCCGACGAGTCTCCGATGGGATGGGTGGGGTGGGGGTGGAGATGGGGCGGCTAGAGAGAGAAAGAGTGTGGGATTATGTGTTTGTTTTTAGTGAGGGAGTACATATATTTAAAATGGATATATGTGAGATTATATTTGTTTAAATATATGTAGTTTATAATCAAAAAGGACTTGGTATATTAAAAAAAGTTTATAAATTTTAATGCATCTTTAACTCAATAAATGGGACTAGTATTGAATTATCCGTTCATTTTACTTAATAAATAGTTTCACTTGTTTTTTAGTTAATAAAAAAAAACATTATAGCATTTTGTGGTGATAATTATTATGCAACACAAATAGATAAGAAAAAAGCAATCACCAAACAAAAATAAGGAATGCAAAATGACAATCACACAACAAAGGATGTGCGTGGTTCAGCAAAGATATGCCTACATCCATGGTGGTGCAGTCAGTATTATTTCTATGTATCTCGAAGACTGATTACAGAGAATACAATGTGTCCTTTGCCCCGGACCTAGGGTTTACTATATACACGTTTATTTCAGTAAGTGGGGGTGTTGGACTCCCCCACGTTTTCCATCTCTTCCTAGAACTTCTCTTAATGGGAACATGGGAAGAGACTAAATCATAATCGATTAAGATATAGAGGGTCTGGACTTTGGGCCACCACAATTGGGCTACTCGTCCAGTCCCATCACTCTCAGTTCGGGTACCCACGCATTCTGACTAGGCAAAATACCCCCAATGCTTTAGATATGGTTCACGCATTCAAACCCAACTTTTTTATGAAAACCTCCATCCTCAAGTGAAACTTTGGACATATGTTGTCAAATATAAGAATACAAAGTGTCCCATTATAAGGATTAGACTTGGGACCTATGTCGTAAACATTTTTCCATAAATTCAGAATAAGTATGATCTCCCCTTTAGCATAAAACTTTATCAAATTTGATGGTTGTTTTTGGTTATAGGGTATAATTTATTTTTATGGTATATCTTAATTGGCCATGCGCATGCTTCGTGCATAAAATTAATATTTCAATGGCATACTTCATGTATGTGTTTTAAAAATAAGTCATTCTCCCCAGTATATCACAACAATATTAACTTGAATAAAAAAATAAGGTACCAAAATATAATGGAATTTTAAAAATTTCACCACAATCTAACAAGAAAAAATAAAAGGAGAATGAACAAACATCAATTCACTACCTACAAAGTGTGGTAAGCATACAATACATGGAGTGATATACATAGAAGGAAGAAGAATTTAATACATTAATAATTTTTTAATATAATTAATGTTTTTACTTTTCCAACATGAAAAAATAAAAGGAGAATGAACAAACATCAATTCACTACCTACAAAATGTGGTAAGCATACAATATATGGAGCGACATACATAGAAGGAAGAAGAATTTAATACATTAATAATTTTTTTAATTTAATAAATGTTTTTACTTTTGTAACATGAAAAAATAAAAGGAGAACGAACAAACATCAATTCACTACCTACAAAATGTGGTAAGCATACAATATATGGAGCGATATACATAGAAGGAAGAATAATTTAATACATTAATTATTTTTGAATTTAATAAATGTTTTTACTTTACCCACTAATTTAAACTAATTTTCGAATTTAATACATTAATAATTAAAAAATTAGACTTTACCCACTTCATTGAATGTTCAAAAATTTAATACATGGGTATTTTTTTAAGAAAAATTTGTGGGGGATCAAGCTCCCACTCGTCCCTTGGTGGCTCCGGCCCTCACTACCTCACTCCACACCCATTAACCCCATGAAAACACCTTACTACTCTGAAAGAAACTTCATGCATTTCTCATAATCTCAACATCATCTGAACCCAATTCAACTGCTTCACATTTAATATCTTTGTATGTTATTTTATTTATAATAAAATAAATAGTGTTATAGAAAATAATTTTATAAACTGTAAAATACAACGAGCTATAGAACAATCTGATATAGAAGAACAAAACATAAGGAAGAAGACTTATAGTTTGTGATTGTCAGAATCACGTAATGAATTTAGGACTGAGTCGAATGTTGAACAATCTCTCCTTAAGACAGAATTTGCCCCTGCTTATGGTGCTTACGGTTTGAACTATGGGCGTCTGTATCCCAATATAAAGTGGTCTTCAACCAACATAGGAAGCACTACAATGTGGTGGTTTCATGAACTAATAGTGGTGATAAACTCTCTGGTTTTAGGAAGGAAGGACGAAGTTGTAGAAGGACTTTTTCTAGTGAATAAAAAAAATCTGGTGCAGGGACAGGGGCTTTTATTTATGGCCATGAAGTGGTGACTGTTTTGAATAGTCATAACCCTTCAAAGGCTTAGATTTAATCTAGAACAGTCAGAACTCTTCTAATCGTTGTGATTTCATCCCCTTTTTTAATTGATTAATTAAATAAAATGACCACATTTTAATTAGCGTAATAATTAATTAATTAAAATTGATTCGGGTTGAAAAAATCAAACTAGGCCCAAACTTTAAGCCCAAAAGTCCTATTAAATTTTGTCCAAAAAGTTAATATTTATTCAAGAAAGACCCACGAGCACGGGCTGAGTCGAACGGCAACGGCGGCGGGTGTGTGTGTCCCCCAAAGTCGAAACATGCATAATGTAGGTCCTCTCCCCTTCAAAGAGTTGGGATACCCCTAAGGCATCCAATGCCTAATCCCAACTTAGGAGTATATTAACTTCACGATTTTTCCACACTTTTCCAACGTGGGACAAAATACAATAACTACATTGTGTAGCTTGTGTTATAATGGGTTATATTGAGTCCAAATATCTCATTCATTCCTTAATCGTTTGATCATATGAATATACCCCGCTATTCTCCTCTCGACAAGGATCGCGTAGGTATATTGTGTAACGACCCGTGATTCGTATCGAATATTGCATATTTCCGCCCGTTATCTTTATGCATTCTAGCACTTTTACGGTCCTAAATGCCTATAATTATGCTTATTAACCAGACAACCTTGGATTTGGATATATATGCTTTGCAGGGGTTATTTGTGCTTTTGTAGGTATTGGAACGCTAAAAGTGAGGTTCGGTTGCATTTCAGAGAAGTTCCGTCGTCGAATGCTACTTCAAGGGCAATTTGGTATTTTGAAACTCACTATTTTTTATGGAATGAAGTTACCAACATGTATATCATCAAATTATCTTTCCATGGCCACTGACCGTGCGTCATTCTGACTCCGTATGTGGAAGTTATGCCCATTTTCGGAAGGTTTCGGTATTTTCTTCTACTTCAAGGGCATTTTGGTAATTTCATACTGCATAATTTGGAGGGTTTCAAAACAGAATCATGTAGAGAATTGAATTAGCTTCGCGTCGGTTCCGACCACGCCTCATTTCGATTCCGTATGAGGGAGTTATGGCCATTTCCGTGCAACGCCTCAAAAATGGTTCAAAGTGGAAAAGTGGGCTGCCTCCAGCCCAAGGAATTCCAAAAGTGCGGTCGACCGGTCCCAAAAGTGAGGTCGACCGGTCCCATCAGATATGTACAAAAATTGACTTATTTTGGGTTTTTTGGGTTGTTTTTGCTGGGGGTTTATTTTGGGGTATTAATAGAATGTTTGGGGCTTTTCTTAGAGGGGATATAATTCATTTAGGTTAGTTTTTAGGTGATATTTTTGAGAGCTTCTCTCTCCTAGGGTTCCATCCCAATTTGTATGTAAGTTGTTACTATTCATCTTCTTCCTCTTTAATAAAGCTTCCATTTCTTGATTTCTTGCATTGATAACTAGTTTCCTTTCTTTCAAATTAGTTTATTGTTGTTATTTATTGCTTTAATTAGCTTAGTTGTTGTTTAAAGTAGTTTAATCCATGTATTGTCAGTAGATAAAGGGTTGGGATTGCGTTTCCGCCATTGATGGGCGTTGAGCTCCGAAAATTAGGTTTTGTGTAAAATTGCATTTAATTGAAACCTCGTGTATTAAAGTCGGATTATTATGCGTTTAACTTTCTTTGTCATGCAACGTTAGTGTTTATAGCGGTAATCCGAATTTAAGATGCGTGTGACCATTTTCTGTTAAATGTTTAATCTCGCAACTTTGGGTTAAATTCCTTATTGCGTGATGTTTATACTTAATTAAAAATGCTCGATTAAATGTTTTCGAATCGAAATTCTAATTATTAGTTGTTTAGCCCATGGTGGGGACACGATCCCAACTCTCATTTTATTAATTCTAGTTTAGACTTAACTTCTTAATTTTTTCCCTTTTCTTTATTTCCAACCTATCACCTTTTACACTTTTATTTTAGGAGTATTAAATCCTATAAATTCTATCAACTCGTCTCTGTGGATTTTCGATACCCGACTTACCGCTGTGCTTGCCTCGCAAGTGTAGTAGTAACTTAGGTTTTTGTATTGAGTTGGCGAAACGAAAACAACGATTAGCGTCTTTACACGCGCTACTTTTCGCGCTTGATCAACCCGACCCAAATTTAAGGGTTGATAAAAGATCAACCCGATCCGAACCATGCATTAATTGTGAAGTGCAATGAAACACCCTAAATAATATTCTAATCCAGTTTTATTAATACTTAACGTTACACTTATTAGCATGCAAGTCCGATTTATAGTCACTACGTGATATGACCCATGGGAAGTTCCCCCAAGGCCAAGTAAACAGAGCTACTAATCGTAATTGCAAGAAAATACTTACCTGTATAATGCTCTCAAGGTACGGAGCATCGTACAACCTGTCGTGACAAAAGGAGGGATATGAGCCAAATGCTCAGTGGGATCATATACAAATGCAATATAGAAACGAACGACAAAAAATGAGTACTCACACCCTGCACTACATGCATGTGAAAATATGTATAAATCTACATATATAACTTAGAAAAATACACGTATCAATGTAATCAAGCATTTTATTCCAGAAATTTTATTTAATACCGTTTAACTTCCTTGGTTTTATAAAATCGTCATTTTGTATTATCATGCCTTGAAAACTAGCATTCATTCCCATTAACTCACGCGATTAAACAAATGTCACTTGTTAGGAAAAACTTTCATTTACTTTCAAACCTTTATTACTCAACGTTCATTAACTCACGCCAGAGTTATCTAACCATTTTATAGGACTTCTATTTAATGCACGCACATACCGTGTTTGGAAAAATACATGTTTTCCTTTGAAAGCCTCATGTAACACATGCTTGTGTTATTTATGATTAAAACCTCATTAGGTAGCTTAAGCATCATTAAATCACCTTATTTAACCATCCCATGTTACCACGTGAACATTAAACATTTTATGCGTTATTCTTGCATTAATAGATTATTGGATCAATACCATCCATTTATGTTTCTTTCATGAATATTCGATAGCATTATCTTTAGGGAATCCGCTAACACACACACATCACAACGCATGAACACCCACAGTTTCACGAAATTTCACCGTCCGGCACCGAGCACCAAGTAAACTACAGTTGGTTTGGGGTCTTTCACAACTAGGGACAGCATAGCCCTGCTTAATTATTTATCCCGACATCATCCAATATCATTATCTTACCTATGTGTTCAACATTTTCATAATGTTCACATTAATTTTCCTTTTCGGGGCCGAAGCGAAAACCTTGGGCTTAACCGTCCATTTTCCATTATTCATTTAGGAAAAATCATTATGTTCCATTAAAGTCCATTTTCTACGCACACACTGATTTTTACATCGAAAATCATTTTCGCTTTAAGGACTTAAATAATTTTTTTCATATTAGTGCCAAAACACTCTTTAATATTTTTATTACACAAAAATGTCACACTTTAAGTAAATTACCAATTTAACCTTTTTTTTACCAAAACTGGCAACCTTATCCTTTTTCAAGTGTTATTCACCAAAAATACCCCTTTTAAGTTCCAAACTCAACACTTAGGCATTTTAGTCATTAAAAACACTTGTTCAACTTCTCACTTTTCCAAAATTACATATTTTTTATTTTAACCCTTTTAATATACGAAATCACGCTTTTTACATATTAAAGTCTTATTTCTCATATTTAGGCCTACACACTTTATTTATGAGTTTTAACGCTAGAAACCCATTTTAGTCTACATTTACACATTTGACACTCTACATTTCAAACTTAGTGTTACACACTTTAATTATGACGTTTTGCATAAGGACCCATACTTCGTCATTTATTTCACACTTAGTCTTCTTCACTTTCATTATTTACATTTTCACCCAAAATTTGCAATAAGACTACACTTTTATATATTTACACTTTTAACCCCAAAACTTAGTTTAACAAACTAAATTGTACACTTTGTAAATGAAAATCCATTTTCTCATCTCATAACGATTCATCAACATTAAAATCACTATAGTAATCTCATAAAAAGTCATATACATACCAAATGTTCTTCACATCAAAGAAATCATTTATTCACCTTAAAACATGAGTTCAAACATTTTATTTCATAAAATATTAATGAATAGTGGGCTTAAAATTATCCATCTTTAAAAACTCATTCAATCATTCATTTAAGTGACCATTTTCATAGAAAATAGTAAGAATGATGCTAATAAGTCTATTAGTATATTTAAAACCTTAATCAACATATTTTAAGTTCTAAATATGTAGAAAAATTAAGTTAAGCATAGGTTTGGTATAAGACCCATTTTAAATATAGAAAATCCCATTTTTTTCTAAACTATATCATGAAATCATGTAATATTCAATCTTTAATCATGGATAGCTATTTCTACATGCCTAATATCAACAAGATGCAACACACATGTACTAATATTAACTTAACTTAGTAAGAGATAAGTATTTCCCACATCAAAATGTCATCAAATAATGGTAGAGAAGGTGTGTGACTCCCCCACATCCAAAGGTGGCCCTAAAGGGAGTCACCATAGCCCACTCTTCAAGCTCCCAATTAATCTTCAAGCTCTATGAACTACTCTTTATTCTACTATGAGAAAATCCTTTGAAAATCACCTAACAAGACTTCCTTTGAGCTCCAAAAACTTAATCCAAAACCTCACATGAGTTGTCCCAACTTTGAGAGGTGTTTTAATGGAGTTTGGGGACCTCCAATGTGGTGTTTTGATAGTGAAAAAGTGGTGGCAAAGGAGGACCACGAATTTGATAGGAAGAACAACTCCTGCAAGAGCTAGAAGATGGAGATATAATCTGAAAATGTTTGAGAGTTTTGACTCCGAGTATTTCCCTTCCATTTCTCTTATAATGTAATTATGGAAGCTTTCCACCCTTGACCAACAAACCCAAGGTTTTGAATGCCTAAATGGGTGTAATTTGGTTTCTTAAGATCTTCATAATAAGTCTTGAAAGAGACTACACATACACCAAACATGTGACCCCAAAAATTTATTTGAAAAATTCCCCAAAACACCCAAAAAGTTGATTTGCGTCACTTTTGGTACCAGCCCAATTTTTTTTTAATTTTTAACTTAATAATCATATTCCTTGCATTTTTTGGCTAAAAATCATATTTACAATAGTCGTTTGGCCTCCCAGATTGTCTTATATAAGGCGCGAAGAATCGGGACCTCCGTACAAAAGTATTTTTTTTCGATTTTTCTCTTCATAATAATATTTCTTACATTTTTTTGAGTCAAAAAATATATTCACAATATTTTTTTGACCTTCCGAGACGTCCTAAACAATTCACGTAAAACTGGACTTTCGTAGTGTCGCGCACCATCATACAATTTGTACCCAGGCTCGCGTAGCGCTTGTTGCTTCTTCGAATCCCGTGAAACTTAACCGAAGTAGTTTAAGTAATTATATAAACTCAAAATAATACTCATGTGAACCATTCAACGTAGATCTTTCTCGTTTAATCCATATTGCGATACTTTGCTTTCCGTACCATTTAAATGTAGCGTCATATTAACCTTGTCCGTGTCATGTCCATTCCTCGATATTTTTTCCTCAAACTTAACGGACATCCTAGCTAATATTATTAGAGATTAAATATGCATTCACGCGACACAAGCATCATGAAATTTTTTTCATCTAAACCATTTACGTAATACGCCACCTTACATATTACTTGACGTGTTACACTTGGATTATTTATTTCTCCAATTTTTTCTTTGGAGAAAACACTTCAAATAACATTAAATACCTATTTTCTAGGTAGGGGTATTACATATTGACCCGTAATTTTTGATGCGTGGGTCCTACAGGAAATTAAGCTCAAAGTTACCTCAAATTGAAATTTTTTTATACACTTTATTCCAACAATCCCCCACATGAATGAAATTTGGGTGAAAAGAATCAAACGAATACAAGACAAGTATAGAGAGAGTATCGAGGAAAGACACTGAATCGAAAAGATAGCTTGTGGCCATGAATCTTTTCTAGTGAAATATTATCGAATTTACTATCTGATCAATGAACGTGATGTCTTGAATTGATCAACCTTTTTGTGTAAATTGAGACAATAGAATTCACACAACGCCTTTCCAACCTTATTAGTTCTCATTGTTGTACCCATTTTGGCCTTGGACACCTCTTAATTTCATGAGTGTAAGAGAATTTAGCCTTCGTCATTCTCATAGAAACGCCCCCTTCTCACTCAGATAGGTGATTTCTATAAAGAGTATCCTACTAGTACCCCCACTTGACCTATGCATTCAAGATATAAAAATTACTAAAAACATAGTTTATCCTTATACACGCGACAGTTTGTGCACTGATTCATCTTTGAAATGGGAGGAAGTAATTAAGGTATTACTTTTGAGTGTTAACCGAGTCATCATAATTAGGTTGTCCCTTTGAACCTATTTCTTAGGATCTCCAGTCATTTAGGTTGGGGTTTCATTAAGACGACTCTTTATAATTTCATAGGATTTAGGCCCATTCCATATGATGAACTTGCAACTTTCTCTCCAGGTATACCTTTAGCTAGTGGATCCACAATATTTTTCTTTGACTTTACATAGTCAACAAAAATAATTCCATTTGAGAGCAAATGTCTAATGGTTTGGTGTCTACGACTTATATGTCGTGACTTGCCGTTATAGTTATTATTTTCAGCCCTACCAATTGCGGATTGACTGTCACAATGTATTATGACAGTTGGCACGGGCTTTGACCATATAAGAATATCCTCTAACAAGTTTCTAAGCCATTCGGCTACTTCCTCAGCTTTGTCTAAAGTAATAAATTCAAATTCCATAGTGAATCTTGCAATACACGTTTGTTTTGAGAATTTTCGAGATACGGCTGCACCTCCAAGAGTAAATACATATCCACTTGAGGATTTCGAATCATTTGAATTAGATATCCAATTTGCATCCCTATAGCCTTTAAGTACAGCTGGATATCGTTCATAGTGCAGCTCGTTCTTTAAAGAGTATCGAAGATATCGAACAACTCTTATCAAGGTAATTAGGTAGGAATATATCATATTTATCCCCTTAATTTAAGTATTTTTTATGGTCCTGCACATTCTAATTGACTTGGTTTTATCTCATAAGTATGCTACTAACTCTCCTTGCCAAGTACTTCACATTTTGTATATCTCTTATGTGTTTTACAGATAATCCAAAGAACGGAGTGTTAAAGAGTGTGAAAGAGAACTCGAAGCAAAGAAGAAAACCCAAAGAACGGAGTGTTGAAGGGCATTTTGGTAATTCTGTAGCCTTAGTCTGGAGGTGTGGCCAACTAGAAGTTAAAGATGACGACTTTACAAGAATACTGGTAAAAACGTCTCCCTAATCTGAACCTCGACGAAAAAGTTATACGATTTTTAACATTGAGAAGAAAAATAAGAAAAAATCTAAGTTTAAAAGAAGAAAAGAGAAGCCATGGGAGAGAATAATCACAAACCACAAAATGAAACAATTTGCGATCGAACCGGTTCGCATGTACCCCAGAACTGGTTCGGGAGTCTGATGCGCGCAATTTGTTTATTTTCTGATTGGTTCTAAGAGTTGGATTTGATTAGGACTCTTGCAAAAACTCGAATGTAACCTTATATATGGCAAGACATTAGACTTAGTTTTGAGCAGGTTTTGACCTAGTTTTAGAGGGAGAAAGACCCAAGACCAAAACTTTCAATTTCTTCATAGATATTATACTTTCATGGATTAATTCTCAAGGTTTTCTTCAATAAAGTTTGTCTTCTTCTTCCTTGTTCTTGGAGTTAATTTACTTTGCAAGTTTTGTTTATTTTCTGGAATTCTAAGACCCTCATGCATGTTTAGATGTAGTTTCATTATGGTTTGGATTACATGCAACATAGAAATCAATTGTTTTATTAATTACATTATGTTCGGCTAGATTTTCAAGGGTTGGAATGCATGAACACAACCCTAAGTGGTTCGCATGGATATAAAAAGAAGTTCGTGAGTTAAATAATTAATTGGAACGTGTCAATTCATTAACACAAACATCGTAGGACTTTTAATATCATTTTTCCTAGGTAACCAGGGTGTTTAAGAGTGCAACGCGCGTGTTAACCATCTCATCTCATACTTTATTTGTATTTTTAATTTCATATTGTGCGGGTTCATTCCTCCATATGTGTAATGCTTGAAGGGAATAAAGTCTCTATTTCAATTAAATATTTAATTCTCGACTAGCTTTGTAACCGGTTAATTCATTAAGGGTTGGGAGATTGTATTATGACCTTACATTTCTTTTATATTAATCAATCCGTAATTTATTAAGTCTTTTATGTGCAGTTAATTTAGATAGAATTTCATTGCTTTCGTAGTAGTAAGATGTAATTTCATAAAAATTATCTTTTCTTCTTATTTTCATTATTCAATCATTTAGGTTATTCGTTTTTCCCTACTTGTCGTCATGTATTCACGTCTTAGTCCCTGTGTTCGATACCCGATTTATCGGATTATTACTTAAGCGACCGTCTTACACTTGAGTCGATATAAGCACGCACTAGAAACACTTTTAAAGTCGCGTCAAGTTTTTAGTGCCATTACCGGGGACTAGGTAGACTTTTAGGTTAGGTCAATTTAATCCAAAATTTGACTCTAATTCTTAAAAAAAATAAAAAATACAAAAAATCAGAAAAGTAAAAAAAAAGTAATTTATTTTTAACACCTCTCAAAGTCCTTTTATGAAAAATCTGCAACAAACTCCTCAATCAATTCCCACCCGCATTCACGAAAATCCCATAGTTGAGTACAACCCTGATAGCCCACACACTACTAACGTACCTCGATTTTGGGTTCCACCTACACCGCCAGATTCCATTATGATTCACACTTCTAGGTCACCGAGTGAGGGATTCGAGTCATATGGAGAGAGAGAGAGAGAGACATGTCGGTTAACGCTAGTTATGGTACGGGTAAGGGAGATATACCATATCGTCCAATGAGAGAGATTTTATATCCCGACCCGCGATGCATTCTACTTTCGTACAATGCGAACAGTTCTATTTTCGTAATGGGATGATAAAAATTCTTCCCACATCGCGCGACTTGGATTCGTAGAAACCATACCCTCACGTCCGTGAGTTCAAATAGGCGTGCGACACGCTTAGCGATCAAGATTGCACTCAATATGTCGTTTGCATAAAACCTTTTCCTTTTTTCTTAAAGGATAAAGCTAAAACCTGGCTTTGGTCTTTATCACCAAACTCAATTGGGTCATGGAGAGAGATGCAAGCTAAGTTTCTTTTAAAATTCCTCCCCTAACATAGAAAAAACTCCATTAAGGCTCAAATTTAAACTTTTAGACAACAAGAAAATGAGCCATTTCATCGATGTTGGGAGTGTTTCCAAGAGTTGATTAACACATGCCCACATCATGGTTTTGAGATGTATTGCCTTATATCTTTCTTCCACCAAGGGCTAAGTATAGCGTCTAAAAAACTCATTGAAACGATGTGTGAGAGACCATTTTAGGAGTTAGATGTGAACGATGCCGAGGCCCATCTCAAGTATGTCACTGAAACCACTCAAGCATGGGACACATTCAATCCTAACAACTAAAAGCGGGTTTGACAGATGTCCACTGCTCCTTATGCATCCGGACTCTATCATTTAGATAAAGAAGTTGGGTTGCAACTTCAAATAAACCAACTTGCTAAACAATTGAAAGACGTAGTCGAATTACGGGCAAGAGAAACACCCGGATCCACTCAATCAAGGGAGAATGTGTGTGCCATTTGTGAGGCGGATCATCCAACAGAGGAATGTACGACTATACCCGCCTGCAAAGTTATGTTTCAAGAGCAAGTGGAAGCGATGAGAAATCTTAAGGATCATTTTTAATGCCCCTCACGGGAATTCTTATAACCCTTAATGGAGGAACCATCCTGGGTTTAGTTACGGGCAACAACATGCTGCGTTAAATCCCAATTCACACGTTGACCCTCCTCCACCACTGCCTCCTCACTTTCAAAAAGTTCCACATATGCAAGCACCACCTCCTGCGTCGTATATCACCCCATCGAGGCAAACTTTTAAGGATAACGTCAATCAATTCATGCAAGCCCAACAAGTAACGAATGCTCAAAACACCTGGATGTTTGCCGAGATAAATGCTAACATTTCAAAGTTGCAAGCACCCTTGAGTATCCAAGAAAAGGGTAAGTTTACGGCCCAAGGACAAAGACCTCCCCAAGGTAAATCTAGTGTTAGCTCTACATCCAACGACCACCAAGAGCAAGGTAGTGAAATTACCACTCCAAGTAGTGGAAGGGTTGTTGACTTGTCACCTCTTCCGCACGACGAGTAAAATGACAAGGATATTTCTCCCAGCACGAAAGAGGCCGAAGATGTCCCCTTGAGAAAGAGTGGTAATGTAGGCTAAAGTAAAGAAAAATGTGTTTTTAACACAGAACGTCTGTTCCGTACTGCTAAAGGACCTTCCACCAAAATTTAAAGATCCGGGTGCACTGGCCATTTCGTGCATCATGGGGAAGAATCGAATTTAGAGAGCTCTAATAGATTTAGGGGTGAGTGTCAATTTCTCCCATATTCCATATGTAAGAAATTATACTTGGGGAATTTAAGCCCACAACGACGACTCTCCAACTCGCAGATCGTTCGTAAAGATACCTCAGGGTGTTGTTGAGGATATGATCGTCCAAGTTGAAACTTTTTACTTTCCGAGGGATTTTGTCAATTGGAACGAGGAGCCCTCGGCTTTACTGAGTAATCATGTTCCCTTCATCATTGGCTGCCCATTCTTAGCTACGGCTAACGTATGAATCAACACTCAAAATGGGAAAATGTAACTCACGTTTGGGAACATGACTCTTGAAACAAATATCTTTAACATCACCAGGCCCGAGAGTGATGTGGGCGAGTTGCGAGAGATGGATCTTATGGAAGAGACAGTACACGAGATCAAGAGGAATCTCACGAGAGATTCGGTAGGGATATGTCTCACTACATCAAGTGAGAGAGACACTCCTAACATTGATCGAGAGGAGAGGGAGGCGTGTTTAATGATCGCTATTGCGAGCGAGAGAGAGAGTGTGTAGATGTTGAGAACGAGAGAGATCACATTGTTGAGTGCCAGAGAGAGGAGTTGGACATTGAGCGAGAGAGAGGACATAGAAAGTAAGCAAGAGAGCCGGGTAAGAGACATGAACCTAGAAAATTTTTGAGAAAAAAATTGGGCCGGTGAATGAGAGCCTCACTGTTGACGTCCAATCACTATTGGTCTCATGTAGTCACGTCAAAGAGAATGAAAGGGAAATTAGGATAAATGAGGTTCTTCTTCGTGACCATCCACCCGTGCCACTTGAGTCCTCGGATGTGATAGAGGAGAGGACTCGAGTCTCATCCAACTTAGAGCCCCACCCATGCATTCCCAAAGTTAAGAGAGATCTAGGCTTAGCGCGTCCCTCCAATTTCGACCAAGATGTTCTCTCCAAGTCAGGACAAGTATGTTGAGATTAGATTGGGCACTATGAGGATCTTACTCACTTCAGTCATCACGAGCCTCAATGTGTCCCCCTAATTTATGGGGTTGGTCCCAACTTGTTTTGACTATTGGTTTACGATGTGAGGACGGGGGAGACGAGGAGACCATTAGACCCCACATATGGGGTCAGATGAGTTTTTAAGAGAGAGAGAGAGAGAGGTCGTCATACTCGACACGTATGGGGTGTTATATAGTGTCTTTTTTCATTTTAATAATTTGCTTTTTTATTTATCGCACTTACTATTTTTTCTTCTTTAGATTTTAGTCCTTTTGATTGAGGACAATGCAAAAGTCTAAGTTGGGGGAGGGGGGGTAAGTGAGTCTTTTAAAAACTTCACAAATTTTTAAAATACCCCCTCCCCCCAACCCAATTTTTTTTGAAAATTTCAAAAATTTCCAAAGAAATTGAAATATTTTTAAAAAAGCCAAAAAAAACTGCAAAATAATTAAATTTTGGAATTTAAATTTTTGAAAAAAGTCACAAAATAATGTTTGAGTCTCAAGTTGTAAAAATTCAAATGCACAAAGTCGAAATTGACTAAAGATAGAAATTGAAAGAAAATTGACGACTTTACGAACAAGTGTGGAGATTAATTAACCCGGTGAGATTTTGAACCTTTCACTTTTTTCGAGTAATTAAATCAATCCGAGTTAATGGCTAACTCAAAGTTCAATTCAACGTTTTAATAAGTCGTTAAGGATCTTTACTCCTTCGTTTTGATCGGTTATGGGAAACATGTGAGATGTTGTCTCGAAAAGCGCACTAAAATATCTCTAAACTAAATTAATCTCGAGACACGTATGGTAAGATAACTAGTAATTCGGACAATGAAGTAGGCCCTCGTTTGTTACCTAAAACTATTAGCCATAAAAGTTGTGAAAAAAAATTTATCCATTTGCAACCCAATTTGAGCCTAATAAAATATTTCCTTTTCATTTGATAACTCGAAAAATCCAACTGGTCCGGAATTGTGAAAATTGAATATTCATCAAGTAGGTCCCAGAAAAAGTGCATAAAAAGGGGTAAGAAAAAATTTTAAAAAAAATGCTCAATAAAAAAAGCAAGGAAGAAAAAGGTGGAAAAAAATAGAAAAAGAAGAGAAAAATGAGCAAAGCCCGAAAAAGTACTAACGAACATGATAAGAAGATTTTTCAATTCCGAAATTCCCAGCCATTTCCAACTTGACATATTACACTTTTTAGCCCAAAAAAGTCCTAACCGAGTCCGAATTCAAAATTAATTATCGTGTGGAGAGCTAAGATATGAAACGATAAAAAGAGAGACTAATTAATGTGACTAAGAGGCGATGTTTTCAGTTTTCCAATGACCGTAATCCGCTGATGAGATCTTTTTACCACAAAAATTTCGTCTTTCAAGTTGTGTAAGTGAATTCGTGTTCTATTATATTTACTCTTATAAATCGCGCACACCGAGCAAACTAGCCACATTTCGACAGATTCATTTGAAAGAGTATCCCGTGAGAAATTGAATCAAAGAAAATTTTCGGGAAGTAACGTAATGATCAATTGGTGGAAATTAGCGGCTCGATTTTCGGCTTCGCACACACGCACTATGATTTGAGGCTCTTGAATATGAAATTAGGGTGACTATTTTTGGGGAGTTTAAATTGTCGATTTTTAAGTATTTTTAACTTTCTTTGAGTCGAAAATGAATTTTGTGGGTATATTCACTGCAAACCCTCACGAGACAAAACTCGTCCACTAGGGTAATCTAGGGGTTTAACGTTTTGTTGCATACGCTAAATACAATCTCTCGCCAGCGAAAAATGTATTTTATCCCAATAAAGATTTTGTGAGTTCCTTAGCCCATACTTTATTTCTTTTACATTGCTCGGGACGCGCAAGGTTCTAAGTTAGGGGGGTTTGATTAGGCATAAAATCTTTGCAAATAAAATTTGAATGCTTCCATGCTTCTGCATCTAGAAAAGTTGCCATATCCGTTTCATTTTCATTAACCACGGGAGGATATTCATTTATAAACCTTGCAAGAATAATGGTAGTTAAATAGAACAAAATCTTTTATTGCCAACGTTTAAAAGCAGTACCATTAAACTTTTCGAGTTTTTCTCCATGAGTTAAATGAGTAGGAACAGTAGTAAGAACATTAACTTGCACATCATTTTGAGGAACTAATGATTGCAAATTTTCAGAGGATTCAGTAGCCATTGTTCTATTTAAAAAAAACATAACCAACTTATGAATTGTAAATTCAGGTTGTACAAAAAAAATGTTTTGTATATAAAAGTTGACACAAAAAAATTAAAGTTTTATAAAATTCGAGATTATAAAGGTAATTATAATTCTGTATAAATATCAAAATTAGTTAAACACGAGAAAAAAAAGATTTATGTCTTCAGATTGTTATTTTATTTATAATAAAATAAACAGTGTTGTAGAAAATAATTTTATAAACTGTAAAATACAACGAATTACAAAACAGTCTGATGTAGAAGAACAAAATAGAAGGAAGAAGAACTTACAGTTCGTGATTGTCAGAATCACGTAATGAATTTAATACCGAGTTGAATGTTGAACAATCTCTTCTTAAGACAGAATTCGCCCCCGCTTATGGTGCTTACGGCTTGAACTATGGGCGTCTGTCTCCCAGGATAAAGCGATTTTCAACCACCACAGGAAGCACTGCAATGTGGTGGTTCCAAGAACTAATAATGGTGATAAACTCTCTGGTTTTAGGAAGGAGGGACGAAGTTGTTGACGAATTTTTCTGGTGAATAAAAAAATCTGGTGCAGGGACAGAATAGTCATAACCCTTCAAAGGTTTAGATTTAATCACGAACGGTCACAACTCTTCTAATGGTTGTGATTTCATCCCATTTTTTAGTTAATTAAATAAAATGACCACATTTTAATTAGCGTTAATCAATTCAGGAAAGACCCAAGACCCACGAACCGAGCCGAACTGCGGCGGCGGCGCGTGGGCTTTTGGCCCAAAGCCAGCGGAGGACCCAGGATTTTGAGTCGGTGGGTGCAAAAATGTCTGACGAAGGTCGAAGGTTCGAGGGCGGGAGCCCCCGAGGTGAATTTTTTTTGTTGTTTTTACTTTGTTTTTGTAATTTTTTAACCCTAAAAATATTGAGGTATTAATTAACTAAATTTGGACTCCTACTTTGTTCGTGAATTTTTTATATATATAATATTTTAATATAATATTATCCTAACAAACCAACAATGAGCAAACTAATGCTTAGGGGCTGAAACATAAATATTACAATTGAAGTTTCATTCAACTTAAATTAAATTAATTTAAATTAAAATTTCATACAAATTAACTAACAAAAGAGAGGCGAATTTTTTAAGTTAATTTGCCTTGATTAATATTCACCCATTTTTTAGCCCTACGTGATAAACCAACATTAAAGTTTCATACAAATTAACTAATAAAATTTGAGCAACAATCAAGTTCCATACATTATCAATATCCATAAAATTTCATCAACAACAAATCAAAGTTTTATAAAATAAGAAAACAGACTGAAAAAAAATATCGATGTTGCATGCCGACCAGAGGAGGAGGGTTACTACCGCGAGAGGAGGAGGAGCTAGGCAGTGGCTGCTGCCTAGCAGTGGTTGGCGTGTCCGAGAGAAAAAAGAGGGCGGGCAGCAAGGGAGGGGAGTAGAGGGTTGTGTCCTATAGGGAGAAAAGAAAGGTCGGCTAGTGAGTGAAAGAAAGAGAGAGGGAGAGGATAGGTTTAGGCTTGATTTTACATCTCATTAATATATTTACATATTTGCCCCCAATGTTTAATAACCCTTATCTGTTGTTAGCCTTATATTTATTAACTTAGACATAGGTCCATATATTTTTTTTACGCTATACCCAGCAAAAATTTCAGAAAACCTTGTGGGTGTGGTAGCATCCCTTCGGGATGGGGTGGGTCCGGCCCTGCCCAAAGCCCAAACATGCATAATGTAGGTCTTCTCCTCTTCAAAGAGTTGGGATACCCCCCAAGTCATTCAATGCTTAGTCCCAACTTTGGGGTATATTAACTTCATGACTTTTCCACACTTTTCCAATGTGAAACAAAATTTCTACACTAACTACATTATGTAGCTTGTGTTTTAATGGATTACTTTCAGTTAAAATTTCTCATTCATTCCTTAATCGTTTTGATCATATGAATATACCCTGCTATTCTCCTCTCAACAATGATCGCGTAGGTACATTGACCCGTCACTTTTGATGTGTGGATCCCACTGGGAATTAACCTCAAATTGAATTTTTTTTATACACTTTATTCCAACACAGTTTCATGACCATGATAGCGTTCTTTCAATTTTTATCCACTTAAAACAACCCAATACATTTATTTGGAATTTAATCATTAAGGCCCATGTTGACTCGGGTCTTGCTTAGTCAACTTATTCTCTTTAATAGCAAATGAGAGCTATACTCTTTAGCTTCGATAACGGCTACACTTGGGGTTGAATTTCTACTGTTAATCAATACTGGAGCAGTCTAAATGTTTCACATAATTTACAATGAAAACATTGGTGTCATTTGACAAATAAATTACTTGTTAAGGCCACACAAAAACAATAATAATTGGTGCAATGGTGCATACTCTTATGCAGTGCCGACCCTGGCCATATGCCAGGTGGGCAATGGCACAGGGCCCATTTTAGAGTAAGCACCAATATATATATATTTTAGGGGTCCAAAAATATTTTATGTATATTCTTAGGAGCCATTTTAAAACGAGTTTAATTTTTTAGGGACCCATTTTATCAACTTTAAAAAAAATTGTATAAAGAATGATTCAACTACCCAAAAAAATCTGACCCAACTCATTTAAGATTTTCATTTTTCTAGGGACTTGTTTTTTAACTACTCACAATCTTTTTGGTGTCCACTCTCTCTCTTTCATTTGCAAATTCCACCGCCCCACTCTCTCTATTCTCTCTCCAACATTCCTCGCTCTCTCTGTGTGTGCAAGTGTACTACTGCTTCTGTTTCTATTCTTTTTGTCGTGATTTTTACCGGAGGTTTAAAAAAGGCATAGCCAACAACCAAGAAATTATTCATAGTTTAAAAAGCTTGAAGGCAATGAAAAGATTAAGACCTCTTTATAGCTTAGATTCTTTTCATATCATATTTTAATTTATGAAAAATAATAGATTATTAAAACAATGAATAGTTTTTTAATCTATTATTTTTTTTAAACTATGAATAAATTTTTTAAAGTAAAGGTAGATTGTTTTTGGCTACGTTTTTTATACTATTTTTTTTTAATTTAATCAAGGTCTTACTTATTAATCTGTTTTTTTATGTAATTATTTTTTTTGTTATTAGGTTCTTACTTTCTACACTAACCAAGTAGATGAAATTGGAGAGGGAATAATAAATGGCTCAAACCAGGTGACATTTTTTCATATTTTTTCTATTCAATCAATTAAGATATTTATAGAATAAATTATCTATTAGATTCGTTGTTAATGGCGTGCTCTATTTTTATTTATAAACTTATAATTTTTAAAAATGTTATCGAAAAAACAAGCATCTGGATATCAAAAACGAAAAAAACTAAAAAGAATAGAAGAACTATTTTTCAATGAGTTTTTAGGTATTTAATATTTTTTTACAATATTTTTTTTGCAAGGGCCTTAAATTTAGTTTTGCGCAGGGCACTCCAAATCTCATAACCGACCCTGCTCTTATGTCTCAATTTAATAGCTGTAATTTTCATTTTAATTTGTCTCAAATTAATTGTCATGTTTCTGAAAATAATAAATAAAAATAGTCAAAATTACAAGTAATTCGAAAAATGCCTATGAAAGAAAAATGTTTTGAAGTGGAAATCTTGCATGAACTCAAGGCTATTCATCACCTGATAAATTTGTAAAGTAAAAAAACATTTTTTTTAGATGTTTGACAATCGATGCAATACACTATTTTTTCATGCTTGTTTGAAATCACACCTTCACGATGTAATTCCTCCCATCTCATATTCACCAGCTTAACTGAAGACAAGAGGAAACAATTTGTAGCAAAAAGGTTGGAAATATTGCTACTGGGCTTTATGTGGAACAGGTAATAGGAGGTCCCAAGAAACCCATCAAATATATTATATAATGGGAAAATCACAACTCAAGAAACCCATCAAATATATTATATAATGGGAAAATCACAACTCAAAATATCATTGAACATCCTCATTAGTGGAAAATTGGCAAAAAGAAATTTGCCTTGGTTTGAGTCTGTCAGACAACCGCATGACCATTCTCAACCATTTGACCGGCTGAGAAACGATCCTCTACCGCTGTAGTATAGACGAGAGAGCCCATACAGAGCTGTTAATCACGCTCTGATCAAGCGGCCATTATTCATCCACCAGACTTAGTTTCCTGTCTCCTTAGAAATCAAGGATACAGAGGTACGAGCCTATAGAACAGATCCTGTTCAAGTAAGGTCGTGCTCTATCTTGCTGAAATGATGCAATAAATACAATCTCTTCTTTTGCAAACCTCTCGATGTGGGACTTTACATCCTTTGTCAGCTGAGTTGGGTTGGGTTAATTTCAAGAAGAATCTAAAAGTACTAAGGTAAGCCCCGACAATTATGGCTTCAATGGTTTCCTTTTCCAACAAAGCTGGGATGTAATAAGGGAAGACCCTATAAGATCTAGAGCATCAAGGCTGGTAGATTCAATATAGCTTGGAATAACGCAGTTATTTTCTTTATCCTTCTCTATCAAATGAATTTTCCAATCGAAAGATACAGACTCCACCTAAAATTAATATATATTTACATGAACTAAGTTTAAACAATTTAGTTTTAGTTTTAAAGTTTTCTTTTTCTTTTTTTTTTTTTAATTTTATTATAGTACTTGAACTTATAATTTCAAGTGGTGAAGAATCAATAGATTATGAATTTTTAAGACTAATAATTTTGGTTATCAGGACATTCATCTTTTTAGTTACATTTTTAGTTCTTATTTTTATATTGTAAAAAATTCAAATTATGTTTATAAATTTAATCCCTAATTTTATTGGGGAGGTATTTCTTAGAGTAGTTGGCCTTATCATATGACTTTTACCCTTGATTAAACAAAGTTATTGAAATTGTCTATATTCTAACGCTAATACCGATTAGCAAATTATCTTTTGCAATTTTTTCTTCATATCCATGTATATTCAAATGAGTGAAAACTTATAGCATAAACAATTTATTTTTTCATTTAGTTTCTACATATATACATATATGGAAATGAATGAATGCATACGCGCTAGCAAATCTATATATGCAAGTAGTTATTATGTATTTTGTTTTATAAAATCAATGATTAAACACGTAATTGCAAATCATTTTTTGCATTGTTAAGTCTATGTGTTTGTATCCATTGAGATTAATTTCCAAATATATAGCAAGAAACAATTTTTTGCAAATAAATATAGAACATAATTTTATTTGTATATTAAATAATTGTGCATAAATTGGTATTACCTATGAGAAATCTTATTGATTATAGTATGCACTTCATCCTTCGATAATGATATAAGAACTCAAATTGAACCAACTTTTTGTTTGGCAAGAGGAACAAAGTCCCTAGATTTTATTAAAAGAAATAAAAAAGAACTTACATAAAAAAGAAAGGACTAGATAAAGAAACAAATGGAGAAAAACAGTCCCACAATAGCTATGAAAAGCTAGAGGAACTCACAATCAATGGAAATAAAAAAAATTAAAAAAAAAACGCTCCAAAGCAGTACCGAAGCAAATATGAAATGAGGAGAGGTTGCAATATCCGGTAACCAATGAGGAGAGTTTTTCAGCAGCACCGTTACTTTCTCTACATATGTGGACGCATCTGAAATTCATTTTAGAGATATATCTTTTGCGACTTGACGATACCTTATTTTACACTTGGTGTTTAAAAGGATCTAAAGATCCTCGGCTATACTTGGCATAATGCTACACTAAAGAAAAGGCCACTGTGTTGTAGCAGACCTCAATTAGTTCTCATCCTTCTTAATATGGTCGATTGTTCCAACATGCCTCCTCAATCAAGCTCATACACCACAGCAATAGGGGCCCACTAAGTTTAATTCCCAGAATAGACCTCAATTCGAAGAGAGATAACATCATAAGCTCACCTAACCCTCATAAGTGTGTTTTATTATTACATAGAACCTGGAGAACAACCTATGGCAATCATATAGCGGTTCTCAAGCTCTCAAACCTTCGGCGGAGCACCTGCAACTAGTCTACCGAGTAGGTGAAAAGCACAACACTATTCTACATGCAGCCACTACCGAGCTCCACTTGCATTAAATGCTTCCATCAACATGTAATGCTGCCAATAACCACCTTACACCACTTGCAAATTCTTTGGTCAATACTCCACCCCCTTGATGACACCGTTAGATCCCAAAGGCTCCTCAACAATGCTGTAACAGTCTACTCATTCTCTCTTCTAGAGTTTGCATATAAATATAGGGTTGGTTGAAGGATGAAGACATGTTTAAGTAATTAGACTGTAATACCCCATATTTTTATAGCTTTTAAATTATGGGATTTATTAAATTTAATTGAGATAAATTAATTTAATTTTAATCCGAAATGTTGTTTTAAATATTTACTAGCGTGACGAGAGTTAGTAATTATTGGAAATTTGTTATTTGTTGAATGTTACTGGATGAGTAAGGTAATATATGAGATTTATTTTTATAATATTGTCACGTGTGAATAAAATGACAATTATAGAAATTTAAGTCGGGACGCGCTTGTGTCGTATCGGGACTAAATGTTGATTAATAAAAGTGAATATTTTATAGGTTATTCGTATGGTCATTTTGAGTGCGCCAACGCGTCCAAAAGGGTCGAGATAGTCAGAAAATTGTACCCGGGGGTTTAGTTTGGGTGTCGGGGCGATTTTAGACCTAATTAGCACCCCGGGAGGGCATTTTGGTCATTTTACATTTTTGGGTAATTAAACCCACGAAATTGCAAGGGCTATATCAGATGTCTAAGGTTGTCTCCTAGGGTTAGAACAACCAAAGACAAGTGACGTCCATAGGAGAGGGAAGGAGAGAGCTTCCAAAGCAATCCAAGGCCCGAAATCCATCCGTTTGCACCGCCTCCACCACCAACGCGTAGATCGCGAGACGGGGAACGCAACCACACCAAAATCGGTACCAAACCAGAACGTCAAAAATCCCAGGCAAGTGTTTATCTTTCTTATTTTTGTTGATGCATCACTCATGTTAGTCTAGGGATGATTAGGGTGAGATTTATGTAAGAAAAACCCAATTTGAGATGGAAGATTTGCATGTAGTGATGACTTAAATGATATTCTGGAAACCCTTTGTCATGTAGAGGAGTAAACCACGAAATTATGATGTTTACAAGAAGGAAATTCTGGAAAATTCTGGTTAGAACCATGTTTAAGAGATTTCTAGGGTTCTTGATAATTATAATAATTTTTGGGCTGTTAATCCATGTTTAGTGATAGAAATCTACATGCTTTATGTTGGAAATATCTGGTATGATGATATAATGTTATTAGTATAAATTTTGGGACGATTGGGATTGAAAAATATGGATTTGGTGAAGGTTAGAAGATGAAACCCGTAACTGCAAATCTGCAGATTTCCGAAATACCTGTTTGATCGATCAATCGAGCCCAGAGCTTCGATCGATCGAAGGTTCGATCGATCGAGCCCCTAACCTCGATCGATCGACCCCTCCTGGCAGACTTAAGTTTCCCCTTTTAAAATTGTTGAATTGATTCGAAATGAAGAAAACTCCTTAGACATCCTTATTAAAATAATTTGGGAGATAATGATGACCAGTAAGATCCATTAATGAATAAGAGACCTTTAATGTAAGGCGAAATCTATATTTTGGGATATTTTACATAAGGGACAATGTCAATATAGATTAAAAGGGGAGAGACGCGTAAGAGAAAGTTACGTTGGAACATAAATGGATACCTACTGAATTGGACATTTGGGAGAATAAAGTCCATGAGGGTTACGTAGTAAGTTGGAAAAACCCTTCCAATTAAAGCTAGAAACGAACCATTATACTTGATAAATAATAATGGAAAAATCAGGATAAATGTTGTGAATGTGGGTTATGGGATAAACCTAAATTGATATAATAAAAGTTGTATATTTATATGACTGTGTATGCATATATTATATACTTGTGAAAATCATGCCCGCGCTACTTGCTATCTCTGAGGTTATCGCGCTGGGACGATCTTATCTCGTGTGCCTTATGGGGGATATTGACTCGTACCCTAGAAGATAGAAATCCTACGTACAGGCTATCGAATCGGTAGTCACGGTCCTAAGAGACGTGAGGGTATGTACTGACCTCTTGGACTTGGAATCTATGCTTCGCCTCAATATTGTTTGTGTATGTATTTATACAGTTCGAGAGTGATTCCGAACTTGTATTCCCTTTAGTGCGATTGATACGGGGATTGGATAGCAGAGTATGCCCGCACCATAGTTTTTATGTGGGGTGCTGTTATGATATATATATTATACGAGTAGTTAATATATATATATATGAAATTATGAAATCTGGAACTGCCTACTGTGATTTGTTATGTAGAACATGGTTGATGACTCAAATTATAAATACTTGTTTTGAGAAAGTATAATATGACACTGGAAAACTTTATTGATTAATAAAGTTAAAAGGAGAACTTTGGTTACAAATTGAAATCTTACGTTTTAAATACTTGTGTTGTTCAGATGTAAATTCTGCGAATAATCTAAGATAAGTTAAGACATTGGGGAAAGATAGTGTGGTATATGACGAGATAGACCATTGGGAAGGTTAGTGCGATAGGTGTGCACATTAGAAGAGAGGTGAGAATTTCTCAAGGGAGTGTCGCACTAATATGTTGTTGCATTGGCCTGTAATCAATTTAAATACTTGCTAAACGAATTTTTAAATCATATACACTATCGGGATCTGACCCGTTTCCATTTCTCTTTCTCTCTTGTATATATATATATATATATATATATATATATATATATATATATATATATATGTATGTATTACAGGTGCCCAGTCACAGGGGCGTCTTGCATAGGGTCCTTTGGCAGGAACGAGCTGCAGCTTAGGTGGGAGTTGCAGGCCTATTGTTTAGACGAATTCATCCATTTGATTCTACTCCTGGTTCAGTTTTATCCAGCAGGGGCATGTGTCGCCCTCTTTCTATTAATTAGTTGGTATTGTCAGAGATTGTAATTTTTACTTTCAGTACCTTTATTTCGGAATTGTTACTGTCAGGATGTTTTCCTTAGTATTTTAATGGTGGGATTTATTATTGTTGGGTAAACTCTTAAATGTCCATTTTATTCTTCTACTTATTGGGTGACTCTTTAGATGTTAATGGTTTAAGGTTTTATAACCGGATTTAATAAAATGAGAATAAGGTATTAAATGGTTTTGACACTTAGCTTAATTATTTAGGGTGTTTAAATTGGAAAAGTATTTTAACGACAGTGATGCTAAGAATGAACCAACTGTTCACCTTGATTTTAATTTAATAAAGGAGTGATCGCCCGGTATTTAATTTGGCGGGGTGTCACAGGTGGTATCAGAGCATCAGGTTCTAGAGTCCTTAGGATCTGTACGGCTTATTATGCTTTCAGCGTTGCTTTGTTTGATATAGAGCCCTATGTTTAGGATTGTCGGCTTCTTTGACGAGATTTCGTTCTCCTGTTATATGTGTATACATTAGTGAATTCTAATTTCGTTCGGATGTGTGCGTGTGCCGAGCGATGACGGATGTCAGAAGAGGACTGTTAAGAGGACATCAGGAGGCAGGGCTCAGTTGAGATTATAAAATATATCCGAGGATGATGATCGTAGTCGAGGTCACCTCCATTATGGCGCGAGAAGCCAAGACTCGAAAGGCGACTAAAGTGCAGCAATGATTTTCAAATGTTGTTATAGTCAAATGAGGTGCGGGGGTAAACTTACCCAACGTATTACAAAAATGTGTAGAGACTGTCAATGGGAAATTTTAGAAACGCGAAAATTATATGTGTTTACCAAAGGAGGTAAAGTATCCAAAGGCTTAGATATAGGACGGAGTGTGGCAAACTGAAAGTGAAAATTTAGAGAAAATTTTCTTGGCTTTCGGGACGAAGTTATAATGGTTGGAGTCAACCACAAATTTTAGAAATGGAATGCTATGCCTATAGGAGAACCTTAGGTACAGTGTTGACCGTATGTTCCTTCCTCAACTGTTCAGGATTAGAAACAAACGTGGTTCTGAACTCATCGCGGGAGGGCATGACAGGGGTCCATTTGTGAATATGAATCTTAACCGCTAGCGAATTTTACATCGGAAGATGTAGATACGAGTGAAGGAAACGACTCCAAGTGGGAGACCAACTCGTAATAATAGTTGATAATACTCAAGGAGGTAATTCTGATGGACGACCGATTCAGAGGTTGACATTGTCATATTTTGTCAAAATAGATGATAACGCTTCTTTGTGGGGGAAGTTAAAGGAATCGAAGAATTTAGTCGAGAATAAGACTGAATGCAACGGTGGTGGTATAGCACCACAAAGGGATGGGGATACACATCAGGGGACCCATTTAAATGATTCGGATAATTAAATTCTTACCGAGTGATGGTAAGTTCAGTAAGTACTATTATAGATAGTAACAGGATCTTTATGACCTAAAAAGCTAAGGGAACAACCGAGATGGTTAACAGGAATCAAGTCTACTAAAGTCCGAGATAAGGACAATCCTAACATGGTTAGTAGGACAGGTGGTAAGTGGATTATGTGTTGAGGTATTTTTTGCGGAGTGAGATCGCTCGCGATAATATGTTCCAAAGTGAGAAAAAGGACAAGAATACGGTGCCTAGTAAAAGGCAACGATTAAAGTAATTTTGTTTGGTTTGAGTAGACGTGTTACGTTCGGAAACCATTTGCACAGTCAAGACGATTGACAAGGTAGAAGTGTAAGTTGTATCCTCAAAGCATGCGACGTGTTTATGTGACACGAGCGAGTCACCATATTTTGTTCCTTGCTAGATTAGCATGTGAGACGAGCTAATGCATATCATTTTAAACGTTATTAAAATGTGAATATTTTTTCCTAGTGTAGCGGGATTTTTCTTTAGTTCTATCCGCGGAGGATGAATGAGTATATTAACAGTGTTTTATACTTTATTGAGGCTACTCGTTGTAGTGATGCGATATACGAGTATGATATTATTTTTGTTAAAACGTTATAGAAATGGTTAGTACGATAGTGGGCATTTATTGCAAGGCTATCGGAGTGGTTGCATTAGCGCAACATGTTTTACGTTTTGTTTTGGCGAGGCTTTACCTGTAAGAAGGTTGGACTCGCACTTATATTATATATCCTAGAGACTTCGGAGGAGATAGTAGGCTCGAGATATTCGATGCCAAAGTATGTATAGACTTTGTCAGTATAATTCCCTATGTATCGGGATTTACCGTTGAGCGAAAAGGTTTGACTCAGTATTATGTTTAGCACTCCGGACTTAGTGATAGGAAGAGTGCATTGTTATATTTATCCTTTAGAGATGTGGGAGTTAATATTTATACCCCTATTATTAGGGAAAGGAATTTCGAGAATTCCGATTGTATGTATTCGAGGTTTATGGAATGATATTACCACCAACCTATACTGAACAATAGTGCAATTAGTGAAACGTTCTTTGTTAAGCATAATTACGGGAGAAATTGTAACTTTTCTGTCAAGGGACGGAATAAAGGGGTATATACTATGGACGGAGGACCTAACGGATTTCGATAACCGACAATGCTAGGTAGTAGTGTATCGAGGGGTTCCTTGTTTGGATTTCTCTTTGCGAGACATCCCACGCATGAAACTTAGCGTAAGATTGGAAATAGGGAGACGTTTGGTCACTATTCCATGAGTTCGGTACCCTGGTCGAAATGGGATCAAGTAATTATGTATGTAAGTTGGAAGTTGAATTTTATCTTAAAGCTATTGGAAGCCGGATCTTGTGGTAAGAAAGCATTGAAAGTTACCCCACGAGTTGAGGGGTGGAACGATGATAAGGAGAATTTAAGGATTTTGATTTCTAGGGTGATTGAGAGTACCCAAATGTCATAACCGCATTCAAATCACGAGGCGAATAAAGAGTTAGAATGATTTTTAGCATGGATTATCTGGAAAGAACTTTATTATACAAAAGAGTTACTGATTTATTTTGGTTGTTGTACCTATTTGGGAAATTGTTATACTTATCTGAAGAAGGTTGAGAATTATTATTCCTCTTTTATCGTCATGGAATTTGAATGCCCTATTCCTTCTATTTCGTTGAATTTAGTTCGTTCTACAGATGAGTAGCACGTCGTTCGCTCTTCTAGGGCGGTCGGGGTGTTGCAAGAATGTGGGCATCTCGGCTAATTGCAGTTAAAATCGTCCGAGTCGAAGGGACGTGGTCATGGACGTGTGTCATATATGTTTGTGGGACTAGTTAAACGAAGTGGAAGTGATAGAGTGGATTAAACGTCACTTGAGGTGCGATAATCCATACATAGGTGTGTAATTAGAATAGCACACCCAAATTTGAATTGGAAGACTGTGGGAAGTCATTTAAGAAGAGTATTCCTTGAATGAAGCAGAATTAAATGATTATGAAGAACACTCGGAGCAGAATTATTAGTAATCAAATGTGATAGCGACTCACACATACAAAGGGTAATGATGTTAGTACGGTATAAGAGGTCCAGAAGTACGCTTCGTGAAGAGAAGAGCACGGGTGGAACCTTCGGCATACACCAAGGAATTTTGTGTTTATCTACAATTGCTGAATTTGGAAGAGGTCGGTAAAGTCGGTACAGTCCTTGGATGGGTTGCCATCCTCAAAACAAGATCAAGGGTTTATCTCGAACATGTGAATTAAGTTGCCGAGAAGGAAGTGATTGATATTCCTTTGGGCTAGCTTACAATATTAACTAGTATGCCCCAGAATTCCTTTGAAAGGAAGGATCGCGCCAGTGCATGGTCCGGTGCAGTATGAATTTCTGAATCAGGATGAGATTGGTGAATCCCACCTTTGATATGGGATTTCAGAAACCAGCGGAGATAAGGTTTCGTTTCAAGTAGGATGTATCACCCGTAGCCAGGGAATGGGCGCACGGTAATTAAAGATTTGTGGAGACACGTGAAGGAGATTTTGGAATATTGGTACGATGATTTCAAGAATGCTCGGTAGAAGCACTCGTACCCGTTTGTCGCGTACAAGGTGTTTATTAAGGTTTTGTTATGGAAGAACCTCGACTATTCTCCTTCCGTATGCTTAGAGGTGAGTAAATAATCAGAATTTTTGGATCGGTCGAGAGAACATCCGATAACTGTGGTAAAATTCCACGACTGTTTTAGGCGAGCAAGAGTGATCAAATGTTCGTATAATTTCCTCAGAATGGGAGTTTCGTATATGAATAAATCCGAGTATTTGTCATGTAATGAGGTGCGGCCTCCTAATGATAGTGAGATAAGGAAATTATAACGTAAAGGCGTGACCTATGCGAATGTTGTCGGTTGGGAGCACAATGTGAAGTGTCTCCAATGAGAATGTAAAACAATTTTGCTGTGAAGAAAAAGCTATAATGATTGAGCGCCGTACTATGTAGATAGTTTGCATACTGATAAGGATATCCAGAATTGTGCTACCTGGTAGGCCTTATTTTCCGAATTTCGGGACGAAATTCCGCTATTAGGGGCGAAGTATGTAATACCCCGTATTTTTATAGCTTTTAAATTATGGGATTTATTAAATTTAATTGAGATAAATTAATTTAATTTTAATCCGGAATGTTGTTTTAAATATTTACTAGCGTGACGAGAGTTAGTAATTATTGGAAATTTGTTATTTGTTGAATGTTACTGGATGAGTATAGTAATATATGAGATTTATTTTTATAATATTGTCGCGTGTGAATAAAATGACAATTATGGAAATTTAAGTCGGGACGCGCATGTGTCGTGTCGGAACTAAATGTTGATTAATAAAAGTGAATATTTTATAGGTTGTTCGTATGGTCGGTTTGAGTGCGCTAACGCGTCCGGAAGGGTTGAGATAGTCAGAAAAGTGTACTCGGGGGTTTAGTTTGGGTCTCGGGGCGTTTTTAAGCCTAATTAGCACCCCAGGAGGGCATTTTGGTCATTTTACATTTTTGGGTAATTAAACCCACGAAATTGCAAGGGTTATATCAGACGTCTAAGGTTGTCTCCTAGGGTTAGAACAACCAAAGACAAGTGACGGCCATAGGAGAGGGAAGGAGAGAGCTTCCAAAGCAATCCAAGGCCCGAAATCCATCCGTTTGCACCGCCTCCACCACCAACGCGTAGATCGCGAGACAGGGAACGCAACCACACCAAATTCGGCACCAAACCAGAACGTTGAAAATCCCAAACAAGTGTTTATCTTGCTTATTTTCGTTGATGCATCACTCATGTTAGTCTAGGGATGATTAGGGTGAGATTTATGTAAGAAAAACCCAATTTGAGATGGAAGATTTGCAAGGAGTGATGACTTAAATGATATTCTGGAAACCCTTTGTCATGTAGAGGAGTAAACCACGAAATTATGATGTTTACAAGAAGGAAATTCTGGAAAATTCTGGTTAGAACCATGTTTAAGAGATTTCTAGGGTTCTTGATAATTATAATAATTTTTGGGCTGTTAATCCATGTTTAGTGATAGAAATTTACATGCTTTACGTTGGAAATATCTTATATGATGATATAATGTTAGTAGTATAAATTTTGGGACAATTGGGATTGAAAAATATGGATTTGGTGAAGGTTAGAAGATGAAACCCGTAACTGCAAATCTGCAGATTTTCGAAATACCTGTTTGATCGATCGATCGAGCCCCTAACCTCGATCGATCGACCCCTCCTGGCAGACTTAAGTTTCCCCTTTTAAAATTGTTGAATTGATTCGAAATGAAGAAAACTCCTTAGACATCCTTATTAAAATAATTTGCGAGATAATGATGACCAGTAAGATCCATTAATGAATAAGAGACCTTTAATGTAAGGCGAAATCTATATTTTGGGATATTTTGCATAAGGGACAATGTCAGTATAGATTAAAAGGGGAGAGACACATAAGAGAAAGTTACGTTGAAACATAAATGGATACCTACTGAATTGGAAATTTTGGGAGAATAGAGTCCATGAGGGTTAAGTAGTAAGTTGGAAAAACCCTTCGAATTAAAGCTAGAAACGAACCATTATACTTGATAAATAATAATGGGAAAATCAGGATAACAGTTGTGAATGTAGGTTATGGGATAAACCTAAATTGATATAATAAAAGTGGTATATTTATATGATTGTGTATGCATATATTATATACTTGTGAAAATCATGCCCGCGCTACTTGCTATCCCTGAGGTTACCGCGCTGGGACGATCTTATCTCGTGTGCCTTATGGGGGATATTGACTCGTACCCTAGAAGATAGAAATACTAGGTACAGGCTATCGAATCGGTAGTCACGGTCCTAAGATACGTGAGGGTATGTACTGACCTCTTGGACTTGGAATCTATGCTTCGCCTCAATATTATTTGTGTATGTATTTATACAGTTCGAGAGTGATTCCGAACTTGTATTCCCTTTAGTGCGATTGATACGGGGATTGGATAGCAGAGTATGCCCGCACCATAGTTTTTATGTGGGGTGCTGTTATGATATATATATTATACGAGTAGTTAATATATATATATGAAATTATGAAATCTGGAACTGCCTACTGTGATTTGTTATGTAGGACATGGTTGATGACTCAAATTATAAATACTTGTTTTGAGAAAGTATAATATGACACTGGAAAACTTTATTGATTAATAAAGTTAAAAGGAGAACTTTGGTTACAAATTGAAATCTTACGTTTTAAATACTTGTGTTGTTCAGATGTAAATTCTGCGAATAACCTAAGATAAGTTAAGACATTGGGTTAAGATAGTGTGGTATATGACGAGATAGACCATTGGGAAGGTTTGTGCAATAGGTGTGCACATTAGAAGAGAGGTGAGAATTTCTCAAGAGAGTGCCGCACTAATATGTTGTTGCATTGGCCTGTAATCAATTTAAATACTTGCTAAACGAATTTTTAAATCATATACACTATCGGGATCTGACCCGTTTCCATTTCTCTTTCTCTCTTGTATATATATATATATATATATATGTATATATTACAGGTGCCCAGCCACCGGGGCGTCTTGCATAGGGTCCTTTGACAGGAACGAGCTGCAGCTTAGGTGGGAGTTGCAGGCCTGTTGTTTAGACGAATTCATCCATTTGTAACTACTCCTGGTTCAGTTTTATCCAGCAGGGGCATGTGTCGCCCTCTTTCTATTAATTAGTTGGTATTGTCAGAGATTGTAATTTTTACTTTCAGTACCTTTATTTCGGAATTGTTACTGTCAGGATGTTTTCCTTAGTATTTTAATGTTGGGATTTATTATTGTTGGGTAAACTCTTAAATGTCCATTTTATTCTTCTACTTATTGGGTGACTCTTTAGATGTTAATGGTTTAAGGTTTTATAACCGGATTTAATAAAATGAGAATAAGGTATTAAATGGTTTTGACACTTAGCTTAATTATTTAGGGTGTTTAAATTGGAAAAGTATTTTAACGACAGTGATGCTAAGAATGAACCAACTGTTCACCTTGATTTTAATTTAATAAAGGAGTTATCGCCCGGTATTTAATTAGGCGGGGTGTCACAGGTGGTATCAGAGCATCAGGTTCTAGAGTCCTTAGGATCTGTACGGCTTATTATGCTTTCAGCGTTGCTTATTTTGATATAGAGCCCTATGTTTAGGATTGTCGGCTTCTTTGACGAGATTTCGTTCTCCTGCTATATGTGTATACATCATGCCCTGAACTGGAGCGGGCTGGGGTTCGGGCGTTGCATCCCTGGGAACTCGTCGTGCACATCGTGGAGGCATCTGAAATAAGAACAAAGTTTATAAGTTCGCTGTTTATAAACTTAAGATAGCTGAAGAACGAAGCATACACAAAAAGAGTACAACAGTCCTAAAATATAGGGCTCTATATCAAAGAAACTTAGCGGAAACATAATAAGCCGTCAGATTCTAAAGGACACTAGAACTTGATGCTCTGATACCACCTGTGACACCCCGACTAATTAAATACCGGGTAGCTACTCCTTTATTAAATTAATTCAAAATGCCAAGTTGGTCCGGTTAATAGCATCACTGTCGAAAACATTTTAATGATTACTAACCACCTAGTATTTAAAAAGTAAGTTGCCAAATTTTAATTTAAGTCTGATTAACATGCAACAAGTGTAAAAAATAAATAACACCATTCACCATAACGAAGTAAATAGAATAACCATCACATAATGTAAATAAAGTCTGAAGGAAAACTCCTCACTACAATACCACAACAGAAATAACTAAACAGGATACTGAAACAAATACATGCCAAAGTCTGAAAAAACTGAAATAGAAAGATGTCTCTAATAGAAATGGGCAACATGCCCTACAACTGATAGATAATGAATCTGGAATCCAAGTGATAGAAGCGTCTACAAGCAAATCCCTGTAGCTTCCACAAACAGCTACAGCTCGTCACCAGAATGAGTATCCTATGCATGGTGTCCTTGTGGCTGGGCACCTAAAATGGTTTTACAAAGAAAAATAGATTTGAAAGCAAACGGGTCAGAGCCCGAATGTGGAGATATTTTAAAAACCTGCAAGTGCTTTAAAATCATTTAAAACATTAAATGCAAAGTACTTGTTAGGACGTGCACTCACATGATATTCTCAGCTCTCGTCTAACTGTGCACTCCTAACGTAAGTACCCATCTATAACGACACAAACCACTAGCTAAGAGACATCATATCTAGCTAGACTATCACAGGTCCTACCCATATTACTCGGTTCTATTAACATTATAACGCTCATAATTAAGTAGGGGTTTAACGTAAACTCAGATGCTAAATATGCAATATTTCACTATCAGCTAACTCGTTATGTTTCTCGAAACAATACCGTAATTATATTCACAACATTAACATGAAGGTTCCCATTAATTAAGTGTATATTAATCACAACATAAATATACAATACAAGCACCCCGAGAACTAAGCTGTGGTGCACACATACTCTGCTATCCATCCCGGTACATCACGTACGTAAGGATTACAATTTCCGAATCTCTCAGGAATAGTTCACAGATAACAACATCACAAATAATGGAGGCGAACACAGTCACATCACACCGGGACCCCTCTGCGACGTAGGCAACCCCGTGATAAAGTCCATGGATATGCTCTCCCACATCCACACCGGGACCTCCAATGGCTGTAGCAATCCTGCCGGTCTCTGATGATCCACTTTTACAAGCTGACAAGTGGAGCATTTCGAAACAAACTCAGCGATATCTCTCTTCATACCGCTCCACCAATACTGCCTTCTCATGTCTTGGTACATTTTGTCCCCTCCGGGATGTACCGCGAACCGTGAGTCGTGCGACTCTGCCATCACCTCGTGTCGCAATTTCTCACCTTCCGAAACTACCAATCTCCCATTGAAGCGTAATCCCCCGTCTGAGCTAACGGTATAGGACTCGGCTCCCTCTGCTAGTAATCGAACTATCTTCTCCTGACAGAACGAGTCATTAGCTTGTGCCCGTACTACCTTCGTGACAATCTGCGGTGTAACGGTCATCACAGACATGAAAGATCGGGCCACTGCATCCTGGTGTCCCAACTCCTTCCACTTTGCCTTCCACACCTCTGCCACCTCATCTGCTGGTCTACGGCTCAACGCGTCTGCTACCACGTTAGCCTTGCCTGGGTGATACTGGATATCGAACTGGTAGTCTTTCACAAACTCAAGCCACCTACGCTGCCGCATATTCAACTCCTTCTGCGTGAACAGGTACTGTAGGGACTTGTGATCCGTGAACAGTTGGGACTTCTCCCCCAAAAGATAGTGCCTCCAAATTCGTAGGGCAAATACCACTGCCTCCAACTCCAAATCATGCGTGGGGTAATTCTTCTCATGAGGCTTAAGCTTACGGGAAGCATAAGCTATGGCCTGTCTCTCCTGCTGCAATACACCTCCAAGTCCTTGCAAAGACGCATCGGTGTAAACCAAATACTCAACTCCCGGTCTCGGCAATGCTAACACAGGTGCTGAGGTCAATTTGTCCTTTAACTCATCAAATGCCAACTGACAGGCATCACTCCAGATGAATGGCACACCCTTACGAGTCAGATGTGTCAAAGGACCCGCTATCTTCGAAAATCCCCGAATAAACCTCCTGTAGTATCCTGCTAGACCCAAGAAACTACGAATCTCCGTCGGTGTCGTGGGCTGTCCCCACTCCCTCACCGCTGATACTTTCCCCGGATCAACAGATATTCCCCGGTCGGAAATGATATGTCCCAAAAACTGGACCTCCTTCAGCCAAAACCCGCATTTCTCGTATTTTGCATACAATTCGTTCTGACGAAGTGTCTGCAAAACCTGCCTCAAATGCTCGGCGTGTTCCTCCTCTGTCTGGGAGTAAACCAGAATATCATCAATGAAGACAATGACAAACTGGTCTAGGAAATCCCTGAACACTCTGTTCATCAAGTCCATAAACACTGCTGGAGCATTGGTCAAACCGAAAGGCATAACCCAAAACTCGTAAGAACCATATCTCGACAAGAACGCAGTCTTCGAGACATCCTCCTCCCTGATACGCAACTGATGGTATCCCGATCTCAAATCAATCTTTGAGAAGAAAGAAGCTCCTCTCAACTGGTCGAATAAGTCATCGATTCGAGGCAACGGATTCTTATTCCGTATCGTGACCTTATTCAACTCCCGGTAGTCCACACACAATCTCAGTGAACCGTCCCTCTTCTTCACAAACAAAACTGGAGCGCCCCAAGGTGAGGTACTCCTGCGGATAAAGCCCTGACCTAACAGCTGCTCTATCTGATCCCGTAACTCCCTCATCTCAGCTGGAGCCATACGGTACGGTGCGCGTGCTATAGGTCTCGTACCCGGTAGCAAATCTATAACAAAGTCTATCTCTCGACTGGGGGGTAAGCCTGGTATCTCCTGAAACACATCCGAATACTCCCTGACTACTGGGATAGAATCTAAAGGAATCACTACCTCCTTAGAGGTATCCTCCTCAATGTAATACAGATGAGCGGTCGATCCTCCCTCTGGGCGAGGCATCGCCACTACAAACATCTCTTGCCCCGGAATGGCAAAAACAATGCTTCCGCTGAAGCAATCAATCATGGCCCTATAAGCTACGAGCCAATCCATACCGATAATCACATCGTGAATATGCATATCTAATACCAACATGTCTGCAAGTAATACCAAACCACCAATCTCTACCCCCACTCCCCGGCATATAAAGAAAATAAGTGACCCACTCCCCAATGGTGAGTCGACACACGTCACTGTGCTCTCTGCCGTAGCTAACAATCCTAAAGCTTTCGCGAAGTGTGTAGCTATAAAATAATGTGTAGCCCCCGTATCAAATAATACCCGACCCATAGTGCCATGGATAGGAAACGTACCCTCAATCGCGGGCGGTGCCTGTGGAACTGCAGCCTGGTGGACGTTGTAGACACGTCCATACTGTAGCTTCCCCTGCTGAACTGGGACTGCTGGAATGGGTGGCAATGCTTCCATCTGTGGCGGTGCGGGGAGAGCGGCGGGAAACATAGGCCTCTGTGGCTCCTGGCGAGCACCCTGCTGCTGCTGCTGTGGGGCCCTGCCCCTATCAGGACAATCCTGTCGCTTATGGCCAGTCTTGCCACAAACAAAACACTTCCCTGGGAAGTTCCCTCCTCTCTGCCCCTGCTGTCCCCGGCCCTGGTGGCCGTTACCGTTCCTCCCTTGGCCCTACTGGCCCTGGTGAAACTGCTGCCCATTCTGCCCCTGTTGGCCCTGATGGCCCTGACGGAAACCTCCATGTCCCTGCCTGTAGTTCCCTGATCGGAACCTCTTCTGATCCCCCTGCTGAGAACCCTGCTCACCCTGTCTCTGCCCCTGAACAAATTGTGCCCCACCGGCACCATGTCCTCCGGTCCTGCCCTGATTCCTAGACTCTCCCGACCTCTTGCCCTCAGCCATATGAAAGCGGTGGTCCTGGCAGTGTAACAAAGCAGCGTTAACCACATCAGAATACGTGGCCAACGAAAGGTTCCCTAACAGATGCTGACGGATCCTCCAAGTCAACCCGTCGGTGAACTTTTCAATCTTCTTCTTCTCTGTTGGTATCTCATCTGGAACGATATTCAACAGATTCGTGAACTCGGCCTCATACTCGGCCACAGTCTTACCCTCCTGCTTCAGACTCATCAATTTCCTCCACATTTCCGTGTGAACAGCCGACGGAAAGTACTTGCGGTCAAACCGCACCTAGAAGTCCTGAATAGTGAGAGTATCCCTCTCCTCAACGGTGGTAATAGACTCCCACCACTGTAGCGCAGATCCAACTAGCTTGAAAGTAGCTAGCACCTGCTTCTGGACATCCGTGCACTCATACATCCTCAAGTGCCTCTGCATATCCTTCCTCCACTGGCTCGAGACTACCACATCTGAGCTACCTGGCGGATGCGCTTTCTGAAAAGCGTCACGTACACGTTCCCAAGCAGACGGGAATGCATTTGCCTGTACTGGCGCAGCAACCGGCGCGTGAGGTGGTGCCTGCTGAACAACGGCAATTGCGGCATTTACCGCTTGGGCTACTATAGTTGCAACCTCAGCGGCGTTCATCATGCCCTGAACTGGAGCGGGCTGGGGTTCGGGCGTTGCATCCCTGGGAACTCGTCGTGCACGTCGTGGAGGCATCTGAAATAAGAACAAAGTTTATAAGTTCGTTGTTTATAAACTTAAGATAGCTGAAGAACGAAGCATACACAAAAAGAGTACAACAGTCCTAAAATATAGGGCTCTATGTCAAAGAAAAAAGTTTATAAGTTAATTTAAGTCTGATTAACATGCAACAAGTGTAAAGAATAAATAACACCATTCACCATAACGAAGTAAATAGAATAACCATCACATAATGTAAATAAAGTCTGAAGGAAAACTCCTCACTACAATACCACAACAGAAATAACTAAACAGGATACTGAAACAAATACATGCCAAAGTCTGAAAAAACTGAAATAGAAAGATGTCTCTAATAGAAATGGGCAACATGCCCTACAACTGATAGATAATGAATCTGGAATCCAAGTGATAGAATCGTCTACAAGCAAATCCCTGTAGCTTCCACAAACAGCTACAGCTCGTCACCAGAATGAGTATCCTATGCATGGTGTCCTTGTGGCTGGGCACCTAAAATGGTTTTACAAAGAAAAATAGATTTGAAAGCAAACGGGTCAGAGCCCGAATGTGGAGATATTTTAAAAACCTGCAAGTGCTTTAAAATCATTTAAAACATTAAATGCAAAGTACATGTTAGGACGTGCACTCACATGATATTCTCAGCTCTCGTCTAACTGTGCACTCCTAACGTAAGTACCCATCTATAACGACGCAAACCACTAGCTAAGAGACATCATATCTAGCTAGACTATCATAGGTCCTACCCATATTACTCGGTTCTATTAACATTATAAGGCTCGTAATTAAGTAGGGGTTTAACTTAAACTCAGATGCTCAATATGCAATATATTTCACTATCACCTAACTCGTTATGTTTCTCGAAACAATACCGTAATTATATTCACAACATTAACATGAAGGTTCCCATTAATTAAGTGTATATTAATCACAACATAAATATACAATACAAGCACCCCGAGAACTAAGCTGTGGTGCACACATACTCTGCTATCCATCCCGGTACATCACGTACGTAAGGATTACAATTTCCGAATCTCTCAGGAATAGTTCACAGATAACAACATCACAAATAATGGAGGCGAACACAGTCACATCACATGGGTCACGCACATACCTACGCTCCCACGATCAGCGGACTTATTAATATCCCAATAAGTCTTTCTATGACCTATGTTCATCAAGGTAACCAGTCTAAATCCGGGCAACACAAGGATTAGAGGGCCCTAAGCGAACACAAACCTCCCGTGATAGCAAGTATGGTAGGTATGTCATACACACAATTCATATACCAATACTAAGTAAACACACGTCTTAGTAATCCCGTAGTTTAATTGTAGTACTATTCTCATTCTAGTACCAATATATAATTTACACACTTTATACGATTCCGATTTATAATCATACGCGCTATAATCTATTCTCACGTCGTAGTAGACACTCACGTCTCAACCCAAACGGTTCATTGATTTAAATCACTCGTATATAATTTCCTTCTCATAAATACCCAAATGTCCCAAATCTATCATTACATCATCATCGGAAATGTTATCTATCTCCTCGAACGAGTTTACGGGACTCCAAAAATCAAAACAGTCTAAAAAGGCCCAGACTGCCAACTCGTTAGAAGTCTCGTTCGAACGAGACTGTTCGAACGAGATTCCACTGTCATCTCGTTAGAAGTCTCGTTCGAACGAGACTGTTCGAACGAGATCCAGTTCGTTCGAACGAACCGTACCCTCTAATGATATCTCGTTCGAACGAGATTATCGAACTAAACTGCCCCTCGTTAGAAGCGACTGGTCAACTCGTTCGAACGACCTGGGTTGGTTTCTAACGAGCTACCAGCTGCGAGCCCAGAAATTCCAAAATCGTTTTTCACCCAATTTCTACTCCTCAAATCTCCTCTAAACTTCGTCCCAACTATGTTTTAAGGTCTCTAATCAATCCTAAACATATATAGTCACATCCTAACATGTTTTAAGGAATTAATTCGTCCTGAACATCATTAGATCACAAAATTCTACACTTTTCCCCAATTCTTTTCAAGAACACAAACCCTAACATTTTAAATCATGAATAAACCCAATAAAAATCCGTTTTGATTTCTTCCAATCACAAATATCATGAGAATAATCATCTACCTATCATTCTACATGCAATTCTCCTCAAGATTTTCAAGTTCTAAGTTCCAAACTACATGGTTTTTCATATTTCACCAAGAACAAACATAAAATTGGAATTATCTAACATGGAAAGAGCATTCTCTGAAATTAAATGGAATTAAGTCACTTGCCTCCAGTTTATCTCTGATTTAGATGTTGGTTTGATGGAGCTTTTCTGCAGAATTTCCTCTCTCTCTCTTTCTCCAAGCTTCTTCTCCAAAGGTGGCTAGGGTTTGCTTTTTGGGAAGGTATTAGAAACCTAATTCTAATAACCTACGTAGCTTGTTGGGTTAATATGGGTCGGTTAGTGGCTTAGTGGGTCAATTCCCAATCAGATTAAAACTCCCAATTTTCGTCACTTTTAATTCTCCAAAAATACAAAATTACTAAAATGCCCTTTATGTTGCCGGTATGGCCTAAAGATACCCCGGGACCCAAACTAAACCCCCGGCTAGTGTTTTCTGACTATCTCGACCCTTCTGGACGCGTTGGCGCACTCGAAACGACCATACGGTTAATAGAATTTAAATTCACTTTTATAATCAAAATATTACACCGTGATGCGGCGGTCTCACGCGTCTCAACAAAATTTCTAAAATGCCGTATATCAATCTCACGACAAATTTTTTCATAATTCAATATTCATATAAAACATGTATGCACATAATCAAATACCAACTCGCATCTCGTTAGTATTTTTAACCCGGATTAATTTCCACTTAATTAATTAATACCAAAAATAAATATAGCCAAAAATACGGGCTATTACACTGTATATCGGTAATATAGATCATTTTGAGTCATCAAATACTTTGTGTATCTTTTTTAGCCGTAAAAATACTCAAAAACCCTTAGAGAAGTCAATTAGTTACTTCCTAAGAACCTTTGAATCGATAAAAAAGGACGTATGACCTCAGACTCCCTCGACCATAGCTCAAGGGGTCCCTTAGAATGTAATGACTCAACTCTTGAGGTCCGAACCACTTTAAATAATTGTCTCACATTTTGACACTTCTCTCATCTTACTCATTTAAGGTCCAAAAGGGAGCACTTATGGGTCTGGAGCAACTTAAAATTTTAACACCCATCAGTTTGGCGCTATTTGTGGGAATGACAAGTTCCATCTCTTCCAAACACACTTCTCGCTCTCTCCAAAATGGTAATAAACGCTTCCTTAGCCTTCTTTTTTAAAGATATGGAAGCCCAGTAAAATTTTCTCCAAGAGCAATTGGCTACCATCCTAAGTAGGTTTCTTCTACCATCAATGGTTAAGGATCCATTAGAACGAGAGCATAGTAGAATTGGGGAAAACCGTGAGCCCTGTTAGAAAAAAAAAAAAAATCTTGAGGGTGTGCCTAGAGCCCCCCAACAATCAGTGACATGTATTCTTGTCAAGGATAGGTTATCATTCCTCGGAGATCAATCCAAAGGAGGTTCTAGGACAGTTAGACCCCAGGATGGCGAGATAAAGAAGATGCAAAACTGGTTAAAGAATTTCTTCAACCAGTATAAGACTCAAACTTCCAACACCATTGAGTTGGCCCTCCAAAAGACGGTCTCATTTCTCTAATGATGTTCAGCTTTACGACCTTCCCCCAAAGTGGTGTATGCCTAATATTAAATCATTCGATGGGTCCAAAGATCTTATCGACCACCTGGAGACCTCCACATTATTCACTCTCCTCCAGGAAACCCCAGATGAGGCCATGTCAACTGTCAAGCACTGGTTCGTCAACCTCAAGTCGGGAACCAGCATAAGCTCCACTGAGTTAGTAAGATCTTTTGTGAGCCCCTTTACTGGAGCCAGAAGATGAGGATGTCTATCACTTCCTTCATCCACTTCAGGCAGAGGACTAACGAATCCCTACGGGAGTATGCTAAGAGGTTCAATCAAGAAGAACTACAAGTGAACGTACTGAAAGACATAATATGTAAGTCCGCTTTCATATCGGGCCTCACCTCAGAAGACTTGCTAAGGTCCTTTAGCAAGAAGCCTCCAAAACCAATGTTTGAGCTCCCTCGAGAAAGTTAGGACCAGAATTAATGAGCTTAGATACCTTTGTCTTCCAATATGAGGATAGTTGCCCTCGTAATTAGGGGTCCAAATAAGGTGTAACGCCCCAGCCCGGAATTATGGGTTACTCGTAGTCAACCCGATCCGACCTGAGCGTGAGGTATGAAGTGCAATGAAATAACCTATACAATGTTGCTAGTCCAGTTTTATTTTAATTAGCATTTCACTTGTTTAACATGTGATTTCAGTTTCAAAATAAACTATGTGAGGGACCCATGGGGAGCACCCCGAAGTGCATACAGAGATACTGACGTAACATAAAAAAGTACTTACCTATATAATGCTCTCAAGATACGAAACCGATCCCAACTTGCCGTAACAAAGCGATGGTGTGAGCCAAATGCTAAGTGGAAAATATATAAATGCATTATAGAATTTAACGGCAAGGTGTATCACAAACCATGTATCTGCACACTTAAACAGACTCGTGACGCACAAAAACTACAAAGGAGAATATTAAAAATAAGTAAATGACATATAATTAAATATTCATGTCGTGATTACTCATTTCACAAGGTCGCCCCCTAAATCCAAAATCTCTCAATCTTAAATATACAAAGGGAAGAACATGAATTAGTCAATCCAAGCAAATAAATATGTAACACGATAAAATATATGCTTGAATGAGATAAACGACATAACAACCATGGAAATACATATATAAATGAATAAGCACTTTGAGTGTTTATTTGGAAAAACAAGTAAAGATTATTACCTATTTGCGTAAACAATTATTTTTTAATAAAGAATTTTCACTTCTAAATAAATATAAAAAATTCTTTGTTTTCTGTTTTAATTAAAAAATCTATTTTCTTTGCATCCGAGTTTTTATTTATTAAAAAAATAAAAGTTCTAATTTTTCTTCAATCACATCTTAATTTTTCTTTAATAAAAAATATTTTGTTCATTTTTTTATCCCATTTCTTATGTATTAAAAACCGCACAAATTAGTTTTGTTCTTTTTTTGTCTCATTGTTTATTAAAAATAAAAAAATGTCTCTCTCTTTTTCATCCCAATTTTTATTTATTTATAAAAAAAAAATCTTTTTTAGCCCCAATTTTTAGTTATTAAAAAAGATTTTTTTTTGTGTGTGTCGATTTTTATTTATAAAGTACAAAAAATTAAAAATGTATAGAATTATTTCTTAGCTTATTCCATGTTAAAATATTTTATTTGTTAGACGTTTAGGAGTTTTTAGTCTAGTCCGGGAACATATCCTTTACAGTCCTTGTGTGTTTATATTCTTGATGTCCTTACATGTCTTTATCCACATCCGAATCGGCTTGTATTGCATCTCTTTATTGACTCAGAGACTTCGAATGGACTTTTGAACCTTTTCGGATGTGGTATATTGACATTAATACACTTTAGGTTTGCTAAACATTTCCTTTATATTTTTTCACATTTTATGCACTTGTTTTTAGGGGATCTTTCTATCAAGTCCTATTTACATGGGACCTTTTCTAATAGGTCCTATCAAAATATTTTTTCCTTAATAGGTCATATTTGTACATATAGTGAATATTCACTATATGTTTACAAATATGACTTATTGGAACAAATATCTTTTTTCATGGGACTTGATGGAGCAAAAAAAAATCTTAGGACCTATTGAACTACATACTTAGTAAACGGGACTAATTGGTTAAAAACCCTTGTTTTTATCCTCAAAATATCACATTTTTCCAACATGTGCAAGAGGAGCCTTTCAGAATCATTTACTTTGAAAAATTCTTCGAAATGGTATTTTGGTAATTTTGTGTTATCAGGCGTACAAACGGAGATAAAACAATATCATGCGCACGGCTCGTGCGAACGGGTGGAAAATGCCCCAGTGGGCATGAATATGGCCATTTGGGTCTATTTTGTCCATTTATTATGGTTATGTGCATGGCTAAAAAAGCTATATGTGTGCACGAACTTTGAAAAATAGGAAAAATGAAAATTTTCACTATAAATTCAATTTAGCTTCATTTTTCAATCAGAACTCTCACTTATCTTTGTCAATTTTTTAGATCTAAGAGCTTTTGTTTCTCTCTTTTGAAAGCCTAGATGAAATTTGATTTTTTTCTCACTTTGTTTGAAACTTTTTATGTGAGATTTTCGAGTAATTAATCAAATCAACTTTAGAAAACCTATCCTTCATCAATTGTCATTGAATATCTTCAGTTAAGAGATCAATAAGGAGGAAGATCTAGAGAATTGAAGATGCATTCTTCAAATTGGATGTATGGAAACTCATTAGAGTGGATTCTTTCTCATTCTACGAAGGAGCTTTGGATGAGAGACACTAACTCGGCTGGAGCATTGAGGATTGGTGGATTATGAGAGATTATAAGGGAACTCAAGTGTTGACGTCTATAAAATGATAGACCATTGCATCAAGGTAGGTAAATGGTTGATCGCGTAACATCTTCATTTTTTAGTAAATTAATTGTAGCGTCTCAAAATTTGTTCCCCTAGGTGGGGTTTTTCCCCTTAGATCTTGGTGTTGCGCTCATTTTTTCTTTACTTTTATACACAACATACTAACTGACATAATTTCGTATCTACAATTGATTTAGGTTGATAAATGCTTAGATATCACATAATCACAATTTAAATAACTTAAATTTGGATCTAGTTGTAAAATTCTTATCTTTTTAAGTTGCAATTGAACTCAAAGTTTTTTTTAAATCGATTTGAATGATCTAATAACATTTTACTTGAACTAAAATTGGATCATTTTCAGGTTAAGTGTTTGATAAATTTTTTAAAGTGAATGTATGTTTGAATTACAAGGTGTTTAAACAAGAAAATTTTTAATAGAATTTTTTAACATCACCCTCAATTTATAATATTTTATTTGACTTAACTCCTACTTTAATAATGTATTATACATAACCAACAGTTTTGACATGATGAGAATAACAGGGGTGTAAAAGAACCCTAGGTGATGAGTTAGAACTTTTCATTTGGGTGTACAAGAGTCGAGGCTTATCTTTTAGTTAGGAGGGAAAACTTCCGTTTTTTTCTAATTTTCACTTTTAAGATACTAAACTAATATTAGTAATACTTATATGATATTAGTAACAGTAATAAGATGTGAGAAATAGTAACGGTATAATAATGTTACTAATCAAAAAATTAGTTTGTTACTAAAAGAGTGTTTTGGTGTAGTGTATGGTCGAGCAATGCATATTCAAGAAGCTAATGTCTAGGCTCTATTAACTCTTATGTTATTTATAAACCACGAGGAGGTGCTATATTTTGTTGAAAGTGTATTTATGAGAGGTGTATGGACTTGGACATCGCTAAGTAGGTGTATGCCATCAAGAGGCACAAAAGGACCCTCTATGGCTTTAGTGGATAGATTTAGATTCATTATTTAGCTAAAGGTTTATGTTTTTTTTATTTGAAGTGGGTTATAGATGTTATTCTTGTTAACTTCCATTTTCGTCTTAGGTATTATCCCCATCTCGTGGATTTTCTTTATTTAATTTCAATTAGTGTAACTCCCAAACTATATTGAAACCAAATGAGTTCAGTTCATGAAATTGTTTTTCATTTAATTTCATTTTTAGTTATTCGTTTGGGTCTGTTTGATATGGATTTAAAAGGGAGAAAATGGTTTTATTAGCTTTTAAACAACTATAATAATATCAAAATAATGAATATTGTCAGAAGTCAAGTGGAAAGTCACTAATTTTCTAACCAATCTTTTTAATTTGAGTGCAAAATACAAGTCTTGATGAATTTGAGCCAATTTTTCAGTTTCCTATTTGTGGGAAATTGAGTTTCTTGATTAATTGAAATGATATTCTCTTGACGCTTTGGTCATCTTTGTAGTTGGATGCTTTAGTGTTTTATTTTGATTAATGACATATTTGTGTGTGAATTTGAAATTTGAAAAAATATAATCACATTAGATTTTCAAAAAATGAAGAGGCTTAAAGGTGTTCTAAGACAATAGAATAGAGATTCATTCAAAGAGAAGATATATAGTTCCAATAACTTTAGGCATGCTTCTCATAAATAAAAAAGAATGCATGATGTTAAAGATACGGTTGAGAGTAATATGGTTTGTATTTCGAGAAACTAGTTCTAACAACCCGTAAAGAATGGGGATTCCTCAGTTAAATCAGCTTGGATTAACTATAAACACAAGTTCTCCAACATGAGATTCTATTATTCCCACATCTCAAGAGAAGGGAACATTGTTCCATACAAGCTCTCCCATTTGGTTTTGACTCATCATCATCTAAAATGGTGAAGTTGTGCCTAAAGAGATCATATCTATTATTACCGATGACTATAGTGGACTTCCCAGATTTTGGATGAATCCTAAATAGGTTGGGTGATGCAAATGACTATAGTGTACTTCCTATACTTAGAATGAATTCTAAATTGTATATTTTCATCCATGTCCAATTCTATACCAATTGTATATAAATATTGAATCACAACTAATTTTCATTTGGTTTGAATTTTTGGCCATGGTGAAATCAAATCACAAGCACAACTTCAATGTCAACTTTTGGTGTTACTACTATGACTCAAAATCCGAATAAGTATAGTAAGGTCATTCTTTATTTATTCTGAAATGTAATCCTTGCCCTTTCTTTCTAATTACTATGTTTCTACAACCTCCTTTTTTAATAATATGTAATTTTGGAAGGTATTAAATCTGGAAAAAGATTTTAAGGGCTGTAATAAACTTGTATGATGGTAATTTTGGTTGATATGTAGGTGGCACAAACTCCCACTGATTCTGTAAATCCTGTTTTCAGTCCCAATGCTAATTTACTGTTGCCACTTCATGGGATAACCAAGTCTGCTTTTAGATCTTTATTTTAAATTCTCTTTTGTTGTCATATAAGGTGTATTATGAATTGTGTTATAAACACACCATTACTCTGGTATTAGTGTTATTGATTTTACAGTAGAAAGAGAATCTCGACAATGCAGTGCTCGAATTACTTAATAGAAACTTAAGGATAATTATTACAGGTTAGCTGATATTTAACATAATTTGAGATGTGTCAAACATATGGATGCCATATCCCTACTTATTAATTATATAGTTTGTATTCCAAGGATGTAAAAGAGATGCTACATATTTCAAAGTCTTTTTTTTGTGTGATGAATGAGTCTTTCTTATATCTATTTGTGTATATAATATTTGAAAATTGTTTGAGCATAGTAATATATATATATATATATATTTATTTATGCACTCCAGAGCATCGCGTGGGGTTGAAAACTAGTACGTATATAATATTTACTCATTTGGATTAATTGCAGGAACCCTCGAGTAAGATAGCGACCTCTTATTAGAAGATGAAGTGAAAGTCTCTTGAGCAAGATACAAAGATGCCTATAGTCTATAACGCCTTCAATTAAAATGTAAATAGTTGTAATTGGTTCCTTTATAAATTTTTTTCATTTTTTTATTAAATCAAAATATTAGAGAGATTTGTGGTTTTATTTATTTATTCTACTATGCCCATTACTCAATGTGTGGCATTTTTGTATGATTTTTTGTTGACTTCTAATTGGAATGTGGAAGTTTTAGAGTTGTGAAACCTTACGTGTTTTTTAACGGGGTAAAATATGGCAATGAAAAGAAGAAAGAACTTGTGAAAAGAATAAGACAGGATCATGGTAACTAATGATTTTTTTATATATAAATACAATTTGAAACTGTTACAAACATATAACTAATATATTAATTACTCAAATAAAATGCGATTTTTTGTAACTGCTATTAACACTAACTAAATTGGTAACGGTCTTGAATCGCTACAACTGTTTCAATAACTGTTACAATGGGCCGGATATGAGAACATATGCAACTGATTTATTAACCGAGTGAACCATTACAAATGTGATTTTGTAATGGTTTAGACGCTTGAAAATAAATAATAACCCCCCATTTATACAATGGTTCTAAACCGTTACGAATGAGTTTATAAGTGTTTAAAACACTTACAAAAGTGCATTTTTATTGTTGGGATTTTGTTGTTCCTTTCTTGGCTAAAGTGACGACGATAATCACACGTATTTGTGATGTGAGGATTAATGTTGTATAACTGGAACGCATTCCTTTAGGGTTTGCATTGAATGAGTTTTGTTAGATGGATTGGGCCTATTCTTTTGGCCGGGCTTTATTTGGTTTAAAGCCGGTAGCTTGTAATTAGTTTTTTTCATTCAAGCCTCTTGTTTTGGTTTGCTTGTAGCTGGGCTGGATTATAGCCTAATTTTTCTCTTATGTATTCTTTTTTCCAAAATAATACATTTACATGTTACCAAAAAAAAGTGTCTTTTTTAAATTAATTTATTATTTAATAAAGTGTTTTAAGTAGATAAAGAGTGGTTTGTGCATTTAATAATGTAAAATGAGGATAATTTGAGCCTTTTGTAAAAAAAATACTAATAAGTCAATGGTTTGAACCTTTTGTAATAATATAGCTCGTGCATATATTTTAGCAATAAATCATTCACCCCAACATATCACAACAACATTGACTTGAATGTAAAATAAGGTACCAAAACATTTAGGCAGAGAATAAAGAACCAGCAATTCATTGCCCGAAAAATGTAAGCATACAATATATGGAGCGATATATATATAGGGACCACTTTCGTCAACCATTCATCCAACTACCACATACTTTAGTTACTAAAATCTAGTCGCAAACCCAAGTTCTTAAAAGCACTGTTCTAAAAAACCCGCCTAGGCTCCGCCTAGGCACGCCTAGGCTTAAGGCTTGGGTGAAACGCCTCGCCTTACGCTTTTCACGCCTTATTCTTGGTAAAACCCTTAAGGCGCACTTTTTTCTAAAAATAATAATGATTTAGTGAAACGATGTCACCTTTTAAAGATTTTATTTACAAACTAGACCATTATCTCATCCAAAATAATCAAATAGTATTTTAATTTGCATATATTCAGACATATTTTTATGATCTGTGCAATTTTTGCATTTTAATAGCCTTGTTATGGTTAAAAAAATATTAAAATATATTAAGAAGGCCTAAACGCCTTTTCACGCCTTTTTACGCCTAGGCCCGCCTAGGCTTCTAAGGCTTAAGGCTTGGCCTCCACGCCTCAATCACGCCCCGCGTTTTTTAGAACCTTGCTTAAAAGGTACTCCCTTCGTCGCAAATTTATAGTCCTGTTTTCTTTTTTAGTCATTCCAAACTAATAGTCCGCTTTTCTTTTTTGAACATAATTGACAAACCAAATTCCTTGATCATGCAAGCCTTGGCTTGGCCATTGGTTGAGTTCATCCTTAAAAATCACCATTTAAAGATACAGATATTAATTTGGGACGGAGATAGTATTTGAAACCTCACCTTTAGCCTCATTTTAAAGTGGAGAGTGTTAAATGCTTGGAAGTGTGCTTTTAGAAGTTGAGAGTGCATCAATAAGTAAAAGCTTTGCCTCATGGGAACTGCAGCACGCATTTACCTTTTATCTTTGATACGACGCAAATATTGCGTATTTCACCCGTTAACCTACGCGTTATTAGCCCCCTCGGGTATCTTAATCCCTATATTTATGCTCGTTAACCAGACAACCTCGGATTTCTATGATAACATGTTTTGCAGGGGTTAATTGAGCTTTTGTAGGTATTTGGATGCTTAGTATGAAGTTCGGATGCATTCCGGTGAAGTTCCGTACACAACCGCACGCGCAAGGGCATTTTAGTCTTTTCACAGCTTGGGTACCTGGCCCGACATCTCACGAAAGTTGTAGCCCTCCTCGCTAGCTTCGCGTGGCCGCGAACGGTGCGCGATTCCGATGCATAACGAAGAAGTTACGGCGTTTCTTGCGGAGGAAATACAAGAAAGCAAAAGAGGAGAAGGAGAAGAGGAAGAAAAGAAGCAGGGGCTGCTGCTGCAATCTGCCCTGCTTGATCGATCGATCGACCCCTTTGGTCGATCGATCGACCTTTCAGGATTGTCGATATTTTCCCTTGATCGATCGATCGACCAAAGGGGTCGATCGATCGATGCTCTGTTTTCTGCAGATATTTTGCCTTCTTTTCTTTCTTCTTTATTTTTATTCCAACTTACTATATAAGCCAAATTTTGTTGTAATAGAAGATATATCAGTAGGAGAACGATTTTAGCTTAGTTTAGTTAGGGTTTTGTGGGATTTGCTTGGTTCTTCTTCAATCCCTCTTGGTTTGACATCTAATTGGTTTGTAAGATTGACTATTCATCTTCCCTCTCCGTTAATATAGTTGTATTTCATTCTTTCCTTGCTTTCTAATTAGTTTACATGCTTTGTTAATTAGGTTTACAAGCTTTATTTCTTGCTTTTCTAGTTTAATTAGTCTAATTTAGTTATTTCATTATGCATCCCTTGATAAATAGGGTCGGGATTGCGTTTCCGCCATTTTCGGGCCCCGAGCTCCGAAAATTAGGTTTCGTGTAAAATTGCATTTAATTGAAACCTCGCGTATTAAAGTCGGATTATTATGCGTTTAACTTTCTTTGTCACGCAACGTTAGTGTTTATAGCGATTATCCGAATTTAATCCGCGTGTGACCATTTTTCAGTTAAATGTTTTATCTCGCAACTTTGGGTTAAATTCCTTCTTGCGTGATGTTTATGCTTAATTGAAAATGCTCGATTAAATTGCTTTCGAGCCTTAATTCTAATTAGTAGTTGTTTCGATCCGTTTGATGGAATGCGATCCCGATCCTCGCTTTACTTTAATTTAGCGTAACTTATTCTTTTCTTTTGTCACGACAACCACCCATTCACCTTTTCTTTTATTTATTTTACACTTTTATTCCTGAAGTAATTAAAATAATTAAAGTCTAAAATTCAATCACTCCCTGTGGATTTACGATACCCGACTTACCGCTGTGCTTGCTTGTCAAGTGTAGTTGTAGCTTAGGTTTTCTTTGTATCGCGGCGGCGAAACACACGACGATTGTGCACTTTACACGCGCACACTTTTTCCGCCCGGTCACAAAATGGCGCCGCTGCCGTGGTGTGGCTGCTGGGGAGTGTGTTTTAGATAGTAATTGTTTTATTATTTCGTAGTATTTTTCCTTTTGTATTTGTATTCTTTGTTTTAACCTTTTTTGCAGGATTTGCATACTTTGAGCGCTAAGAAACTTTGATTCGCGATTGCTCACTTTATTTCTTGGATTCTCCATCTACAAATAATTCGGTAATCATGTCCTACTATTATAGTTATTACGGTTATTCTAATGATTCATACTTTGGGGATAGTTTTCAAGTTTTTCATTTTCAAGATTTTCTTGAAAATGAAAGACTTGAAAACATTTATCGGAATGAAAATCGTTATTGGGAGCTTGAGTTGGATTCATTATTCGAATCCAATGACGATTCTTATTTCATTACTTTCGAAGACGAGTTTCAACCAAATGAGGAGTCCGAGGCTCTTGAGCCGGGGAAGCCTACTTTGGAAGAGACTTTGCTTCTTTACTCCCAAGGTTTGGAAAGCCTAAATGATGCTGGAATGAGACTTGGTGCACTTTGCGATGAGATGAATTCTTATGCACAAAACAACGAGGAGGTGGAAACTTGTGTTTCACCTAAATTTTTCGAAGAATTTCTCATCGAGTGTGCATCTCTCTCCCCCGAAATTCAATCTCCTTCCGACGATGAGTCGATTGAGATTGAATTTGTTTCATCACCATATTCATTTTCCGTGATCGAACCATTAGAATTATCGGTTGATTCCTATGAGTCGGTAGAAACTTTTAAAACTTCTACACTTTTTGCCGATGAGGACTCTTTACCGGACTTGTTTTCGATGGATGTTATCCTCATGTGTGCACCATCTCCCATTCCATTTGAAAAAGTGCATCTTTAAAAATCACCGTTTACAAATAACGAATATTAATTTGGAACGGAGGTAGTATTTGAGATCTCACCTTTAGCCTCATCTTAAAGGTGAGAGTTTTAAATGCTTACATAGAGTGTTAAATGCTTGCAAGTGTGCTTTTAGAGGTTGAGAGTGGATCAATAAGTAAAAGCTTTTCCTCATGGTAATTGCATCACGCATTCACCTTTCAACTTTCACACTTTCAAGTATATGAATTCCATTTGCTAAAAGCAAACACAAATTGATCATGAACAAGCCTTGATTTGGGCATTGATTGAGTGCATCGTTAAAAATCACCATTTACAAATAACAAATATTAATTTGGGACGGTGGTAATATTTGAGATCTCACATTTAGCCTCACCTTAAAGTGGAGGGTGTTAAATGCTTGCAAGTGTGCTTCTAGAAGTTGAGAGTGCATCAATAAGTAAAATCTTTGCCTCGTGGGGACTGCAGCATGCATTCTCTTTTCAGCTTCACACTTTCATGTATATGAATTCTATTTACAAATTGAGATCTATACCAAATTACTATTTTACACTAAAAAAATTCAACCAATTTGAGCATTGAACTAAATCGACAACTGAGCAATTCGAATACCTTGCTTTGGACATTGGTAAAACTTCAATATTCCTGATGAAGAAATTACATATTCTCAACACCACAAATTCTTTTTAGCAAAGCCCACATAACATAAAATCAAATGCATTTATTATCTTACAAATAAGCAAAGCAGTAATCTTATCATTCCCCAATCTTCTTGGGAAAAAGCTTAATCCCCATGAAGGCCTTAAAATAAATAATAAAGCAATTGCATAAATCAAATTAAGAACTTGTTCATATCTCCAGGTACATTAAAAAATTTAAGATAATCGAATCGCATCAAGAGTATTAAAAGGCCAACTTTGGAAGAATCGTCTATTTTCCTAGAGTTTGAACCAAAGATTTAATTTGCAAAACCTATGCCATGTCTCATGCTTATCGCGCGCCACATTCATATGGTTCACCGTGGACATCACAACTCTCATTTTATAATTTCAACAAAAAAAAGGACCAAATGATACAGTAAAATAAGGTTCAATGGCAATATATCGGTAACCATTGTCGAAAAGGAACAATTGAAAGAGGGCATAAAAATATTAAACATTGCTAAAACATATATATATAAAAAAATATTACATAAAATTTCAACCAAATTAAACAAAGCACAATAATGAGCATTATTAACTCAAACTTTGCCAGTTTCATACCATTGTTAACGTTTACTATGTCTACAGTTTAACCACCAATCCACAACTTAACCAATGCCCAATTGATCGAGCCACAAACATAATTGTGACACTGCAAATCAGATTGGTAGAGATACAAAAGCAGACTATTTATTGAAAATAAAAACTGAAGCGGTACTTTATAAAAGTCTAGTTTAAGAATTTACGGGGAGCATGATAGCCACCAATAGTACTATTACTATTAAATGATGTACACTATACGTCAATGGCTAAAAGAAATAAACCAAACCCTAACTTTTGGAGAGAGAATCAAAAGATGCCTTATATTTCAAGAATGGAGAAGTCCCCTACAAATGAAGACTACATGGGTATTTAAATGAGGAAGTAACTTGGGCTCTAAGTAATGATTTAATTATAAATATACTCATATTAGCCTTTGCTACTTCCTTCCCTTAATACCAAGCAATTATTTACTAAAATAAAATACAATCAAATAAAGAAAGAAACTAAAAAATAACAAAAATGCCATGGAATCCTAAAAATGGCCTAAGAACTTATAATTCCCATCACTCTCCCTGTTTTCGAAAACGCTCGTCCTCGAGCTTACAAAATTTGGAGACTCGTGTGAAAATTCTAAAAATTAAGCCAAAACTTGGGGGGGGGGGGGGGGGGGGGCAAAAATTTATTTCTAAAAATTGAGGAAGGCACCATCATTCAATTCTTGCTTCAATCTTCATCATCCTCCTCTTGCCTCTCATGTCAACCATCAAAAATAGCTTCCACCCGAGTAAAAAACGAAGTTTGGGTTGTCAAATCCTAGTTCTTGAACTTGTTGGAGGGTTTCACCTAAGTAAGGGGTTAGATCGATTGGATTTTGATGGTTCAAGGCAGCAGGTGGCTGCCGACATGGATTTTTGGGGTTTTCGGTGGTTTCTGGGTAAGATCCAAGCAGGGGAATGGGACCGCCGGTACTAGGGTTTGTCCTTGGTGGCTGTCGATCACTTCTAGGGCAAAACCGTAGTGGGTCGGGGCTGATTTGGGTGGCAAAAGGCTTGTCGGCCACCTAGGAGGTGGTCCGACCTAGGTGGGGGGTTGTTGGGGTTTGACCGAGGTGGTTTTCAATGAGGGAGGGGTTGGTCGGCGTTGGATCTGAGCTAGGGAGATTGGCCAGTATTTTTGGGATGAGTGAAGTTTCTTTTGGGTCGGGGGTCGGGAAGTTTGGGCTAGGGTTTTGCAACATAAAAAATTGTTGCAAGAAGCCCTCGAATTATTGTTGTCTTCGTAACACCTCTTCCATTCTTCGGTCGTTCATTTCCTCCATTCTTGCTAATTGACCCTTCAATACTTTAATCTCCTTTTGTCGTTGTTTGGACTTCTTCGGAGGCATTGAGTCTGTAACGTACGATTTTGATATTGTACACACACCGATACAAACTAACACACGAATACACCAATGTTTGGAGCGACACCCGCTCTAATACCAATTTAACGTAAACTACACGTCAATGGCTAAGGAAAATAAACCAAACCCTAATTTTTTATGAGTGAATTAAAAGATGTCTTATATTTTAAGAATGGAGAAGTCCCCTACAAATGAAGAATACATGGGTATTTAAAGGGGGGGAAGTAGCTTAGACTCCAAGCAATGATCTAATTACAAATATACCCCTATTAGCCTTTGTTACTTCCTTCCCTAAATACCAAGCAACTATTTACTAAAAGAAAATACAACCAAATAAAAAAACTAAAAAATAACAAAAATGCCATGGAATCCTAAAAATACTAAAAATGACCTAAAAACTTGTAACTCCCATCATTTTTCCCGTCCTCGAGCTTGAAAATTTTGGAGACTCGTGTGAAAATTTCAAAATTTTTGCCAAAACTTGTAAGGGGCCAAAAATGCATTTCTGAAAATTGAGAAATCTTCATCATCTTCCTCCTACCTCTCATGTCAACCATCAAAAATAACTACTCAGGTCAGAAATCAAGTTTGGGTTGCCAAACCCTAGTTCTTGAACTTGTTGGAGGGTTCCATTCAAGGCAGGGGTTAGATCGGCTGGATTTTGATGGTTCAAGGCAACCGGTGGATGCCGACATGGGATTTTAGGGTTTTCGGTGGTTTCTGGGTAAGATCCAGGGGGAATGGGGCCGCCAGCACTAGGGTTTTTCCCTACCCGACCAACATTGCCCAAATTTTAGGCATTACCTGCTGAAAACAACTTTGTCTTGTTTTCAGGCATCACCCGACCGACTTTGCCTATGTGTTATGCATCACCTGACCGACTTTGCCTTGTTTCTAGGCATCATCTGACCGACATTGCCTCGTTTCTAGGCATCATCTGACCGACATTGCCTCGTTTCTAGGCATCACCCGGCCAATATCTACCACTTGTAGGGCAAAACCCTAGTCGACCGGGCTGATTTGGGTGGGAGAGAGCTCGTTAGCCACCTAGGAGGTGGTCCGACCTAGTTGGGGGTTGTTGGGGTTCAGTCGAGGTGGTTTTCAGTGGGGTAGGGGTTTGTCGTCGTTGGATCTGACCCAGGGAGGTTGGCCGATGTTTTTGGGGCAGCAGATGGAGGTTCTTTTGTGTCGGGGGTCAAGAGGTTTGGGCTAGGATTTTACAACATAGAAAATTGTTGCAAGAATGCCTCAAATTGTTGTTGTCTTCGTAATATCTCTTCCATTCTTCGGTCGTTCATTTCCTCTATTCTTGCTAATTGATCCTTCAATTCTTGAATCCCCTCTTGTCGTTGTTTGGACTTCTTCGGAGCCATCGAGTCTGTAGCATATGATTTTGATATTTTATATACACCAATACAAACTAACACACGAATACACCAATGTTTGAAGCGACACCCGCTCGGATACCAATTTGACGTAAACCACACGTCTGGCTAAAAGAAATAAACCAAACTCAACTTTTGAAGAGAGAATCAAAAGATGTCTTATATTTCAAGAATGGAGAAATCATCTACAAATTAAGACTACATGGGTATTTAAAGGGCGAAGTAGCTTAGACTCCAAACAATGATCTAATTGCAAATATACCCCTATTGGCATTTGCTACTTCTTTCCCTAAATACCAAGCAAATATTCACTAAAAGAAAATATTCCCATCACTAATATTTTAATAAATTTTGTAAATGATGTATGGTTAAGTGTAAAAATATTGTGCTTAAAGCTTTATTGGTGGCAAAATAAATACCTAGCATTCATTGAGAACTTACTGATCTAATGATAAGAAAAGCAGAGAGAAACTTTTCAAAGCATCTCTACCAAGATAGCTAAATAATTGATGAGATAACCTAACTGCTGCACTTCAAAACATATATATACAATATTCAGAAAATTATCTCAAAAAATAGTTCACTCCCCAATTGGAGGGTATTAATGGTTAACAAATAAAAAAACTACAAATCCAAATCTAATATAACAAAACTCAAATCATATGCTACTGCATCGAGTTCCAAGTAAAGCATCCATTGTGTAACAAAATATTCAATAGTGCAAGTAAACACACAAAAAAGTAGAGAAACTGAAATGCACTTCTGTTTTGATATAAATTAATAAATAGTGACCCTAGATAAGTACAGTAGTGTCACAATGATCTTTTGTCAAACGTGTAGAGTAAAAAGTTTCACACCCTAAAATCATAGATGCCATCCCGATGGGAGTTGTAAAATATACGAAAAAATGACCATTCTATAGATGACTGTATCAAGAAAATGACAAAATGTAAGTATATCTAAACATAAAAATATAAAAAGTTTCAACGCAATAATCTCCCAACCCATCAAAGCTATACATTGTGGCAAATCTCAAAACAACTTTCACAACTGGATGAGTTGTGATGTGTTTGTTAGATGAGAAAAAAAGAAGAAAATGAAGGAGAAAGCGTACAGAGATATTTGTATTTATAGACCTTGTTACATTCAATTGGAAAACACCAACTAAATATTACAATTGCCACTGCTTGCTAACCATATCTTGTAACTATCAACAGATCCGCATGCTTCTAACCAACGTCCACAAGTAACAATAACATCTACAATGTCAATATCAAGATACTATAATTACAAAACTTTCTTTCATCTACCATGATTGGACATTGCTTCTTCATTCTCTGTGATGATAGAGAAAACAATATCGAAAATATTCTCCGAGGAAATTAGCAAAAAATCCCTAGCAACCAATAATGGAAAAGATAGTATGAAAACCCCAAAATATGGTTTTAATGGCTTAATTCCCCACCACACAAGCCCCCTCAAAAAATTGATAAAATAAAATAAATCCAAGAATATCCAGATCAGAGAATGAGAGGCAGAGAGTATACCTATAATTTAGGCCCCGTCGGTGTTCTGGATCTAGTGTTCGATCTGAAGAACAAATCATAAAAAACGAATTACATCTTACAAAAACCTTAATTTGCAACTAAAAAAAACTGAATTGCAAGACAAGAGAGAGAGTACCTGTGAGCGTTTGTTGTCGAGAATCTACAATAACAACAGAACACAATTAGATAATAATAAAAAATTAAAAGCTCAAAGAACCCTATAGGTGAGAGATGGAATGCAGAAAGTTAGGCTCGGTGAATGGTGAGAGAACAGACCTGTGTGCAGCGGGGGTTATCTGATGGTAGGGTACGGAAGTACAAAGTGCACTGCTTTCCATCTCAATAAATCAGTGTTTTAGGCCTTTACAGTTGAGCATTCAGTTGAACCATCTTGTGTAACTCCTAAACAAAACAAAACAAAGTGTCAAAAAAGAATACCCAAATTGAACCATTTGTCTCAAAAGACGAACAGAAGGGACTAATAACTGAACACAACACTTGCTTCGCTTCATAGACACCTGACCTGAGAAGGAACACAAAGTCAAAAAGAAGAAAAAAACTTGAGCAATAGAAAAAATCTATACTAGTCTAAACCCAGGAGCAAGGACTGTAAAAACGGTCTGTAAGCCATTATAACCCCGATACCCAAATACGACATGCAGAAGAAGAAAATCACAACCCTTTAAATCCAACCTAGTGGGAACCCATGATGCAAACACCACCAATTGGGTCCAAAGAGGGAGAAAACAAGTTAAAATCTGAAAAATATATTATCAAATCAAAGAATAGTACATTTCTCATTACATCATCACCTATATATACAATTAGGAATCTTACTCTAACTAGGAAAGCATTAAAAGTCTAAAAAAATACTTCACTTATTCTAATATCTACTAAAGAGGACTAAAACTCCGTTTTATTACATTTAATACTAAAAATTAACAAAACACAATTAAAACGCTATTCTACATCATTCTCCCCTCCTTTGAAAGAGTTCGTCAAAGGGGTTCTCCTTCAGTGTCGGGGTCAAAATGGATGACACGTGCCATATGGATTTCTCGTGGTTCTTCGGCATTTTCCTCCTCTCCCGTGTCCTCGGTGGTGACTAAAATTGACTTCTTCTTCCTCGTAGGACAATCGATCATCTTATGGCCAAATTGGTTGCATTCGTAGCAATTCATGGGGAATGGAGGGGCAGAAATGTCATTTTTTTAGTTGGGGCAGCGATGTTGGACAAAGACTTTTTAACCCGGAGATGAGTTTGCACACGCATGGCATATTCCAGGGCCTTTTGGAAAGTTGGAATCTTCTGCAAGGTTAGTTCATTTTGATTGAAGTTTGTAAACCATGGATATAACGCCCAGTTTTCTGCTCCTTCGTCTATCTCATAGAAGCACGGGTACACAACAAGTGAAACTTGTCCGTATACTCGCCCATACTAGAGTATGATTGTCACAATGATTGAATGCGAGCAAAAAGGTCTCTCTCGTACGTGGACGGCAAAAATTTAGCCAACATAGCCTCTTTCATCTCAGCCCATTTTAATCTCAATCCATGTATGGATTGGAGTTTGGTCATAGAGGGCGGTTCTTTCTCGGACTAAGTCATTCTACCACACCTTCACAAGGCTTGCAATTTGGTTGCGACTAGTTTGACACGTTTAAGTCCCGAGTAGTTTGTGAAATCAAAAACCTTCTCCGTGCTATCAAGCCAGTCAATGAACGCATCAGCATCCATCTTTCCATCAAATGTAGGCACATCAACTCGAATGTCTCCTTGCATCTCTTCTCTAAGAGCATCTCTTCTCTAAAAGCTTCAAGACAAGTCTTAAATGGTTAGAATCATTCCCACATTGGGAAGCAACTTCATCCTCATAATCTTCGAGGTCATTATAAGGGCCTAATGCACATGGATTCCTTTCCCCAAGGTGAGCACGAGGTTGCTTAAAATTTTCTCTATTGTGGGCCATAAATGGAGTGATGGAGGCTCAAGTGGAACAATCATTTTTGAGGTGTCCTTTTATACCACAAGCAAAACAATTTCGATTTTCCAACGGAATAACATAGGGGTTTACATTGGGGCTTCAATAAAAAGGTGCGTCCGAGAACATGTCGTCGACGCTGGGGGGTTGAAGTGGCATACAATCAGACCGACATTCTTCCGATTGCCCAGTATTGAATTTATCCCTAACTCCTCCGATTGGGAGGCCTAACGATTACAAAAAAATTGAGGACCCACCAGAAGGGGTGGACGTTGAACCCAATTGCGAATGCGATGACCTTTTTCACGAACCAATTGATTTGGATCCGAAGGAGTGGAAAGAGCTGATCGGTTGTCGATTAGTACTCAAGGAAGCTTCAACGGTGCCCGACCCTCCACCAAATACACATCAACATTGGAAGGGGATGTGGCATGTTCCCGATGGAATCGGTGAGGTGGGTACCTAGATCGTGGTGGTGCCCCTTTGCAGTAATAATGTGGTATTTCATCCAGGGTTGTTTTGATTTGTTTTAATAAGGGTCATGGTCGTCGATGGATGGATGAAGTTTTTTTTTAGTCGGGGTAGTGTGGGTAGGCAAGCAGTGGAAGGGGTCTGGTCGGGATTGTTTGGTGATAAGTGGGGACTAGCGGAGATGGGAGACCCAGGGGATACTTTCTACAGGGGTTCCGAGTGAGGAGAGAGGTGGTTCAAGCTGAATTAGTGTGTCAAGAGATGCTCAGGAGGGTTTTCAACTGGAGGAAGGGACAGGTAGGTATGGGTAGGAGGTGTCCGGGGAATGGTGACGAGGATAATTAGACGAGGAGGTAGCGGAAATGTAAGAGCAAGATTTATAATGCTCATTATGTTTTTAAGTTTGAATTATCCTGTTACACCCCACTTCACCATCATGTACATTCTCAAGACTTCAAGTGAAGACGAGTTAGCGATCGAACGCAACAATCGAAGATCAATTGTCACTCCATTTATTGGAGAAGCTACATGAGGTTGTTTTTGTGTAATCTTTTCGTTCTATGGTATTTTAAAAGAGTTTGAAAACTTAATATATTTTTCCAAAATGTTTTTTTAAATGTTTCGCAAAGTCGTTAGAATAACATTGGGTGTCGTTCGAACGAGTTCTTATACCTCGTTAGAACAGCTTCTAACTTCATTCGAACGAGATTGATTTTCACGACTTTTGGCAGGCTCTAGGATCTCGTTGGATCAATCGTTTGATGTATGTTCGAAGCAGTACATGAAAATTTATTTTTTACCTGATTTCAAATGCAATCTTTCACGTCTATCTCTTAGAGATTTTTCTCCCTATATATAGAGATGCGGACCTGTTTTAGACCAAGCCTTTTAGACATCTTTTTGTGATCAAACTCTTTTGTTTTTTCAATCCAAATCCCTTGGATGATTTGAGATCACTTTATCAAACCATGGACACAATTTTGTTCATAATCTTGTGAAGTTAATTCTTCATTGCTGAAGATAGGAATACGATTTTCTAAGGCTGATCGGTGAACACCGAGGCAAGTGGAACTTGTTGTGGGGTGTTGGATCTGCACTGCTTGCTTTACACAACTTAGAAGGAAGACATTATTGCGTCACTTAGTGGAACTCTAAGTTTTGTAAGTTTGTAGATGTCGTTCTGTAATACCTAGTGGTAAACAACGCTGAAATATAGATTTTGCCCGAAAGGGATTTTTCCTCATCTCCTATAAACTGTTTGTGGTTTGCGGTTTGTTTGACTTCAATTCAGTTTCAATATCTTACCTGTTTTGGATCACCTAATTTAATCAAGATAAAATTTGGACTAAATAGATTTGGGTGTGTGTGTGACCTAGTTTATGATTTATACATAAAACTGGACCACTTTATCTACGTTTCTCAAAAAGAAGGCTCGGGCAGAAAATGGGGTTAATGTGATGATTCTTAATGAGTTTTAGATTAGGGTTTAAGATTGGGTTTAGGGTTTGATAAGAAGGTTGAGAAGAAACAAAACTTTCTAATATTGACAAAATTATGGTTTGTTGAGCCTTTTGTTCCTTCATTTCAGCCATCATGAAAGCTATGGTTTCATTTAGGGCATTAATTCAATTTTCTGATTCGTTGTACTTTCTTCTTCTTCTTGGGAGCCATTAATGATGAGATGCAATGGGAGGACACACCCATACACATAGGCATGTAAACGGGTCGAGTTCGGGTCGGGTCTACCTATATCAATATTCGATCCGGGCATTTTTTTAGCGGATCGGGTCTTACCCGATTACTCGTCGGGTTTAAAAAAATCTATCCAGACCCGAATCCGTTAAGGACCCGAAAACCCAACCCTATACCCCACCCGAATACTCGAATAACTGAAACTAAAAAATGGACTAAAAAAATTCAATTTAAACAATAAATATGTATATTTATTTATATATACATGCTTATATATATATATATATATATATATATATATATATATATATACACACAGATATAAAAATACATATATAAAAATCAATATAAACCAATATATATAGAGAGAGATATTTCGGGTCAGGTCCTTAACGGATCGGATCCTATATCCATATCTGATCCATTTAATTAGCGGGTAACCGGGTAATCGGGTTTCATAAAAGTGCTCAGACCCGAGTTTAACGGATCGGGTCCGGGTCCAAACCCGACCCATTGACAGACCTACATACACACACACACTCCGAGGAGCTAATCTCACTTTGATACCAATTTGATGCATATATCACCAATTGGGTCCAAAGAAGAGAGAAAACATGTACAAATCTGAAAATTGTATTATCAAATCAAAGAATAGTACATTTCTCATTACATCATCACATATTTATACTATTAGGAATCCTACTATAACTAGGAAAGCATTAAAAGTCTAAAATACCCTTCATTTATTCTAATATCTACTAAGAGGACTAAAACCCCCTTTTATTACATTTAATACTAAAAATTAATAAAACAAAACATTAAAACCCTATTTTACGTCAACCCATATATGAAATTCTGAAACCCTTTAAACCCTATCTTGAAACCTTAATATTGAAACCAGCGTAAACCTTATGACCCAAATCCAGAGAGAGAGAGAGATAGCCACTGGTGGAAATTTGATGTTGACGTGGAATTCTAAGAAGTTTCGGTTACTGCGACTTTAGGAACTTGGCCGATGCAATGGTGGCGCGTGAAAAGCGGAGAGAGAGAGAAGTGTGGTGTACCACCCCATACTTTTATAATTTGGAATTTGATTATTTCTGGCACTTTTAAATTATACGCGTGCAGTAATTTAATTCAAAATGAAATATTGCATATTCATTAAATATTAATTGCGAGAGAATGAGATTAATATTTATGTGTCAAATTTACTGTGTATAGTAAATAAGATACGGTGAATTGTTAGTACGCCATAGTGAGTGAGAACGACGGGAGTTTTGACGGTATCTCAACCGGAGACTTATGAGCAAATTATTTTAAGGTTGAGATGGGAAATTAATGTACAGTGACTCGGATGGCGATTTCGAGTGCACGGTTAATCCGGAATTGGTCCAAATAGTCAAAATTAAGTACCCGATGGTAGTAATTGGGTTTCGGGAGCTTTTTAGACTAGTTGGGACCCATTTTAAATGACGTTAACCTAAATACGGGACTAAGGGGTTTAAAAAAGCGATTAGGGTTAGGAGACAACTATTATACACAATTAAAACATCCTAGAGGCTTGTGGTGAGAAAAGAGAGAAGGAAAAAGCTAAGGAAGACCCAAGAGGGAGAAAAGTGAGAGGATTGAAGGATCTTTGGGGCTAAAATCATCACACATCGAAGGAAAATCAGACTCTATGTATTGATTAAGGCAAGTAATTAACTTGCTTGATAATTAATGTTGTAAATTCAGTTCATATCATAATAGGTGATATATTGTGTCTTAGAAGACTTTTGGGAAATGGGATTTATGTTAAAAGATGGGATTTTGGATGATAAGTAGTGTAACCAGCTCAATACATATTCTGAAAATAAATCCAAACATAAAGATTGAATCTTGAATGAGAAAGTTGAGGATTTGAGTAATCTTGAGAATAAATTAAGCAATCATAAAATTTCTTGAATCTAGATTAGATCCCTTGAATTTGATTATGTTTTAAACGTGTTGGGATGGAATTATACATCAAAAGAGATTAGGTTCATGTATAAGATCAATGGAGGATCAAAAATTGAATGGTGAATGCATTTACCTAACTTATGGTTGAAGAAAATAGGTGAAATCCCGTCGTCTCATGCAGATTTAGATTTCTGCCCAGATCCGAATCGATTCGACCTCTTCAGCGAATCGATTCGGCTGGGCGAATCAATTAGCCCCTGAGTCGGGATGAGTTGGGATCAGGGATGGATTTAGGTGATTTTAAGAAGTTTATACGAGTTGGTAAGACCGTGTTTTGGCACTTATAGAATTTATTAAAAATAAAAACGTGTCGTTATTTGTCGGAGAAGGCCTAAATTTGCTAGATGGTTAATGTCAATTCTTTAAACAGTGACCGTTTAATGATTTACATATTGGGTAACCATCAATATAGGATAAGTATGGATTAATGCTTTTGGGGCAGCTATAGGGTAATTATTATTATGGTGTGAAAATCTGACAATAGGAGGTCTGGTTTAGACTCAGAATGAGAGGCTAGTGCTTTGAGCGATAGGCACGGTTTAGCCGAATTTGCATTGGCATATATATACGGGCATACAGACAGTATATATATACGAATAAGAATAATATATGTGTATGATTTTTATGTAAAACATACCCATCCTAACAGATATGCTACCAGGGAGGTTGCGCGCCGTGGAAGGGCACTCTGGCGAATCCCAGCAAAGGTAGTACCGTTCCCCTGTATCATAGGTGTTGTGCAGGCCCATGTGATATAGGTACCGTGGAATAATATGGTATGGTTATGACCACGGACTTAAGGCCATGACCGTCTCCAATGTTCGTTTGTGATTTTTGAATTCGGTGGTGAGATCCCGACCCAACTGCCCAGAATGTGGAGGACATTCCTGGGGCAAGATAGATGCTAGTGAGCTCGCGTTCAGAATGTGGAGGACATCCGTGAATGCGGCTGCATATATTATGAGCGATATGTACGAGTGTATATGTGTGACACTTCTAGTGAACGTACAAGAGTGTAATAAATTATATACGGGCTTAATACGTTAAGGGTGAACGTTGATAAATAACTGGAGTAAAGTTATAAAATTATTAACGATTAAATAAGCTAATGAGAGATACAGCTAAGAAATGAACGATACCCCCAAAAATCTTCGAGAAGCCCACGACACCGACGGTACCCCCTTACGAGTCAGATTTTTGGGGTATTATCGCCGCTTCATAACGGGCTTCTCGAAGATTGCGCGTCTGTTGACTAATCTGACTAGTAAAGGGGTACCATTCATTTGGGATGACTATTGCAAGTTAAATTTTGGCGAGCTAAAGGACAAATTGACTTCAGTGCCCGTGCTCGCACTGCCAAGGGGAGGAGTGGAGTACCATGTTTTCACAGATGCATCTCTGCAGGGACTTGGGGGTGTATTGCAGCAGGAGGATGGGCTATAACTTATGCATCTTACAAGCTTAAGCCCCACGAGAAGGATTACCCCACACACGACCTAGAGCTAGCAGTAGTTGTATTTGCCTTGAGGATTTGAAGGCACTATCTTTTGGGTAAGAAGTTCAGCTTATTTACGGATCATAAGTTGCTATAGTACCTGTTCACGCTGAAAAATCTGAATATGCGGCAGAGGAGATGGTTGGAGTTCGTGAAGGATTACCAGTTTGATATTCAGTATCATCCTGGGAAGGCTAACGTGGTGCAGACCCGTGGAACCAACGGCCTACTGGAGAGGTAGCAGAGGTCTGGAAGGCGAAGCGGGGTGAACTTCGACATGATGACAACATCGCCGGAGCTTGCATGTTAGTTTTAGCTATCACACCCGATATTGTTATGCTGGTGGTGAAAGCACAGGGCGAGAACCAGTTCTGTCAGGACAGAGTGAGACAGTTATTAGCATATGGGGCAGAGTCCTACTCGATCAGTTTCGAGGGAGGATTACGCTTTAACAGGCGGCATGTGGTTCCAGATGACGCGAATTTGAGACGGGCAGTGATGACCGAGTCTCACGGGTCGAGGTTTGCTAAAGATCCTGGTGGGGATAAGATGTGCCACGATATGGGCACACAGTATTGGTGGTCGGTGATGAAGCGGAATATAGCAGAGTTTGTCTCGAAGTGTGCTACTTGCCAGCTAGTGAAGATAGACCACCAGATATCGGCAGGGATGTTGCAGCCACTTGAGATCCCAGTGTGGAAGTGAGAGAGCATCTCGATGGACTTCATTAGTGGGTTACCAACATCACAAAGGGGTCAGACTCCATCTGGATGATTGTGGATCGATTGACCAAGGTGGCCCATTTTCTATCGGTTCATACGGATTATGAGACGAGACAGTACGCGCAGTTGTTTATTGCCGAGATTGTGAGATTACATGGGGTGCCGATTAATATCGTGTCTGACAAGGACAAGATTTTTATGTCCCATTTTTGGCAAAACTTTCAGGAGGCTATGGGTACTAATTTGTGATTGAGTACGGCGTATCATCCGCAGACGGATGGACAGACTGAGCGGCTTAATCAGATGTTGGAGGACATGCTCAGGGTGTGTATACTCGACTTTAGGGGAGGTTGGGAGCAGTAACTTCCATTGGTGGAATTCGCTTATAACAACTACTACCAGTTTACCATCGGCATGGCACCGTTTAAGGCGATTTATCAACGGCCTTGTCGTTCGCGCACTTGTTGGTTAGAGGTGGGGGACAACAAGCTGTTGGGACCAGAGATGATTCAGGATACTACTACCAAGATCGACTTCATTAGGGAATGTATAGGAATAGCTCATAATAGACATAAGAGTTATGCGAATGTAGACAGGAGGCACATAGAGCTGGACATAGGGGATCAGGTCTTGGTGTAGGTGTCTCCTATGAAAGGAGTCATGAGACTCGGGAAAAAGGGGAAGCTAGTGCCGAGGTATGTTGGGGCCTTCCCGATCATTGAGAGTGGGAGCAGTCGCTTATAAGCTGGGTTTGTCGGAGCATCTACAGCGAATCCACGATGTGTTTCATGTGTCGTCGTTGAAGAGATATCGGAGGAGTGAGAGGGCCTATTGGCACATTCCGTTGGAGGAGATTGATTTGCAGCCAGATATCTCATATGAGGAGAGATCGGTTGCTATTCTTGATCGTGGTGAGCGTAAGCTCAGTCTAAGGTGGTACCCTTGGTTCGAGTTCAGTGGGAACACCATTGCAGATGAGTCGACGTGGCAGCGGGAGGATGATATGCGAGAGCAGTATCCCGAGCTTTTCGAGGCAGGTATGTCCGAATTTCGGGGACGAAATTCCTTTGTAAACGGAAAAGTATGTAACACCTCGTATTTTTATAATTTGGAATTTGATTATTTTTGGCATTTTTTAAATTACACGCGTGCAGTAATTTAATTTAAAATGAAATATTGCGTATTTATTAAATATTAATTGGGAGAGAATGAGATTATTATTTATGTGAGTGTGTATAGTAAATAAGATACGGTGAATTGTTAGTATGTCGTAATGAGTGAGAACGACGGGATTTTTGACGGTATCTCAACCGGGACTTATGAGTAGATTATTTTAAGGTTGAGATGGGAAATTAATGTATAGTGACTCGGATGGCAATTTCGAGTGCACGGCTGATCCGAAATGGGTCAAAATTAAGTACCTAAGGGTAGTAATTGGGTTCCAGGAGCTTTTTAAACTAAATGGGACCCATTCGAGGGCATACAGACCATTTTATATGAGGAGGTTAACCTAAATACGGGACTAAGGGGTTTAAAATGGAGATTAGGGTTAGGAGGCAACAATTATACACAATTAAAACATTCCAGAGGCTTGTGGTGAGAAAAGAAAGAAGTAAAAAGCTAAGGAAGACCTAAGAGGGAGAAAAGTGAGAGGATTGAAGGATCTTTTGGAGCTATAATCATCACACATCGAAGGATAATCAGACTCTACGTATTGATTAAGGCAAATAATTAATTTGCTTGATATTTAATGCATGTAAATTCAGTTCATATCATAGTATGTGATATATTATGTCTTAGAAGACTTGGGAAATGGGATTTATGTTAAAAGATGGGATTTTGAGTGATAAGTAGTGTAACCATTGCTCAATACATATTCTGAAAATAAACCCAAATATAAATAGTGAATCATGAATGAGAAAGTTGAGGAATAGAGTAATATTGAAAATATATTAAGCAATCATGAAATTTCTTGAATCTAGATTGAATACCTTGAATTTGATTAGGTTTTAAATGTGTTGGGATAGATTTATATATGAAAAGGGTTTAGGTTCACGTATAAGATCAATGGAGGATGGAAAATTGAGCTGTGAATGTATTTACCTAACTTGTGGTTGAAGAAAATAGGTGAAATCCCGTCATCGCAGGCAGATCTGGGTTAACCCAGATCCGAATTGATTTGGCCGCTTGAGCGAATCGATTTGGAATGGCGAATCGATTCGGCCTCTTGAGCGAACCGATTAGGAAGGGCGAATCGATTCGACCCCTGGGTCGGGATGAGTTGGGACAGAGGATGAATTTGGGTGATTTTTAGTTCATACAAGTTAATAGGACCGTGTTTTGGTACTCGTAGAATATATTAAAAATAAAAACGTGTCGCTATTTGTCGGAGAAGGACTATATTTACTAGATGGTTAATGTCAATTCTTTAAAGAGTGATCATTTAATGATTTACATATTAGGTAACCATCAATATAGGATAAGTATGGATTAATGCGTTTGGGGCAGCTATAGGGTAATTATTAGTATGGTGTGAAAATCTGATAATAGGAGGTCGGGTTTAGACTCGGAATGAGAGGCTAGTTCTTTGAGCGATAGGCACAGTTTAGCCAGATTTGCATTGACATATATATATGTGTATGGAGACAGTATATATATACGAATAAGAATAATATGTGTATGATATTTATGTGAAACATACCCATCCTAGCGAACATGCTATCAAGGAGGTTGCGTGCCGTGGGAGGTCACTTTGGCGAATCCCAGCAAAGGTAGTACCGTTCCACTGGGTCATAGGTGTTGTGCATGCCCATGTAATGTAGGGTTGGGATATTGTGGAATAATGTGGTATGGTTATGACAACGGACTTAAGGCCATGACCGCCTCCAATGTTCTTTTGTGACTTTTGAGTTCGGTGGTGAGATCCTGACCCAGCTGCCCAGAATGTGGAGGACATTCCTAGGGCACGATAGCATGCTAGTGAGCTCGCGTTCAGAATGTGGAGGACATTCATGAATGCGGCTGCATATATTATGAGCAATATTTAGAAGTGTACATGTGTGACATTTCTAGTTAACATATATAAGAGTGTAGTAAATTACATACGGGCTTAATACGTTAAGGGTGAATGTTGATAAATAACTGGAGTAAAGTTATAAAATTATTAATGATTAAATAAGCTAATGAGAGATACAACTAAGAAATGAACGATAGGCAATACTCAGGTTAGAGTGGTGTAGTCGTGAGGTTTACAATAGGACTAGTTAGACAGGGTAGTGTAACTAGGCGGGATAAGATGTATGCGCTAGGTGTGCACAATAGTTAGAGGTGAGGTGTAATCTCATAAGAGTGCGACACCGGCTTAAATATGGAAAGCTTTACTACATATTTATTTACTGCATCTTAATTATTTGCAAATATTTTTCAAAAGTTTTGGGCTCTGACCCGTGTCAAAATATTTTTCAAATACTTTTAGGTGTCCAGCCACAGAGACGCCAAAGATGATCATTCTTTTCAGAGATACGTAGCTGCAGCGAATGTGGAGGCTTGCAGAGTTCAGAGTAGCCGCTTCATTTATTATTTCTTAGACTAGGCACTATTTCAGTTATCTGTTGGGCATGTTTCCCCTTTAGTTCAAACTCGGTTATTTTTAGTTATTTCACTCGGATATTGGGATTGGATTTTGGTAACCGATGGTTTATTCGGTACCCTGTTTCATTTTGTAGAGGGAGCTTGAAGATAATCTCGAGATTAGAGATAATCCCCCCAGCTAACACAACAGACTCGAGGGATTAAGGTAGCGAGGCAGCTCACCGTGGCCGCCCAATGAGATCTTCCAGTGAAGAAACTGGCCGAGAGTGCTCATGCCTTAGCTTTGTTGTCTTACTTAGTCATGTTGTATCTTTTGTTTATATTGACTGTGAGCTGTAACGATTATAATGATTATTCAGTGTGAGGTCAAACGGTACTCGCGAGAGACCAGGCCTGGCAGGGGCCTGGGAATAGACTTGTCAATGGGTCGTGTTGAGTCGTGTTCGTGTCCTTTTTTATCGTGTTCGGGTCTTATTGGTTCGTGTCTAAACGAGTGACTTTTTTATCGTGTGAAAAAATCATACCCAAACCCGACCCATTATGTTATCGTGTCGTGTCGTGTCGTGTTCACTCGTTAATACCCATTAAGATAATGAATTATTTTGAATTGTATAGAAGTTGAAATATATCTCATTTTTGAACCCAAATAGACCCATTAATTCATTGACATTACTAAATCTATCATTTAGTAACATTCATTACGATTAAATTAACATAATATTACACATATTATTTATAAGTTCCAAAAATTAGATCTTATTTACTTAAATTAATGGGTCATAATGGGTTTTATCAAGTATTAACGGTTTAAGGGGGTCAACCCTAACCCGACCCATTAACTATCGTGTCTTATCGAGTTGGCACTGATATGACCCAAACCCATTAAGGGTTCACCCATTAATTTATAACTTCGTGTCGGTTCGTATCGTGTTATCGTGTCGTGCCTCATTTTGCCAGATCTACCTGGGAGAGCTTTCATGCTCTATCGAATGACCTCGTCGTGGAAACTTCAGAGGGACTTGGTTTGGAGGATTGGGAAGTGAGGCACCGTTGGTGCTTGTCCTGACCATCTTAGATACACCTGGTAAAACACCGAAGGACCTGTGATCGTGGAATCTTGTGCGGAGCAGCCTTGAGTTCCATCGAGCGTTGAGTTGTGAACCAAACCCTCTACTTAATGTCACATCTACTTTATGTGATGTCACTAGCCAACTAGGCAATGCCAAATCTGCACTTGAGTAAACCACCTTGGTATTTGAGGCTGTCAAACAGTTGGTGAGCCACCTCTGTGAAAACAGCCCCCTGACGCACAGTAGTTAGGCAAAAGACATGTCTTGGCATTTAATGCTCATGACGTGGAGCTGACTAGTCCATCAGGCATTTAATGTTTTTGACATAAAGTATAAGGGATGTCTTTCACAGTGGTAGAGGACTGAGGCATCTCGAGAATAGTGTGGGGGTTATTTATTGGCCTCAACCACTTCTACGAGAGAGATCTGCTTTTTAGAGCTTTTTGGGCTAGAGATTATTGGTTAGAGAGAGAGATTATCATTAGAGAGAAAAAAGTTATTGCAAACCAGAGCTCTTACTCATCCACCATTGATCATTTACTACGAAGCTTTTAATGTCTGACTGAAGACATGTGAGGGTTGGTGTGTTTAGCTGTCTGCCAAGGTTGTGTATCTAGGGAGCTTACTTCTCTCTCCCTCTAAATGAGTCACTGCTGAGTTCACTATTATCTTCTGAGTTATACACGAGAGATTTGTGAGTTCAAACTAAGTTTTTCTTCACTAGGTTGTGATTGTGTATCATGTAATTAATCAAGAGTGTTCCCGGTTAACTTATCATTACTATGCTCAAAAGGGGTTACGCCTCCATCTAATATAAACTACCCTCTTACATTTGGCGACTCTGCTGGGAAGGTATTCTTCTGGCAAAAGAGTATGGTGCGGGATAATGTTAACCGTAGACTCAACTTTGATGATATCCAACGCAATGAGGAACAAGCGGTGAGAGAGCTGGAAGCTCCCAGAAGTGGGGTTCCTCCTCAGGTAGAGGCTCCCCAAGATCCAACGATGACTGGAGTCTCAACGGTCACCCAAGCCTCTACTAGTGTTGTCCTAGAACCAGCACAAATGACCCTCCTCATGGGTAAGTTTTTTGAGTTTTTGCACACACACGAGGCTACCACGGTCCTAGGAGGGGGAACACATCCAAGCACTTTAATGACACATGGGGTGGTCCCAGTAGCTCCGATGAACCCCACTTTTGTTGTTCCCACGGGGACTGGACCCATAAGTACACCACCCACTCCTGTCTCAACGACGGGGGTAACGGGTGTAGCCAGTGTTCCATCAGTGGTCACTCCAAACGCCACCGGCGTTCCATCGGTGGTCCCTCTGGACACTCCTCTCACGGTTGAGAAGACGCCGGCGTCGATGTTAGAAGAAATGCAAAAAGAGATACTGAAGACGATAGCAGCCTCCTCACAATCGGCCAGCGAGGTAGCTTCAGTGTATGATGATTTTCGCAAGCCCTATCCCCAAGAATACAACGATGAGCCTTACTCGAAGGACTACATTCTTCCCATCTTTGAGAAATACACGGGAAAAGGGGGGAACCCGAAGGAGCGCATCAAATGTTTCATCGAACACCTAGGGGCTCACTGCAACAATAAGAAGCTTAGGCTGAGGGAGTTCTCAAAATCATTAACTGATAAAGATTATACGTGGTACTCTCATTTGGCACCAAAAAGTGTTTCAACGTGGGAAGAAATGCATGTTTTATTTGTCCAGAAGTTCTTTCTAGCAGAAGATGAATTCACGTTAACACGATTGGGCAGGGAGAAGCAAAGGCCTGGAGAAGATGTGGTGGCTTATGTTCGAAGATTTAGGGAGAGGTCCCTCGACGTGAGGGAAGAAGCCAAAGAGTCCAAACTATTGCAACTCTGTGCTGAGGGTTTGCTCCCAGAGTATATCTGTCACCTGATTAATGAAACTCGCGAAGGGACTTTTGCAGCCTTTCTGAAAGCAACAACGAATATATCATTAGTAGTTCGGCCGAACCCTGTTGCGATACCACTGATGTTCAGACAGCCCGGGCCACATGTTGCAGCACGCGGCCAGTCCCCACGGGTGGGATACGTTGATGGAGGTGAAGGAAGCAAACAACCGAAGAAGGATAACAAGAGAAAGTTTGGGAGAGATAGGGAAGACCCACCATCGTTACCCTGCACAATCGAGGAGCCTGTTAGCTGTTACAATGCCATGGTTCAAGGAGGAACGGTTTATGAACCTAAGGGCATCCCCGCCATGGAGCCAGATGCGGAAACATGAGCGGATCCCAAATATTGTCAAATCCATCAAAAGGTGGGTCATCCAACGGAGACCTGTTTCACGTTGAGAAGGATTATCTGCAAGCACATGAAGACAGGGACTTTGCAGACCCCTCAAGAGAACAACGTGAACGTCAACCCCTCCCCCCGCACGGGGCGAACTTAGTGATCGCCTATGATGAGGAGGTAGAACGGGAGACGAGGGAACTTGGGTTCCAACGAGAAGACTTTGAAAATGCTTTAAAAGATTGCACAAAGGGCATGGCCAATGTGGTCATTGCCTACGATGAGGCAAGTGCAAGGGACGCGGAGGAGGTATACAACCTGGAAGGGGAAGACATGGACCCAAGTTTAAAGTATCAAGTTGTTTCGCGGTCACCCAAGTTCTCGTGGTTCTATGACCAAGTGGGGATACCGAAGGAAAGCTGTTTGCGTGCAATTTTGGATATCGCAAAGAATAACGTAGTACCCTCGTTAAGATGGAAAGGGCCTATGGCCAGACTAGTGAGAAAATTCTTGTCCGAAGTAACTTTTAGTGATGCTGATAGGACCGTGAGATTCCCACACAACAAGCCCGTGTACGTAACGGCAAGTATCAACGGGGTAAGCTTCGCAAGGGCACTAATGGATGAAGGTGCATCGATAAATATCACGCCTATCAGTTCCTTCTGGATAGCTAATATCCCGGAGGAAAGACTAATACCAATGCCTTTGATGATTTCTGGTTACGATAATCAATCATCCAAATCCATCGGGTATGTGAATGTGGGGATCATAATGGGAAACCTTACCTCACACATCAAGTTTCATGTGATCGAAAGTACCACTTCCTACCACCTACTGATAGGGAGAGTATGGATGCACAACCACCTTCGACATATCACCAATGCGCAAAGGCAAACGTTAAAGGGACTGAGATCATCATACAGGCCACTACGAAGCCTTTTGCCACCGAAGAAGCTCATTTGGTGGATGCAGCCTTTTACACAGAGTTGGAGGAAGATGCTAGGGTGCTGACAAGAAGGATGGAAGGAGCAAGAGTTCCCTCAATCAGGGAAAGGATGGGGCCTGTGAATGGCCAAGGCAATGAAGGAACAAAGGGAAAGGTAATAGCGGAAGAAGTTCACTTAGCTGATCCCAATAAGCAAAATCTGTCGAAGCAACTTAGAGACAGGATGAGACCCAGAATGGATCCGATGGATCACGAGACCCAACGACAGAGTGTGCTGCGTAGGTTTTCAGGGAATAGGTTGGCTGAGGCTTCGAGGGAAAGGAAAAGAAAGGCAGTCGCAACGACGAGCAGACAGTGCAAGAAGAAGATTACTGAGGATGGAAGAGTGATCTACCTTTTATAAGGGTGTGAGCGGGCAGCCGATTTAGAGGCTGACCCGATATATGAGTGCTTCTTGGTGGACCTGCAAGGGCAGTGCATGATCAACGACAACTCAAATATAGAGGAGTTTGTGGAAGACGTAACCGAAGAACCAGAGTACATGACGGATCGCCCGAAACCCCAGGTGCAAGAGTTAGCAGTTGAACCTAGCCGAAGATGGAGAAGATGCGAGGCCCATCTTCATTTCGAAGGATCTGAGTGCAGTAAAGAGAGAAACCTTGATGGAGTTGATTCGAGAATTCAGGGATATCTTTGCGTGGAAGTACACAGAGATGGAAGGGTTTGACGAAGAGGTTAGTTGCCACAAACTAAACGTTATACCTTCAGCCATACCGGTGAAGCAAGCCACAATAACATACAAGCCAGAGCTGGATTTAAAGATCAAGGAGGAGATCCAACGGTTGCTGGAAGCAGGGTTTATTGAGCCGATCCAACATCCACTATGGCTTTCAAGCATCGTTCCATTAGGAGAGAAGGATAAGAACCAAATAAGGATATGTGTAGACTTTAAGGACCTAAAAATAGCTTGCCTGAAAGATGAGTTTCCTCTACCTTCCATTGATAGCCTCATTGATGCGACGGTTGGTCATGAAATGTACAGCTTCATGGACGGGTATGTGGGGTAGAACCAGATCAATATGGATCGAACTGACGCAGAGAAAACGGCATTCCGGACCCCGTTGGGCAACTTCATGTACAAGGTGATGCCGTTTGGATTAAAGAACGCTGGGGTGACATATCAAAGAACGATGATGGCCATTTTTCATGATTTCTTCCACAAATTCCTAGAGCTCTACGTGGATGATTTGGTCATCAAATCGAAGGAGGAGCCCCATCTGGACGATCTAGGGAGGGTGTTCGTTCGCTGCAGAAAATACAAGCTGAAGCTGAACCCACTAAAGTGTGCCTTCGGGGTCACAAGTGGGAAGTTCTTAGGGTTCATGGTAGATCGGCAAGGAGTACAAATGGACCAAGACAAGCAGCTAGCTATCGTGGAAATGCCGTGCATAAAAACGACGAAAGAACTCAAAAGTTTCCTCGGTAAGGTCTCCTACCTCGGGAGATTTGTGCCGGGATTAGCCGAGATAATTCACCCACTGATGGAGCTACTGCGAAAGGGCACGAAATTCAAAGTGGGAGGAAGCACATCAGGAATCTCTGAATAGGTTGAAGAAGCTGCTGACCTCCCCACAGACAATGATTCCTCCAAAACCTGGAACACCGTTGCAACTCTACCTTACGTCTACCACCAGGTCCATCGGAGCACTCTTGGCACAGGAGGTCGAAAGGCAAGAAAGACCAATCTACTACTTGAGCAGAATCATACATGGACTAGAGGCAAGGTACAGTAATGTAGAAAGGCACTGTTTAGCCTTGGTGTTCGTAGCACAAAAACTTGGGCATTATATGCTATCTTTCACGATTCACATTGTGACAAGATGTGATCCAATTAAGTTTTTGTTGGCAAGAGCCATCTTGATTGGAAGAGCAGCTAGGTGGTTTCTCATCATCTCAGAATATGACTTAAAGTGCGTGGTTCCTCGCGTAATTAAAAGCCAGGCATATGCGGACCTGTTGGCAATTTTCCCATCTGGAGCATTTGAGCCACCCCGAGAGGACATCCTGGGGGATGACTTGCACGCAAATTTTCTGGAAGCTAGCCTTAAAGAATGGACGATACAATTCGATGGTTCTTCAGCAGAGAAGAAAGGAGGAGCAGGGGTTATTTTCTCTAAACGAAAGGAGGAATTTTGCCTTTTCTATAAATTGGATTTCCCTTGCTCCAACAACGAAGCAGAGTATGAGGCGTTAGTACTTGGGCTACTAGAGGCACTTCGAATGGGCATTCGTTCATTATGTATCAAAGGTGATTCAAACTTGGTAGTTCAACAAGTGAACGGGGAGTATGCGTTGAAGAACCTCAGTTTAGCGCCCTACTGAACGATCATTCAACGGTTGATTAACCAGTTCCATCCGGTCAGGATAAGAAGACATCCTAGAACAATGAACCGGTATGCTGATGCCTATGCCACCACTGCACAGAAGCTGATTATGAAGACCGATACAACTACTATGATGATTCAACGAAGAACAGCGCCCCATCGGTGGTACAGTCAATCCTACATATGGAGGGAGATTCAGATTCGAGAGGCGAGATCAGAAAACAATTAGAGTTTGGGGAAGGCAAGATGGAACTGAGAGAGCTAGCGCAGTACTTCGTCAATCATGGCAACTTATACTTCAGGAACGTAGGATGATGATTATCAAGGTGTGTTGGCCCAGAAGAGGCGGAATAAAAGTTGAGGAAGACGCATGAGAGCCACTGCGAAACAACAAAGATCCCTTTGTACTGGAGAATTCAAAGGGAATGATACTTCTGGCCAACGATGAAACAAGACGCAGCTGAGTTACAACGGAGGTGCGATAAGTGCCAACTCTTCTTTCAAGCTTCTGAATGTCAACGTTGAGACTCAAACAGACTGGAGGCAGCCTTATATTGACTTCATCAAAGACGGAGTTGTTCCTATGGAGAAAACAGACGCAATGGGACTCAAACGGAGGGCCCCATGGTTCTATGTCCAAAATGAACAGCTCTATCGGAGAGGATACTTCAACAAGCCATTGAGATGCATCACGAAAGAGGAGGCAGCTGAAGTGTTGAAACAAGCTCACGATCCAGCTCACATCGGAGGGGCAAAGCCATATGACTATTGGCCAACAATGGAGATGGACTCTGCTGAGTTTGTGCCAAAGTGCAACACGTGCCAGTTGCATGGGAATATGATCCATGCTCCTTCGGTGGATCTACATTCTTTGGCCACTCTCTATCCGTTCCACACTTGGGCGTTCGATCTGGTAGGAGCGATACACCCTTCATCAAGAGGAAAGATCTGGATATTGGTGGCAACGGAATGCTTTACAAAGTGGGCCGAAGCGAGACCTCTCAGAAGAGCAACGGCGGGCGTAGTGGCTAACTTCATCAGAGAATACGTGATTTGCCGTTTCGGGATCCCGAAAGTCATCCTCTCCGATAATGGAACCCCCTTCGTCAACAAAGAGGTAACGATGCTCACTGACAGATACTCCATCGTCCATCATACTTCAACGGTGGCATATCCTAAGGGAAACGGACAAACCGAAGCGACTAACAAGACTTTGGTCAATATTTTGGCCAAAACGATGGAAGACTTCCCAGGATAGTGGGATGACAAGATCCCAGCAGTACTATGGGCCTACCGAACGACCAAGAGAAAACCCACAGGATACACTCCATTCTCCCTTGTGTACGAAGCCGAAGCAATCCTGCCAGTAGAGTTGGAGGATCCTTCTGCTCTTTATGCCCTACGAAGCAGCATGCTCCCTCAGAGTAGGCACATACAGTTAGAAGCCTTGGACGAACACAGAGACAATGCGATGCAACACTTCCAAATGTACACGAAACAACTCTCAAAAGCATATGATAACTTGGTGAGACCAAGGAAGTTCGTGGAAAGAGACCTTGTTCTAAAACCCGGGGTGAAGCACATCAGAGGGCTTCCTTCTACCTAAGTTTGCAACAAATTGGGAGGGACCTTTCATTGTGAAGGAAACTCACGATTCAGATTACTGTTTAATTTCAAAGATGGAAGAAGATAGACCATTTAAGATTAATAACAAATGGTTGAAGGTCTATCATGTATAAGTGAGTAACATTAAAAAGATGATGTATCTAGTTTTCATGAATATACAAGACGTTTTTGAAGTTATACTGTTGGTTGCAACTAAAGTGGGATGGAAAATTATAAAACTTTATTTTTTACAAGCAGTTATAACACAGAGATGACAAGAAAACAAGATAAAAATTTATCTTTCATTCATAAACTGAGAGTTACAAATTTGGAAACTACTGTCCAAGAATTACATGAGAAGAAACATAAAAAAATTTGTACAAGTGACTATGGGGAGGGGATCATTGGCCTAGGAGGAACCATAAGTCTGGGCAGAGAAAAAGTCCCCAGGCAAGCCCGAAGAAGCTGCCAAGCACGCCTGCTCGGCACTGATGGAACCCTCCAGCCTCGTTTGAACTTGAGCCCGCTCGATAAGCAATTTCTCTCGTTTCAACTTGGCCAGACGAAGAGCTTCCTCGATATCCTCCACCTCTTGATTTGCAGCTTCCAGTAAAGGCGTTAACTCGGCCAGTCTCGCCTCTTCAATCCGTTGAGTTTCCAAGGGCTTCTGCAGCAGCTCCCTCTGACTTTCCAATTGCTGACTCTTCGAAGTTTTCAAGTGCCCGATCAGCTAATTGAATTGGAAGCCATCTTTGTCCAACTCCTTCAAATAGCCCAAGAATTGATTTAGGAGGGGCCTAGTGACATTTGCAGTGGGGGTGTTGACAAGCTCAGCAATAATGAGTTGCCAAACGATGGCAGGCAGGTATTTGAGGTGAGCGGCGAAGAACCATGAGGCAAAACTCATGAGGAGCCAGTGCAGGCAAAGGAAGCTCACAGACGGATTCGCTATCGGCCAGAGCACCCGTTGTGGAACCTTGGTCGTTGTTGATACCAAATTTAGTCTGCTGACATGGCTCAATTGGGTGAAGACACGTGGCAATCTACGTGGCAACAACAAACACTTCTGAGGAACTCAGACGCTCCGAGGAACCATGCTACAACGAGGAACTCTGCTTCCCCGGCCAACTCAGACGCTCTGACTTACAAGAACTCTCCGAGGAACTTTTGAGTACCGAGGAACTTAGGCGGTCCGAGCAGCTTAAGCGGTCCGAGCTGCACCTCGAACAAAGCATTAAATAGCAGGATAACCAACAGTTTGACTGTTCACTAAATGCTTATCATTCAGATGTATACACTTAAGGGGCATTTAATACATTACCCTTTCACATGTACACCATTTAATGTATTACCCTTCCACATTACAGCCTCAGGGCTATAAATACATTGTATTACCCTCATTGTAGAGGGACCGAAATTTCTTGAGAAAACTTGTAATCGAGAATTCCCAAACAGTCAGCAATAACAAAAACAGTGGACGTAAGCCATTCTTATAAGGCTGAACCACTTTAAAACTTCTTTGTCTCATTTATTTTATCTGTGATTAAATAATTAGATACAATCTAATTTTTTACATCAACAGATTGGCGCCGTCTGTGGGAAGCGACTGGTTATATCGTTTTTCATCAAAAACAACTCATCACAAATGGCAGATATTCCAGAACCCAGCAATCGAAACGCTGGAAGCCCTCCAAATCCATCTGCTCCGCCTAATATTCCAAATCTGGCTGGAATAATGACAAATCTGGCCCAGGGCCAGACAATCATGCAAGAAACGATGCGACAACTCCTACAAACCCTCCATGGCGGTGCACCAACCCATTCAGGACTGCGAAGTATTCAAAGAAATACCCGTTTACCTTCTTCACGTACTAGGCGTACTGATTCATATCGTACTGAGGAATCTGAATATTTTTCTTATCAACCTGGACGAACTTCGTCAGTGCGGGCCATAGATACTGAACAACGTATCACTCTCTCTCCAGAAAGGACTAGTGCGCTAGAGAGGCTAAGCAGGGTATCACTTTTGATCGATTAGGACCTAGAAGGAGTAGAAGTCCTCCTAAAGTCGCATCGAGGAGTTTTCGACGACCATCAGATTTAAGGGAAGGATCTGCCCAGTCGCGACCAGCTGCTCGTCAAGATAGATCCCAGGAAGCCACATCAACACGATCAGTTGCTCGAACCAACAGGCCCGAGGAAGGAAATGATGCATGGAAAGGCTCTATTCAAACGCTGGAGGATAGATTAGGGGAAATGGCTAAAGCCAAGATCCCTCTACAACGAACTTTTGTTCGAGGAACACCTTTTGTCCAGGCCATTGTAGATTTTCCAACACCATCAAAGTTCAAAGCACCAGTTGTGACCCCCAAATATGATGGAAAGACCGACCCTGTCCTTCATATAGAACAATACCAAGCTGCAGCCGACATCTATGCTGTTCCAGATGAGATGAGATGCAGAGCATTCTCGGGAACTCTTACCGGATCTGCTCAAATGTGGTATAATAATCTTCCTCGGGGTAAGATCTCGACTTTCCTCAACTGGCCGAGTTATTCATTGGGAATTTCTGTTTTGGGGCAAAGCCAGTTAAACGAGTAGCGCATTTGTTAAGTGATAGACAAAAAACTGGTGAAAGTACCAGAGATTATATAACTCGTTTTAATAACGAGAAGCTCGAAGTCATTGACTATGAGGAAAAGACAGCGATTACTGCCTTGATGAGTGGACTACTGCCCAACAAGTTGTACTACACTTTGGCCAAAGATCCACCTAGAACCATGTCAAACCTGATGGGAAAAGCGTCCAAGATTATGAATGCCGAGGAGGCTATGGCTGCGAAGAAGAATATGGATGCCAAAGAAACCAAGGTGGAAGGTGATAAAGCTAAGAAGAAAGAGCATAAAAACAATGGTAATGACAAACACTCAAAAACAAGGTCGACTTGGGAAGTATTGAGGAAATTTGATAATTATACTCCTTTGAAGAAAGACATCAACCATGTTCTAGAAGAAATCAAGAACAACGAGGAATTAAATTGGCCAGAGAAAATGAAGGCAGACCCCGAAAGGAGAAATAAGGCAAAATATTGCGAGTTTCACAAAGATCATGGCCATATGACTAAAAATTGCATAGCTCTTCAGAATGAGATTGAAACACTCATCAGACGAGGAAAACTGGCAAACTATGTTGATCGGAAGAATGATAGAAGAAACAACGACCGAGCAAGAGAGAGGTCCAGATCTCCTCGTCGGGCAGAGGAGAACAGGAAGAGAGACCATGAAGTTGATCCAGAAGACGACCCCGATCTTCCCAAGAGACCAAGGCAGCCAGAACGTGAGGTATTTTCAATACGCTTTGGATCATTTGATTGTAATGTTATTACAGGTGGAGATACAAGAGGAGACCTTACTGCCGAGAGAAAAGCTTACCTCTGTGAGGCTCAAGCTTGCTCATACATTCAACGAATAAATCTAGCTGAGGAGGATCGCCCGAGAAAGGTGAACAAAGAGAAATTGGTCATTGATTTCTCAAAGAATGACCTCGCAGGTGTTCTATATCCTCATGATGACCCATTGGTGATCAAAATGAGGATAAAGGAGGTAATGATTTCAAGAGTACTGGTCGACAATGGTAGCTCGGCAGACATCATGTTCTACTCGTGCTTCGACAGTTTAAATCTAAAGCTATCTCAACTGGAGCCTTATCATAGACCCCTCCTCGGTTTTGCTGGCGAGAAAGTATTTCCACTTGGGACGATCAAGTTGGATATATTCATTGGTACGTGGCCTGCTTGTCGAACAGAAAGAATACGCTTCTTCGTGATGGATAAGAATGTTCAATCATCATACAATATCATCATGGGAAGAGTAGGATTGAAGAAGTTCGAGGCTGTACCATCTACGGTACATCAATGCCTAAAATTTCCAACAAATTTTGGAGTAAGAGTTGTGAAAGGTGATCAGAAAGTAGCTCGGGAATGCTATTATTCATCCGCCGAGCAAGAGGAACTGGAGGAATCAAGGAAAAAGACTACTACTTATCAAGTGGATGAAGGGGCAGAAATTGAAACATTGGATCCTAGAGATGAGTCGCAACTCGTGAAGGGTCAAGTGGTGGAAGCTACTGAAAACATCATTCTGGACGACGAGCATCCTGAACGAACTACTCAAGTAGGTTCGTCGTTGGAAGCCTCATTAAAACAGGAATTGATAACTTTCCTTAGAAGCAGAAAGCAAACTTTTGCGTGGAGTCATGAGGATATGCCTGGGATAGACCCAAATTTCTTATGTCACGAACTCAATGTGAATAAGGAGATCAAGTCTGTGAAGCAGAGAAGAAGAGTATTCAGCCCCGAGAAGAATCAAGCTATACAGGAGGAAGTCGAGAAGCTCCAGAAAGCCTGCTTTATTGTAGATGTTAAATATCCCGACTGGTTAGCAAATGTGGTGATGGTGAAGAAGAAGAACAACAAATGGAGGATGTGTGTAGACTTCACCGACCTCAACAAAGCATGCCCAAAGGATCACTTTTCGCTGCCCCGAATTGATCAACTAGTGGATGCTACCTCGGGACACGAGCTGCTGAGCTTCATGGATGCTTATTCTGGTTACAATCAGATTAAAATGAAACCTGAAGACAGGGAGAGTACTTCTTTCATTACCCCTAGAGGAACTTATTGTTATAATGTTATGCCTTTTGGTTTGAAAAATGCAGGTGCAACATATCAGCGGCTGATGAACAAAGTGTTTGCAGAACAAATCAGTTGCAATATGGAAGTCTATGTTGACGATATGCTGACGAAGAGCAAGAAAGTTGCTGATCATCTAGTTGACTTAAGCCAGACCTTTGATCAACTAGATAAATATCAAATGAAGTTGAACCCGACGAAGTGCATATTTGGAGTACGAGAAGGCATGTTTCTCGGATACATTGTCAATCAGCGAGGCATTGAAGCTAACCCTGAAAAGATCAAAGCTCTACTAGGGCTGCGATCTCCAACGACGAAGAAAGGGGTGCAAAGTCTTACAGGACGAGTAGCAGCACTCAACAGATTTGTATCGCGAGCAACTGATCGATGCCTCCCATTCTTCAAGACACTCCGAAAGACTTTTGAGTGGAATGATGAATGTGAGAAGGCTTTTCAAGACTTGAAGAAATATTTGGGAGCACCTCCACTGTTATCCAGGCCAGTGATGGGAGAAAAATTATATTTGTATCTGGCAGTGTCCGAGAATGCAGTCAGTTCGGCATTCATAAGAGTGGAGAATGGAGTACAAAAACCAATCTACTACACAAGGCCTTCCGAGGAGCAGAGATCAGATATCCAAGGCTGGAAAAATTGGCACTAGCATTGATCGAGGCAAGTAGAAGAATGAAGCCATACTTTCAAGTTCATACCATAGTAGTATATACTGATATGCCATTGAGGCAAGCCCTTCACAAACCAGAAAAGTCAGGAAGATTGATGTGCTGGGCAAGAAAAGATGATCGACGAAGAGCAAGAAATATCAGGGGAGGATGAAAGGAAGCAACAAATATTTCACCGAGGAACTCTGTCAGATCAGAAATTTGAAGACGAGTTACCTATATGGAGTCTGTATATGGATGGTTCATCTTGCACTACAGGATGTGGCGCAGGGATAGTTTTGAGCAGTCCGGACGAGGTCGACATGGAATACGCCCTACGTTTCCAGTTCAAAGCTTCCAATAATGAGGCTGAGTATGAGGCCATGATTGCAGGTCTTAATTTGGCAAAAATTATGGAGGCGCAGCAGGTTATTGTCTTCAGTGATTCTCAATTGATAGTAAATCAAATGTTGGGAATATATGCAGCCAAAGGAGAATTAATGATTAAGTATCATGCAAAGGTGATGGAGTTGGTATCAGAATTTGCTGCTATTCAGCTGGTCAGAATACCAAGAATGGAGAATGCGAGAGCAGACGCCCTAGCTCGATTAGCATCAGCTACTCGTACCGAGCTACGAAGAACAATCCCAATTGAAGTTTTAGCTGGTCGGAGTATAGATGAAGATCTAACGATGAACTTTATTACCCTCGATTTAGGATCATCGTGGATGGATCCCATCAGGGCATATATTGAGAAAGGGGAATTACCAACTGACAAACTTGCAGCCAAGAAATTGAAGTTTAGGGCTGCTCGTTATGTACTAACCAACGGTATTTTATACAGACGAGGAGTTATAGCAGGTTTGCAGAGATGTGTACATCCCTCCGAGGTGAAAGAATTGATTGAAGAGATCCATGAAGGGTCCGGTGGAGCCCATGTAGCAGGTCGGACGCTTTTGCAAAGGGTGATGACGCAAGGATACTACTGGCCGATGATGAGGGCTGATTGCATAGCCTATGCTAAGAAATGTGACAAGTGTCAGGGCTTCTCCTCCATCCGAAGAACTCCACAAGCGTTATTAACACCCATTACTTCCCCTTGGCCATTTGCCATATGGGGAATAGATTTGGTTGGGCCACTGCCGACGACTAGGGGAAGATTTAAGTATCTCGTGATCGCTGTGGATTATTTTACTAAGTGGGTAGAAGCTGAGCCTCTCATTGATATGACGTACGACAGAGTGTACCAATTTATTTGGAAGAACATCATTTGTTGATATGGTCTTCCTCAAGCCTTCATCAAAGACCATGGAACACAATTTGACAACGAGGAATTCGCTGCCTATTGCCATCAGTCCAATATCTTGAAGATACACTCGGCACCAGGACATCCCCAAAGCAACGAACAGACTGAAGTGACGAACAGAACACTGCTAAATGGCTTGAAGAAAAGACTAAGTGACGCAAAAGCAAACTGGATCAAAGAGTTACAGTCAGTACTATGGGCTTATCGTACTACTCCCCGAGCAGCAACTGGAGAATCACCATATATGCTGGCGTTTGGAAGTGAAGCTGTTATACCTGCCGAGTTGGGCCTCCCAACACACAGGGTATTGAATTTCAATTCCCCTGTCAGCGACTTAATGAGAAGATTGGATTTAGACATGCTCGAGGAAGTTAGAGAAGAAGCAGCCATCAGGAATGCTGCCATACCAACAACGAACAGCTTTGTTCTACAATAAGAGGGTGAAGAAGTGCGACCTGAAAGAAGGAGACTATGTGCTAAAGAAAGTGATTCAAAAGCACAACAAATTGGAGGCAAACTGGCATGGACCATACCGAGTTACAGAAGTTGTTCGACCAGGAACCTACCGAATAGCAACTTTAGAGGGGGAGGAGTTTAAGATTGCATGGAACGCAGAGCACCTGCGCAAGTATTATCAGTGATGTATGTAACGCAGTTCCGTTAGTATGAATAAAATGAAGATATTCTGCCAAATTCTCTCCTTTTATTGAAAGTTTTTCGGGGAATACTAGTGTTATACACTACTCGACAAAACTCGGATTACTCAAATTTCTTCTCGAAAACGCCAACTAAGGTTGGTCGAGAAACAAATGTATTCCTCCGGGAAGTAAAACTATGTATTCCTCCGGGAAGTAAAACTATGTATTCCTTCGGAAAGTAAAACTATGTATTCATAAAAATGCCAACTTATGTTGGTTAGGAAGTAAATGTATTCCTCCGGGAAGTAAAACAATGTATTCCTCCGGGAAGTAAAAAACTATGTATTCCTCCGGGAAGTAAAACTATGTATTCCTAAAAATGCCAACTTATGTTGGTTAGGAAGTAAATGTATTCCTACGGGAAGTAAAACTATGTATTCCTACGGGAAGTAAAACTATGTATTCCTAAAAATGCCAACTTATGTTGGTTAGGAAGTAAATATATATTCTCGAAAACTCCAACTAAAGTTGGTCGGGAGGTAAAATTATTCCAGAAAGTGCCAAAACTCCTCGTAGAGGAAAAATCCACTAACTATGGCTGGTCGGGGATAAAAACCCACTAACTGTAGTTGGTCGAGAAGGAAAATTTACCGACCTTAGTTGGTCGGAAACATTTTATGAATACGAGAAAGTGGTCGAGCAAAATTTTTTATACTCGTAATTTTTTAAAATCATAACTAAGTTGGTCGAGAAACAAAACATCATTTTTGCCAAATGACTACCACAAAATCAAACTACTCAACAATAAGTTGGTCGACAAATAACACAATATTGTTATCTTTTTAACAGATACACATGCACAGATGTAAAGTGTTACAAAACAATAGCAGTCAAGATTTGCAAATAAAATTATTTCATTAAATGAAGAACAAAATACATCAGGAATGAAATATAAATTTATTACATCAATACTCCTATTCTATTGGTTTCTTCCCCTCTGCTTTTGAAACAGGTTCCTCGCCAGCAGGCGGATCATTTAAAGCGAGAGGAGAATTTATGAAGTTAAGATCTTTTAACATCCTGATATTCATCACGGATGGTCGATCCAGTAGATGCTCGGGACGAAATATCTCCACATTGGAATGCAAATTGTAATCGCTGAGGTACTTAGAAATTAAACACCGAGGGATGGCCCGAGCAGGGATCCAACTCATATCAAGATTGAATGGTGGCACGGGTAGGTCGAGCAGCCCAGGATTATGGTAATCCCACGGGTAATGACCCTGTTCGAGTTGCAGCACACCCAAGGCATTCAGCCATCCCTGTTTGTAGCCCTCATTATTTGCATTCTGGATACGATCGTCCAAGTGGTAGAGAGCCTCGTAGCCAGCCATCCAGAACTCCCTGGGTTGCTTGTGAAATTGATATGTCAGTCTTTCCAGCTGCTCGTGGAGATTTTTGATGAAGAATTCTTTATTATCCAAGATAGATTTTTGCGCAGAAAGCTGCTCTTCCAGGTCCCTGATTTTCTTAGACATCTCAGCCAATGCCTGGTTCTTCGCCATCAGCTGGAAGGCCTGGTTCTCTAAAGCAGATTGAGTCCTCTGTTCCTCAACAGGAATCCGAGCAGCTCTTGCTCGTCCCCGAGGAGCTCTTGCTCGTCCACGAGAAGATGTAGAAGGGCCAGCTCTTTTCAAGGTTTCCAACTCATCCCTCAGGTTGGCGTTCTCTACTTCCAAGAACGAGAATCCCTCGTCAGTCACTGGGATCAAAGCATTTGAGGTGGCGTTCTCGGCTATTTGCCTGTGCTCTTCGACCTCGGCTTTCAAAGTTCTTTCCCTCACATCGTATGCAGCAAAACGCTTCTCGTATCCCTTGTCGGCAATGATTTGCTGATACTTCTTCTCGTACCCCTCGTGCAAGAGGGCAGTGGATTCTTTATATTGTTGTTGAAGGTCTTCAAGAGTGTCTTGGAGATCCTCAATCATATCATAATAAGCTACATTATTGGCCACCGCACGATCAAGCAGACACTTCAAATATTGGTAAGCTTCAATTGCCTGTTCCGAAGCATCTTGACCGAGGATGTCGACGATTTGTGTTGCGCTCAGATCTGTGTGACCAGCCTTAAAATATTCATTGCATTGCTGTAACAGCTTTGTATCATGAGAAGATAATAATTCCATCCTGGCCAGAAACTAGTAGAGGAAGAAAAAACAATAATCAATAAGAGTACCAACAAAGTATGAAGAGCAGAAACGACAGTATGCATAAACAAAAGTTCAAATTTTATTATATCATAAAGATCAGAGTTACATGTTCAGGGTTACATTTGATAAAGAGAAATAAAATAGAAAGAAACCCGAACAACTCTACACCTTTGCCTTGTCACCCAAAACTTTCTCGGGAGGCTGGGACGAGGAGGTAGGTTGCTCGGAGGGAACAGAAAGTTGATCGGGGAGCGCTGGCAGTTGCTCGGATGAAGTAACGAGTTGCTGAAGTTCCTCGTTAGTAGGCTGGATGGCTGGGGGATGAGAAACTTGATCTCCCATCACCATGGAAGACTCTTCAGAGGCAGCTTCGTCCTCTTCTTCGTCTTCAGGAGTTGGAGGGGGACCAGGGATGTGTCGCTGGAAGAGTACAGAAGTTTCATCAACCTTCATCTCCTGAAGAGCTGCGACCCACCCATCTCTAAAATATTTTAGGCTGCCATATTCGACTTTCGACATCATGGCAGCCAAGCCTTTGTTCCACCCCTTATCCCAGCCAGCGCTGAAAGATTTCTTCACAGCCGATTTCCTCTTTAACTTCTCCGAGGAAAGCTTCTCGGACAGAAGACTTTCAGCAGTCTTCAGTTTATTCTCAGCTTCTTCTTTCTGCCGACTTATTTCCTGAAGCTGACCCAACCTTTCCTCAGCAACCTTGAGTTTATCTTCAAACTCCTCAGCATTCTTGAGCTTCCTAGCAAGCTCTTTATTCTTCTCCTCCAGACTATTTAATTTTTTCTCCAACTCCTTGGAGACTTCAACAACTTGAGCTTTCTCCTGCTCGGTTGAGGCAAGTTTCTTCTCCCAAGCAGCCTTGTCAGCATCATGCTTCTAACGAGAATCTTCCAAAGATCGTGTCAGACCCATCAGAGCTTCCTCCACACCAGACGAGGAGCTTGAAGCTTTAATAGCTTCATCCTTCTTCAAAATTGTATTAAAGCAGCTCATCAACTGTGAAAAGAAAATGAAAGCAAGTCAGAGACAGATATAACAAGGGAAAGATGAAAAGTTCAAAACAATAGGACTTACAGAAGCAATGTGGCGAGCTGCCAATGTGGTAACTGTGTCCCGAGAAAGGTTTTCTTCGATGCCTTGGATCTCGGGAATGATCCAAGTCTTCACCGAGCTCATGGCAGAGCTCGGCGAAACAAAAGTGGGAACTCCACTAGTCGGGGACTGAGAGACGGTGTCAGCCAAATTGACCGATGAGCTCTTCTTCAGCCTCCTTGGAGGAACAGGAGTAGTTTCGACCAAGGAAGAACTATTGGTCGGTGATATGACAATCACCTCGCCTGGAGCAGCAGCCTTGCTCGGAGCCACTGGAGGTTTCTCAGCAACCTTCACAGGAGCAGCCGGAGGGGCTGCATCAATTTTCTTTGTCCCTTCTGAGACATCATGTTTACTTCTTTTTGCCTCTCCAGCACCAGAGGCAGGTTTCTCGAAAAGGGTAGGAGGTCTTCTCTTCTTCATCCTCTCACTTAAAGGAACGTGTGACTCAGGCGAAGAACTGGTAGAAGCTGGTACTGGCTCTGCGTCCCTTATCACCGGACGAGCAGTAAAAGAAGTTGTGTAACTCTTGTACTGAAGCAGATATGAAGCTGACCTAATATGCTCGTCGGCAACAGTCTGATGCAAACTCCAGATAAGTTTTAAGTGCCTTATATTAACGTCTGCCTCTTTTGGACACTTTCTTTTGTTGTCAACTGCAAATAAATAAACATTAAAATATCAGTGGCACATTTTATCAAACATAAAGGAAGCATAATCTCAAAATAAATAAAATGAAATAAAAATAACCTATCCCATTGCCATAGGGAGGGCATCTGGGACCCTGATACACTTCATCTCTAGATAAAGGAGCATGTTGCCAATTTTTTATAACAACCCCGTGCTCAAAATAATCCCTATTGGCATCCGGGAGATTGACCACTAAAGCCCTATTTAAAAATCTAGTTTTTAAATAAAAAGTATTATCACCAACAGCCCATCTATAACAAAACATGATTTCTGGAATTCCTATGCGAGTTCCATGAATTTGATTTAGTCTATGAACCCCATTAACTATTCTCCATGTATTGGGGGCTATTCTTGCAGGAACCACATCAAAGTATTGACAGAATTGAGAGTTTGGGGGAAAAGAAAATCCACTCAGCAACAAAGAGACTGGGGAACCAATGTCCCTCAGCCAAACGGAAATAATCAGAAGGTTCAGAAAGTTCCTCCAGAACAACCCATGAAGGAATAGAAAAATCAGAACGAAATTTATCAAGAGATTCAACAAGGTAAACCATGATGAATAAAGGAAATGAAGAAGAAGGAAGAAGATCTTACAGAAAAAGAAGGGATCTGTTGACAACGAACGATGGAAGAGATGAGTGCACAGGAGAGAAAGAGAAGATGGAAAACTCGAAGATACAAATTTGAAAGAGTAGAATACGATGGGATTTTCTGCAGCGTTTAAATACTTTGCCTTGGGAAACAGTAAAGCTAATGATTACAAAAAGAAACGATTACGCTACCGGCGGCTAGAAGGACAAAAAGTACGCGGAGATCGAGGCGGTTACAAAAATTCAAAAAAGCCTGATTCTACAAATTTGAAAGGAAAAATATATACAAAGCAAACAATCCTAAATTTCAGGATAACCATTTAAAACCGCCATATATCGAGAAAGAATGTTCCACACTCCTCAAATTTCGAACTATGAAACATTGGGGGCTTCTGTTGATACCAAATTTAGTCTGCTGACATGGCTCAATTGGGTGAAGACACGTGACAATTTACGTGGCAACAACAAACACTTCTGAGGAACTCAGACGCTCCGAGGAACCATGCTACAACGAGGAACTTTGCTTCCCCGACCAACTCAGACGCTCTGACTTACAAGAACTCTCCGAGAAACTTTTGAGTACCGAGGAACTTAGGCGGTCCGAGCAGCTTAGGCGGTCCGAGCTGCACCTCGAACAAAGCATTAAATAGCAGGATAACCAACAGTTTGACTGTTCACTAAATGCTTATCATTCAGATGTATACACTTAAGGGGCATTTAATACATTACCCTTTCACATGTACATCATTTAATGTATTACCCTTCCACAATACAGCCTCAGGGCTATAAATACATTGTATTACCCTCATTGTAGAGGGACCGGAATTTCTTGAGAAAACTTGTTATCGAGAATTCCCAAACAGTCAGCAATAACAAAAACAGTGGACGTAGGCCATTCTTATAAGGCTGAACCACTTTAAAACTTCTTTGTCTCATTTATTTTATCTGTAATTAAATAATTAGATACAATCTAATTTTTTACATCAACAGTCGTCATGACTTGATTCCTCAAATACAGCTGGTTCTGGACGAGGGGAGGCGAAGGAGCTGGTCGAGATTGCTCTTCATCACGAAGGGACTCCCTAACAACCTGAGAGCAGGCAAGTGAAACAATGAGTTCAATGAAAAATCTTAACAAGTGGTTTTCATTGTTAAGTCACCGTTACTGGTGGAGTTTGACAAAAAATCTTAACAAGTGGTTTCCATTGTTAAGTCACCGTTATTGGTGTTACTAGTTTGACGAAAAATCTTAACAAGTGGTTTTCATTGTTAAGTCATCGTTACTGGTGGAGTTTGACGAAAAATCTTAACAAGTGGTTTTCATTGTTAAGTCACCGTTACTGGTGGAGTTTGACCAAAAATCTTAACAAGTTGTTTTCATTGTTAAGTCACTGTTATAGGTGGAGTTTACGAAAAATTTTAACAAGTGGTTTTTATTGTTTGAACGATTGAAAATGAGATCCTTCTAACAAGGAGATTGCACATCGTCAAGATAAAGGACAAACACCACGAAACAAAGAGAAAATGGCGAAATACCTCGGCAACTGCTGGAGCGAGAACGGGAGATGGGAAAGAAGCTGCAACCGTAGGCACCACAGTGGGCAAGTTCATCTTCTCAAGAGCCTTTGCAGAACCCTCAGTTATAGGAACCTCAACACTTGATGAAGCTCCTACTTCGACAACAGGAACTAGGGCCAATGCTAGGGGTGGGCTTGAAGGGGTTGTTCAATCTTCCACAGATACATCATCCCTTGTAAGGGCAGAAGAAGGACCACAGTGAGTAAATAAGCCAAAGGTAGCCCTAGTGTTAGAAACAAGGCACACCACAGGAAGAAGGGGCAAAGTGCACATTCAACCTACCTCAGTGATGTTGACAAAGGGGGCAAACTCAGAGATGGGCCTTAACAGTGAGGGCTGAAGAAGGAAATCAACCAGTGCAGAAGCTAGTAACGAGGCAGCTTCAACCTGAAATACACCAAAATATCTAGAAGATTCAGCAAAGTGAGAAGGATAGAAAAGAAAGATTTAAAAGTGTTTAGAACTTGTTACCTCAGGAGGACTTTGCAAAATTGGAACGATGTCTAGAGGAACCACTGGCAAAGAGGATGAACCAGAAGAAGCTAAAGGAGTCTCCTATGGCTGAGAGGAAACTCCCATAGGGTCAATGGGGGCAACAACCTCCTCAGCAGCCTCCACCGTACGGCGGGAGACCAAACGACGAGAATAAGTGAGCCCGGTCATGGGAGAACGGGGGGGAGTGGCATCAACGGAGCTAATCCCGAAGCATCCCCCCACGAAAGGACTCACAGGAGGGTTGGGTCTTTCTTCTTCAGCTTCCTGCGTCAAGTTGCCAAGAGTTCGACAAATACAGCTTGTTATAGAAAAATGTGGAAAAAACACGTGTATACCTCTGATCCAGGGGGAGAATGGGACGATATCACCATTGGCGAGGAAGGAGGGGAAGTAGCTGGCGAAGACCTCTCCGTGGGATGATGCTCAACATTAGGACAGTCATCCAACGCCATAGCTCCAACAGCAGAAGGAGCTGGAATGAGATGTACATCAGGAGCTCGTTTCTTCTGGGACTTAGTACCCAGAGTTTTTTTCCTCGCACCAGCAGCACCAAGACTTGGAGGAACCCTTGAGCTTTTCCTTCGCTTCGACCCCCCTTCAGATGGATCTACTAAGATGGTGGGGAGCGCGGCAGCAGGAGGAACGGCGGGAGTGTGTCGTTGAAACTCAGAATTTATTCGCTCCACCTCACCTTGAATTTTCTTTCTCAACTCCTCACTCGCTTCGGCAGACATAGGAGGAGGAACGGAGGCAATGGGGAATGCATCCACGGGAGCTTGAGGCTGAGGTTGGGACTTAGACTTAGACTTTGAAGAAGTCCACTCTTGGATCTCCTAGTTTTTTTTTGTTGGTGGCTTGAAAGTTCCTTCGCCAGAAGCTGCATCGGTTGGAATGCCCTCACCAGAAATACCTTCAGAAAGGGCAGGTTGTTTCGAGATTGCAACGTGCTTGGGTTTGGGCGTTGCTATAGGGATCATGGGGCAATAAGGAGGTAGCTCGCTGGGAGGATCTTTAGGAGTCGTGCTCAGAGGGAACTCAACTCCAAGAATAGAGTTGCCTTTGAGGCCTAATTCCAAGGAAGGGAAAGAAGGAACTGGGGGATACTGGGGGGGGCTTTGTATGAATTCACGAATCCTCGCTAGTTGCATCAGCCAAAATTTGGTGGCAAAAGAAGTGGACACATCCCCTTTTCTAGTAACACTAGGGATGGTAACTCGGCTATCCATAGTAGAAGTTACGCCAAGTACCGCTGCAGAAAGGTAGAAAGTGCAGGCCTCAGCAAAAGTAGCCCTCTTATTCGTTAACTGAAACACAGGTCGAGGATCCCCTTGATCAAAACCGAACTGCTTGCTGCACCGATCAGGGTTGTAAGGTTCAGAAGTATATCCCCACTCGATGAATGAAGGAAGGAACCCAGGGGTGAACAGAAGCACCACGACTTGTGAAGGATCTTCTACAACCGGAACGAAAGTGATCGTTCTAGCTGCAGAAGAGAAAAAATTCCAAGTATGGGTCAAGGTTGATTCTCCATATGGTCTCATGATGAAGGAATCCAAATAGTCAAAAACGCCCATTATCTCCTTTCGACTCTGTTTTTTGTGGAAGCACAGGAGGCGAGGGGGCTTGATGTCTTGGCTCACGGGATAAGGAACAGAAGCAATAGCAGGAAAGCGCGTGTAGAGGAAACCCGTTAAGATAATGGTATTGGCGAAATTGGCCAAGGGACCGTTCCATGTCAAGGTGGGTTCGATCCAACCAAGTGTAGAGGGACCTCAAAGCAATGGCGGCCAGAGGAAGATTGAAGCCTCTCGCTAAACAAATGAAGATGTTTATGAGGTCCCTCCTAGGCTGGTCGTTGGGTTTTCCAATCAAGAAGAAACGGGAAAGCAACACAAGGATGTAGGTTGGTAATTCTAAGGATGTACCTTTACCCTTGCCTGTGACAGAAGTGACATCCTTTGCAGTAGGGGCTTCGAAGAAATAGCTGATTAAGGGAGTAAAGGTAGCTTTGTTGGAACAGTGCAGCGGCGGCAAAATCCGATCCAGCTCAGCTCGATCAGCAGTTTCTTCAGCATCCAAAGCCTCATCAAGATAAGTAAACTCACCCATGGGTTCAAACCCAAGTAGCTCACAGACATCTTCCAAGGAAATGGTGAACTCCCCTCAGGCAACAAAGAAAGTGAGTTGTCATGTTCCATCTGGAGACGAACACTTGGAGTGTAGCGTTGTGCTTAGACAGAGTCAACTCCCAAAACCAGTTGGCTCGGTGAAGACCAACTTTGGCAAGAGCTGCAGCGTGAGAGCTCTGCATATGTGCATGCCAGGTGACAAAATGAGCTGGAGATCCCCCAGGTGCTTCGAAGTCAATCTGGGAGCAAGGAAAGTCACCACGATCCAATCTGAAGCGCAGAGTCCCCTCTAGAGGAAGAAAATCCCATTTGGATGATTCTTCGTCTTCATCACCCAACAGCAAAGGGACATACTTGGCCGAAAAACTGCAAGTCTTACATACATCAGAGAAGTCATCGTCTTTGCCACAGATTGGAGATCGACGGTAAAAACGTAGTTGCTCTCGGCGAGCAACATCCAAGGCGGTGGCGCCCACAGTGGCAGCGGCAGCAGAGGTGGTAGCAGTGGAGGTTGGCTGAGCATTGGTATTTGTAGCCTTGGGGACGCTTGAAGAAGCCATAGCAGGTGGTAATGAAGGACAAAGCTTAGTGAAGAAGATATATGGTCGTAAATGGAGTAGTATAGCCACAGGCGACGGTGAAAGAAACGATGGGAGAAAAGAAACCAGAGAAAAGCTTAATAACAATGGAGGTTTGAGGAGTTTCTCTCTCTAAGTGTGTTGGGAGTTAAAGAAGACGAAAGCAAGGTAAGTGAAAAATGGCCAAGTGTTTGAATAATAGCCGTTTGAAATCCCTGAGGTCGCCTTTTGAGTTTCCCACCACTACACGTGCAAAGCTGCCGATAATCATTTCAAGTGGACACGTGGCACTTCGGAAAGTGTTCTGACAGTTGAAAAGATGCCACCACGTCATTAATGAAGTGACGCATGGGGAATAGAAAGGGTTTTCTTCCAAAGCAAGTTTGAGTTTGGCGCCAGAATTTTTGTCGGACATATCCAACATCCCACAACGCAGAGGCTGTTATCACGATTCAAAAAGCTACGATCTCCCCTCGCCACAAGTCTAAATGGGGTTTCGCTGTGACTCGGGTACATCGGGGAGAATTTTACTTTTTGAACAAGACAAAACAAAGATGAATAGCCAAAACACGAAGTTGGGAGAATTCATATCGCTAGGGGCAGCCCTAATGGAAATACCAACTGCTTACAACTAAGTTGCACAACGGCACGAAACAGCACAGACAGGGGAGAATTTCACTTCCCAAGAGTCAAAACGGATAGTTAACAGACTCCCAAGGCGTTTCGAGAAAATTCCAATAGCTAAGGAAGATGAGACAGAACGGTTGAGGCTCAACGACAGGAAAAAGTTGCGATGTCTCTTCACCAATCGCCGACAGACCGCAGCGCTTTGGTTCAGGCACATCGGGGAGAATTTTACTTTTTCCTGGAAATGACAACGGCAGAAGATTTAACGAAGACAGAAATACTAGAATCTTTTAACAATTAGATCCATCGGATTGAGAAGTTTTCATGCAGACATTTCTTGTTCCCACAATAAATCTCTACACGAAGGGGCAAATGCAGAGGGAGCTTGAAGATAATCTCGAGATTAGAGATAATCCCCATAACTAACACAACAGACTCAAGGGATTAAGGCAGCGAGGAAGCTCACCGTGGCAGCTCAAGCGAGGAAGCTCACCGTGGCAACCCAGGGAGATCTTCCAGCAAAGAAACTGGCCAAGAGTGCTCATGCTTTAGATTTGTTGTCTTACTTAGTTATGTTGCATCTTTTGTTTATATTGACTGTGAGTTGTAACGATTATAATGATTATTCAGTGTGAGGTCAAACGGTACTCGCGACAGACCAGGCCTGGCAGGGCCTGGGAGAGCTTTCATGCTCTATCAAATGACTCGTCGTGGGAACTTCAATGGAACTTGGTTTGGAGGATTGAGAAGTGAGGCACCATTGGTGCTTGTCCTGACCATCTTAGATACACCTGGTAAAACACCGAAGGGCCTGTGATCGTGGAACCATGTGCGGAGCAGCCTTGAGTTCCATCGGGCGTTGAGTTGTGAACCAAACAACCCTATACTTAATGTCACATCTACTTTATGTGATGTCACTATCCAGCTAGGCAATGTCAAATCTGCACTTGAGTAAACCACCGTGGTATTTGGGACTGTCAGACAGTTGGTGAGCCACCTCTGTGACAACAGCCCCCTGACGCACAGTGGTTAGGCAAAAGGCATGTCTTGGCATTTAATGCTCATGACTTGGAGCTGACTAGTCCATCAGGTTTTTAATGTTTGTGACATAAAGTATAAGGGATGTCTTTCACAGTGGTAGAGGACTGAGGTATCTCGAGAATGGTGTGGGGGTTATTTATTGGCCTCAACCACTTCTAAGGGAGAGATTTGCTTTTAAGAGTTTTTGGGCTAGAGATTATTGGTTAGAGAGAGAGATTATCATCAGAGAGAAAGAAGTTATTGCAAAACCCCTCTTACTCATCCACCATTGATCATTTACTACGAAGCTTTAAATGTCTTACTGAAGACCTGTGAGGGTTGGTGTGTTTGCCTGCCTGCCAAGGTTGTATCTAGGGTGCTTACTTCTCTCTCCCTCTAAATGAGTCACTGCTGAGTTCATTATTATCTTCTAAGTTATACACGAGAGATTTGTGAGTTCAAACTGAGTTTATCTTCACTAGGTTGTGATTGTGTCTTATAATTAATCAAGAGTGTTCCCGATTAACTTATCATTACTATGCTCAAAAGGAGTTACGCCTCCATCTAATCTAAACTACCCTCTTACACATTTTATGCATTTCGACTTCCTCTTGTGGTGTTGACTGTTTATTTAGTTTTATTCTCATTGGATTATGATTAAATGGTTGTATTTTGGTATGTTAATTAAATATTAAAATTTGACACTGCTTGTTAAACTAATAGGTGATTAGTAATTAATTAATTTTCGACAGTAATGCTAAGAATGAGCCATATGAAATTGCAGTTTTATTTTGGTAGCTGGTCGGCCCACCCATTCTTTTAATAAGCAGGATGTCACATGTGAGTTTTGCAGCGGAGGAATATAATGAAAAGGTGTTTAGTGTAGTTTGTAGGCGGGTGGAGTAAAAAAGGATAGAATTTGAAATTTAAAATAAAGTGAGTAAGAGTGTGGGATGAAAGTGGGGAGGAAATGAAAATAGACAAAATGACCATAACCCTTCATTTTTGGGGTGGGTGAGGTGACACAATCTCAACCCTTATTATGCCTAGACAATTCAAACATTTCCTTGTTTTATTATATAAATAGGGGTAGAATTAGGAAAAGGTGTATTAGGGATTTAGACTAGTAATTCAATTTTAGAATTCTGAAGGGTAATGTTGGACTTCAATACAAAAATTACCACATGACACCTATGTGATTATCAACCGTGAGAAGTTTCATCAGAAATAGTGGCTAAAGTCAGTTATGCTAGTCTTAGTGGGTAATCTCCAGGTACGATAGCAAAATAGCGCTCAAAATCAAAATAACTATAAAATAGAGAGAGAGAGAGAGAGAGAGAGAGACCCAAAGCGAGGAAAATAGTTCAACAAGAGAGCCCCTCCCCATCAAAAGTCCATGCTTCCATCCAAAGGCCCCATATTCAAACAAAAACCCATATATGGAAGATACTAACTCAACAAAATTTTTAGGTCATGCAGATACCTTGAAAAAAAAAATCAAACACGAGTACCATAAGAATCCAATAAAGCAAGAGATATAATGGAACAATTATGATTTACGAACAGCCTATTATTTGGGGAACACATGATGTCTCATTCAAACTTCCTTCAAAAAAATAACTCTTGAACCCTTCCCATTGTAGTGAAATGCGTTTAAACCTTGTAAATGGATTCCAAGAGACTTTGGAATAATCCCCTTTCTACAATTTGGGAATCCTAACCATTAGTTGTAACCCATATTTGAATGATTGAGCATCATGATATGGATTTTTATTCTTCGTTTTCAACTTCCCTATCACCAAATAAAATAAAAATCATATACCATAACCACTTAACTTCGAAAGCGAACAACAAATCTTTAGCCGGGTCCTTTTACCACTCTACCTTATGCTTAAACAAGTACCTTACCAGAACCAAGACTGAAAGTTTTTCAAGGTCTAAGCTACACAAGAATTTGCAAAACATATACGGATATTACAGAGCCCCCTTTCCAATATTAATCATCATAAACCTTAAAGAAAACAAGAAAATCAGACCATAGTATATTCATTTGTGCTTCATATATACATGTATAAAAAAAGCATACATATATACACACGTGGCAAACAATGGGTGGGTTTGTGTAGGCATCACTGATATACCAAGTATGACCTCGTCTCTGGCATACATAAACCATCAGTTTGGGAAAACTATGGCTCGGCTGTGGACCCATCACGAAAGGCCTCGTCCTTGACCGCAAGCCCATCACAAGAGGTTTCGCCCTCGTCTCAGAACCTAGTCAACGATATCAATATCAGTTGTCTTATAACTCAAGTCCCCTCGGCCAACACCTGGAAGTTGGGGGTCGAATGAAGAGTCAGCTCAGCATGACAGTTACCGTACCATCAGAGCATCGAACTTGACAACTCGGCGTCGGCCTGGAACTCGGCGTCGACAATTGACACCTGACAGAGCACGTGAATTGGGGCACGCGTGGAAGTGTGCGCGTGGGTTGCAGATCCCACATGCACAAAACCGTTATAACGAGATCTCCCTCACACATAAGGGAATATTTCATCATCATGATCTACATGTGCTAGTGACAGGTGGCTAATCTTTATTGGCAAATACATCCTACTCATTCTTATTACATGCTTAGGGCGTAAAGTACACACCCCAAGCACTATATATACTCATCTTCTCAATGTAAAGGATCGAGATATTAAAATCCTAGACAAAGCTTTGTTGCTATCACAATAGAGAGAAAAAGTAGTGTGAATTGAATCACTAAGGCCATTAGAGAGCATTTTTATAGTGAAGTTCATACTCACCTGCACAGTGGAGTAGGCCAAATGGCTGAACCACTTATATTCTAGTCTTACTCCTCTTCTCACCTCCTTCTTCACTTATACACTTGTTTAAATACCATTATTGCACTTGCAAAGCTATTCTGGATTAAGCTCGTACTGTTTTACTTGTTGATACTATATCTGGTATCATCAATCACCGCCACAAATACGTGAGTGCCAGCGGCAAGTCCTACATAAGAAAACAGAAAGCCTCACTGAAGAAAGTGAAAGTGAAGAAGTGTTTAACGGTAAAGCAAGACTCCAAAATATATACCTCGTGCATCTTCTAACGACCAATCAGATATTCACCACCAGCAGAACTATATCAAAATAGCTTTAATTAATCTCTCAATCAGATTCCCAGTTTGTTCAGTGAGGCAAATCAATTTCTTGATTAGATTCCCAATTTTATGATGACTCCTGTGAGGATTTATCAACTTAGATAAATAAAATAAAAATGAAGCATTGTTAAAGCACTACCTATTAAATTTGCAGGGGCATACAAATTGTTCATCACAGTAAAGGGATGCTTTTGTATAAACTAATTCCATTAAACAGGCTCCATAGATATGTGGCATAAAATCTGAATAGTTTTACAAAGCTATTAAGATTCACTTGAGTAATGAAATACAAAAAAGAATATATATGGACCTCAAGTTCAGATCTCAAGCAGCTTTCAAACCCAATATATTCAGTCCACATCAGCAAATGAAGTATAGTCAATTTGTTGGAGAGTAAGTTTCCCCATGTATAATTCACTAATATGATCATAACATAGAGGAAGGCACTTTCGATTCAAACTTCCATGAATTGCACCCATCCCTGGAACCCACTTTTTTCCATCCCCAGGTTTCACATTCAGATGGTTTTGCAGTAAATGAATCCGATAAACAATAGTGTCAGTTCTGTTACAGAAATGAGCAACACATCGGTATGAAGGCTCATCAGAAGCCAACCTAACTAAAGCCATCGTCAAAGCCCCATCAACAGGTGGTGGATCCGATAAACAATCATCACCCATCATCTTGATCTCCCTTTCTGTAGGAAAAAACACTTCTTCGGTTCCATTCACATCATAAACTTTCAAATCTTTAGTGTAATGTTTGATAGCCTCAAGCTTGGTGGATTCATGTTTTTCTGCTAACGTCAAGATACAAGAAAATCGTAAGTGATAAGTCACAATAGTTTTCACCAATTTGAAGTTGTGACAGCAGCAGAAGAAATCAAGCCATCTTTTCCCCACACCGGCGTACCACTTAACAATATCGATATCTTCAAGAGCCATGAGTAGATTGATCGGCCTAGGACGGCCCATATTATTTGTAAAACCTGATATCTTAACGGCTTTTCTAATGAGTTCTATAGGTGCAGAAACTTTTACACACAGCTTTGTCAAATCATCTACTGTTCTTTCAGCATATCGTCGTTCATAGTCTTCGTTTGCTCTCCTTTCTTCTTCTTCCAATGCGTTTCTAGCTTTTACGGGCTTCAAATACTTGTTTACTTGCTCTTGAAAGTTATCATAGGATTCCACAAGCTCTTGGGGCAGTTGATCTCTAATCCTTCTCAAACTGAGAAAATCACCAGCAGAGAGCTTCCTATGCCAATCCCAACGCTCTTCCAAAGATCCCAAAAACTCGTCCACTACTTCATCTGCCCAAGTTCTAAAAATTTCTTTAACTTCATTTTCTATTTGGAATTCGGATTTGAGCCCGTTACTCCGCTTCAACTTCTTAAAAACATGAGTCAATATCTTCATACCCAATTTCTTTCTGTTAGTCTCTCTAGCATTTCTCAATTCTAAGGCTCTAACTTCTTTCTGCCTGAGGTACTTCTTTTGTGCCCTAATTGCCTTTTCTGACATTGGCGGATGCAAAACCGATGGCGTAACTGCCTGAAGTTCCATACCCAAAAAATCAATCTTTTCCGAAACCGCACTATGAATAACCGTTTTCTCTTTGTCTACCTTCAATTCCAAATCATTTTCTAAAAAATTCACAATCCTATTTTTCAAATCCATAGTCAACATCTTCGTACCCGACGTGATCATCAGTATCTCATCCAAGTACCTAACTGCATATATCTTTAACGGTTTATAAAACAGACTACTGTCATCCGAATTCAATCTAGGATTCTCCCAATTCGTCTTCAAGCGCAGTTCTTGAATTTCTTTATCAAACCCATTAAAGTAAATATTAATCAAAATCGAACTCAACCCACATTCTTGAGGAAACCCCCTCCCTAAATAACAACCACCCAATTCAATTCTCACTACATTCAATTCAAACAGCCTCTTTATCATACCAATAAAACCATCATCCTTAATTTTCTCACTCAAAATTAAACATAACTTATTAACATTCTTAGCATCAAACTTTCGGTGATCAAATGAAACATTAAACCACCAACTGGGATTTTCAACAGAGTTCTTTAGGTACCTAATTGCCGTGTGGCGGCCCATACCGACGCGGCCACCGTAGCTAAAAGTGGCAAAACGGTCATCATAGATAAGTTGTAAAACCATCCTAATAGCTTCAATTAAAACTTTGAGTTTCATATTGGGAAGAACAAGTGACTCACCTTGGAAAGGGAAAGAAACACAAAAAGACTCGATTTTGAAGTGGTTTTGGGAGATGTTGTGGGCCATTTCTGGGATAGAGAAGAAATGGGTTGAGAGGTAGTTGAGGGAGAGGGGTTTGGGGGTAAGGTTGTGGCAGGCTGAGAGGAGAAAGGAGGGAGAAGAGATGACGTTTTGGGTGAGGTTGGAGAAGTGGCCATTTTGATATTGGGATAGGATGAGTGTTTTAAGTTGTGGTTTGGTGAGTGGAGAGAGGGTTGAGAGGAGCCTGAGAGTTGAAACCCTAAGATGAAATCTCAGGCTTAAGAGCATTGAAACGAGTAGCACGAAGGAAGCACAACTCGGTTCAAAAAGCAACAAATAAAAACTCTCTTTTGGGTTGTGTAGAGGGTTGTGCATAAATCCTAGGGAATGGAATGGATTCAAATAATCGAATCGAAATTATACTTGCGAATGGAGTTTTAATACGGTCCAAAATTATGAAGAATAGAGTAAATCGGTTCGATCTTGGTCTTACATCTAAAAAATGCGGGTTTAGATTGAATCAAGCCGCATTTATAAAATAAAAGTACACAAAAATAAATATGTCAAATACATGAGCTATATATCGGCATCAGCAAACCTAATTCTCTTCTCCGTCTCTCTTTATATGGTTATCCCTAAACTCAGTCCATCGCACACCGACGTTGCATCTCTGTCCGTCGCACACCATCGTCGCACCTCTATCCGTCGTCGCACTTCAGGTTAGCTTTTCTATAAACTAATTCTAATCTGACATGTATATGTTTATATATGTTAATATTGTTGTTTACCGCATTACGAAAAATGAATATATATATATCACTAAATAAATAAAAACATTAATTAAAATTAATTAAAAAAAACAGAACAGTAAAGGGTGATAAGAAGAACATACAGTTTGTGACTGAAACAATCACTTGTATAATTTTGACCGAGTCGAAAGTTGAACTATCTCTCCTTAAGACAGAATACGCCCCCGCTACGGTGCTGACGGAAGGTTCAATGGGCGTCTGCCTCCCAGGATGAAACGGTCAACGACTGTTACAAGAAGCACTTCAGTGCAACAGTCCCACGAACCAACAATGGCGAATTTCTCTTAAACAGTAGGAAGGGAACAAGGACAGTAGTAGGGAATTCGGGTAGATTTTCTAATCTTTTAAATGGACTGCATAAGGTCCCTTTTATAAGGGGTGAAGGGTTGCAACTCATGGCTTTTCCCAGAACAGACATGACTGTTTGAACAGTTGCATCTCTCTAATAAAGCAACTTAACGTTTTAATTAATTAATTAAAAATGACAACGTTTTTTAAATAATTAATCCGTAATTAATTCATATTTTTTGGTTCAGAAAATAAATTTTAAAGCCCAAAGGGCAATTAAAATTTGTCCAAAAAATTTAATAGTTGCTCAAGAAAGACCCACGACCCGGGCACGGGCCGGGCCGGACAGACGGCGGCGGCGGCGTGCGCGTGGGTTTTTGGGCCAAGCCCAACACATGCATAGTGTAGGTCATCTCCCCTTCAAAGAGTTGGGGTAACCCAAGGCATCCAAGCCTTAGTCCCATAACTTGTGTATATTAACTCCAAGTTTTTCTATCACTTTTTCAATGTGGGACAAACCCACTTAACTATGTTACACCATCTAGCTTAAACTCGAATGGGTCACTTTAAGTCCAAATTTTTCATTCATTACTTCACTATTTTGAATAAGTGAGTATACCAAATTAATCTCCTTGCTACAAGGAACACATTGGTACTAAGACACGTCACTTTTAACATATGTGTCTTAATTAAAATTGACTTTAAAGTTTGACCAAATAAGATGGCATTTTATAAAATATACAACAAATATATGTTTCTAGATTTGTTTATATATGTTTAATCTGACGTATATCTGTATAAACCACTTTTAATATCTATAAAAGCCCATTTGAAAATGTGAAGAAACGTTATTTTTTACTTTAGAAAGAGGGTCATTTGCGGTGGTTATTTAGGAATTACAAAATAGGTTGAGAGAGTCTTTGTTCTTCTTTTGCATGTATGTGTCCAACAACAATAGATTTATAAACTTAGTGCAGATGTGGTAATAAGTAGTGATAATTCCAACTAAGTGCAGATTTATAAACTAGGTTGAGAGGGTATTTGTTCTCACTTTGTCCCATTATTTTTGGGTCTAATTATTAGATTCTTCATCATAATAACTATGTGTTTAGGGGGGGAAATGTTTTATAAAGTGATTGCTTTGATATGGCTTACTAAATTTCCATTTCATTATTTTTGAACTTCCTTTTTTGCTGGGTCTTTGTAATATTGGGGCTTCTTTTGGAACAGTTCAATTAGATAGCTTCAATTTTGATATTTTTTGTAATACTTTGAAAAGGATTTGTTGATATATATTGTATACAATTTTGGTGTAACACCAACTTTATACAGGATTTGTACTATAATTATATACTTGAGATCTCTTAGGGGATAATTTCAGTTTTATTGTTGGATTTTGTAGGTCACACGAAAAGCTCTTATGCTACCACGTGCAATCACTCCAACGACCGATTGAGGTGCGCTAGTAATTTGTTTGTCTTTCTTTCTTCACTATTGCCATTCTTTCACAATTTCTCTGTTCTTTTATAAAAAAAAAAAAAAAAGTAGCTTTTATGATCCTTTTTAAAAAACCCCTGCTTTTTTTTAATGTTTTTTCATATAAAGCGTGTTCTTTTTCACTACTTTTTATATTAGTTGTTTTTTATATTAATTGTTTATGGACCGAATAGGACCGAGATCGAACCCGAACCGCTTGAAAATCGAATAGGACCTAGACCGATTATTCCGGTTCGATCTCGATCCATAATTTTCTAGGACCGATTAACGCGGTCTGGTCCCAAAAATATCTCAAAACCAGACTGGACCAGATCGCAAACACCACTAGTTGTGTCATAAAATAGTGCCACCCAATTATTATATGGATTGATCATGCTACCAACTTTATACTTATGGATTTTGTTTAATATTTGATCTAACATGTTCAATTTGAAAATAAATAGTGATTATTTATTACATGATTGAATATGAGATATTAAGAAAGATTTGTTTTTTATAGGATTAATGATAGGGGTGTGCGCAGGTCGGGTCGGTTTGATTTTGAACCGCAATTCAAACCGAATCGATCGGTTCGGTTTTAAAAAAAAAAATCAGACCGACATCGAACTGACAATGAAAAAAATCGTCGGTTTGGTTTCGGTTCAGTTTTAATCGATTTTCAGTTTTGGTCGGGGTTTTTTAGGTCGGTTTTGGTCGATTTTGGAGGTTAGTTAATGGGTTTTGGATATAAAAATAAAAGATATTTAAGGGTTTTTTAATATAAATATTGATGTCGGTTCGGTTCGAATCGATTTTTACTTTGTCTAAACCGTCAACCGAACTGACATTGTCGATTTTTTAAATCCTTAAACCGCAAATCGAACCGAGCTAAAAAAAATGTCGGTTTCGGTTCGATTCGGTTCGATTTTCGATTCGGTGCATTTTTTTGCACACCCCTAATTAATGATTGATTGTCTTATATAAACAAAATTTATTTGTTAAGTTATTTTAAGGGTCTTAAATATTTAGTTTTATTTTTTAAAATTTATTTGTATCCACTTTCATGTCTTTATTTTTTTGTAGTTACTGGTCATATTGTAACCACTATGAGACAGGTGTCATTCTCTGTAGAAAGAAAGATGAGCGGTTACAGAGTAGTTATGGACAATTTTGGGTGGTTATGGGACTTAATACAATTTTAAAATTAATGAGATGGGAGCCTAAAAAATCTTAAGAGATAAGACTAAAGCCAAAAAATATTATTTTAATACTAATATACCTGCATATGGTGAGATCGATAGCGGATGTATAGATTAGGGAGATCAGTTGATGTGATATGATGAGGTATTAAGGTGTCGCTCGGAGAGATCATAGGTAAAAGTTTGGGGAGATAGTCAAGAAGAAAAAATAATAAAGAGAATGGGCTTTGAGGATACACAAACGGAGTAGTTTGTTTTTTATACTAAAAATCTCCCTCTAGTCATTGATTGTTATACAAAAAAATAAAAATAAAATTAACTTTCCCCCTAAAATTGACAAGCTCCCCGAACTCAAACGTCCTTTCACATTGGATCCCAAGTCATACTTACCATCATCCAAGTCACACAATTGGAGATTAGTTTTGCATGGATTGTTATATATTTTGCATAGTTTTAACAACATCAACTTTCTTAATTATCTCCACAAAGTATGGTGGATATATTTGATTCATTCACGATCCTTGATTCTCCAACAAATCCTTCGTCTCGTTTATTTTACGATACATTTCTCCTTATCTTGAAAATCTACTCGGTTGGAAATGACCAACATTAATACACACTTCATCATGACATAAGGATATAAAATCATATAGAAGGCTCTAGACGCATCAAAGAAATTCAGCAGAAAATGGAATGAGCAAATACAAATACTAAAGCCTAAGATTGACCAGTCAGGATCATTTTGGTCAATAAAAATAACATATAACCATCAACATCTCTCAAATGTCATTTAGTCAGATTTAAAGCTCAAAATGACAAAGTTAGAGGTAAACAGATGTTTGATCGGCTAATGGTATAACTAGCCCAATGTTTAGTCAGCATGAGCTCAAAACACAAACAATTGAAAGATAGTAAGCCACAATTTTTCATTAAGTGAAAAGTTATGGTTATAATCAAAGCTTGAGTATACAAGGGATTTATGATGACCCAGGTTGGCGAGCAAGGTAATCTGCTACATGCGCCCTTCGACCATCATTTGGATGAGCCTCAAATTCTTCTCCAATATCTTTTAAGTAATGATCCAGAAGTTAAGCAGGAATGGCATTGATAGAGATCCACCAATCATCCCTGGAGAAGGGATTATTTCAATAGGATGGGCAACCAACTTAGTATTTATACCACGGGGGGAATTTTTTGGCACCTTTAGCTCTCTAAGAGCACTAAGCCACCCCCGAGCAAAGGCCAGGTCTTCTACCTCCTTCAGCTTTGTCGGGGCATCAATCCATCCTTGGTTATAACCATCTGCACAGACTTGTCTAGGACCCCTACCGAACAGATGTCTCAACCTTGTCACGTCCCTCTAGAGCCCAACAGCAATTACGTAGGCTCAACTGACATCCCCTTTCAACTCAGTAACCTCCCTTTGCATAACTTGAGTTTCAGCTAGAAAAACCCATCTGGACGATGATGGAGTTTCTCGCAATAGTAAGGAGGACCTAGAGGGTATGCTCCCCTTTAAACGAGAAATCTCCCTCTTCAAATCTTCATTCTCTTTCTGGATCATCTCGCTCACTTGGTTGACCTCGTTGGCATCCAGAAGTTTGGCCTTCAGGTCATTTATCTCCTCTTGGACTGAAGCTCTAAATTCTTCCATCTCCGGAAGGTTATCTTTAAATTTAACGATCAACTCAGACTAGTCCTTGTATTGCTAATTTCTTGCTCTTAGGTATTTATAGATTTTCATAAAGGATTTGCAAGCATGTATGCTGATGTCAATACCAAGGATTCTGCCCAGTTGAGAGTTAGGGGAAATATAGAGATCTAAGTCATCAGACTACAAATGATACACATCAAACTAGAAGCAAGCATATTAGCATATAAGAAAATAGATCAAAACATGAGAAGGGAGAAGAATTCCATTGCCATACAACATAAAAAGGAGGCCAAAGGCCAAATACATAAAATTCTCAAAAATATGGGTACAAAATGACAAGACTAAAATTGTATAAGGAAAATGAAAACTCATAGTCTATAGAGCCCTAGTCGTCCACCTGGTCTCCCTCAACTATGATTTTCCCCTTATCGACCACATGCTCCTCCTGGACAGCACCAGCGTTCCCGCCAACTGTAGCAGGAACGATCTCAGTGTTGCCAACAGTATGGTCACCACCTTCTCCTTCTTCTTTTTCTTCTTCTTCTTCTTCTTCTTCTTCTTCTTCTTCTTCTTCTTCTTCTTCTTCTTCTTCTTCTTCTTCTTATTATTATTATTATTATTATTATTATTATTATTATTATTATTATTATTATTATTATTATTTAATATAAGGGTCAGTGTTGATGCAAAAAACTAGACTAGGCCTATTTGTTTGATCACACAGATAAAAGTAAGTAAACAAATAAGACACAAGAATTTTTTTGAGTGGTTCGACTTAAAGAAATAGCCTACATCCACTATTATATATTGACTGCCTTGATTTGTTTTTTTTCGTCCCTGACAATGAGGGTGATACAATGTATTTATAGCCCAAGGGGGTCTTGATCGACGTCCTGTGAAATGATAGAATGCCTTTACTTGTTAGGCATTTACATCAATACATAATGAGAATTAATTATATGAATGATGTCGCTTCATAGGCAATACAGGTTGTAAGACTGTTGGCGCTTGGTTGGCTGTACATAATGGATTTTCGACTGTTGCTCGGTCTTTCCAGTTGGTCGGGTTTCCTTATTGGTTGAGATTCCTTGTCATACTATCTTGAACTTGTGCCACATAGGATGACACTTGCTGGCTTGTAACTGGTCCACGTTGGATGGTAAATTTTGGTATCAACATAACCCCCAATATTTCATACTTGGAGTTGATGCGAAAGTGTGGAATATTATGCTTTAGAAGTAGCTCGGGTTGTTTGGTTTAGCTGCAGACCTTCCATACTTGTGAATTTTATTACTTGATTGCTGATTTTGGGTGCGAATGGAAATTAATGTAAATATTTCAAATTTCAGCGAACCTTTACGGGGTATCTTCGTCTTTTCCTTTTTTATCCGTCGTAAAGCCAAACATCATCCTTTTTAATCATTACTTTTCCCAGTTTTCGATGCGTCTTATAAAAAGGGTGGTAAAACTTCAATCATCTTCTACCTCTTTCTTTTGATTCTGCCACTGGGTTTTTTCTTTCATGCGATCATTTTCTTTCATGTCTTCAGTTCTTGCTGAATCCTTAACTCTTTGTAAAAATCTTTCTTCTGTTCTTCTTTATTTTCTTCATCATGGTTTACTCTATCGAGTCACTTGATAAGTTTAGAACCAATTTTAATATTCCATCTTAGGTTGTATTAGAAAATCCCATTTTTCCTTCTCTCTTGCTAAGAGTTATTGGTTTCCCTCCATCTTTATTGCTGAATGTGGTTTCACATTTCCTCCCAATCCCCTGTGTTTGGAGTTTTGTCAATATTTTGACATTGTACCTACAACAGTGGCTCCCAATATATGCAGAGTTATAAATGGAGTTTATAGATTAAATCAAATTTATGAAACCCATTTAGGGATTTCAAAAATCATGTTTTGTTATATGTGGGTAACTAGTGATACCACATTTTATTTGAAAACTAGGTCTGTTAGTAAAGCTTTGGTAGTTAATCTCCCTGATTCTAATAGAGATTATTTTGATCATGGGGTCATTGTAAAAAATTGGCAGCGCGCCCCTTTAGTCAGAGGTGCTAAATATCAAGGGCCTAGATGTCCTCCCTTTGGTAATGGAATAAATTGTTTTATGTTTTAGTAAATTTGCCCTGTTTATGTCGATAAAATGTCATACTGACCATTGTTTTATAAGTTGATTTACAATTGAGAAAAAAAGAAAGTGCCCCAAAGAGAGTGAAGTAAATTTGAAGGAGTTGAAGTTTATCTGGGGACTTCACAAAGTAATTGCTGAGGAGCACGTTAGATCTGCTTCTTATCTGCTGCAGTACAAAAACACTATTTCATCCTTTATTGCCAGACTTACTGGTTCTCCTGCTCTGGTAATTGATCTTGACTCAAATACTATTGTAGACTCTGATACTCCTCTTTCTGAAGTTATAAAGAAGATGAATTTTACTAACCTCTACAGTGATGCTACTTCTGGCTCCCAATCTTTTGTTGAAGGAGCCAAGAAGAAAGTTGAGGAAGCTATGAGATCCCCAACTCCCATGGAACCAACCCCCAAGGATCCAACTCCTAAAGACTTGGCTCCCAATGATGGAGCTTATACATGGGTTGATGTTCCTTTGAGAAGGCTTAGGAGAGGGATTGTAGAGAAATAAGTTGATTAGACGGTCGATCAGCTGTCATTGGTTAATTTCCCCTCTTCTGATGATACTCCCCCATTATCCCCTACTCCTAGTTTAACCAGGAGGTTAATCAAGTCTAGAACTCTTCCAGAATATAGGGTTGTGGATACCAAGCTCCCTAAAATAAGGGTTTCTGACTTGGCTACTCTGAACCTTGCATCAGTAAGTAATTTCCCTTTTCTTGGTTTGGTTGTATTTTATATTTCTTACATACTAATTTTTTATCTTCATCTTTTACAGTTCTTGGTACATTACAATAATATGTTAGAGAAGGATGATGGAATGAAGGCTTCTGCTTCAAATGAGGTTGAGTAAGCTTTGTATGGTTAGCTGAAACTGCTCGTCAAACGTCTGATACCAATGCCCGCGAAGATGAGCGCAGGGCTAAGGAGGCTGGGTCCCAAAAAGAGGAAGTTGTGCGCCAGAAAGAGGAAGCTGAGCACCAAAAAAAGGAAATTGAGCGCAGGGTAGAGGAAACTGAGCGCAGGGCAATGGCTATTGAGGAGCTTGTGTCCTCTGCCAGGGCTAAAAGAAGATTTGCTGTGAAGGCCTTATTTAGTGCTGGTTGGGATAAAGGCTTGAACAAAGCCATTTTTGCAGCTTCTGCTCAGATTGAGTATGTGAAGCAAAAATGCTTCAGAGATGGTTGGGTTACTGCCCTTCAAGAGTTGAACACAAGTGGAGGCTCTGAACTTTTTTAGAGGTATACTCATAGTCCTCCTCCAGTTATAGAGGATGAGGTTGAGGATGACGCTGCTTCTAAAGAATCTTTAATTGTGGTTGATTTTGCTGCCAAACAGCCTGAAGTCCATGAGTCTTCTATCCCTCCAGCTAAACAAACCTAATAACTCCAGCCTGCAACCCCTTCTTCTGAGCAGTGCAAAAAGGTTGAAAGTAATAGGGAGAAGGTGTAATGTTGTTCGGAATTTTTCTTTTTTACTTTTATTATTTCTTTTTCCTTCATTTTGATTGTACTTGAACTCTTCATTATCAATAAATGGGCTTTTTGTTCCTTATCTTTTGTATTGCATCCGTTATCCATACTTATTATTGCTGATTACTTCTTCTTGTTAGTTTATTATGAAGATGGAACAACTGTCTTCTCATGTACCGAGCTACTGAGGAAGTGCAATGCCTTTTTCAAAGCAAGCCATGTGGACTTGTTTGAAGAAGAAATTACTTAGTTGCTCGGTGATGATGCCTCAGAGCAGCTTAAGGAGGCTTACCAATACTTGAAGTACTTACTTGATTGGGCTGTGGAGAATAACGAAGCCTATTTTAAGATGATAGAAGAACTTCAAGAATAATATAAAGAATCTTCGACCTTATTGCATCAGAGTTACGAGCAGAAGTATCAAAGCTTAAGTGCATATCGGGGCTTTGATAAGTTTGTCTCCATTTATAATAAAAAGGAGTCTCTTCTCAAACTTGAGATTGAAGAAACTCGAACTATTGCCAAGCTTCTAGAATAAGAGAATAATAAATTGAAGGATGAAATAAATCTTCTGAAGTTTACCTCTGGAACTGCTGTTGCTGTTACCGGTGAAGGTTACTCCTTTTTGGAAGCTGAGAACACTACTTTAAGAGATGAATTAGAGGCCTTGAAGAACATTAAGTCTGCCTCTTCTTCCCGAGATAGAAATAGGGTTGGCCGAGGAACTATAAAAGAACTTAGGACCCAACAGGCGCTTGCCAACCAAGCTGCACAGTTAAAAGTAAAGAACCGAGCTATTGTTGAAATGTCTTAAAAGCTATAGACTTTATCTGAACAATTATCTACTCAATCTTCCCAATTAGAGGATAAGGATGGGGTACTGAAGAAACTGCAATCACAAGTTGATAGGTTGACTTTTTAATTCCATAAGCAGTATAGAGAATTTTAGATGGGTGGGTATAATGAAGCTTTGGGACATTATGATGATAGACTCCAATAGGCCCAACATGAGTCATATAAGTGGGGTTGGATTAATGCTTTAACTATGCTGAAGGTGGATAAAAATAATTCTTTATGGGATTGGTATAATCCAGGATTGCTGCAGCTTGATAATCCTCTATTTAAGTTTGATGTTAATTAGGTACCTGTTCACCGTGTTCCCCAATGTTTGATTTCCAAGTACTTGGGGGACTACTAACTGCACGACGAGCTTGAGATCGTTCGTCCTTCACATTTGCTTGACCGTCCTAGTAGCAGCAATACTAGGATTCTTGGGGATCTTAACTTCATTAACTCTCCTTTTACTTTGGATGATCCTCCAGCTGGCATGGATCCCATTTCTAAAGCTGAAGGAAAGCATCCTGTAGAATAAATTATTGTATTTTATTTCTCCATATTTGAGCAACGATGTGTAATCATTTAATTTTAATGAAAAACTTATTTTATGAATGGATTGACTTTTAGTTAATCTCTAGTTTTGGATCGACGATTTGTTAATTTGTAATTTTTCAGCGGTTCTATTGATACCCTTAGGATTTTCCTAAGTATCGTACCAATTACCAATGCATTACCATGGTTCTACTAATGTACCTAAATTTTTAGGTAATTGCACTAGTTACCTTAGTTCCCAGGCATGATTGGAACATTTCTCCATCGTTTAGCCCAATTTAGATGAACATTTATCATCCAGGTCTTCTTTAACCAAGCATTTGGGACTTACAATTTTGCCTTGCATGGTTTTATATGTTTGATACCGACTAACTTTGTTGGTGGTTTTATTGATGCCAACCAACTTTATTAGTGGCCTTTGTGGATACTGACCAACTTTGTTGGTGGTATTTATTGATGCCGACCAACTTTGTTGGTGGCCTTTATGGATACTGACCAACTTTGTTAGTGGTATTTATTAATGCCGACCAACTTTGTTCGTGTCTTCATAATGTTATCGACCAACTTCATTGGTGGCTTTTGTGGATACCGACCAACTTTGTTGGTGGTATTTGTTGATGCCGACCAAATTTATTGGTGTCTTCATAATTAGAACTACTACCATTACTACCATAACTTTATAAGTGCATAGCCCTACTACTCCAAAAAATAAAACAACATAATAATAATATTCCAAAAAGTTATGTTCTCATTAATATTGAAGTGAACTGAATACAACATAACTACGTTTACTGATAGTATTTCTTCAAGTGTTTTGTATTCCATGGATTCTTGAATTCTTCCCCTTCCAAAGTCTCAATCCGATATGTGCCTGGTCAGATAATTACAGTAATATGATAAGGCCCATGCCAATTGGCTTCCAACTTATTATTCTTCTGAATAACCTTTTTTCAAAACATAATCTCCTTCCTTTAAGTTTCTCGGTATGACCCTCTTGTTGTAGAAACGTGCAGTACTTTGTATGGCCAGGAGCAGAGTGGATTTTTTAGACAATTGATTGGGTGCAATAAGCAGCGAACTCGTCATTATCAAGCTGTGTGACATAATCTGTTATAAAAGCATAAGGTAAGCCATACCTGCATATAACACTTTTTCAGATGAACTGATAAACTTTTTCATAAGACATCTCAATCAACGATTCAGCCTCCACCCACTTTGTGAAATAATCAACAGCTACTACTAAGTACTTGAACTTTCCTCGGGTGGTTGGTGGGGCCCCGACCAAGTCAATTCCCCACATAGCGAAAGGCCAAGGAGAAGTGATTGGTGTTAAGAGAGCTTGTGGAGCCTTACGTACACTGGAAAACCTCTGGCACTTATCATATTTCTTGGCAAAATCTATGCAATCTGCCCGCATGGTTAGCTAGTAGTACCCTTGCGTATGTATTCTGCATAATAACGTTCTTCCTGCTACATCAGCTCCACAGGATCCTTCATGGACTTCTTCAATCAGATCTCTTACCTCAGCTGGTGCACATACCATTGTAGACCAGTAGTTAATCCTCTCTTATATAACATGCCACCATCTAGTACATATCTTACAGCTTTATATTTCAGCCTCTTAGCTTCAAGTAGATCGAATGAAAGAATTTTATCTTTAATATATGCTCTTATGGGGTCCATCCAGGATGGCCCCTTATCAACTGCAATGAAGTTAACCATCAAATCTTCATCAATGCTCCTGTTAGCAAGTAGCTCAATAGGAATAGTTCTTCGTATCTCCATTCTGGTTGCTGAGGTTAATCGAGTAAGTGCATTTGCTCGGGCGTTCTCCAATCTTAAAATCCTGACCATCTGAACTGCTAGCAAGGTGGCAATTACTTTTAAATTTTTAGCCAAATATCTAGTCATCAGTTCTCCTTTTGCTGCATATAAACTCAACACTTGATTCATAACTAACTGCGAATCACTGTACGCCATAACTTGCTCGACGTTCAATGATTTGGCTAGATTTAAGCCAACAATCACAACTTCATACTCTGCTTCATTATTAGAAGCCTGGAATTGGAAACATAGAGCGTACTCGATGTCTAGCTCATCTAGAGTATTGAGAATGATTCCAACTCCACATCCGGTTACACAAGATGACCCATCAACATACAAACTCCATAGAGGGATATTACTGTCAAACACTTGGTTTGTCAGAGTCCCTTGATGGAAAATTTATCCTTCGCCTCCTCATATTTATTCTTCATCGCCTACACTCCACTAAGTGGTTCTGGTTGATCTTTTTATTCAATTTCCCTTGCTTGGAGTTGGTCGGGCATGTCTCCAACAGATCTGCTAACTCCTTCACGTTGCTCGGTTAGTGTCCCTTGTTGCTCGGTAATCTTTGGGTAAGTGAATTCTGTAATAAAATTAGCCACAACTTGGCCTTTTAAAGCAGTCATTGGTTCATATACAAGGTCATATTCTCTCAACTCCACAACCCAATACATCAATCTTCTAAATTTCTCCGACTTGTTCATAGCCTGTCTTAACGGCATATTAGTGTAGATCAATATAATGTGGGCTTGAAAGTATGGCTTCATTCGTCTATGAGCTTCAATTAAAGCCAATACCAATTTTTACAGTCTGGGATATCTTACTTCTGCTCCCCAGAAAGCTTTGCTAGTATAATCAACTGGCTTTTGAACTCCATTTTCCTCCCTGATCAAGGCAGATCTAACTATGGACTCAAATATTGCCAGATACAGATATAACTTTTCTCCCAATATTGGTCGAGAAAGTAATGGTGGTGCTCCCAGGTACTTCTTCAACTCCAAGAATGCCCTTTCACATTTATCATTCCATTTAAAGGTTTTTTTGAGTACCTTTAAGAATGGCAAATATTTATTCGTTGCTCGAGACACAAACCTGTTGAGTGTTGTTACGTGCCCTGTTAGCCTTTGGACATCCTTTTTGCAGGTCAGAGACTTCATTTCTATTAGAGTTTTGATCTTCTCTGGATTAGCTTCAATACCTCTTTAATTCACTATATACTCGAGGAACATTCCTTCCTGCACTCCAAAGACGCATTTGGTGGGGTTTAATTTCATCTGATGCCTTTTCAATTGATCAAATATCTGGCTGAGGTCAGCAATATGATCAACAAACTTTTTATCTCTTAGTGAGCATATCATCCACGTATACCTCCATATTCTTGCCTATCTGCTCCTCAAATACTTTGTTCACCAATCTATGATAGGTAGCACCTGCATTTTTCAAACCAAAAGGCATAACATTATAGCAATAGGTTCCTCGAGGGGTGATAAAAAAAAGTACTTTCTCTGTCTTCGGGCTTCATTTTAATCTGGTTATGACCAGAATATGCGTCCATAAAACTCAGCAACTCATGCCCTGAGGTAGCATCTACCAACTGATCAATTCGCGATAAAGGCACGCTTTGTTCAAGTCAGTAAAGTCTATACACATCCTCTATTTTTTGTTCTTCTTCTTGACCATAACTATATTGGCCAACCAATCTGGGTACTTCACATCTTCAATAAAGGAAGCTTTTTGAAGCTTCTCCACTTCTTCTTGTATAGCCTGGTTCTTCTTTGGGCTAAAAACTCTTCTCCTCTGGCTTGACTTCCCTATTAACATTAAGTTCATAACACAATAAGTTTGGATCTATGCCTGGCATATCTTCATGACTCCAAGCGAACACCTGTTTCCTTTGCCTCAAGAAAGTTATCAACTCTTGCTTAAGAACTGACTCCAACGATGCTCCTATTTGAGTTGTTCGTTCTGGTTTATCATCATCCAGAACAATGCTTTTGTTACCTCCATCACTTGTCCCTTTACGAGCTAAGATTCACCTCATGGATCTAAGGTTTCAACCTCAGACTCAGTATTCGGGTCAAATGTGTCCACTTGATAAGTGGTTATCTTACTCTTGGCCTCCAACATATCCTCTTCCTTGGCAGAGGAACAGTAGCATTCTCGAGCTACTTTTTGGTCTCCCTTCACTACTCTAACTCCAAAGTTGGTTAGGAACATTAAGCATTGATGAACAGTGGAGGGAACAGCTTTAAACGTTTTTAGACCAACTCTCCCCATGATCATGTTATAAGAAGAATGAACATTTTTGTCCATTATAAAAAATCTAACCTTTTATGTCCTGCTCGCCGACCATGTACCGATCAACACGTCTTATTTGATTGTTCCCAATGGAAATACCTTCTCGCCAGAAAAGCCAATGAGGGGCCTATGATACGGCTCCAGTTGGTTGATTTTTAATCCGAAACTATCAAAACGGGGATAAAACATGATTTCTGTCGAACTTTCGTTATCCACTAAAGTCCTTGCCACCAGTACTTCTTTCATCCTGACTCTGATCACTAAAGTATCATCATGAGGATATAATACTCCAGATAGATCATTTTTGGAAAAGCCAATCACAAGCTTATCCTTGTTAACCTTTCTCGATCTTTTTTCCTCGACGAGGTTGATTCGCTGAATATAGGAGCAAGCTTGAGCCTCATTGAGGTAAGATTTCCTTTCTGCTGTATGACCCCCCCCTCCGGCGTCTCGGCCTATAATCATGTGATAATTAAAAGATTCAAAACTGAGTGTGAATACCTCTCGTTCCGGTTGTCTAGGCTTCTCGGGATCATCTTCCGTATCATTATCGTGGTTCCTCTTCTTCTCTTCCCTAGGATTAACTGGAGATTTAGATCTTTGTCGACCTCTGCCTCCATTTCTTCCTCCGTTTTGCCGATCAATATACCTGTCCAACTCTCCTCTTCGAATTAATGCTTTTATCTCATTTTGGAGGGCAATACAACGGTTGGTAGTGTGACCGTGATCCTTGTGAAACTCGTAATACTTTGACTTATCCCTCTTGTCAGCAGGTGACCTTAGCTTTTCAGGCCAACTTAAATCATCGTTGTGCTTGATTTCTTCGAACATATGATTTATGTCTACTGTTAAGGGAGTGTAGTTAGTGAATTTCCTGAGCCGATCTAGGCCTTCTTTACCCTTCGAATTTATGCGTTCGTTGTGATTCTTGTGCTCCTTTTTCTCTGACTTCCCTTATATTTTTGCTCCCCCTTTGAGTTCAAATTCTTTTTGGCATCCACAGCTTCTTCTACATTCATAATTCTTGCTGCTTTGGTCATCAATTCCGTCATTGTCTTCGGGGGATCTTTCGCCAAGGTATAATATAACTTATTCGGGAGCAAACCACTCATGAGGGCAATGATTATGGTATTATCTTCGTTGTCAATGACCTCTAACTTCTCGTTGTTGAAACGAGTGATGTAATCCCTAGTACTTTCTCCTTCTTTTTATCGTACACTGAGCAGATGAGCTACTCGTTTCACTAGTTTTGCTCCAAAGAAAAAATTACCAATGAATAGCTCGGCTAACTGTTAAAAGTAAGAAATTTGTCCCCGAGAAGACTATTGTACCAGATTTGGGCAGATCCAGTGATCGTTCCTGAAAAATCCCTTACCTCATCTTATCGAGAACACCATAAATATCAGTTGCTGCCTGATATTACTCTATATGAAAAACTGGATCAGTTTTTCCATCATATTTGGGAGTGACCATTGGGGCTTTGAACTTGGTCGGCATGGGGAAATCTACAATGGTTTGCACAAAGGGGGATCCCTTACTAAGACTTCTTTGCAAAGGATTTTTTGCCTTAGCCATTTCCCCCAACCTATCCTCCAAACGCTGGATAGAACTTTTCCAAGCACTACACCAAAAACAGCAATTTGGCACACCTTATATTAAAAATATGGCACAGTTTAAAACTGTGCCAAATTCTGGCACGGTTTAATGACAATCTGGCACACTTTAAAACAGTGCCAAAATTTGGCACTGTTTTAAAGTATGCCGAAATTGAGTACACTTGACTAAAATATAAAATAACCTAAAAAATCATTATACTAAATTTTTGGTATCCCGCTCTCTCATTCCCGCTCGCCCTCTCATCCTCTCTCTGCGTCGATTTCTCTCGGCTCATCTCTCTCTCTCTCTCTCTCTCTCTCTCTCTCTCTCCCTCTCTCTCTCTGGTCAGCGTGGAGAGCTATCTCTGTCTCTCCTCTCAGTTACTGCACTCACATGGTATTTCTCTTTTCTCTCTTTTCATTTGTTAATTTTTTGTAGAGATTAGTTGCTGATTTATGAAATTGTTAGTCCATTTCCCCCCAAAATATGTTTGTACAAAACTCACATGGATTCTAGGGTGTATAGATCTAAGTACATATATAAGTGTCACCCTCTCTTCTGTAGGTCAGCTCATAATATTAACTCATTGATTATGTGGAGGTTCATACAAAAGTTCAGACATGTCCCACCTGATGCAAGGTAAATAATTTTTGAAGACATGAACATGATCTTTTCATAAAACAAAATACAAACCTTAGCTTATAAATTTCAGATTTTGTTCTTTGAGAATGATGATAATAGTAAATCCCTTTTATAAACAGCCGACAAATCTACTCTAAATTAGGGCTTTATTTGTGGAGGTTTGTTTTATTTATTTAGTTTATTGTACCAATTCGAATTTTGTTTGCTACCCATTAAGTTTTAAATGGATTTAACCTTTGGTTTAGCTGTATGGGGGTATTCAAGCATCTTCCTTTCGATTTAAGCTTCGATTTCAGTTCTTTACTTTAGTATGAAATTAGGGCTTATGTTTGTTTTCTTTAATTAATTTATTGTTAAAATTAGGGCTTTGGGGGTTGAAATTTATTTTTTTAGATTTGAAGATTGAATCAAATTCTTGAGTTTCTTCATTATATATTACCAATTATCAATCCAAAGGTTTGGTAACATACTACTTTACTTTTGACTTTCAATCCCTCAAAACGACTTTGTAATTTGATAAGTTTGTTCACCTATTTGTTTTTTCGGTTAAACATTTAGGGGTTCAAGTGGTATATGGATTTATGAGTTCTATTTATGTTTAATTTTTTTTTCGGTGTGGATTTTAGGGTCAAAACATCTTATGTATTGGGTTTTAGGGCTTGTTGGCATTTATAGTGTGATTATTTTTGTTTTGTTAGAAATAATTTAATGCTTAGTTTTGTTTTGTTTCTAGTATATTTTTCATGTCATTCACAAAGCAAATTGGTATCACTGAACCTATTTTGTGTCGGATGGTGACTAAAACTAGTTTGCATGCCATCATCCTCGTGAAATGAACTAATTTTCACATAGTAACCTTAGAAAGGGTTTATGATTGGGGATTTACAATTTTATTATCATCATCTTCGATTTAAGTATAACTATAAGATTGTGCATTAATTTTCTTTTTCATATCCGTTTGCACTACATTTTTAGTTGATAGTGTCATTCGGTGTCTAATGCACTATGTTATGTTCAATATCTACTGGTGTAATATTATAGGGTATTAATATAATGTCGACCAATTAATACTGCCAATAATTCATAATCTTGTATGGTTGTTGTTTGAAATGGACATATATAGTTCCTTGTTAAGTTGAAATATGAAATTGTATTTGCCAATGGTCTACTTATTCTCGTATATAGTTGATATGGTGTGTTGAGATTCATCATGAAGAGTGGGGCCAAAGGATGTGTGTTATGTCAATGAAAGCCTTAGGCCTGTATGAACAACTAATTATAGCTACAGTGCGATTCCTAAAGGTTTGTCTTTTTGGTATTCTCTATTTTTTCAAAATATTTGCAAATGCCTTAATATTATCCTTACCGCTTCCACCTCATCTATCACCTCTTTAAAAACATTTGATTCATGTCTTGTTAGGTTTGTGAGTTTTTGTATAACCTTAGAGCTTATAATGGATTCGATCTTGGGGTTACAGTTGGCTGATGTAGTTTTTGAATTCAATTTGGCTTGATCATTTCATTGGGCTTGGTGATGACCCTTGAACTTTAAAAACTGTGAGAATTGTTTGAAATCAAAGTGTTGGTTCCATGTTGTTATGTAAATTAGGAAATTAGTTATATTAAATGTATTTGTGTATGTTTTTATATAGACTTGATATTGTGTAACTTCATGATATGAAACCTTCAAAATATTTCAGTTGGTTGTTCATATTCTTAATCACATTATACATAAGTATTATACTTCGCTTGCGGATCGCTCGGGGTTTAAAACTAGTATCATATAATAAGGATATAGCAGTATATTATCAAATTAAGTTTTATTGTACTGCTTAGACAGTTAATATGGGCATCTTATGGACAATTATGAATTCATTATATTTGGTTCAATTCGTTGTGACAATTGATATTGTTCTATTGTATACCAGTTGCTTTTCATAGTTTAGTGTGATTAAATAGGACTAAGTTTTCAAATCCCAATGTATTGTGAGTCGCATCGTTGATTCCTTGATCGCAGTGTTGAGTGCGGAATCACTTTACTTTGTTTTTTTGGTGTAGGGTTTCTAGTCACTTAGTGGTTTGGATTTGTGGTGTTTTTATGCAGGTCTTGAACCTTTAGCTCATTTGAAAGAGTTCAACCCTAAGGAGAACACACCGGGTAAATCAAAACTATATTAGGCTAACATTGGTGATTTGGTAATGTCTCTCTCTTTTAATTTAGGCATTTTGTACATTGGTTGTGTGTGGCCTTGGTAAACATGAGCTAATACCCCCAAAGAGGACATAACGAATAAAGTCCCTCGTAGTATTTCACTTGATATTCCTTACTGTCCGGCCTTGCTAAGAATTTATTGTTTTTTTTATTGTATTGTCCCTTACAATAAAAATCGAAGTTTAATAGACTATCATTTTTAAGCTAAGATTGACCTTCAGTTCCGATAGCTTATCTCGTTTGGCAATTAATTTTAGGTGAATTTAATCCTTTTGGATGATTTTGATCAAATCTTCGTTGGTTCAGAATAATTAGTTCATATCGTAGAATCGCAACAGAGGTCCCTTATATCTGAGTTTTAATCCAGTTTACAATTTTATATAAATAAATGTTTTAACCGAGTTGGTGAAAATTATTTTACACTAAGTTTATACAATGATGAATGCAATATATCAAAGTAACTAATAAAAACATCAAAAGTAATGTGGATCTGTAAAGGGGACTTACCTACGTCCACGGGAAAAGAGTGAGATTAATCTTAATTAAGTGGTAAGTTCTTAGGTGGTAGGGTTGCAAGTTGAGAGCTAGGAACCAAACCACAAGATTCCAAATGGCCTCCTCAATTCAATGCAGGCCAGTATTTATTGATATAAGAGGCATTGAAATAGTTTCACAGTCCATTCAGGGATTACTTTTGTTGGTACGACCCTATTCGTGCTTTTCTTTTATTGTAATCTAAAGCTAATTTTACTCTATCTGACTTTATGGCAAGTCGGGCATGTCCGACCTGCCTTGGTCTTTGAGAATATTGGTGACTGACCTTCTATAGGTATGTTCAATATATCTTGACACGATTGGTTCCATTATTCCAGTGCCTTTTTCAGTAGTCCCCTAGGAAGCATGGACATTCCTACGGGAATGATGTACCCATGTCGAACACTCAAAACACCCCGATACACGTATGATACATCTCAGACACATGTTAGACACTGCATGGCATGTTGGACTTCTTATCGTTGTTTGACAATATAAATAAGGCGGACACTTTGGGACATGGTTTAGACATCTGCAGACATGGCCGGGAGCCAAAATTAATAAATGATATAATTAGTAATGTTCGGTACTTACGTGACAAATGATCTGACAACTTACTCGGTTATCTTTGACAACTTACTCAATTATCATTTTGCATTGTAAAGTTTTAATTAGATGCATATTATGTAACAAAGATAATCAAGTTTTTCCGTTTAGTTATATGTGTTACTTGGTGTACTGTAAGTATGTTCATCAGGCGTATTTTTTGGCCCTTACATTCACACATTTGATACGCGTTGAATGTTGGAAATAAATTCAGTTGTGACCTTAGGCACGTGCATCTTAATAATTGGTCCTATGCACGTGCATCCTAAAAACTCAGCCGTGACCTTAGATATATGAGAACATAACGGAATCATATCAGTCCGCTTGTTAGAATCATTCCCCTACTCAACATTGTTCCCATCATCACCAACATTGTTCCCCTGCTTGATAATTGGATGCTAATTACCCAACCTTCAATCCCCATAGTGAGCAAGCAACGTCGAGTATATCTAGTCAATCGTAAAAACTTGTATCACTCTAGCGCAACTCTAGTGTATACCAGTTCCTTACATCATCACTGATAGCAGCTAAAGCATAAACACTGATTTATACACTTATATATACACTGATTTAATATACACTAATATACATTGATATACACATATATAATCTGATTTACACACTAATTTATACACTGATATACACAGATATAATGGTGGCTTATTCTCTTCCAGACCTCCCCCTGGCAGGCAGTTGCCTCCTTCTCTCCTTCCCGCCGTCGCACTGTCTGCTGCTACCTCCGATGCTGCCTGTTGCTGCCGCCAACGCCCCTGCTCCAAACCAAAGGTAAGGTTAAGACTTTTGGCTACTGTTCTTTAAGATTTTGAATGTGTCCATTTTGAATGTTTGTTGCTGTGTATTTTTTGAATGTTTGAATGTGTCCAAAGCAAAGGTAACCATTTGAATGTTATATATATATATATATAAGGCTGTTATATATATAACAACACTGTGCTGCTGCCTTATATATATATTATCAATTTTAACCACTTAACTTTTTATTTTAACCACATAATTATCAATTTTAAGTAAAAAACGAATCTTAAACGAATCCCCGTCGAATCGGAATTTGAGATGTAGTTATTTTATCCCCATCCTTCTTGTGTGCGAATCAGGGGGACACTTGAAAAAAGCCAAGAAGATAGGACTGAAGTCCCTGAAGAACTAAAACTAAGATTAGCATACCGGGAAGCAGTTGTTGTTGTTCTTGCGTGCTACTTTCCAGATACCCATCATCCATTTACTGAGGTAAACCGCAATATCTGATTATATTCATTATTCCCTATAATCTAATCATATTGTTCTATAAATGTCTAGATACACTCAATTTCTTTTGTATGTCTGCAGACATATATTTATTCAATTCGAAGCCAACCAAATATGTGCTATGTGGAGATGTCGTCAGGGTGTTTAAAAGAAAAGCGGATTAGGTAAATTTTATAGTATGCGCTTGTGCTCGTAAGTTTTTGTTTATTTAGCCATTGATATTAAGTTTTCAAGCTTCTCGAGAACATGTTTGCAGATCCTAAAAGGTTTTGGAATTGGGCCTGACGGTAGGTATAGATGTGAAGATCTCAAGTTCACTCAAGGCACAGCTCATTGCCTCACTTAACCCTTTGATATTGTTTAGTGCTCAGGGTTGGTTACTAGATTCACTTGAAGTATGAATCATTTTTTATTATTTAAGTCGGACATTGTTAGCTTTCTATTCTCCCCCTCCCCTTTGGATCTCTTTGGCAACATTAGAAGCATGGCTGGTATATGTGTTCTAAGTTATATCATGATTATAGTTGGATATGCTTGATTTCTTAAATGATACAAAATATTTGTCCAGACAATCTTCCCTGCAATTGAAAGGGTGGATGTTAATTCCTCGCAGACCCCATTGGGTGGTAGGTATGATACGAATTTGGAAATGACACAAACATATTGTTCATTGAATAGTCGATTGCTACAACCTGAAGTAAGGTGTAATAATACATAAATTGCAGGATGTCTTCGAATTGCCTTCTCACATGGACAGATATCAAATAGAAGAAAGCCGACGAGTTAAGACTGCTTTTATATAGGACGAGCAATTGAGGGGTCTTATTTCCAGCACATCACAGTTCTAAACCCAATAGTTGTCGAATAATTGATCTCACTAAAAGTTATAGTTCCCAATCTTCTGTAAGGTAAAGTCTATTGGTTGAATCTTATTCCTTTTGGCTTGAGCTTTGGAGTTCAGATCTTTCTAGTTGTTTTCGTTTGTTTGTTTTCCTTGGTTCGATGCATCACACTTCTATTACATGTTGTTATATATATATATATATATATATATGTTGTGTTGTTGTGTTGTTATATATATATGTGTTAACAACACAACAACACAACATATATTTTAACAACACACATATATATAACAACACAACATATATATAACAGCTGTTGTTATATATATATATATGTGTGTGTTGTTGTGTTGTTAACCCATATAACAACAGTTGTTATATATATATATATATATATATATTGCTTTAAAGGCGCCAAAAGAGGGAGTTTCTAAGAAATTCATTTCTAGAACAACTCTCTCTCCTTTTGTGTTGTTCATTTCATGTTGTTTCACTAATTGATTTCATTTCGGCCAAAGTTTTTTTTTCCTCTCCTTTTTGGAGATTCAATCTTAAACCATTGCAATTTTAAGTTGGTATGCGGAAGGTAGACTACAAAATTTAAAGGTACCTTTTTTTTCTAAGTTGGTATGTGGAGGGTAGACTACAAAATTTAAAGAACCGTGTAAAGCCCTCGAACTTAAGTTGATATATTTGTGATTTTTTTATGAAGTTTGGTTCGTTGAAGTATTTGTTAGATGAATATGAGATCATTGAATATTGTTGGATTGGTTGTTATCCTTTAAGAGGGTGGATAGTCCAATAAACAAAGGAGACTATATCAATTTTTTTTCTAAATGGACACTTAGTAAAACTTTTATGCGAGTTATGTTTTTCTCGTGCTCATCATTTCAGTGGTATTGACTTTTGCTACTATTTTGCAGTGTGTTAATCATGTCGATAAAGCCTCGTGAAGTTAATGCAAGAGCATTTTATTTGCATAGAGCTCAATGTGTTTTGGAAGATGGAAAGTTGCAGACTTTTTACCAACGGATCTCTATGATCCACATTTGGATTTCCTTTTTATTACTTGTGCTCCTTATATGTATCTATTTCATTTGCATCTAAAAAAATCCCCACTTTTCCTTTTTTGATTATCCTTAGCTTGGGTGTCATTAGTTTAATACTCAACCGAAGACTTTAGTTTCTTGTAGACATCTCTATGAAGCTTAGGTTCTTTCATTATTTTCATTTTGGGGATTTTTTGTCTGTTTGTTCTTTTTGTTTTAATAAATTTGGCTCTTCGAGTTTTCTATAAAGATAGTCTTTATCTGTGAATTTGTCTAGAAGGTTTAATTAGATAAAGTTACTCATTAATTTTTTGTTACTCGATATGTAGGATTAATTATTTTTTTTGTAATATTATTTATAATTTTTTTTTTGATAAAAAAATTTGACACAGTTCAAAACCGTGCCAAAAGTGAATCAAATTTTGGCAAGGTTTTGAACTGTGCCAAAAGTGTACCAAAATTTACCCAATCTGACACAATTATAAAGTGTGCCAAAAGTGTGCCAGAAATATTAAATTCTGGCATGGTTTTAAAGTGTGCCAGAAGTGTTCCTGTTTGGTCAAATCTGGCACACTTTTAAACCGTGCCAGAAAAAAATGGTCATTTTGGAACACCTGATTCTGGCATAGTTCAAAACCGTGCCAGATTTGATCTGGCACAGTTTTAAACCATGCTAGATTACTATTTTTGGTGTAGTGAAGCTTCACTGTCAGTCCCAGATTTATGGGTTGCAGTTTTTCCATGACGACTAATAGATCTTGTTGAGCTTTCTTCCTGCGAACCTTCCCTATGACTGGATCTTTCATTTCATTGGGTGCTTAATCTAGATTGGGTTGAACCTTCCCTTAAGTTGCATGGTCATCGAGTATCTCTCGACGCAATTCTCAGGGCATTTTCCCTAGGTCCCATACGATCAAAATGAGAGGCCTTACTTAGCCTTTCTAAGGCACTCAATGTTTTTGGGATAAGATATCCATCAGAAGAGCTAGTAATCCTGATGGAAGAGGTTGCCCCAGGTAAGTATAAAGGATCCATTGAAGTTCTGGAACGACTACGTCCAACACTCCTGGAGGGTGGTGGTGGCATATTAAATTGTGCAGGAACTCCAACCTGCAGAGTTTGGGCCAACTGTCGCATGGTGTCCTACATAGCCTCTTGACCTTTGGCCAAACTAGTAAAAATTACAGTTAACTCATGATTATTTAGAGGGGCAGAGGGATTATGTGGAATTCCCTCATTTTCGATACTTGATTCAGGAATCTCAGCCATGGATGATGAATGAGTGACAACATTTTGCAATATATTTCCCACAGATGGTGCCAATTTGTTGATGCAAAAAACTAAACTGGGCCTAATTGTTTGATCACACGGATAAAAGTAAGTAAACAAATAAGACACAAGAAGTTTTAGAATGGTTCGACTTATAGAAATAGCCTATGTCCACTATTATGTATTGACAGCCTTGATTTTTTTTTTATCCCTGACAATGAGGGTGATCAATGTATTTATAGCCCAAGGGGGGTCTTAATTGTCGTCCTGTGAAAGGATGGAATGCCTTTACTTGTTAGGAATTTACATCAATACATAATGATAATTAATTATACGAATGTTGTCGCTTCATAGGCAATACAGGTTGTAAGATTGTTGGCGCTTGGTTGGCTGTACATAATGGATTCTCAGTCGTTGCTCGGTCTTCCCAGTTGGTCGGGCTTCGTTATTGGTCGGGTGACCATGTTGATCTAGCTTCCTTGTCATACTGTCTTAAACTTATTCCTTATAGGATGACACTTGTTGGCCTGTAACTGGTCCACGTCGGGTGGTAAGTTTTGGTATCAACAGTCAGGACCATGAGAATGAAGACGAAAAAGATCAGAATCTGCAGAAAGTGCTAGCAGCCTTCAAAGACTAGTCCCATACCTTCTTGAACGAGACCTTACAAGCATAAACCATCTGAGGTTCTACATCCTCGTAAGCTTTATAAAAGCTCTCACGGTAGCTATCATCTTTAGCTTGGGCAAGATCACCCTCCAACTTGGTAACTTTGTTAGTCAAATTTTTATTGACCTCCACTAGTTCGGACTTCTTAGCGATCAACACCTTCTGAGTATCCCCAAGAGCATCATAGGCCTTAGACATCTCATTCTCTTTACACTCCCACTCTTGGTGAGCATTGACAAAGGCCACTTTCTCGACCTCCAGGTTTTTCTTCAATTTTTCCTCCCTTCTAAAGCTATCAAAATGATTATCCAGAAAAGGTAGTTAAATTAGACAACATTTATGAATATGAGAGAACAACCGAGAATTAAAACAAAAATAGGAAGGGTAAAGGAAAATAAACGAGTAGGAAAGACTTACCAGAGCCATCCCTTGTGCAGTCTTGAGGGCGAGTTGAGCTAACCCCAGCATAGAAGAATGCTCACGATCAACAGCGAGCACCGACCTCTTCAGGAGGTCATAGGATAAAAAGGGGGAATCACCCACACTAGCCCCATCAAGAATAGGGACAGTGGGCACTCCAGAGGATTGCAGGGCTAACTTATTTTTAGCCCCAACCCTCTCCTTCACTTTCATTTTATCTTCCCATTTCTATCTCTCCCTTATTTTCTCTTCTTTTTCTTTTTTATCATCTTTCTCCTTCTCTTGATCTCTCCCCTTATCAGATGGGCTAGAACCACTGCCCTTGGAAGAGTCCACTGCAGAAACCTTTAAAGCTATAATTCTTTTAGAAAGGACCGAATGATGATCTGTTGATACCAAAATTAATACGCTGATGTGGACGAATAATACGAAGACACATGTCAATATACGTGGCACAATAGTAACGAGGAAGTTCATTTCCCCGACCAATTCATGTTCTCTCCGAGCAGCGAAGATACCCCGAGGAACTCCAGCACTCCGAGGTACTCAAGCGCTCCGAGGAACTCTTGATCAACGAGCAACTAAGGCGGTCCGAGCTGCATCTCGGCCGTATCATTAATTACTAGATAGACAACAGTTCAACTATTCATTGAATGTTTATAATCTTGACACACACGCTGCATTAAATGTATTACCCTTTCATGTGTATATCATTTAATGTATCGACCCTTTCATGTACAACCTCAAGGCTATAAATACCTTGTATCATCCTCATTCAAGGGGACCGGAATTTCTTGACTGAACTTGTAATCGAGAATTCCCAAACACTCAGCAATAACATAACAGTGGACGTAGGCCATTCTTATAAGGCTGAACCACTTTAAAAATCTTTGTCTCATTTTATTTATCTGTGATTGAATAATTAGAGCGATCTAATTTTTTACATCAACAGATTGGCGCCATCTGTGGGAAACGACTGTTGCTATCGTTTTTCACCAAAAATCATTTATCATCAATGGCAGATAATCCAGAATCCAGTAATCGAAATGCTGGAAATACTGGAAATCCTCCAAATCCATCTGCACCTCCAGATCTGGCTGGAATTATGACGAATCTGGCTGAAGGACAAACCGCCATGCAAGAAACAATGAGGCAACTCATTCAAACTCTTCACGACGGTGCACCTACCCATTCAAGGCAAAGGAGTGATCGTGGGCAATCGCGATCTAGGCATACTGGGTCATATCGTAATGAAGAATCTAATGATTTTTCTTATCAACCTGGGCGAACTTCATCGATACGGGCTACGGATACAGATCAACATATCACCCTCTCTCCGGAGAGAACTAGCGCCCTGGAAAGATTAAGCAGGGCATCTCCTTTCAGTCGGTTAGGACCTAGGAGAAATATGAGTCCACCTAGAGCCCCATCGAGAAGCTTTCGACCACCATCAGGTTTAAGAGAAGGATCAGCACAATCAAGACCAACTACTCGTTGAGATAGATCTCAGGAAGCTACGTCAGAACAATCAATTGCTCGGACTAAGCAACCCGAGGAAGGAAATGAAGCATGGAAGGGTTCCATTCAACGATTGGAGGATAGACTTGGAGAAATGGTTAAAGAAAGGAATCCCTTATAGAGAACTTTTGTTCAAGGGACACCTTTTGTGCAGGCCATTGTGAATTTTCCTACACCATCGAAATTTAAAGCACCTGTAGTGACCCCTAAATATGATGGAAAGACATATCCTGTTATTCATATAGAACAATACCAAGCTGCTGCCGACATATATGCTGTCCCCGACGAGATGAGGTGTAGAGCATTTTCGGGAACTCTTACCGGATCTGCACAGATATGGTACAACAATCTTCCTCGGGGTAAGATTTCGACTTTTATTCAGTTAGCCGAATTGTTCATTGGCAATTTCTATTTTGGAGCAAAGCCGGTAAAGCGAGTGGCGTACTTGTTAAGTGTTAGACAAAAATCAGGTGAGAGTACTAGAGATTACATAACTCGTTTCAATAACGAGAAGTTGGAAGTCATAGATTACGAAGAAAAGACAGCGATCACTGCTTTGATGAGTGGATTATTGCCTAATAAGTTATACTACACTTTGGCCAAAGATCCACCTAAAACTATGTCGGAGTTGATGGCAAAAGCGGCCAAAATCATGAATGCCGAGGAGGCTATGGCTGCGAAGAAGAATATGGATAAAGAAACCAAGGTGGAGGTTGACAAATCTAAGAAGAAAGAGCAAAAAGGTAATGGTGGTGACAAGCACTCCAAGAATAATAGGACGTCATGGGAAGTCCTGAAGAAATATGATAATTATACTCCATTGAAGATGGGTATTAATCATGTTTTAGAAGAAATCAAGAATAACGAAGAAATCAAGTGGCCAGATAAACTGAGGACCAATCCTGAACTGAGAAATAGGGCCAAATATTGCGAGTTCCATAAAGATCATGGCCATACGACCAAAAATTGCATAGCCCTTCAAAACGAGATTGAAACGCTCATCCGAAGAGGAAAGTTGTCAAAGTATGTAGATCGCAGAGGTGAAAGGAAGAATGATGATAGAACTAGAGATCGTTCCAGATCTCCTCGTCGGACGGAGGAGAAAAAGAAAAGAGATCATGAAGATGATCCAGATGAAGACCCCGATCTTCCAAAGAAGCCAAGACAGCCTGAACGAGAGGTATTTTCCATACGTTTTGGGTCATTTGATTGTAATGTTATTACAGGAGGAGATGCTGGAGGGGGAGACCTTACTGCAGAAAGAAAGGCCTATCTCGGAGAGGCTCAAGCCTGCTCATATATTCAACGAATAAATCTTGCTGAGGATGATCATCCGAGGAAGGTAAATAAAGAGAAGCTAGTTATTGGTTTTTCAAAAAACGATTTGGCAGGTGTTCTTTACCCTCACGACGATCCCTTGGTGATCAAAATGAGGATGAAAGATGTGGTGATTTCAAGGGTGTTGGTGGACAATGGTAGTTCAGCAGACATCATGTACTATTCATGTTTTGATAGCTTGAATTTGAAATTATCTCAATTGGAACCTTATCACAGACCCCTTCTGGGTTTTGCTGGCGAGAAAGTTTTTCCACTTGGGACGATCAAGTTGGACATATTCATTAGAACTTGGCTTGCTTGTCGAACAGAAAGAATACGCTTCTTTGTGATGGATAAGAATGTGCAGTCAGCCTACAACATCATCATGGGAAGAGTTGGTTTGAAGAAGTTCGAAGCAGTTCCATCTACAGTGCATCAATGCTTAAAATTCCCAACAAACTTCGAAGTAGGAGTTGTGAAAGGTGATCAAAAAATAGCTCGGGAATGCTATTATTCATCTGCCGAGCAAGAGGAGCTTGAGGAATCAAGGAAAAAGACTATCACCTACCAGGTGGAGGAAGGTACAGAAATTGAAACTCTTGATCCCAGGGATGAATCCCAACTTGTAAAAGGACAGGTGGTAGAATCTACAGAAAATGTTATTCTGGACGAGGAGCACCTTGAACGAGTAACCCAGATAGGTTCGTCGTTGGATGCTTCAATAAAATAAGAGTTGATAATGTTCTTGAGAAACAGGAAGAAAACTTTCGCATGGAGTCATGAGGACATGCCAGGAATAGATCCAAACTTCTTATGTCACGAACTCAATGTGAATAAGGAGATCAAGCCTGTAAAGCAGAGAAGAAGGGTATTTAGCCCCGAGAAGAATCAAGCCATACAAGAGGAGGTCGAGAAGCTCCAGAAAGCCCGATTCATTGAAGATGTGAAATATCCAGACTGGCTGGCAAATGTGGTGATGGTAAAGAAGAAGAACAATAAATGGAGAATGTGTGTTGATTTCACTGATCTCAACAAGGCATGCCCAAAAGACCATTTTCCATTGCCCAGAATTGACCAACTAGTGGATGCTACCTCGGGACATGAGCTGCTCAGCTTCATGGATGCGTATTCTGGTTACAACCAGATCAAAATGAAACCTGAAGACAGGGAAAGTACTTCTTTTATTACCCCTAGGGGAACTTATTGCTACAATGTTATGCCTTTTGGTTTGAAAAATGCAGGAGCGACATACCAGCGGCTGATGAACAAGGTTTTCACCGAACAAATCAGTTGCAACATGGAAGTCTATGTCGATGATATGCTGACAAAAAGCAAGAAAGCTGCAAATCATTTAGTTGACTTAGCTCAGACATTTGATCAACTGGATAAATACCAGATGAAGCTCAACCCGACGAAGTGCACATTTGGAGTACGAGAAGGAATGTCTCTCGGATACATTGTCAACCAGCGAGGCATTGAAGCAAATCCAGATAAGATCAAAGCTCTTTTAGGGTTACGATCTCCAACAATAAAGAAAGAAGTGCAGAGTCTTACAGGACGAGTTCCAGCACTCAACAGATTTGTGTCCCGAGCAACTGACAAATGCCTCCCATTCTTCAAAACACTTCGAAAAACTTTTGAGTGGACTGATGAATGTGAGAAGGCCTTTCAAGACTTGAAAAAGTATTTGGGAGCACCTCCATTGTTGTCCAGGTCAATAACAGGAGAGAAGTTGTACTTGTATCTGGAGGTATCAGAGAATGCAGTTAGCTCAGCATTGATTAAATTGGAGAATGGAGTTCAGAAACCCATCTATTACACAAGTAAGGCTTTTCGAGGTGCATAAATCAGATATCCAAAGTTAGAAAAATTGGCATTGGCATTAATTGAAGCAAGTAGAAGAATGAGGCCATATTTCCAGGCCCATACAATCGTCGTATATACCGACATGCCATTGAGACAAGCCCTTCACAAGCCAGAAAAATCAGGAAGACTGATGTACTGGGCAATAGAGCTCGGTGAATATGATATTGTGTATGAACCTAGATCATCATTAAAAGGGCAAGCTGTAGCAGATTTTATAGCAGAGTTTACATACACTGATACCCCCGAGGAGCAAAGGGTGCTCGCTGACCAACCTGTGGATGTTACAGGATCAACAGGCATAAACCCAGACCAACTCCGGTTGGTAAAAGGGCTTATGGATGAAGACAGATCGTCAATTTCGAGCTCAGACCAGCTCCGGTTGGTAAAAGAGCGAGGAGAGATGGTCGACGAGGAATGAAAAGCGTCAAGGGAGGATGAAAAGAAGCAACAAATATTTCACCGAGGAACCCTGTCAGATAAGGAATTTGAAGAGGGGTTGCCCATATGGAGATTATATGTAGATGGTTCATCTTGCACAGCATGTTGCGGCGCAGGAATTGTTTTGAACACCCCAGACGAGATTGACATGGAATATGCTTTACGATTCCAATTCAAAGCCTCTAATAATGAAGCTGAGTATGAGGCCATGATAGCAGGTTTAAACTTAGCAAAAGTTATGGAAGCACGGCAAGTAATTGTATTCAGTGATTCTCAATTAATTGTAAATCAGATGACAGGAACATATGCAGTTAAAGGAGATTTAATGGCAAAGTATCATGCAAAGGTGATGGAGTTACTGACAGAATTTGATGCCATTCAATTGGTGAGAATACCGAGGATGGAGAATGTACAAGCAGACGCACTGGCTCGACTAGCATCAGCTACTCGTACCGAGCTGCGAAGAATGCTACCAATTGAAGTATTGGAAAGTCGGAGCATAGATGAAAACTTGACTATGAATGTTATTACCCTTGATTTAGGACCATCTTGGATGGATCCCATCAGGATATATATTGAAGAGGGAGGATTGCCAGAGGATAAGCTCGCTGCCAAAAAATTGAAGTATAAAGCTGCTCGGTATGTATTAACTAATGGTATTTTATATAGACGAGGAATTATGGCAGGTTTGCAGAGATGTGTACATCCCTCCGAGGTGAATGAATTGATTGAAGAAATCCATGAAGGGTCTTATGGAGCTCATGTAGCAGGTCGAACACTTTTACAAAGGGTAATGACTCAAGGATACTACTGGCCAACGATGAGGGCTGATTGTATAGCCTATACCAAGAAATGTGACAAGTGCCAACGCTTTTCCTCCATCAGACGAACTCCACAAGCATTGTTGACACCTATAACTTCTCCTTGGCCATTTTCCATGTGGGGAATTGATTTGGTTGGACCACTGCCGACCACCCGAGGAAGATTTAAGTACCTCGTCGTCGCAGTAGACTATTTTACTAAGTGGGTAGAAGCTGAGCCGCTTATTGATATGACATACGAGAAGGTATACCAGTTCGTCTGAAAGAACATCATCTGTCGATATGGTCTCCCTCATGCCTTCATCACAGACCACGGAACACAATTCGATAATGAAGAGTTTGCAGCCTATTGTCATCAGTCGAACATTCTGAAGTTTCATTCAGCGCCAGGTCATCCTCAAAGCAATGGACAGACTGAAGTGACGAACAGAACATTGTTAAATGGTTTGAAGAAAAGGCTAAGTGATGCCAAAGCGAATTGGATTAATGAGCTACAGTCAGTATTATGGGCTTACCGAACAACTCCCCGAGCAGCTACTGGAGAATCACCATATATGCTGGCATTTGGAAGCGAGGCTGTAATACCTGCCGAATTGGGTCTCCCAACACACAGAGTACTGAATTTCAATTCCCCAGTCAGCGACTTGATGAGAAGACTGGATTTGAATATGCTCGAGGAGGTCAGAGAAGAGGCAGCCATTAGGAATGCTGCTTATCAACAACGAACAGCTCTTTTCTACAACAAAAGGGTGAGGAAATGCGATTTAAAAGAAGGAGATTATATGCTAAAGAAGGTAATTCAGAAACACAATAAATTAGAGGCAAACTGGCATGGGCCTTACCGAGTTACAGAAGTTGTTCGACCAGGAACTTACCGAATAGCAACTTTAGAAGGAGAAGAATTCAAGAATGCTTGGAATGCTGAACACCTTCGCAAGTATTATCAATGATGTAAAATGTACAACGGTTTCATCAATATGAATAAAACGATGATGTTTTCACCATTTTCCTCTCCTTTGTTTGAAAGTTTTTCGGGGAATACTAGTGTTATACACTACGCTGCTCGACAGCAAAAAGAAGACGATAGTTCGAAAGAACCAAAAAATATACTCCTTTGGTTAGGAGGCGTACACTAGCGTGACCAACTAAGGTTGGTAAGATAACTAGTGGACAGATAGTTCGAAAGAACCAAAAAATATACTCCTTTGGTTAGGAGGCGTACACTAGCGTGACCAACTAAGGTTGGTAAGATAACTAATGGACAGATAGTTCGAAAGAACCAAAAAATATACTCCTTTGGTTAGGAGGCGTACACTAGCGTGACCAACTAAGATTAGTAAGATAACTAGTGGACAAGATAGTTCGAAAGAACCTAATAATTCAATAATCAACTACGGTTGAGGGAAGAACAATATCATTTGATTTGAAAATAGGCCAACAAGTTGGTCGGAAGGTAAAATCATTCCAGAAAATACAAAGAATTCCAAACTGAACCAAGTATAGTTGGTCGGTGATCAACTATACTTGGTCGACGAGGATAAATTATCGACCATGGTTGGTCGGATACATTTTATGAAAAAGTTTACCAAGTATGGTTGGTCGGGGATAAAAACCCATCAACTGTAGTTGGTCGACAAACACAATTTAACAACCTTGGTTGGTTGGAAACAGTTTAAACATTTTATACTCATTACTTTATTATTAAGTGATTGAGCAACATTGATACTTGTAATTTTGATTACTAAGTTGGTTGATGAACAACACCATATTGTTATCTTTTTAACAGATACATATACACAAATGTAAAATGTTTGATAAACACAAGATAATCGCAATACAAATTTGCAAATAGAAAATGAAATTCTTTCATTAAGATAAAAATATATTACAAGCTACATATATGTGCTAATTATTACATTAAAAAACCTATTCTATTGGTTTCTTTCTTTTAGCTTTTGAAACAGGTTCCTCGCCGGCAGGAGGATCTTCTAGGCAAAGAGGAGAATTGATGAAATTAATATCTCTGAGCATTCTGACGTCCATCACAGAAGGTATATCCAAGAGATGCTCGGGACGAGATAATTCAGTCTGAGAATGAAGACTATAGTCGCCAAGATATTTTGAAATTAAACTCCGAGGAATGGAACGAGCTGGGATCCATTCCATGTCCAATTTGAAAGGTGGCACAGGCAAGTCTAGTAACCCTGGAGCATGATAATCCCATAAAAAATGCCCTTGCTCCAATTTCAGTACACCCAGGGCGTTCAACCACCCCTGCTTATAACCTTCATTATTGGCATGTTCAATCCGAGCATCTAAATGAACAAGGGCTTCATTGTATCCTGCCATCCAAAATTCCCTGGGCTGTTTATGGAATTGGAAGGTTAATCTATCCAATTGTTCGTGAAGGCTCCTGGCAAAAACATCTTTATCATTCAAAGCAGACTTCGTTGCAGTAAGTTGATCTTCCAAAGATAGATTTTTCTTGGACATTTCAGATAAAGCCCGATCTTTGGCGTTTAATTGGTATGCTTGAGTTTCCAAAGTAGACTGAGTGCGAGCCTCTTCAACATTACGGCTAAGAACTCTTGATCGACTCCGAGCAGCGACTGGAGAACTTTGCTCCTCGGCAACATTTTGAACAGTTCTTCCTCGCCCAGGAGAACCTCTTCCTCGTCCCCGAGCAGTCACAGGAATAACAGATCTTCTTAAGTTATCCAGTTCTTGCCTTAATTTGGCATTCTCAACCTCTAAGAACGAGAAACCTTCATCGGTAACTTGTACTAAAGCAGTGGAAGATGACGCTGCAGATTCATACTGTGCCAGCTTTTTCTGCAAATTATTGTTCTCTTGTTCCAGCAACTCAGCAACTGCCTGCAGGCCTCAACTTCACCTTTTAAAGTTCTTTCCCTAACATCGTATCCAGCAAGGATCTTTTTATGGCCTATTTCAGAAGAAAGCTGCTGATATCTATTTTCATACTCCTTGTGCAGCAAAGAAGTTGATTCATTGTGTTGATGTTGTAGATCTTCTAAGGTACAATGAAGTTCCTCGATCAATTCATAGTAGGCCACACTGTTGGCCACAGCTCGGTCGAGTAAATCTTTCAAGTACCGATAAGCCTTAATTGCTTGTTCTGAGGCATCATGACCAAGGATGTCAGCAATTTCTGATCCACTCAAATTTGTATGACCAGCTTTATAATACTCACGACATTGCTGCATCAACTTTGTATCATGTGCAGATATCAGTTCCATTCTAGCAACAAACTAAGGATGAGAAAAAGACAACAATCAACAAAAACAAATCATCAACAACAGAGATGAACAAAGATGTATTTTATTAGATCACAAAAGGATTACATTGTTTGATTACAAATAATGAAAGATAGAAATGATACCGAACAACTTCACACCTTTTCCTTGTCTCCCAAGACTTTCTCGGGAGGCTGAGACGAGGAGCTTGGTTGCTTGGTGGTAACGGCAACTTGATCAGCATGAGTTGAAATTTGCTCAGGAGGAGGAGGCATGGAAGAAATGTCCTCGTTGGCAGAAGGAAAAGAAGCAGGGACTTGATCACCTATAGCTATGCAAGATTCATCAGAGATAGGCTCATCTTCTTCTTCTTCCACAATTGGTGGGGGAGGACCAGGGAGGTCTAGCCGGAATAGCCCAGAATCTTCTTTGATCTTCAATTCCTGCAGGGCAGCTACCCAGCCATCTCGGAAGTATTTCAACTTCCCATATTGAACTTGGGATGTCATCGCAGCAATCCCCTTGTCCCATCCTTTATCCCAGCCAGCGCTGAAGGATTTTTTAACTGCGAGCTTTCTTTTCAGTTTCTTCGAGGAGAGCTTTGCATCCAATTCTTCTTTTTGGCCCTTGATATCTCGCAGGGCGGACAATTCTTCCTCTGCCTTCCTTAGCTTATCCTCAAGCTCTCCAAAATTCTTGAGCTTGTCGTCATATTTCTAATGCTCGACCTCTAAACTTTTCACTTTATTCTCCAAATTCTTGGAGATCTCAACCATCTTCACCTTCTCGGCCTCAACTGTAGATAACTTTTTCTCCCATTCGGCTTTGTCCTCGTCATACTGCTGACGAGAATCCTTCAAAGATTGGGTTAAACCCAGCAGAGCATCCTCTACACCAGACGAGGAGCTGGAAGCTTTAATTGCCTCGTCCTTCTTCACGATGTTATTGAAACAGTTCACCAGCTGAAAGATGAGAAAAATAGTAAAGTCAATACAAAAATGCAAGCATTCAGAGAAAGAAAGAAAACTTGGAGTGTGAGAAATTTACTGAAGCAAGATGACGAGTAGCTAGGGATGTCAGCATATCCCTAGAAATTTTTTCATCAATTCCTTGGACCTCGGGTATGATCCAAGTTTTTACCGAGCTCATTGCAGAGCTCGGAGGAATGATGGTTGGAACACCAACACCACCAGCTGGTAGAGAGGAGACATTTTCAGCCAAATTGACTGAGGATGATTTCCTCAATCTTCTCAAAGGGACTTCAGCAGTTTCAACCAAGGAAGAACTCTTGGTCGGAGAGATAGTAATCACTTCCACAGGAGCAACTTTCTTGCTCGGAGCCACTGGGGGCTTCTCGGTAGTTTTTGAAGGCGCAACATCCACCTTCTTAGTCCCCTCTGGGACATCAATTTTACTTTTCTTGGCCTCAGCAGCAGATGAAATGTCATCAAATAGAGCAGGAGGAGCTCTTTTCTTGCCCATTCTCTGACTTAAAAGGATGTGAGAATCTGAAGAAGAATCCTCTGGAGTTGAAGCTGGTTCAACAGGATGAGCAGTATAAGAGGTTGTATAGCTCTTATACTGTAGCAAATATGATGCAGACCTGATGTGCTCGTCTGCAACGTTCTTATGCAAACCCCAGATAAGTTTCAGATGCTTAATATTAACCTCTGATTCTTTTGGAGTTTTTCTTTTACTCTCAACTGCAAACAAACACGTATTAAAATATCAGTCATACATTTTATCAAACATAATGAATTCGTAAATTCAGAAAAGAAATAAAATGAAAAATAAACCTATCCCATTGCCATATGGGGGACATCTGGGACCGTTGTATACTCCATCTCCAACTAAAGGGGCATATTGCCAATTTTTAACAACCACCCCATGTTCAAAATAATCTCTATTTGCATCAGGGAGGTTAACTACAAGAGCCCTATTCAAAAACCTAGTTTTTAAGTAATAAATATTATCTAGAATGGCCCATCTATAGCAGTACATAATTTCAGGGATCCCTATACGAGTCCCATGAGTTAGATTTAATTTATACACCCCATTAATTATTCTCCATGAATTGGGGGCTATTTTTGCAGGGACAAGATCGAAATACTGACAAAACTCAAGACACAATGGGTTCGGTGGAAAGGAAAAACCACATTCAGCAATAAAAAGACTGGGGAACCAATGTCCCTCAGCCAAACGAAAGTAATTTTGAGGTTCAGAAAGCTCCTCCAAAATTACCCAAGATGGGATGGAAAAGTCAGAACGGACTTTTTCAAGAGATTCAATAATGTAAACCATGGTGAATAAAAGAAGAAGGAAGAAAATCTTACAGGAAGGAGATCTGCTGACAACTAGCGAAGGAAAAGATGAACGCACAAGAGATAAAGAGAGAATAGAAAGCTTGAATGCAGAAAATTGGAAAAAGAAGAAGACGGTATGGTTACCTAAGAAGTTTAAATACTTTGCCTAGGGAAGCGGCGAAGGAAATGATTACACGAAAGAAACTATTGAGCTTCCGGCGGCTAAAAGGACAAAAAGGACACAAAGATCGAAGCACTCTTAAAAATTCGAAAAAGGCGGATTCTGTGAATTTGGAAATAAATTCAAATACGATGCTCCTAAAACCCAGGAAGATCATTCAATATTGCCATATACCGAGAAAGAATGTTCCATATTCCTCAAAGTTCAAAATACGAAACATTGGGGGCTTCTGTTGATACCAAAATTAATACGCTGATGTGGACGAATAATACGAAGACACATGTCAATATACGTGGCACAATAGTAACGAGGAAGTTCATTTACCCGACCAATTCATGTTCTCTCCGAGCAACGAAGATACCCCGAGGAACTCCAGCACTCCGAGGTACTCAAGCGCTCCGAGGAACTCTTGATCAACGAGCAACTAAGGCGGTCCGAGCTGCATCTCGACCGTATCATTAATTACCAGATAGACAACAGTTCAACTATTCATTGAAAGTTTATAATCTTGACACACACGCTGCATTAAATGTATTACCCTTTCATGTGTATATCATTTAATGTATCGACCCTTTCATGTACAGCCTCAAGGCTATAAATACCTTGTATCATCCTCATTCAAGGGGACCAGAATTTCTTGACTGAACTTGTAATCGAGAATTCCCAAACACTCAGCAATAACATAACAGTGGACGTAGGCCATTCTTATAAGGCTGAACCACTTTAAAAATCTTTGTCTCATTTTATTTATCTGTGATTGAATAATTAGAGCGATCTAATTTTTTACATCAACAATAATCATCATCAGGAAGCCGTAACCTCCTCTTCTTAACTAAAGGAGCTATGTCCTCTTCTTCTTCTTCTTCTTCTTCTTCTTCTTCTTCTTCTTCTTCTTCTTCTTCTTCTTCTTCTTCTTCTTCTTCTACCCCTCTTCTTCGCTCTCTTCCTCTTATTCAAAACTTTCCTCTTCAATAATAACTGGATCAGAAGGGCCTACCTCTGGAGCTTTCAAAGATGTAACCTTATCAACTGGTCGAGCAATAAAGCTGGCACCTATGTTCTTATATTCCAAAAGAAAGGTCACCGACCTTGGATGTTCATCATCTACCAATCTTTCCTTAATAATCCAAGCCTTTATGAGCTCGTCAGCATTGATCTCCTTAGGATCAGGTTCTTGATTTTGGCATAAGCTATAATAATAAAGAAGAGGACTGTCAGCGACAAGAATGGGAAGAAATCACAAGAAGTCAGTCGAAAGGAAAAAAAAGAAGCAACCTATTTCGACCTTTCCATATTAAAAAAATATAAGGCCACGTGGTCTTTCCCACTCTAACGGTGGAGGGTGCTTCCAGTTCCTAGCAATGAACCCACTTTTCCAGTAGCCTTTGTGGAAATTCGAAAGATTTACCACCAGAATTCACTCAGCCTTTCTGGTTTTCAAATACAACAGACCTTCTTTGGTCTTCGAGAACACGTAACAATAACATATCTCAGCAAGACCCAACCTTGTCCCATAGAGTGCATTTATTATGTGGACTCTATTTACTATCTTCCGCATGTTGGGGGAATATTAGACATGAATAACAGAAAAGTACCTAAAAAATCTAAGGAACAACCCATTTGGGGGGAATGTCAAACTCCCTTGAGTTATCAACTGGGTGTGAATCCAGTACCCCCAATTAATTTCATGAACACTACGAGGAAGGGGGGCACAGTCGATAATCACCTAATCAGGGATGTTATACTTATGCCTAAATTATTCTATAGATTTATCATTTAACATCGACATGACTGAACATGTAAGAAGAAACCCTAGCTAAAGTAACTAGCTAAGGCTAAGAAAAAGAACTGAAAGGAGTAGAGACTAGAACTTACAGGCAGTAACGAAGCTTTGAACAAGGAGGACTTTGATCTTTGAAGCAGAGGAGAAGCTTAGGAACTAAGTGTGCACAAGAATGACCAGAATAAGTGAACGAACGGTTGAGTACACACCAACTGATCACCACAATACTCTAATGATGAGTTTCGTATTCCTAGGAAGATTTTAGCACTTTGACTTCTTTTTTTAAGGGAAAGCGTGCCCCTTGTTCAAGCTTTACTATTATAAATATGCCATCACAGACTTTCCCTGCATTATAAGGCGGCTTAGCTGAAATCTATTGGCCCATAATTATTAGCCCAAAGATTTTAAGGGCAATTGTGGGAGCCCATTTTTCTATAAGTCCATGAGAGTAGCTGATAAGGGTAACTTGAGTAGTTTGGCCCAACCCAAATCATGACTTAATTACACGGGCAGTTTAGTTAAAGAAAGATACTCGCAGATATGGTCAAATTAGGTGCCAAGAATCTCGGTCGAGATATTCAAGCACCTCATGGACAATCCATGTACTATGATGGAGTTTATTAAACAACTCAAACTCCGTAACGAATATACTTATAAATTGTACAGCCTGACCCAGGGCAAAGGGATGAAAAAATTATAGTCGTTAAGAGGCAGTCAATAGAAACAAGTAACCTCTCCATGGATGTAGGCAAGTTGTCGAACCACGTACATCGTTGTTGTGTGTGATTTCATTTACTTTATGCCATTTATGATTATTTTCGTAGATTTTTACACTTACAGAAAGCATTGAATATTTTTATGGATTGATAATGTTTACCAAATATATAGTTAAATAGGTACTATGAATTTTGTTTTTCTCTAAGAGGTTTCATAAAATATTTGATCTAGCTGATTTTACGGGAAAATAGATAGCGAATTTTTGTCCTTACTAGCCATTTAAAGCAAAACACGTATATAACCCTAAAAAATGGTTTAAAGTAAATGACGTACATATACTGATACTAACGCTACCGGTTCATACTATCATCACTATCATAAAAATGGTATAATAAATCTTTAACCTTATACTCATCCCAAAGCACATTAAACCTAACCTCTCGGGTTCTCGAATCTTAGGCGTAGTTGCACCCTGCCATACACTAAAATCCATACATCAAATATATTCAATCTCAATTAGCCCTAGTCTAATCTCCTAAGGCATCACATCTAGGCATCAACCCACACCAAACTTATATAAAAATCAATAATTACAATTACTATCCCCTCTAGGGAATTTAACCAATTCCTAATCTCAACCAAAGATATAATCCAATATGACCATCTCAATGACTCCCATACATCCCGGCCAACTTCCCACTCCTCTATAACTTCTCAATTCCTAATAATATCACATTTTACTCTTTTATTTGTAAGCGAAGGTATTATACCTAGCATAATCCTCATTAAACTAATATTTTCCTAATTATTCGAATAACGTCAAAATCTCACATCATTAGAATTAATATTTATTCGACAAGTATAGGAAAACTTAAGGTCAAACAACCTAACCTTAAGTCCCCAAACCCAAAAATCTAACAAAATAAACAAAAGCCCATTCTAGGCCAAACCTTCTATTATGGATAGATCAACAATCTAGAGTCGATCGATCGACACTCCCAGAAAAATGATGTTTTCTTATTACAGAATTCATCATCTTCAAACCCCCATTTCACTTCTTAAATTCCATTAATGAATCTGAAAGCTCCATCTAAGCCCCTAACCGTCATCTAAATAATAAGACCACAACAAATAAATAATTGGAACCCATTTCTAACATCAAATCCCAAGTTTGTATCAAGATTTACATAAAAACCCAATTTACAATCTAAGAACCCTATGTATTGAAATTCTATCAATTATCGCATGATTTTTTCATATTTATACAAGTAATCAAGAGGCTTTTATATGTTTTCCAAGATAAGTCTAGTACTAATAATTATCTAATCAATCCAAGTCAGATTTATGATAAAATTCATCAAATTAAGGGAGAATCAATCTAATTACTACTAATTTAGATTAACTATGAACTAATTCACTTTTAATCTTTAAGATAATATTTTTACAACACAAGTAGGTTTAGATTCATATAAATCGACATTACTTAAACCAACAAAACGTAATACAATTATTCTAAATAAACTTGCCTTATAGATTGATTGGAAAACTAATCCCCAAATCCTCTTTTCCTTTTGGTGCTTTCTTTCTTTAGCCTTAGGATGCCTTCTAAATGACAAAATTAGTGCTTTAGATTTAGACTCCCAATTTTATAACATGGTTCCCACGAAATGGCTTGAGGCCCAAAATAAGTCCCAACCCAAAGCGTCCAAATAACACTCCGAATAGCCTAAAACTCTATCCAAGCCATAAATTAACTCAATAATTCTAAAACCACTATTTTAAGCTAAAAACGAATATTATACGCTCCCCACTAGCCCAATACAGAATATACCAAACCAAATAACTAATAACTCAGTTATTAGTTAATTGTTCGGTGCTACTCCAAAAATTAATTAATTAAATTGATCAATTTTCAGATCCAAATTAATTAACACATAACGTAAACAGTGAAAAATTACGTCAGAATCAAGCACGCGTAATTAATTTTCACGAATTTCATATGTGACCATCCCGAGATCTTCCCCCTCCTCGGGATGCTTTTCGGGGGGATAAAGAGGGAGAGATAAAGGTCCCGCACCCATCGCTACATCGTGGGGTTCTTCGGCCATCATCAGTTTTGGGGTGATGTAAAAGATAGAGTTTCCAACCTATTTTGCACAAAACATGCAAAAGAACATGTCACCGCCTCAAGAGAGCGGTATCAAAGTAAACTGATGCTTGTGAAACCAATAATTTAGAAGTTCGGGGGCTAAGTTATGAAATGGGAAGGTGTTAGGCACCCATCCCTCCCTTTTGGTCTCTCATGGGCTTGTGTTACTATTTTTCTTAATTTCTCCGTGAAGTGTGTGTGCATGTATATATAAGTGGAGATCGAAATCATTCGACTCGCATCATAAGAAAGATGGATTGAGGTTATCTGTAGGAATGTTCCCAAATTAATAATTACAAAATAGAATGTGTTCGTTTATCGAGAAATTGATCGTTATGGTGAAATAATAATATATATTAGATAAGACGCAAGTATGAATCACAAGTAAAATATATGTATGAATAATATATGGATAAAATAGGAAAAAGTGAGAGGATTGAAGGATCTTTTGGACAGAAAATTATCAGACGATGATGGCTCGTTCATCCAAATCGTAAGTCCTAATCATGCACGGGGTGGACCATTGAAAAGCTTATGCGAGGTAACTTGACGTTCCAAAGAGATTTGTTCGATTCAGAGAGTTAACTTTGGTTAAATGAGGCTCGAAAGTCCTCGGTGACCTTTAGGAGTAAAATGGGTCGTTCGTTTATAATGTAAGGTTGATTCGTGCACGGTGCAAACCGTAGGAAAGGTTATTCGGTTCCTTTCGAATTTTCATTTAGTCTCATTTGAGCTAAAGAGTTGACTTTGGTCAAACGAAGCCAGGAGCGCCCCGTGGCCTCTAGATCAGTTTCAGGGGAAAACAGATCGTTTGTCCGAACGGTTATGCTGTTTCACACACGGGGTGGACCATTGGAAATAGGTTTTAGTGCCCATTCAGGATCTATTGAGCTTTCGCTCTGGCGATGGAGTTGATTGGGGTCAAATCAAGCCCCAAGAGCACCCGGTGGCCCCAAAATCGATTTTCGATAGTAAAATGGACCGTTCGTCTGAACTGTTATGCCGATTTATGCATAGTATGGACCATTAAAAAGGGTATTTAGGGCGCTTAAAAGATTCATTGAGCTTTTGCTCTAACGATGAAGTTGACTGGAGTCAAACGATGCCCCGGAGCGCTCGATGACCTCTAAATCAGTACTCGGAGTATGACCAAGGGTTTGTAATGAATTGGGGAGGTGCTAGGGACCTACAGATAAACTTAGGGGTCCTATAATATGATGTCTATATAGACCCTCTACGGGTGATCTTGGAACAAGTGAAAGCCATCGAATAGACACCACATAATATTTTGGGAAAAGAGGTTAATTTTGCAAACCTAAAGGGATGAGGATGACTGATTCATAGGGTAGAGGTCAATTCTGAGGACCTAAGGTAATGCTGGGGATGGAGGATTTTAAGGGTTGAGGTTAATTATGGGGAACTATGGTAGAAGCGACCAATTTTAAGGGTCGGGGGTCAATTATGAGGACCTTAAGTTGGAGCAATCAATTATGAGGGTCGAGGTCAATTCTGAGGACCTTAAATATGAGCGACCAATTATAAGGGTCTCGGTCAATTATGAGGCTCTTAAGTAGGGAGAGACTAATTCTGATGGTCGAGGTTAATTCTGAGGACCTTAAGTGGGAGCAACTAATTTGAGGGGCGAGGTCAATTCTAAGGACCTTAAGTAGGAGGCGGCCAATTCTGAGGGTCAAGGTCAATTTTGAGGACCTTAAGTTGGGGCGACTAATTATGAGGGTCGAGATCAATTCAAAGGACCTTAAGTAGGAGCGACTAAGTCTGAGAGTCGAGGTCAATTCTGAGGACCTTAAGTTGTAATATGGGGGTTTGCTTTCCCGGCGAATATTAGTTTTACGTTTCTTAAGACTCTACTAGGGAAAAGATATCTGTTTGGGGATTTTTTTTCTTTTGATAAGAGTTCAAATTCTTAGTCTGGAAATTCCACTTGGGGAAATAGTTTATGACTTGAGATTTTGGGATTTCGCTGAGGGTTTGTTGTTGGGGAGAGATGTCCGTTTAGGGTTTCTAGCTCCGCTTGGAAAAATTGGAATTTTTCTTGGGAAAAAGTTTAATTCGGGAAATCCAGATAATATATTACGTAGCCCTACTAGGAACACATTTGATTTCTACCGCGGATGAGGTTTTTGAGATTTCGTTGAGGAGTGAGTTTTTGGGACGCAGGCGTGTGCTGATTTTTAGTGTTTAAATTGGGTAAAGCGTGGTATTAAACCGACTGAGGATTTGGGAGCTTGAAAAATGATTTTCTTGATGAAGAAATGTTCCAATATTTATTTGGAAATTTTAGGAATTTTTCGAGAAATTTTAGGAATTTTTCGAGCATTTTCTAAGATTTTTTGTACAAAAATTTCAGGGTGTTGCCGACTGGCATGTTGTAGGGGTTGTCAATCGGTAGTGGATCAATCTTTTGGGCTACCTTGGGAAGGGAAAGGGACAGTGCTGATTGGTGGGTATCAGGGGACTGCTGATTGGCATACCCCTTAGTCTCGTATAAAAAGGGACGAAATCTCTTCATTTTTGACAGCTTTTAGCTTCCCTACCTTCTGCTTCTCTATTATGCAATCTGCTCCTGCGTTTTGATACTAGAAAATAACAAATTTCTCAAGTAACGAGACCCATATGGAATGGCTGGGCGTTGACGATTGGGCGAACCTCGAGTAGCAAGCCAGGGTGACCTTAGCGTTGGGCAATGAGAACTCTTTTAATTTATTCGAGCTAGTTGTTGATGATCGAACTCTTCTGCATGAGCCTTCGCATCATCGGTCAACTGGGGATGATGAACCCTAGTGGTTACGTAAGTACCACGTGACTTTTGGCCTTATTTCCTCTCTTTTTTTGTATTTTATCTTTTCTTTGAATTTTGACAAATTGTCTCTTTCTATTTTGATAGACTGACAATGTTGGTACGAGTTTTCACTATCTTGGGGGATGATAGGATTTAGGGATGTGTGGGACCATGTTCTTATGGTGGTGCATTGGGTAGTCTCTTCCTCAAGTTTTGGTCATTTGGTGTCTGCGTTGGATGAGACGCCACGTTCTACGACCATTTTATGTGTTCCGGGGGGAAAGGTGGTGAGATACCTCCCACACTATATACTTGGGATTTGAGGATATGATGGTGACCCCCCATTGATTCCAAGCAACTACTGGGGATAGATTGCAAGGGGAAGCAGATAAAGGTGGACTGGTCCCTGAGGGTGACACCGGTGGTGGTGGATGCAGTGCTGGGAGATGTGGGTCGGATAGTCTCGGGGACTCAATACGTATATCTCTTCTTCGAGAGGTTTTGTTGTCGGAAGATTGATGATATTGACGGGATGCAGGTGCGACAGGTGGCTCGTTTATTTATTTATTTTACTGTATGGTTTTTTGGTGGCATCGAGTGGTGACGTTGTCCACTTATGCTTTTTACCATTTTTAGGGCATTTTCGAATATCCCTCTCTATGACCGGGGGAGCCTGACTTTGGCAATACTTTATTCTTCTTTGGATGGTTTCAGGTTGTGTTCTCGATAGACTTTTACTGGAGCTACTTATCTTCTGGAGGTAATTTTCTTTATGCATTTTCTTGTATTTCATTTTTGATTTTTTCTGATTTCCTGACTCTTTTCTTTTTGCAGACGTGGTTCTATGAGGTGATCGGGTTTAATGCCCGTTTGATCGATTTACGTGATGAGTTGGTGGGGAACTTTTATCTAATGTACTGGTGGTAGAAGTCTAACTGAAAATTGAAGCAGTCTCTCTTCTTGCCGATAGTATGTCAGGGCTTGAAGGTCTTGATGAGTGACTAGGTTATTTCTTCTTTTCTCTTTTGAATCCTTTTCTTTGGCGTTTTCTTTGTTTGCGCGAGTATTAACTTTATTTTGGAAAAATTTAGGTGACTTTCTATCCCTGGGGGATGGCTATCCAACACATAGGGGCGACCGAGATGAATGCGCGGATGCGTCGGCTGCTGGCACACGAGTTCGGCTATTCTTGGTATCTATGAGAGCGAGTAGTCCGATAGATCGTGGAGGATGAGGTTGCGGTCCCACCGGCGGTGCCCCCTAGGTATATGAGGTAGGTTCAAGAGATATAGGAGGAGAAGAGGGTGGTGGCGATGGTTGGCAAGCCCTACTCGTCCTACACAGATATGGTGGTGACTTACGACTACCTTGAATTTATGACGATCTGACTGATGCCCACCTGTATCTATGATGTAGTGAATATTCCTCCACCTCATACAACTTCAGGCAGGGATACTAGTCAGACGATTAGCACTGGTGGTGCGTCGACATAAGCAGCATCGTCAGGTATTCCATTTATCTAGCTTGCTCCTCCTTCCTACAATATCTGACTGCCTAGAGGGCGATTGTTGAGTATGCAGCATTGCCCTAATGCGATGGACCCGATGGTGTTAGGGCTGATGTAGGACGACCTTCATCCAGAGGTATATCTTTTCATTCCTTTGTCCTTTGTCTTTCTGATTTATTTTTTGCTTTACACTCACTAATTTACCCTTTTGTTTTCCTTGTAGCATGTACGGCTGTCAACCACTTGGCTAAGGGGCATCCAAGACTGGGTGGCTTCTGCGATGACTCATATTCGGGATTCGATTCCTCTTTCTTCATGCTTGGTTTCGTCTGCTTCATCTGAGCAAGGATCTGGGTCAGGTAGCGGAGGCTCCTCACCTCGTCACCAGGGGAAACACGCGCGTCATAGTGACGGGGGATCCTGATGGTGGGGTGTTGGGGGGGGGGGGGGGGGGGAGAGAGATCTTGGGGTTTCGAGCTGAGTCCCGTTATTTTTCTTCTTTTTTCTGCAAAAAATGTAATAATGGCAATATTTATATATATGAAATGAAATAGGATTTCTATTTAGTTATCTTTGCTTTAAATGACTTATTTGCATACACTTTTACTTTGTTGTTGAGACCGTAAAAAGGGTTAGAATTACTCAGGAGAAAATTTATTTTGAGGCAGGATGAGTAAAAATATAGGAAGAAAAATCCTGAATTCTTTAAAATAAAGATTATTTTTTGAGTTTTTGATTTTGACAAAAAAGGAGAGATGGGATTTTCCAAAAATAGGGGGTGCCAATCGACATGCCCTTTGTTCTGCCTATCGACAGGTTAATCCAGTCAAATTACCCCAAGGCTTTGATTACACTTTCTTCTGTTACTAGTACTTGATGGGGCAGTCTTTCATTCGGATTTTGTAGACTCCTTGTTTTTATCCATTCATATTCACATTTTATTTCACTTACTTATTTCTTGTCTTGTGTCTTGTTATTTCCAAAATGGCCCCATAAGTGCAGAATTTTCCTCTTATCTTGAGAATTTAGAAGCTATGTGATCGTATAATGTAGACTATGATGCCTTTAACTTGCGTCGGGTCTTTTTGTGGCTCAATCGGCCTATCGACTGGAACATGCTGACGGTTATTGCACAATTTTAGTACCCCGAGGATCATGTTTTTCATTTTAAGCTTGAACGAGGTATGCCCCACCTACGAGGAGTTTTCTGCTATGTTGGGGGTAAATCCCAGTATGGCGGTGGCCATGCCTGAATTCTCTCAGTCTTCTCGAAAGCTGTTAGCAGGACTTTTCCACATCTTTCCTTTGATGACTCGACCATTGGTCATTGAAGAAATTATCTCTCTCCCAACTTTATTGTATTTCGTGCATCTATGGGATGTTAATGATGCGGGCCATGCCGGAGCCATTTTCCTTGGCTTAACTTCGAAAATATTATTGGTGACCGATGACCTACTGGTGGACCCTCAACTGGTTGCCATTACTACGTGGATATCATATCATCGTAATCCTACGGTGGTGATACTGACACAGACTCTAAACGATCTATATGGTTGGCGAGAAGGCCGCTCTGATACTCTGAAAGGTAGCCGGTTACGCTATTCATGTGGTTGTCTTAGAAATTTTACTTGATGGTCCCCCTGAATATCCATTAGAAGTTGTGCTGAATTTCTTCGCTTACTATTTCATCAGCTTTCCCCGGCTATAAAGAACTGAGTAAACTGATTTGTGGAGCAAGGATCTCGATGTCTGTGTTGGTCAGTGCATTGGTGGGGGGGGGGGGGGAGTTGTAGCCAATTCTAGAACTGGGGGAATATCGGTATGTTCGGTTAGTTAACCTCTGACAGACCTCCTTCTATTTTCCTTGGCGGCTTCTACGTCAATTCGGATGGGAGAAGATTGTGCCATCCCGTACCCTGGACTTTCTTTCCTGTAGAGGATTTGATGGAAGGCATGCGCATTCAGTTGGGCTCTCTATGGGAGAGTCATCGGCCATCAACCCGTCCTTCCCAATTTGTTGACAGGGTTTGACATGTTTCTGAAAACTATATGAAGTGGCTATGGAAGAAGGTAGTGGCAAAGATCTTGGCGGAGGAGACCGAGTAGAGATTGTTTGCCATATTTGACACTATAGAGGAGGCATAATGGTTTTCTTTAGACTGGTTCGGGCTTACCATTCCATGGAGCGCCTTAGGTATACCATCGAGGCAAGGGAAGTTTGGGGGCCTTAAGATGATGATGGAGATGGATCTTCAGGCTACTGCAGGTAGGGTCTTTTGTGAAACTAGTGATTATTTGTGAAGATTTTATGGTGGTTATGCTTTGGTTGTGAGAATAAATTTGAGAAGGTTTGGTTATTTGTTTAAGAGTAGTTTGGTTTGATTTTTTTTAGGATAGTTTGATGGGGGTAGTTGTTTGACTCCCTACACTGATATTTCCTATAATCGTGCCGAATTTTCCCATAATAGAATAAAAAAAGGATTTTAATTATATTGTCGTGCCTATTAATGAGTTTTACATTTGAATTATGTATACCAATCGCTAAACATACATAATCCTTTTATTCATGTAAATGATATAATGAATTGTCATTCTCAGAGGTAATAAAAGAATAGTATATTGTGTAAAAGAAAGGGATCGTACCCATGTAAAGCATATGAGCTGCCTACGTACCTCTGGTGATTTCTAAAATTGTCTGAGTTTAATTTTTGAAAGAAAAAGGTTATTTTAGAGGATCAGGCCCCACGTAGTTCGGAGTAGAGGAAAATGAAGATTTTTTTGGAATAGAAGGGAAATGATAGGAGTCATAGTGCGCTGAGATTTTGGACTAGGGGTCGAATTTCTTGAGACGATCCAAGTTGACTGGACGGGCCATCTCTTCTTTGTCAAGGTCAGTGAGCATAGTGGTGCCATCACACATTATCTTCTTCACGGTGTAGGGGCCACTCCAGTTTGGCTTAAATTTCCCCCTACGGTCCCAGACGGGTTCTATTATTTCTTTGTGGGAAAAATCCCCTTCTCGGATATCACGGTCCTTGACTCTTCGATTGAAAGATAGCACTATCCGGTAATGGTACCCCTGTATATGATATAGAACTTTTAGCCTCCTTTCATCCAAGAGTGACAACTCATCAAGACGGATCTAATTCCAGTCTTCTTCGTTGACTTTGCTTTCAAGCATGATGCGCAATGAAGGTATTTCTAGTTCAATGGGTAGGACTGCTTCCATGACGTATACTAGCAAGTAAGGGGTAGCCCCAGTAGTTGCTCGAACTGAAGTACGGTATCCCCATAGGACGCAAGGGATCTGATCTGACTAATCTCGCCAATTATCGGCCATCTTGCGTATAATTGCTTTGAGGTTCTTATTAGCGGCTTCAAAGGTACTATTAATTTGTGGTCGGTAGGGAGAATATTTGTGTCTTTAAATTTCATACTTGTCGAACAATTTTGTGACTTCTACCTCAAAATGTAACTCATTGTCTGAAACTAGCTCATGCGAAACCCTAATCGGCAGATGATGTTCTTTCGGATGAACTTGGCTACCTTTTTAGTATTCAGCACTATGTATGACTCGACTTCGACCCATTTGGTGAAGTAATCAATGGCAACCAGGATGAACTCGTGCCCATTGGAGGCTTTGGGTGTAACTTTCCCTATGATATCGATGCCCCATGTGGAGAATGGCCAGGGAGAGGTCAAGTTGTATAATTCCCGTGGAGGTAAATGCTAGAGATTAGAAAATTATTGGCATTTAAGGCATCTTCGAACATAAGCAGTGCAATTTTGAACCATAGTAGTCCAATAATAGCCCCGTCGGATAATATTCTTGGCGAGTATATAGCCATTCATGTGGGGTCCGCATTCTCCGATATGGATTTTTTGCATCATTTCTTCAATTTCGTCCCTGCGATGTAGTATAAGTGGGTTCCATTGAAATATCTCTTGAACAGTGCTTTATCACAGATAATGTATTGGGCAGCCAATTTGCGGAGGGTTGCTCAGTCTTTTTGGTTGGCATCTTTGAGGTACCTACCGTGCTTGAGGAGGTGCCAAATATCGTAATAACACACTTTTCTATATTGGAGTCCTCTTCTGCGATAAGCTCAATGTGGTAGCAGTGGGTTGGTTTAGCTTATTTTTGGACTAGGAAAGTGGCCATCATTATTCCCTCTGGCATGTCGACTATGGAGGCGATAGTAGCAAGGGCATCGGCTAAGTTGTTCCTTACTAGGGGCAAGTAGTGGAAGGTGATATCTTATAACTGGGAGGCAAACTCTTTTAGGTGGGCGTGGAAGGGTAAGAGATTTTTATCTTTGACTTTCCATATTCTAAGGACCTAATTGATGATGAGGGCTAAATCTCCGTGGACATTTAAGCACCGGATTCCTTTCTTGAGAGAGACTTTGAGGCCTACGGTGCATGCTTCGTATTCGATGATGTTGTTGGTGTAGGGAAAATCTAGCTTGATGGAAATGGGAATGTGAGAGTCATTATGGCAATCAGGAGTATCCCAATGCCATATCCTTTCTTGTTGGCAGCACCATCAAAGAACATTTGCCACCGGAGGTCTTCTTGAGAGGTGGAAAGGATATTTTCATCTGGAAATTCAGAGATCTAAATGCTAGCTTATTCTATGGGGTAATTAATAAGGTAGTCAGAGATAGCTCTCCCTTTCATGACTTTCTGCGTGACATACACAATATCGAACTCGGCCAGCAACATCAATAATTGGGCCATTCGACTAGACAGGGCAGGTTTTTTAAGCAGGTATTTGATAGGATCAATTAGGGATATAAGTCTAATAGGAAAAGCGAGCATGTAGTGCCGTAATTTCTGAGTGACCTAGATAAGGGCAACACATGTTTTCTCCAAGGCAGTGTAGTTGACTTCGTATCCAACCAACTTGCGACTGACATAGTAGATGGACCTTTCTTTACAATTTTTTTCAAGGTATTGGGCTAGCAAAGCCCTAGTTGCGGTATTTGTTACGATCAAGTATAAGAGTAGAGGGAGACCAGCCTGTGGCGGTATGAGTACCGGAGGTCAGGTTAGATATTATTTAATTCGGTCAAAGTCTTCCTGATAAGCCTTATTCTAGACTTTAATTGAATCCTTTCAGAGGAGTTTGAAAATGGGTTCACAAATAGAAGTCAACTAGCTGATGAACCGACTAATATACTGTAATTTTCCCAAGAATCCCCGAACTTCCTTCCCCATTTGGGGGGGTGGGGGTGGAATTTCAAGTATGGCTTCAATTTGGTAGGATCTGCTTCAATACCTTTATCGCTAACCATGAATCCAAGAAGTTTCCCTTTGGTAACACTAAAAATATATTTATGTGGGTCAAGTCGCTTCTGGAATCGCCGCAGCCGTTCGAAGAACTTTCGAAGAGCGGGAATATGACCTTAGCGAGTCTTACACTTGGTAATCATATCATCCACGTAGACCTCGGACTTTTGTGTATCAGATCATACAAGATGGTGGTGTAGCCCTTTGGTAGGTAGCCCTTGTGTTTTTAGGACCGAATGGCACAATTTTATAACAGAAGGTTCCCCATGGGGTGATGAATGCGGTTTTTTCTTGATGATATGGGTGCATATTGATCTGATATTATCCAGCAAACTCATCAACTAATGAATTGAGAGTGTGACTAGCCGTACTGTCCATAATCATATCGATATTAGGAAGTGGGTAATCGTCTTTCGGAGAGGCTTTGTTCAAATCTCGATAATCAATGCATATACAAACCTTTCCTCCAAATTTTAGCACGGGTACAATGTTGGCTAACCATGAGGGGTATTCGATCCCCCGGTGAAGCCTATGTTCAACTGCTTAACCACTTCTTCTTTAACCTAGAGCGACCATTTGGTGCGAAGCTTTATCAGTGTCTGTTTGATAGGTTTACCTTTTGGGAGAGAAAGAATCTCATGTTAAGCTTTTTCGAGATTGATGCCGTGCATGTCGTCATAAGACCATGCGAAGACATCCATAAATTCCTTGAATAGTTCTTCGAGTTACGCATGCTCATGATCATCAAGGGTGGACCCTATCCTAATATCGCACAGTTGGCTACTAGAACCGAGATTAATAACAACAATTTCATCTTCATTAATTTGAATGCAATTATGTTGTTTGCTATTAACATTATTAAGATCAGTTAAAATTATTCATTTGTAAAATCATCATCATCAAGAGTTTGATTAGAATCAAGACAATTAATATAAGGCACAAAAAGATACTCAAAATCTTTATTTATTTCGTTCTTAGGAAAAACAACATTAAGATCCTTATCAAATGAGGTCTCGATTACATTGTGATCAGAACAAGGAAGTACAATAAAATAAGAAGAAATGGGATAAACATCCGCGTTGGGTTGTATCTCAATAGGTGAAACTGGTATAGTATTCCAGTTTAGGAGAGGTGCATTAACAGTCTTAATCAGGATAGATGGATCCAATAATGTAGCGCCTAAGTGGATCATGCAGAGTGTCAGCCCCAGTGTTTGTAAATTGAATGAATCCTCAGAGTCACTTCCCTCAGAAACCTCAATAATAGTTTTTCTCAATGAGCGATTGCACATGATGCTGGGAACTTTTAGCCCATGAGTAACTGTCTTGGAAGAAGATATCCATTCTTGACTTCATCTTCTTGTCCACGTGATCATACCACGATTTGAGAAATCCATAAAAGGGAAAATATTCTCCCTCTTTAACGAATCTTCCATTCAAGTAATTCCCTCAAGCAATCTTGGCACTTTTTAACCTTCTATTTACCCGAGGTTGGCAGATCATTATGAGTTCCTCTGATGATGGTTGATAACCCAGGCCACATGGATGAAAGTCCTTCTTCAGCACTATAGGTTCTAGTATTCCCTGATGTTATCGTCCGAGCCCCATTCTGGGCATGAAGTGCATATTCTTGAAAATCTGTATCATCTTGACAATGCCATGAGGGTTATGCTCTGGATAGATCATCCCCTGCTAGGAGTGGAAGTGGTTTGACTCGAAAGCCAGATAAAAGCATACATTCGCCCTATATTGTATCTCTAGTATTGGGCTACTGGTGCTCGCATTCTCGATATTATCATCATCGCCCAAGATGGTGATGACCTGCCCCTTGGCGAAGAACTTCAGTTTCTGTTGGAGAGAGGAAGATACCCCCTTGATGCTGTGAAGCCACGGTCGATCGAGCAATAGGTTGAAACAAGTCAGTATGTTAATGACTTGGAACTCAGTAACATAATTTATAGGTCCGGATAGTTTCTATAGTCATTTTCGGTATAGGTGGTGGAGGATCTTGATCTCCTCTATAATCATTTTCGGTATGGGTATTTTCTCGACAAAACCCTTTCCTTTATCCGTTATTGCTGATTGAGGGTTCGAATTCTAGTAGTGCCTCCCAGATCTTGTCGTATGGTTCACAGAAGAGGGGAAGAATAAAACCCCTATTTTTTCATCTATCTCAGGTTGTTCGACCACTTTGTTGATCTCTCCTCGCAGATCTTCAAACAATATCATTCCACATACATTGATCAATTGTCTAACCTTTTCCTGACTTGTCTCTTCATCTGAACAATTAAATTTGCACCCCATCCAGTGGTAACGATGTCATCCTTCCACAAGAAGTTAATGCATTCCACAACCTCAATGACTTCTTCATATAAATCTTCTCACTCAACGGGGATATGCGGAAGTGAGGGGACTAACTGCCCTTATAACTTTAAGGTATTGAATAACTATGATATATTATAAATCTCACCAGTCTGTCGGAATAAGCCTGCCATGATCTGCACTACGTTGACCAAACTGACTTCGTCAACGGACACCACCCAGTTATCTGACCCTCTAGCCCATTTTCGGGATTCTATGAACAATGTGCTGAACTTCTGAAAGTCAATGGTTATTTTTAGTGTAATTTCAGCTCAAACTCTAGGAGTTAGTTCAGTACTACTAGCAATTTTATATCTTTCCCTTCGCACCAAGTACGAACGACAATACACACTCTTATAAGAAGCGACGGGCTTGGTAGGAAAAATAGTTAGGGTGTAGGAGAAAATATGGGCAAACTTTAAGGGGTTTGTGTGAATATACGGGTATAATGGGTGATTTATTGGGTACAATCTGGGTGGATGGGTAGAATTAGAGGTCATTTTCTAGGAAGATAACATTTGCATGATTTGGGAGTGGATTGTGAGTAGTGTTTGGCTTAGGATTGGCTTGTGGGATGATAACACCCTGGTCAATCAGACCTTGGATTACATTCCGTAGATGGAAGCACTAATTAGTGGTATGACCGACATTTTGATGGAAATCACAATGGGCATCGGGTTTGAAATTTTTAGGAAGTGGGTTTGGTAATGGACGAGGTTCCAATGGCTTGATGAGATTTCGGCTCTATAGGGCTTGGTAGACTTTAGAGAGGGGAGCATGAATCTCGGTGTATTTTATTTTAATTGGGTTGGCACCACTTTCTGCCGCCCAAGAGGTAGCAGGCTATGAGATGTTATTGATGGTTGAGACTGCAGCAGGTTTATCATATTTTCTTAGAGTAAACTATCTGGATACCTTCTTTTGCTCAGCTTCTGTCTTGGCAAAACTTTCTTCAATCTCCACTCCTGCTTCCCGGAGGGCTAAAAAATGGGGGGAGTATTGTCCTCCCATCGTTGCTCAGACATGGGGTAAGAAGTTTTTCTTTACAATACTAACTTTCTCCTCCTTGGAAGGCTGATTGGTCATAGTGGTCGCTTTTTCCCTCTACCTTGATATAAAATTACTAATGTTTTCTCCGAGATTCTGCTTGAGAAGTTCTGAATCACGATGTGTAACCTCCAACTCCTCGTTGTACTTGCACTACGACATGAATTCATGGGCAACATCCTCCCAACTACGAATTTTGGATTCCTCAAGGGATAGGAACCAACAAAAGTATTGTCCTTCAAAATCTGTTGGAACATCCGGGCTATTATTTCCTTGGAGGCAACTAGGAGAGTGATATATCAGTGGTAACTTCGAAGATGAATAATTGGGGACCCGTTACCCCCGAACTTCTCAATATTAGGCATCTTAAATTTTTTCGGTAGCCTTGCTTTAGGGTATAATCCATGTAGTTTTAAAAAATTAAACCTGATCAAACTTCTTGGTTAATAGATTAAGGTTCTCCTTGACCTTGTTTAACTCTTCTTCCTTCAGATCAGTAGGTACTAGTAGGTTATCCCCTGACTGGGTAAGATTCAGCATAGGGAGCTAAGCTGGCGGTGGCCCATTATCAGGAGGGGCATGTGGAGTATATTGATATTCTTTTGGGACCCAAATAGGCTCAAGCGCGGGCGAACCCATAGCGCGAGGGAAGAGGACCTTGGGCTCTTCGAGAATAGGGACCCAATTTCGCTACATCTCATGGTCCTCTATTTGAAGGTTATCAATCTTGGCGATAAGTTGGACTAGGATTGTCATCAAATCAGGCTACACATTTGGTACTTGGTATGTGTTCTCCATAGAGAGTTGGTGAAGCTGGATTCTAAACTTTAAAGAAGTAGCGGGAGAACTGACGGAGTTTATAGGAGGTTCGACGAAAGACTGAAGTCAATAGGGAGCCAGGCTAAGGGTCGGGTATACAATCGACCTAATAAAGAAAACGATTCAAATTTATTTTTGAAGGAGAAAGGGAAGAATCTTTTAGAAAAAAGAGGAAAATGTTTTTGACACTATTGGTAAGGAAGGAGAAGAAGTGAGAAAATGGTCTCAGCATTATTTTCACTTATATTAGGTTTACCTAAATGCAAAAGAAATGCTGGATGGGACCTCAGGCTGGGGAAAATTGGGTTTAAAAAATACGTAAAACACAGTTTGACTTGTTTCCAGGCTTATGGACATGGTCTCGTTTTGGAAAAAGATGAAATTACACGAAAATTTGGGTGGTATGCCGGCCCGACATTTCGACAGAGTTTTGGGTAGTAAACGGTAAACTATATATGAGTGCCCTAGGTTTGATGCCTATATAATGGTATGCAGTTATTGAGTTAGTGGAAAAGTTCCCCCCTTTGGCATGACTTCCACGATATACGTCTTGGTTTTGAGGGCAATCGGTACGTATGTATAAGCCATTTGATATACCTGAGTGTGTGAATTGCCTCACTATATACCTCATGGGGACAGTATATGTGAGAGAGAATTCGATATACTCGATGTACTTGAATGAGTTCCCTGCTAATGAGGGGGGAACCATTCGATATACATCTAAGGTACTTGGCCAATAAAAGGTGAGAGTCATATTGCTTAGGCTAACTGTGACCTGCCGAACCAGCGCCCATCACAAATTGATCCCCCATTATGGGATAAAATTTGGTCCATAGCCATTCTCTTGTGATGTAATGTGCAAAATGAATGATTATTGATTAATATATTATGGAGAGAGTATTTTTATTTGGCATGAGTACTATACTAATAAGGAAGAATGTATAAGTATTATGAAAAGTAAATCCAGCATGAAGATTATATTATATGTGAGAGTGAGTGATGTGTGAATGTCTATAAGTGAGTGTGTGGTGGTGAACCTAAGCATGGATCAACTACAAGTGTGTGTGGTAAGTGTAAGTGAGCATGGATATATACAAGTGTGATAAGTGGATGTGTGTGTTACTGACACCTAAGCATGGATATTCTAAGTGGTGTGTGCAACATGTGGATGTAAGTGAACTTATATTCAAGTGTAATTAGTGTGAGGTGCACACGGAGATTATTTAAAAGTGTGTGAAGTGAAAAATGAGTGAGAGGTGATATAAACATGAGGTAGATATATACAAGAAATAATAGAGGAGAAAAAAGATAACATACAGGTGGGTGCCTATGCACACAAGTAGAAAATGATGACACCCATGCAAACACAGTCTAGCCCTCTTAAGTCAGTCCCCAGTGGAGTCGCCATTGTGTCCATCCCGAGATCTTTCCCCCTCCCTGGGGTTCTTTTTTGGGGATATAGAGGGAGAAATAAAGGTCCCGCACCCCTCGCTACATTGTGGGCTGCTTCAACCATCGTCGATTTTAGGGTGATGTAAAAAGATAGAGTCGCCAACTTATTTTGTACAAAACATGCAAAAGAACATGTCGCCGTCTCGAGAGAGCGGTATCAAAGACAAATTGATGCTTGCGAAACCAATAGTTCAGAGGTTCGGGGGCTAAGTTACGAAATAGGAAGGTGTTAGGCACCCATCCCTCCCTTTTTGTCTCTCGTGGGCTTGTGTTACTATTGTAAGGACATAATTTTATAAATGTTCAGGGTAGAATCTAGGAGTTTTCTATTTGTCCTAGATCAAAGTATGTATATCTGTTACCGCTACATTCGGCTCATCAACACGATCATCCACGATGGCCTTGATCCGAATCCTTGCATCCACCATCTTCACACATGCATCATGCTACATGCGACGTGTTGCTCAACCGTTCCCACTACTCCACTTCGCATTATTGGTAAAATGGTTTATTGGAGGTTTTAAATATTTGCATAAATATTTAGGAATGTTTTAAAAAATATTTTTCGAAGTCTGATTTATTTTTAACACAAAAGCAGAAATTTTTCTAAGTGTAGAAGCATAATTTTTTGGGTCCGTCGAGCTCGTTCGAACGAAATCGCTCTGTCGTTCAAATGACATGAGCCTGTCGCGCGATCTCGTTCGAGCGACATGCCTATGTCGTTCGAACGATGGCGCCGCCTCGATTTTTGTACAAATATCTGTACCCATTCTGTACGTTTTTCAAGTCTTTTTTGTACACGTTTCTGCGATTTACAGCCCAAAAAACAGACTTCAAGTTTTTAAGGTTTAATGCCTTTTGATTCACAAAACCATTCCTAAATTTATGTGTGTGAATCTTTAAACCTTCAAAGAATCGTTTTTACTCATATGGAGTAACTTGTGGAGAAGCCGACTATTTTCCATTGCTGCCCATCTGGAGTTCTTGCGGGAGATTTCCGTTGACGACATCGGAACCGACACCTGAGGGTATTTCGTATGTCACTTTTGTTTTCAGTATAATCCGTGTAAACCGTTATTTACAAATTATAGTGAAAATAAAAAAAGAAGGTTTTGCCCATTTGGGGGATTTTTCCTCATTTGTGTGTTTGTTTGTGATTGAATGTTCTTGTATGATCATATTGTCTTCAATCACACCTAGATGCATGTTTTAGGATTTAATTAAAAATTTGAGTTTAATTAAATAATTTATTTGTTTGAACAAATAACGCACTCTCAAATTGGTTTCAGAGCCAATTACACAATTATACCATGTAATTTTCCGTAAAATTTTCCTAAAAGATATTAATTTTCTAAAAAATTGATTTTTGAAAAAGGGCGTGTTCAAAATGGAGAAATTATATAATAAAATGCCAGTTTTTTACAGAACAAATTATGCTTACCGGATAGCCCTTATGAAATCTGCTCTAAAAGCCATAGATGAAAGAGTTTGGATTTTGGTTGAAAGAGGGTGGACACCTCCCTCCATCACTATTAACAACGTGACAAATTTAAAATCTGTGACTGCATGGACTGAAGAAGAATTTAAATGGTCATCTTTTAACTCTAAGGGTCTTAGTGCCATTTCTGGATCCGTCACACCTGACGAGTTTCGACGGATAATAATGTGTACCACGTCAAAAGAGGCATGGGATGTTTTACAGCTTACCCATGAAGGAACTAATGCCGTGAAAGAATCAAAATTGCAAAACTTAACAGCTCAATTTGAAACTATCACCATGCTTGAGTCTGAATGTTTTGATGAATTCTATGCTAGATTATCTGATATTATAAACACTAGCTTTAATCTTGGTGAACCCATTCCTAATGCTAGAGTTGTTAAAAAGATTCTAAGATCACTACCTAAGCGTTTTATCCCTAAAGTCACTGTGCTAAATTCTATGGGTAATTTAAACACGCTTAAATTAGAGGAATTGGTTGGAGACTTGTAAACCTTTGAAATTGACATGCTTTCTAAGTCCGTTAAACCAAAAGATAAGGGAATTGCACTTAATGCCCAGGATAGGATGAGTGAGGGGTCAGTAAGAAAGAGAGTAGAGTCATATAGAAAAAGGGAGACAGAAACGTCAGATTCCGAGTGTGAGCTTGATTTAGATGATTTGGCCTTGTTTGCAAAAAAAAATCAAGAAAAATGGAAATTTCAAATATAAAAAGAATTTTGAAAAAAATAAGTTTGAAAAGAAAAATGAACAAGATTTTAAAGACCCTCCTAAGAAATACGGTGAGATATGTTATGAGTGTGACAGTAAGGGTCATAAAGCTTTTGAGTGTGCTACTAGACTAAATAGACTCGCAAAAGAAAAGGGCAAAGCTTTCCTTAACGCTACCCTTAGTGACGACAGTGAGGTCGAGTCGGTGGACTCTAGAGACAAGTCATCACATGAGTGTAACTTCACCAGATTCATGGCTAATCATGTGAGTACCTCTAGTGCTCCTCACGACGATGAGGATGCTACTTCGTAGGGACACCTCGACAGTGAGAACGAAGTGAGTGAGGGGGAGGATGCTGCAATTGAGAGCGAGAGTAATCTTCAACGCGCCTACGCTGAGTTATATACTAAGTCATTTAAAACCAAAAAGCTTTAGTTCTTAGGATCACCGTTTTAGAGGAAGATTTAGGAGAAGCGAGAGAGAGTGAGAGAGAGTCCTCCATCTGCACTACCTTGAGAGAGAGAGAGTCTTCCTGTGTTGAGAGAGAAGGTCAATTTAGAGAAAGAGATAGGCTGTTTGGAGAGAGAGAGAGTTGTTTTAAGAAAGAGAAAGAGGACTTGACTAATCAAGTGGCTAGTCTTACGAGTGAGCTCCATTCCTCCCTGGAGACTCAGAAGAAACTTGAAGCTCTTATAGCCCAGCTTACGCATGATCTTAAGAGAGCATGGGAAGTCAAGGTTCAAATCGAGGGCATATCTGGAAAGATGCTCCTCGGTCTTGCTTTAGATTTTGGTGACAGGAAGGGAATAGGTTTTGATGGTGCCTCCACGTCCCAAATAGAACCTGAACCAGGTCCTGAGTTTACTACAACTCTATATGGCCATCGTTAAAAACCACGATGGAGAGTTCGACCAAGACAAGCAAACCAAGGTCAGCCTAAGACTGTGTTCTTTTGTACGTACTGTAAAAGAAAAGGACACCTGAGAAAGTATTGCTATAGTTTGGGTCGGACTTCACGTACATACACTCCACCACATTGTACTGGTGATTTTACCAGTCTGAGAGAGCGTGTTGAGTTTTTAGTCGCCACATCACAGAGTTTGATGGAGGAATTCTGATAGATATCTTTGACGTCAATGAATGCTTCCCACATCCCGGTTAAAACCAACAACAAGGGCAAATAAAAGGTTACCACTTCTCGGGTACCTAAAAAATACGAAAAGGCCCTTATTGTTCATGTCGCTCTCAAAGCACATAATACCTTACAGTGGTATTTCGATAGTGGGTGCTCCAGACATATGACCGGTGATGTCTCATTTATTACCTACCTAGAGGATTATAAGGAAGGTAGAGTCACCTTTGGAGACGGGAGCAAGTCTAGCATCGTAGGACGAGGAACAATAGAGTTACCAGGATTTCCTAAGCTAGAGAATGTTTTGTACATCAAAGGTTTGAAAGCAAACCTTCTCAACATTAGCCAACTGTGCGAAGCTGACTTTGTCGTAAAGTTTGACTGGGACGTGTATAATGTCTATAATCAAGCCGGTAAACTTTTAGTACAAGGGGTGAGGATAGAGGATAATTACTATAGGACTGTGACCAAGTCCTCACTTGTCTGCAACAGTGCCACGATCACTCCTATAAATATGTGGCACCAATGTCTAGGTCATGTGAACTTTAGAGATTTAACGCGATTAGATAAAAAAGACCTAGTACGTGGCTTACCAACACATGGAAAGATAACTTCCAGGGTATGTGGACCCTTTCAGTTGGGAAAGCAAATTCGTAGCCCCCATAGGAAGTTGAATTCTATTACCACTTTACGAGTACTTGAGTTGATACACATGGATCTCTTGGGTCCTACTCGTACAAAGAGTCTGGGTGGTAAGAGGTACATCCTAGTGATGGTAGATGATTTCTACAGATATTCGATTGTAGGTTTTCTAAGAGAGAAATACGATGCTATTGAGTTTCTGACGACCAAGTGCCGTGTCCTACAAAACCAACACGGTGTCACTATCAACAGAATGCGTAGTGACAACGACACTGAATTTATGAAGCAAAAAGTAGATCTTTACTGTGATAACCTAGGAATCAAACATGAGTTTTCTACTGTGAAAACTCCTCAACAAAATGGGATTATTGAGAGAAAGAATAGGACGATTCAGGAAATGGCTAGATCTATGCTTTTAGGTCGTAAAGTAGCTAGGAGATTTTGGGCAGAGGCAGTGTCTACTGTATTCCATATGGTGAATAGGGTTTACCTTTGTTCACACACACTTAAAACGCCCTATGAATTGTGGACTGGAAAGAAGCCCAACCTTGCATATTTCCGTATTTTTGGGAGTAAATGCTACATCCTACGGGATAGAGAGAAATTAGGAAAGTTCGACTCCCGAAGCGATGAGGGAATATTGCTAGGATATTCATCAAATAGTAGAGCGTGCTGGGTGTTTAACCTGAAGAGCTCTAAAGTGATGGAGTTAATAAACATTATTGTGCTAGATGCCGAACCATCGATGTCTGTTGACTCCACCCATTTGAGTGAGGATGACACACTCCTTTTTGATGATCCCACTGTGTCTCCCACTTCCAAGGTGGACCCTACTCCTATTCTAGGGGACACACCTGCTTGGGTTCGCAAGGGTCATGATCCTACTTCTATCCTAGGAGATCCCACCCTAAGGGTCAAGCCTCGTGCTCAGCTAGAGAATGTTTTTAGCCATGTCTGCTACACATCTAAAGTCGAGCCCCAAAACTATAAAGAAGCACTCAAGAATGAGCACTAGATATCTGTTATGTAGGATGAGTTGCTTCAGTTTAAAAAGAATAATGTCTGGGAACTTGTCCCCCGACCTAGTGAGACGAATGTGACAGGTACCAGGTGGATTTTCAACACTAAAATGGATGAAAATGGTACCATAATTAGAATCAAGGCTAGCTTGGTCACTCAAGGCTACACACAGATAGCGGGTGTAGATTTTAGGGATACATTTTCTCCTGTTGAGAGGCTTGAGTCCGTCCGCTTACTACTCACCATCGTATATCATCTGCGCTTCAAGCTATATCAGATGGATGTTAAGAGCGCCTTTCTAAATGGCATTCTACAGGAGGAGGTTTATGTGGAATAACCAAAAGGGTTTGAAGACCCTAAGCACCCGGAGCACGTCTAATATCTGAAGAAAGCCTTGTATGGTTTGAAGCAAGCACCCCGTGCTTGGTATGAGAGGCTTACTTCCTATCTCTTAGCCCGTGGATTCAAGAGAGGGGGAGTTGATATGACGTTGTTTGTTAGGATAGATAACGATGCTATTTTGGTTGCCCAGGTCTATGTGGACAACATAGTCTTTGGATCCACATGCTCCCAGCATGCTCACCAATTTGAGGAGGAGATGGAAAGCGAGTTTGAGATGAGCATGGTAGCTGAGCTTAATTTCTTTCTTGGTCTCCAGGTTCGTTAGCTAGAGAGGATGGGATGTTCATCTCCCAATCCAAGTATGCTAGAGACCTAGTGAAGAAATTTGGTTTAGACTCCGCTAAGCATGCACGTACACCTATGAGTACTTCTATCAAGCTTAGTAAGGACACTTCAGGCAAGGACGCAGAGTAAATCTTGTATCGGAGTATGATAGGTAGTCTTCTCTACTTGACTGCCAGTCGCCCTGACATATCCTTTAGTATTGGAGTCTGTGCACAATATCAGGTGTCCCCAAAAGAGTCACACTTACTCGCACTAAAACGTATTATCAAATACGTGAGTGGGACTCTCTCCTACGGTATTTGGTATTCCTTTGATATCGATGACCGACTGTCTGCCTATTCGGATGCCGATTGGGCCGGGGATGTAGATGGTTGTAGGATCACTTCTGGTGGGTGTTTCTACTTTGGTTTTGCTCTTGTCTCCTAGTTGATAAAGAAGTAAAACTCCATCTCTTTATACACTGCGGAGGCTGAGTACATCACCGATGGGAGTCGTTGCATGCAACTCTTTGGATGAAGGACTTGTTGGAGGATTATGGGATTTCCCAGGATACCATGACCATCTCCCGTGATAACACAAGCGCGATATACATATCTCATAATTCGGTCCAACATTCACGCACAAAGTACCTCAGGATACACGTGCACTTAATATGTCAGTTAGTTGAGGAGAAAGTTGTATCCCTGAGTTTCGTACACACCGACCTTCAATTAGTCGATATTTTCACGAAACCTTTAGATGCCCTTATGTTCTAGAGTCTTAGGAAGTATTTAGGGATTTGCACAATTGACTGAGGTTATGGTCCGTGTCTAGGATATGATGCATTGTCATGTTCATATCATATGATTCCTATTACTAGTTTGTATCATTTGTATAATTTTTTTTCTTTGTATATTTTTTTTGAAAAATCCAAAAGATTTTTTTTATAAAAATTTTAGAAAAGCAGAAAAAGATTTTTGTATTTTGTTTACACCTCTTATGGATGAGCATTTAAGATATCTGAGTCACATCTTCCATTTTCATTTTTCACGTGACTATTTGATAGTGATTTGAGACGCTACATCATTTCATCCATGTGCTTTACATTGTTTGGAGTCTTTGAGATGTGATTAGTGATATCTTTCTACATGTTTGGCTCCTTATCTCCTTTATTGCACACATGCATGACTTTATTTGATTATTGTATTTGTCCATCACATATTGGATTGAGTGTTTTCATCTCAATTCTGTCTATACAACGAACCATATGCGATAAAACTTGACAAGATTGGAATGCATGTAAAAATCATTTGGTGAGATTGTATGGTATTTTAAAACGGGGAAGGACTGTGAAAGGTTCATTTAGCCTTTGCGAACACTAAGCCACCGTTATATCGGACCTAAAAATTTGAGGAATTTTATTATCCGGGGTCTATAGAGGTTAAAAGAGCCCTAAAAATTTAAAGGCAATACATGCCGAATATGGGCCATTAGGTTTCGCCTTCAATTCTTCAATGTTTGAGAATTTAGGTCACCTCTAAACAAAATATAAATCTGAGGGAGTTTGGTTGGAGAATTTAAACAGGTTTGCACTTCCTTGAAAGTCCTGAAAAAGCATTAAATAGTTTTGGACATTATTGGTGTGGAAATCACTTTGAGCTTTGATTTGCTGATTTAATTGAGTCAATTTCTTATAATTCCATTTGTTTACACCTAAGGAAGATGTTGAGTTCATTCGTTAGACATATCCAATATTCATCGTGCACATATGTTATGTTTGTATGCATTGATTTTCCTATCGAATTTGCTCACACCCCTACATTTCTGCTATCATCGACTTAGTTGTTTTTGTGTTCTTTCATGGTGTGATTCTTTGTTGTATATTTTGTGTGAAAATTTTTGAAAAATCCAAAAATAGAACGTTTATTACCTTGTCGCATTCTCCATTTAAATTTATTTGTGCTTCTCATATCTGTCTATTTGGGGACATCATAAAAAGGGAGAGAATGAATTATGGGGGAGAATTGTTTGGTTGATTTATCAATGATTTGCTTAAGCTTAATTGATTCGATTTTTGCATATCATTATATTTCAAACTGTTGCGTGTCACAGATATTTGCTTTATCTCATGTGTGTAAGTACAAAATTAATGATTATTGGATTGCACACCCTGATGAGAAAAGCTTTGAGAGTTTTTGAAGATTTGAAGATGTTGAAGTTTAATTGACGACATGTCAGTTAGTATTCTCAGTTTGAGGGTTTAATGGGGATATTATCTTATATGTCATTTTGCTTTATGGAGATATCATAATTGGAATTTTTTATGTATGTACCGGCATAGACATAAGGGGAGATTTGTAAGGACATAATTTTATAAATGTCCGGGGTAGAATCTTGGAATTTTCTATTTCTCTTAGATCACAGTATGTATGTATGATACCGCTACATTCGGCTCGTCAACACGATCATCCACGACGGCCTTGATCCGAATTCTTGCATCCACTATCTCCACAAGTGGATTATGCTACATGCGTCGTGCTGCTCAACCGTTCCCACTACTCCACTTCGCGTTATTGGTAAAATGGTTTATTGTTGTTTTTAAATATTTGCATAAATATTTGGGAATGTTTTAAAAAATATTTTTCGAAGTCTGATTTATTTTAACACAAAAGCAGAAATTTTTCTAAGTGTAGAAGCATAATTTTTTTGGTCGTCGAGCTCGTTCGAACGACATCGCTCTGTCGTTCAAATGATATGAGCATGTCGCGCGATCTCGTTCGAGCGACATGCCTATGTCGTTCGAACGCCGCCGCCGCCTCGATTTTCGTACAAATATTTGTACCCATTCTGCATGTTTTTCAAGTCTTTTTCGTACACGTTTCTGCAATTTACAGCCCAAAAAATAGACTTCAAGTTTTTAAGGTTTAATGCCTTTTGATTCACAAAACCATTCCTAAATATATGTGTGTGAATCTTTAAACCTTCAAAGGATCGTTTTTACTCATCTGGAGTAACTTGTGGAGAAGCCGACTCTTTTCTATTGCTGCCCATCTCGAGTTCTTGCGGGAGATTCCGGCCGACGACATCGGAACCGACACCTGAGGGTATTTCGTATGTCATTCTTGTTTTCAGTATAATCCGTGTAAACCGTTCTTTATAAATTATAGTGAAAATAAAAAAAAGGTTTTGCCCATTTGGGGGATTTTTCCTCATTTGTGTGTTTATTTGTGATTGAATGTTCTTGTATGATTGATAAACACCCAAAACTGTACAATTTATACCCCCAATAGTGTATTTTAGTTGCTAATTCTCGACAATTTGAGTTTTATGCGCTTAAATGTTTATTTTGTAGGTAAATTGTGCATTGCAGTGTTCAAACGCTTAAATCAAGGAAATTGTGTGCAATTTGGAGCTAATTATACCCAATCACATAACCTTAGCCCACCCTAAACCTAAGCCTTAGCCTGCCCCAAAACCGTGTGTGTGTTTGATTTTTCCCTTTTTATTTCTTTTATTTCTTTTAGTTAAATTTTTAGTTTGAGTCATTTTTATTTTTAGGATTTATTTTAGATTTATTTTCTAGGTTTTATTTTCTATTTTTATCTTTATTTGTATAATTTTTTATTTTTTATTTTTAGTTTTATTTTATTTTATTAGGATTAGATTTTTTAGGATTTATTTATTTTTAGTTTATTTTACATTTTTTTATTAGGACTTTAGTTTTAAATTTAATAGAGTTACATTTTTCTTTTCATTTCTTTTTAGTTTTAATTTTTTATTTTGAGTCTTTATTTTATAGGAATTTAATTTTTAGATTTTTAGTTTTTTTTAATTTTAATAGTTTTTAGTTAATTAGTGTCATTTTTAGGTGTCCTAATTAAACACACACACACATCCCTTATCCTACACTCCTATACCCACTAACCTATCCTACACCCTAAGCCTCACCCATATACCCCTACACCCCCTACACCCTATCACCCCCACTTCTTCTTCTACCTCCCAACCTTCTCTCTCCTCTCTCATCTAAACCCACAACTTCTATTAACAACCACCAACCCAAGTATTCCCACCTGCTCACGACCCTATCCCTCTCTCTCTCCCCTTACCCACTCCGGCGGTACCACTCTCTCTCTCTTACCACCATAAACACACACACAACATAAACCCAACACTTCTCCCTCTCTCTCTCACGCCCGACCTCTCTCCAGCCTCCCTACTCCGATCCCGCCGGCGTCACCCTGTCACCTCCTGTCGGCGGACAACCACCGCCTGAAACTGACCGAACCGGGTGACTCCCCTCTGCCGGCGGTACCTCCCTGCTGCCGCTTCCTTACCGCCCCTCCGTCGCCGGCGCTCTAACCTCTGCGGCCCTTCGACCCATACCCGAAGCTCCGGCCAGTCTCCAACCCGTCTGGAACCCAACTCCGACCCCCTTATACCTCCACCACCGGCGATGATTCCGGAGCACTGCCCCTACCCACGAAACCGAAACTAACCTCCCACTTCGGAGCCTTTAACCCAAACCCATTTTTCAACCAATTTGTGACCCATTTCCATATCCCCTCTTCCCACGACTTCTATCTGCCAAGCCAATGCCAAACTAAAAGCAAAACCCATTTAACCCATGTGACTTAAACCACCTTATAACCCCTTTTCCTATTCTACCCCAACTACCCATATTTTACCCAATACCCATTATACCCTCTAAACCAAATCTGATTGTGTCACCCCATTTAACCCACATGCCCTCATACTCACTCTTTCCAAGCTCACTCAAGCCAATTCCCAAAATTACCCTTGATCTATTGCCTACTACAAATGAAGATGAAGACCCCATTATTAAAGGGCTTTTGTAGAGAAACACTAGAGAGAGAATTAGATAGAGAAACACCATTTTTATTTTTTTAGTAGTTTTTTTATAGATTAGAAAAAATTCAATAAATTGAATGTTTAAATTAATTGAGATGATTGAAGAATTGGAGAATTAATGCAATTGAAGGCAATTTTGGTTTGATTACTCCTCTCTAATTTTTATTTTATGCTCTTATTTGATTCTAATTTTTATTGGATGATGATTATGGAGGGCTAATCACCCCATTCAAGGGATGAATTGAAACCCTCATGAATCCAATTTGATTTAATTGTCTATTCTAATTTTGTTAGTTTCCTTTGATTAGTAAATTTAATTCCTACTTATTTTCACATTGAGAAATGGAAAATCATCCTTGAGAAAGGAATGAAAATTGTATTGTCATTTGATCATTTGATTCAAACTAGAGATAGGCTTATCATTTGATTTAAATGTTAGTATAATTTTCATCTACTCTTGTTTTTACTTTGTCTAATTAAAATTAGTTTGGTAAATCGATCCTAGCGGGAGATTTATTTAATTGATTTTAATTCATTTAGAGTAGTGCTTGTGGGGATTAAACTTACTTTTCTAAAAGAATATTCAATTAATTCATTAGTGTAATGAGAATTAGCTTTTGAATTATATGAATATTTTGGAAATTGATGAAATTAAAATAGTGCAAGTTAGATAAATTTGTGTGAATTGAGGGTGGATTTTCCATCCCTTGAATATTTTCTCTCATTTAATTACATCTCACTCACTAGTCATATATCTTTCATACTTTTATTTTAGTTTGATTACCCCTTTTCATTTAGTTATTAGTTAATCCATCCTTAACCACCAAAAATTGTTTTAATATTTGAAAAGCTAAAAAATTAGAAAAAGTAAAAAGCCCAAAAAAAGAAAATAAAAAGTGAATTACAATTTTGTTCCCTTTGCTTTACAACCTTGATAGTGGATTGATACCCTTACTTACCTCTACACTTGACTTTATTATATTTTGTAGGTAATTGAGGATTTTTGACTAACTTGGCTTTCAAACAGCAACGACATACACACAAAAAGCATAGTTATCAAATGGCACCGTTGCCACTCGGAGCGGATTTCAACTTTTAGTTCATTTATTTTTTGCACTATATTATTTTTTGTACCATTTTTATATTTTTAGAAGGCTTGTATTTAGGAATTTTATCATTGCTTGTATTGCGGTGCTTAGAGACACCATTTATTTTCCATTTAAATTTGTAATAATTAAAGACAAGCGTGATAGGGAAACTGGAAAAGGTAGAGAGAGGGCGTCCAAAGGCGAGGATTTAGAAGCCTCTCTACCTTGGGTCGGTAGTACTGCCGGGGACGACTGAGATAGGCGTGATCTCCCCCCGGTCGACTCAACATTTTCGGCACCCCACGGCCTAAAAACCGTGGGAGGTGCATTTTCTAAACCCTCGCGCCTCTCATGTTAGCGAGTCCATTATTGTGTGTACTTGTGTTCTCTTATTTGATTTTATTCTCGTCTTTATTTTCGAATGTTGTGATGAATTAATTGACTAAGACCTACACCCGGTCACTCACGAGAAGGGATTTCATCACCCGACTCACTCGCTTACCTTTGTGTGTTACCCTAGCCATCACTAAATTTAAAATCAATCAACTAGGTAGCCCACTTGGAGAATATTTTTGCAAAGGCGATCACTCATATAAATTTCGTTATTTTTATCGTCCGCGGACTTAATTAAAATTTGACTACCCTTTCACTAAATTTAAAGATAAAATTGGCTATGTGCTAGTTAGGAAAATTTCTTGACTTGTGTGTGGGTCCAATTAATTTTTCGGTAGTCAGTTTTAGTGAGTTCGTCCAAAATCAGAGTTCATATTTTTTCCCCACCTTTTCTTCCAAAAAAATCCAAAAATATTTTCTTTCATTTTTATAACAAAAAATCAAAAAAAATATTTTCTTTCTTTCATTTTACAAAAAACCAAAAATATTTTCTTTCTTTCATTTTAGAAAAATCCAAAAATATTTTCTTTCTTTCCTTTTTAGAAAAATCCAAAAATATTTTTTTTCCTTTTGAAAAAATTCCATAAAATCAAAAAAATATTTCTCTCCTCATGGCCGAAGAACGTCCTTTACGGGACTACTTTGGTCATTTTTCATTGACACGTGACACGTGTGAGAGTGATCCCGAGCGGTCTCTTTATGATATTCTTCATGATTTCACCTCTCTCACGAGTACCGTTGGTACTCTTGACCCATCCATGCATGCACCACCTATTCCATCAACCTCGGTGTTAAGTGTTACCGTGCCTCATCCTTTGTTGTGCACCCACTGTTCTTATGCCGATCACATGTCCCATGAGTGCCCTTACATTCCATATCCATCTGAATCCACCATGGACCATGTGTATCCATATGACACTGTTCCGGAACCCACCTCGGCCTATTCTCCCTATATACCTAATTTCGAGTTGTGTGAGTACCCGAGCTATTCGTGGAGGCCTGATCAACCTTCCACGCAATACAAATTCCAACCCGATGTTGTGGATCCTCACACGTTTCAACAGTCGTCATGGCAACATTGTGCACCTGTTCACGATCAGTTCCCTCACTACGCACCCCATGCGCATCAACCATTTGTCCATCACGAAAGCGATCCTTTCGTATATGATGTACTTGGCCCCACCCCACACACTTCATATGAGTATTCTCCATATAGTCGCGATTATAACGAGTTGTACCTCACCCACCACCACCACCCATCATTCCACCAACACCTTCATCCACATCCACTCTCGAAACCCTCTTGCAAAAGTTCATACTTGAGCAAGAGCAAGCAATTCAAACTCAAGCTCTCCAAAGGCTTGAACAACGTTTAAATGAATTGGAATGTGAGCGAGAGTCGGATATTCCCATGACCCCACCCATCGTTGCCACCGAGTGTGATGATGATGTGTCCTCTTGTGACACGAAGTTTAATTGTGACCAACCCTATCACCCCGAGAATCTCGAAGTTGGGACCATTCCATGGTCCGGGACCCAAGTCGATAATTGTGTTGACTTACCTTTCGATAGTGAGCTTGATCAAATCCCACCATATCCACCAGAACCCACACTTGTGGTTCCTACTCACTTTCCTGTCATATCCAAAACAATGCCCGAGTCTACACCTATCGAGTTTCACCCTTGTGTTCCCGAGGAACCACTTCATTCTAGGTTAGCTCCGGCTATGAGTTCTCACCATTTTTCCGAGATAGAATCCATGATAGTTTCAAACTATCCAGATTTGGATCCTATTCCTCCATGCATGGCTCCCGTTGAGCCCGATATTTTTAGTGATTCCTCTATCTCCGATCTTGGTGCCTCGTTTGATCCACACACCACATTCACCTATACTACTCTTGTGGAGAAGTTGACAACTCCATCTTTAGAAACCACACTCCCTTGTGAGTATTCCTTTACTCCTCCCAATGAGTGTGTGTCTCCCACGCTTGAGTTGGATAATCTTCCTCCACCGTTTATCCCACCCAACCCACCCATTGTCCCTTCCACCCCACCACCTGGTTTGGATCTTGATTTTACACATTTTAAGTTTCCATCTACATATTTAGATCCTCACCTGAAGCCATCCACCATCTACGAGAGTATTTTTGGTGCTACTCTCCACTTCCGTGACACCGAGCTTGTTCCTCCATACCCGCCACTCTCTTGTGGTATTGATTTTTCTCAACAGCTCCCTGGCGTGTCACGGCGCGACCATTATCATCGCCCATTTATAGAATGGTCGTGTGATTTTTATGAGTCCCACCCCATTCCTATTTCCACACCATTTCGCCTCCCTCACCAATTAGAGCACTATGCTTATAGGGCCCTAGTTGCCCTCACCTTCCGGCTCAACAAGGCCCGAGACCGATGCCTCCTCACTTTTACCATAATACCCACCCGCCCTTGGTCCACCGATGCTTTGCATCGCGTGATGCATTTTTTCTATACAAGTGCATTGACCCGTTTTAGCCTCTATCCAGCAAGACTGACGCTTCAGTCTTGTTTGGGGGTGATTCTCATCACCCGATTTTTCTGCCGCCCCGTGCTTTCATTGATCTTATCTTTAGGGTGAGATTTCATCGGTCTGGCTGAAGACATTAAACTTAGCGCTACCGGGAGGCAGCCCGCATTTCTTGTACTAGTCTCATCCTGTTTGGGGGTGGTGTTTCACATCACCCTATGCTTTATCATGCTTATTGACTTGTACACATTTTTTTTTTCTTGTATCATTTATTCAGGTTTATCTTGGTTACATATTTCCACTTCAGTAGCGGTTCATTCTGGTAATCTCTTTCCTACCTTATGCTCTTAATTTTAAAAATCATTTTACCTAACATCGAGGACGATGTTCCTTTTTGTTTGGGGATGGGGAATTTTATCAAAATCGTGCCTCTTTTGAAAATTCTTGAGTTTTAAACCTGATTTTTAAAATTTTGCGCAGTTTCTTTCATCTCATTCATTGATGTGAATTTTCAATCATCCATCTTTCAAAAGTCTAGGAATAAAGCTAGAGAATATTTTTCTAAATAGCTTATGTAATACATAACAAGGCATTTTGCACCATGAATTTTTAGACTCAACAAAATTTGCGCACTTATCATGTCACTACGATTTAGAGTTGAGGAGTACTACAATTCTCAAGAGAACCTTAAGGATCACTAGTGGAGACTTTAGCTTGTGAGATTTGTGCCTTTCACCCTTTCAGAGTGTTTTACGCAATCTCCGAGTCACAAGTTGATTCAACTTCTTTTGGGTCCGCACTTAAATTGTTGTATGATCTCATTATTCTTCAAATTTTGGCTTGATCATTGAGAATGACATTTTTTCTAGTTGTAAGAAACACGTGTCTTGAAATTTGTCCCGAATACTAGATTTTCATCCATACACTTACCACTTTTCCCCCATATCACATTTCCATCCCCTCACCCATTATATTCCCACGTTCTTCCATATTCCTACATATTCCCCTCACCATAATTCCCCACTCATTTCATATATCATCCATCATCATTTCAAATAAAAGAGTGTGATTTCAAATGTAAATGTCTTCATTGTTGGTTTGAAAAATGAGAGAAAAGAAAAGAAAAAAAAATAGAAAAATAGCAAATTATAGAAAAACAAAAAAAAAAGAAAAAAAAAGAAAAAAAAAAGAGAGAAAAGAAAAAAAGAGAGTTTGTAGTTAATTTTTATGTAATAAAGACATTTTGTTCTTCAAGTATAGAACACTCTTCTATCATATCCATTCATATATCATCGTTCATATCACCATTATATCCTACATCGCATATCCATTATCCATCATATAACCATCCATCCATCATATCATCATCCCAACCATCCCACATCATCATATCCTTCCCATCTCATTTTCCCTCACCCATTATCATCCATATTTTTCCATAGGTGTTCGGGCAAATGAAAGTCAACGTGGTGAATAACTCGACGTTCTCACTATAGTGATTAGCATTTCTTTCATGAGATCATTTTTTCTTTCTAATGTTCGTTCTTTCTTATACGTGTGTGAGACGTTTGAACTTGCTTACATTTACTCACCTCCTCACACACAAGAGCGATACACTAACCCATATCTCGAGAGTTCGATTGAGAGAGATATATCCGTGAGATTTGAAGTTGAAGCGTTGATTCCGATAAGGCAATCTAGGAATTACTCTTATGATACTCGACCCGTTTTGACTGATTCACACTACACACGTTGAGTTATAGGAAGGATGTGCCTTGAGTATTTACTTAGCTAAATTTTTATACACAATTCTAGCTTGTATTTCTGAAATCATTTATCTCCTGATGGATTGTGCGATTATTCTACATCTAATAAGAGATTGACTGCCCTTCAATAAATTCTTGCAAATAAGAATTTTGTGGGTATATTCCCTGCAAACCCTCACGAGACACAACTCGTCCTGTAGGGCAACCTATAGGTTTAAAGGCTTGTTGCACATGCTAAGTGCAATCGCAAGTGCTCGCGAAAGTGGTACACTTTTGGTTACTTATCTGTCTCTTTCTCTCTATCTTATTGCTCGAGGACTAGCAACGCTCTGTTTGGGGGTGGTGTGATAAACACCCAAAACTGTACAATTTATACCCCAAATAGTGTATTTTAGTTGCTAATTCTCGACAATTTGGGTCTTATGCGCTTAAATGTTTATTTTGTAGGTCAATTGTGCATTGTAGTGTTCAAACGCTTAAATCAAGAAAATTGTGTACAATTTGGAGCTAATTATACCCAATCACATAACCTTAGCCTACCCTAAACCTAGGCCTTAGCCTGTCCCAAAACCGCGTGTGTGTTTGATTTTTCCCTTTTTATTTCTTTTATTTCTTTTACTTAAATTTTTAGTTTGAGTCATTTTTATTTTTAGGATTTATTTTAGATTTATTTTCTAGGTTTTATTTTCTATTTTTATCTTTATTTGTATAATTTTATTTTATTTTGATTTTTATTAGTTTTTAGTTTTAGTTTTATTTTATTTTATCTTATTTTATTAGGATTAGATTTTTTAGGATTTATTTATTTTTAGTTTATTTTACATTTTTTTATTAGGACTTTAGTTTTAAATTTAATAGAGTTACATTTTTCTTTTCATTTCTTTTTAGTTTTAATTTTTTATTTTGAGTCTTTATTTTATAGGAATTTAATTTTTAGATTTTTAGTTTTTTTTTAATTTTAATAGTTTTTAGTTAATTAGTGTCATTTTTAGGTGTCCTAATTAAACACACACACACACCCCTTATCCTACACTCCTATACCCACTAACCTATCCTACACCATAAGCCTCACCCATATACCCCTACACCCACCTACACCCTATCACCCCCACTTCTTCTTCTACCTCCCAACCTTCTCTCTCCTCTCTCATCTAAACCCACAACCTCCATTAACAACCACCAACCCAAGTATTCCCACCTGCTCACGACCCTATCCCTCTCTCTCTCCCCTTACCCACTCCGGCGGTACCACTCTCTCTCTCTTACCACCATAAACACACACACAACATAAACCCAACACTTCTCCCTCTCTCTCTCTCTCTCTCTCTCTCTCTCTCTCTCTCTCACGCTCGACCTCTCTCCAACCTCCCTACTCCGATCCCGTCGGCGTCACCATGTCCCCTCCTGCCGGCGGACAACCACCTCCTGAAACTGATCGAACCCGGTGACTCCCCTCTGCCGGCGGTACCTCCCTGCTGCAGCTTCCTTACCGCCCCTCCGCCGCCGGCGCTCTAACCTCTGTGGCCCTTCGACCCATACCCGAAGCTCCGGCCAGTCTCCAACCCGTCTGGAACCCAACTCTGACCCCCTTATACCTCCACCACCGACGATGATTCCGGAGCTCTGCCCCTACCCACGAAACCGGAACTAACCTCCCACTTCGGAGCCTTCAACCCAAACCCATTTTTCAACCCATTTGTGACCCATTTCCATATCCCCTCTTCCCACGACTTCTATCTGCCAAGCCAATGCCAAACTAAAAGCAAAACCCATTTAACCTATGTGACTTAAACCACCTTATAACCCCTTTTCATATTCTACCCCAACTACCCATATTTTACCCAATACCCATTATACCCTCTAAACCAAATCTGATTGTGTCACCCCATTTAACCCACATTCCCTCACACTCACCCTTTCCATGCTCACTCAAGCCAATTCCCAAAATTACCCTTGCTCCATTGCCTACTACAAATGAAGATGAAGACCCCATTATTAAAGGGCTTTTGTAGAGAAACCCTAGAGAGAAAATTAGATAGAGAAACACCATTTTTATTTTTTTAGTAGTTTTTTTTTAGATTAGAAAAAATTCAATAAATTGAGTGTTGTAATTAATTGAGATGATTGAAGAATTAATGCAATTGAAGGCAATTTTGGTTTGATTACTCCTCTTTAATTTTCATTTTTTGCTCTTATTTGATTCTAATTTTTATTGGATGATGATTATGGAGGGCTAATCACCCCATTCAGGGGATGAATTGAAACCCTCATGAATCCAATTTTATTTAATTGTCTATTCTAATTTTGTTAGTTTCCTTTGATTAGTAAATTTAATTCCTACTTATTTTCACATTGAGAAATGGAAAATCATCCTTGAGAAAGGAATGAAAATTGTATTGTCATTTGATCATTTGATTCAAACTAGAGATAGGCTTATCATTTGATTTAAATGTTAGTATAATTTTCATCTACTCTTGTTTTTACTTTGTCTAATTAAAATTAGTTTGGTAAATCGATCCTAGCGGGTGATTTATTTAATTGATTTTAATTCATTTAGAGTAGTGCTTGTGGGGATTAAACTTACTTTTCTAAAAGAATATTCAATTAATTCATTAGTGTAATGAGAATTAGCTTTTGAATTATATGAATATTTTGGAAATTGATGAAATTAAAATAGTGCAAGTTAGATAAATTTGTGTGAATTGAGGGTGGATTTTCCATCCCTTGAATATTTTCTCTCATTTAGTTACATCTCACTCCCTAGTCATATATCTTTCATACTTTTATTTTAGTTTGATTACGCCTTTTCATTTAGTTATTAGTTAATCCATCCTTAACCACCAAAAATTGTTTTAATATTTGAAAAGCTAAAAAAATTAGAAAAAGTAAAAAGCCCAAAAAAAGAAAATAAAAAGTGAATTACAATTTTGTTCCCTTTGCTTTACAACCTTGATAGTGGATTGATACCCTTACTTACCTTTACACTTGAGTTTATTATATTTTGTAGGTAATTGAGGATTTTTGACTAACTTGGCTTTCAAACAACAACGACATACACACAAAAAGCATAGTTATCAATGATCATATTGTCTTCAATCACACCTAGATGCATGTTTTAAGATTTAAATAATTTCTTTGTTTGGACAAATAGCGCACTCTCAACTATTTTCCTTATTTTTTCTGTGAAGTGTGTGTGCGTGTATATATAAGTGGAGATCAAAATCACTCGACTTGAATCATGGAAAAGATGGAGCGAGGTCATCTATAGGAATGTTTCCAAAATAATAATTATAAAATATGGGGTGCGTTTATCTAGATATTAGTCATTATTGTGAAACGATAATATATATTAGATAAGATGCAAGTATGAAGCACAAGTATGATATATATATATATATATATATATATATATATAGGAAAAAGATGAAAATAGGACTCGAGTCTGGGGTTTTAGCCTGAATCTCTTATGTAGCCTAAAAAGGCATCAAAGTCCACATAGTTCAAATGGGGCACAAGGTTGGGGTTTATCCCATAGATTCAAAAGGAAGTTTATTACATGTGTGTGTGTGTGTAGAAAAGATATTTTTAGTTTTGAGAAAATGTGATGAAGAATCCCGTCGAAATTTATAGGTGTAACCCTCTTTTTCTTTGTTTTGATTTTTTTTATAGAAAATAAATTATATGAAATATAACTAATAAAGGATGGGGTATTAATGTGTACGATCTAAAGTAAAAGCTAAATTAAGAATTTATATAACTAATGTGAAAATAATGAAATTTAAACAGAGAAGGATGTTTGGACCTTCTTTGGAGACTTGAGGCTTGACCTTGATCCTTGATGAGCTTCCTTTCGAGTTGGGATGAGTGTTGGATGAGATAAAAGGAGAGTTTTGCTAAATTGGGTATGATAAAGATGGGAATGAAAGTTAGAAAGGAATTTAACACAAGAAAGCTTTGTTGATTGCAGAAGAATGTTGTTGAGATCACTGAAATTGATGGACTTGGGATGCCTCTAAAAGTGAGATCATGCTCTCCTTATATAGGGTTGGAACACTGTCGATCAACACTATCCTTGCCCTACATGTCGGTAGGTAACCCAAGACACACTACTGATAGTCAGGGAAATGGGCCTGTCAATTGGTAGTCTTGTGCAGATTTTCCAAAAAAATAGTCGTAAAATGCAATCTGTAATTCCAAATAGTGCACAGGTCATACCGTTCGAAAGGTAATTCAGAGACCTTTAAGAGTACTCTGGACCTCTTTCGAGTCCGGGAGTTGACTTTGTGTCAAACGGTAATCGAAAACGCCTGTCGATCCTTTAGAAGGAAAATTATCGGACGATGATGGTTCGTTCGTCCAAACTGTAAGTTCAAATCACACACGGGGTATACCGTTGAAAAGTTTATGCCAGGTACTTCGACGTACCAAAGATTTTTGCTCAGTTCGAAGAGTTGACTTTGGTAAAATAGGGCTCAGAAGCGCTCGGTGACCTTTCAGATTAAAACGAGTTGTTCGTTCGTACCGTAAGACTTCTTTTCTTTGTACATGGGGTGGACCGTTGAAAAAAGTATTCAGCGTCCTTCAAAGATTCATTTAATCTCGCTTGAGCTGAAGAGTTAAATTTGGTTAAATGGAGCCTGGGAGCGCTCGGTGTCCTTCGAATCAGGTTTGGAGGGAAAATGGATCATTGGTCCGAATGGTTATGCCATTTTGCGCACGGGGTGGACTGTTGGAAAGGGATTTTAATGCCCTTTGAGGATCCATTGAGCTTTCGCTCTGACGATGGAGTTGATTGAGGTCAAATCGGGGTCCAGGAGCGCTCGGTGGCCTCTATATCGATTTTCAATAGTAAAATGGACCGTTTGTCCGAACCGTTATGCCGATTCATGCATGGAGTGAACCGTTGGAAAAGGGATTCAGAGCCCTTCAAAGATTTATTGAGCTTTTATTCTGCCGATGAAGTTGATTAGAGTTAAATGGTGCCCGATGCCCTCTAAATCGGCATTCGTAGTATAACCTAGGGTTTATAGTGAATTGGGGAGGTGCTGGGGACCTAAGAAGAGACTTAGGAGGTCCTAGAATGTGGCGTCTACATTATAATTAAATAATATGCATAAAATTATGGAGTATTACATTCCTCCTCCCTTTAATAAGGAATTTAATCCTCAAAATTCGAATTAATTATATTACTTAGTCGAGAATTTAATAATATCATATCCTTAACATCCTCCCACTACTATAAATGAATATATCTATGACCTACGTGCCTAGGTCCCTCTCATTATGAATCGAGTTTAGTTATACTCTAAACCAACTAGTTTAATTGTTAAACACCAACTGGTCCTTCAGGAACTCTTTTTATTATGTTTCCAAAAAATATCTTGCACACTAATTATGATAAGGTGAGGTCAAACAACACTGACCTTTCCCTATCTATGCATTTTAGAAAAACTGCCCATCAGGTTGCCTACTCCTTATTGGAACCCGAATTCCATAATTTCCACAAGAAGCCTGAAGCTCGAAACCATGCTTTTTCTCGTTTTCAAATTCCTTAGTCTGCCTAGCTGAAATTCACATGCTCGACTAGGGACACCTTATCCTCCAAGGTATTCTCATGCATCTACACACTTAAAAGCTAACTCATATCTCTAATTAAATGGGTTAATTAACTCCAATGACCCCAAATGGTCCCATATTCTCATTGGGACCCCGAAACCTTATCATGATCAAATCTTATTTTTATACTTTTTAATCGTCTCTAGGATGTAAAGTGAATCACCAAATAAGTGACTTGGTTAATGCTACCCCTTGTAGTTGGGACTCACTCTAGAAAAAATCCTCAAAAAATGTAACCCTCTCTTGTCATCGAACGGAGAAAGAAATCCATTCCTAATACTATTTGTATACCCCACACTCAGTAATCTTCAATGTTTGGGCATAAACCATCCATAATTATAGACCTAGGTGTAGATAAATCCACTACCATGTCATTACTCTTATCTAAAATTTCATTGCAAATTATAGCGAACTACCCTTCGCCTAGTGAAATCAATTAACGACGCGCCCGTTCCATATTGTGCTAGAAAGATGCCTTCATGATATCCTCCATCCGATCTCACCACTAATGATAACTAAATCCCATTTAAATAATCAAGAGGAAACACTCTCCTCCACTATTCCTACAGATCATTAATACATAACAATAAATACTCGTTCCGTGTCTTGACTTTAGCTTGCTCCTGGCGATTTACACATCTTTTAGGGAACCGTCCCTCTTTTCGAGATTCCTCAAGGTAACGCCATACCCTCATATTCAATCGACTCAAAACTGTGCTAACCTCTCCCATGACACCTCTACTAACCCTGATGAAGTTAATCCCATAGAATTCCCTCGCAAATGATCCAAAGCTAGTGCTAATTTTTAAGACAAAAATTTATCTCTCACGTAGGTGATAACTCAACACCTTTATAAATAAAAACTGAAAGGACCTCCGACTATCAGTGACACCTATATGGAGTCGTAACCCCATCTAATGTTCTCATGTTCGTATATAAATAAGTGTGGCATACCATCTAGCGAGCCTAAGCAGCACTATCCACTGAAAAATTCACCCCAAAAGGGCATAAAATCCTACCCCGGTAGTTGATATAAATATAAAATATATTTGTGGCTATCCTGGTTGGATTCCTCTGATGCGGGCCATCCTTGAAATTAGAGAGGAAAGAAAATCGGAGAAATATTTCTCCATTCGTGTGGGGATACGAGGATAAGTGAAACTTCTTTTCACCACCCGCGTTGATCTTCACAGGCTGTCACCGATATAAATTGGCCATCATTAAAGGGGGAGAAATGTAGGAATAGAGCCTCCAGCCTATTTTGCTCAAAACAAACAAAAGAATGCAATCGCTCGAAAGAACGACATCAAAATACGTAATGATGCTTATAAAACCAAATGAGTCAAGGGTTTGAGGACTAAGTTACGAAATGGGAAGGTGTTAGGAACTCATTCCGCACTTTCAGTCTCTCATGGGCTATGATAATGTTCTCCTTTTATCCAAAATGTGATATGTGTGTAAATGTGTGCTATGTGAATAATGAGAGAAAAAATTCATCCGATCCACGTCATGGAAAAGACGGGGCAAAATCAGTCTAAGGAGTGTATAAAAGAATAACATAAAAAATAGTGTGAATGTACATCAAATCAAAAATCATTAATGAAGAAGTGAATGTGTACATTGAGCAGGAACACTTATGTGTAGGAGTATGCATATTTACAATACTACTAAACATGAGAAAGCATAAAATGAATAAATGAGAAAATAGAATTCGAATCCTAAGATTAGCTCGGGACGCCTACGTTGCCTAAAAGGCATCAAAGTCCACGTAGTTCAATAACTCACAAGGGTGAGGTTTAACCTATAAATCCTAAATAAAAACTTCCTTTAGTTTATGTTTTGGAAAATGTGCGTAAGCGTATGGAGTGTTAAAAATGAGGAAATTCTAGTGTAGGGTTTATAGGAAAACCCTCTTTTTGGCTTTTTAAAATCTTATGGAAATAAGATTTGTGTGTACTAAATAATAAAAAATGAGATTAGTTTTAAAGTGAAGAAATGGAACAAAAGATATATAAAAAACGGAAAGATAAGTAAATAACTAATACTAATTACATGAGTTGTAAATGGATAAGAGTAGACATTCTGTAGAACTTTAATTCTAAATTTGTAAAATAGAGTCTGATTTTTAGGTGGGTTGATGATGGTGAGATAAGAGTAAAAAGTGTGATGAAAGATGGATGAGAATGATGTAAAAAAATCGAGAGAATGTTTGGAAAAATAGAATTTTGGCGCACTGATATTGACGAGAATGCTCTGACTTCAGAAAGGGATCCTTCGGAATGAGGTCATGATCTCCTTAAATAGTAAAAAAATAGGGTTTCAGGGGGATTCCGATCAGCATGGTCCCTAGCCTGCCTATTGGCATACCCCTTCCTTACTGGCGAAGAAAAGTACAACCTACCAATAGGCAAGGGGTTTTGGGTGCCTATAGACAGTCTGAAATGGATTTTTTTGGAAAAAGGACATAAAAAGTAAATAGTAAGTTCGAATCGTGCACGATTACGACGATTGGAAAGGGTATTAAGAACATACAAGAATCCATTGAGAAACTCCTGGGTTTGAGACTTAACTAAAGTCAAACGGGGCTCAGAAGTACCTGATGGTCACTAAACGGGGGGTTTTAAGAATAAAAAAGTAAGTATGCACGAACCGTGAGGCCAATTCACACACGATATGTACCGTTGTAAATGGTATTCAGAGCCTTATGAGATTTCAATGAGATTTTCTTGGGTTGGAAGACTGATTGAGGTCAAATGGGGCTCGAGAACGCACAGTCGCCTCTGGATTAGGGTTAAGAGTAAAAAAGTGAGTATATGAAAATCGTGAGGCCTATCCATGCACAATATGGACAACTAGAAAAGAGATTTAGATCCCTATGATATCCCAATGAGCTTCACTCAAGGTGGATAATGGTCGAGGTCAAACAGGGCTCGGGAATGCCCAATGACTTTTGGATTAGGGTTTAGAGTAAAAAGGTGAGTACGCATGAATTGTGCCGATGATCTGAACACGGTATTAATTGTTGTAAAGGATATTTTAAGCCCTATGAGATTTAATGAGCTTCACTCTAATTGGAGAGTTAACCGAGGTCAAACGAGGCTCGAAAGTGCATCATGGCCTTTGGATTAGGTTCAGAGTAAAAAGGTGAATATGGGTGAACCGTAAGGCCGATTCGCGCACGGTATGGACTGTTGGAAAGGGAATTCAGAGTAATATGAGGTTTTAATGAGATTCACTCAAGTTGGAGAGTTAATTGAGGTCAAACGGGGCTCGAGAATGTCCAGTGGGCTCTAGACTAGGGTTTGGAGTAGGATATGGGTCTTATGGTGGGTGGAGAAGTGTTAAGGATCTACTGAGGTATTTATGGGGTACCAAGGTAGGGTTTCTATCATATCTATACACATAAGCTTAGTATTAATACTATGATATCTTATCTATAAGTCCACAAATCGTCTAAAACCCAAATCGACTAAACAAACTGCCACGTGTCTATAATCACGACGTAAAGTATCCCTCTCCTGGCTGGGGGTAACCACAAAAATATAAAGCTCAAAGGATATATATATATATATATATATATATATATATATACCTCATAATTGAAGCACACACACATTACTAATAAAGAATTAAAAATCCTCGATTTCTAAGCCAGACTCATGCGCACGAGCCATAAACGTACCCATAACCATCCCCGGATGTACTCCCAAAAGTTAGTTGTCACTATGGCATAAAACAAATAGGTGGCCTCACTCGCCATGAGTATAACACCATCCTGTATAGGAATTATCAAAACGACAACCTTGCCGACCTTGCCTCATCGTGTGTTATTGGTAAAGCTTACCTCATTTGACCTTCTATTATTTATCGTGACACTACTGATCATAGTTTCCTTGGCGCTCCTGGCCATAATAGATCACATTATCTACTCTTGTAAACCTCTTGGGGTCCGTTCCCCCTAAATGGTTCCAGTTGCTGGTGAGGTCTCCCTAATAGGGTCAACGCTATATTGTCTCAACTTATTAAGCCCAATTTGGCATCGGTCTTAAAAAACTTGGGGACTCTACCCCTATAATATTGCAATGCTCTTAATGATGTAAGAGGGTTATTTCATCAACCACCTGAGCACAAAATTTAAAAATTAAGTTACTCAGTATTACCTATCAAACATCTCACACAAGGTTTCTGTTAACGCTAAAAAGTCTTTCTCACATTGTAAGTGATAATGCGAACATCCTTTTTCACCTATGTATCTATATCTACCTATATACACCCCATCCTAGGACCCCCCTAATAACCTCCTTAGGTCCCTAATACTCACTCATTCACAACAAACCCTAGGTCATACTCCGAGTATTGATTTAGAGGTCATCGGGCTCTCTCGTCCCGTTTGAATCCGATCAATTTTCTTGCCTGGGCAAAAAGCTCAATGAATATTTAGCAGAATCTAAATCTCATTTTCAATAGTCCCTCCCGTGCACGAATCAAACTTACGGTTAGAACGAATGATCCATATTACTATTAAAAACTCATTTGGAGGCCAACGGGTAAACCCGAGCACAGTTTTACTCCGATCAACTTTCTTGCCTAAGAGAAAGCTCAATGAATATTCTAAGGGATCTGAATTCTCTTTGCAACGATCTGCCGCATGTGAGAATAGGCCTTATGATACGTACGAACAATCCATTTTACCCCGAAAACCGATCTAGAGGCCACCAAACAATTCTAGGCCCGTTTACCCTGTTTGACTCTCCAGCTTGAGCAAAGCTCAATGAATATTCTAAGGACACTGAATCCCCTTTATAATGGCCTGCCCCTTGCATGAATCAACCTTATGGTAGGAACGAGCGACCCATTTTACTTCGAAGGGTCATTGGGCACTTTCGGGCCCTGTTTAACCTTAGTCAACTCTCCAAACTGAACGGAGATCAATGAAATCTTGAAGGGCATGGTTCATATAAACGATCTGCTTTCCTCCCAAAACTTTGTATCTAGTGAACAGTGGGCACTTTCGGCCCCTTTTGACCTAAATTAACTCCAAGTCCGGAAGTGGCTTAATGTATTCTTAAAAGGCTCTAAATATACTTTACAACGGTCTATGCCGTGCATGATTCTAACTTACGATTCACATTTTATGACCATTTTTTCAAAAGATTTGACCCAGATTGTCGGCCCTGATTATTGGCAATGTGTTTGGGGGTTCTATGTCAATAGGCATGACCAGAATCCTACCGACCGAAATCCCCCTGGCCCTATAAATATAGGCTATGACCTCACTTTTAAGAGCATCCCTCTCAACAATTCAGAGAACATTCTCTCGAATTTACAGTTGTTCCCCTCCTTAAAAACCCATTTTCCTCATTCCTTCCATCCTTTTCATACTTCATTTAGTAAAAGTCCACCCATTTCCTCATACCACCATCACCTCATTACAAGATCAACGAATCTACACTCAAGATCCACTATAAATCTTCTTAAGGAGGTCCAATTCTCCATCCTTGCCTCTAAATTCTCTTATCTTAGCATTAGTTGTTTTATTTCCAATTTAGCGCTTCATTTCATCACATCACATACATTAATATCAAACCTTTATCAGTAGTATTTTCACATACTTTATTTTTATATATATAAAAAAAGAGGGTTTACCTATAAATTCCAAAAGAAGGATTATCACTATTCATTCTCACACTTAAACTGCATTTATCTCCACACACGCATATAAGAGAAATCCCCCATTTCGATTTATGGGTTAAACCTCACCCTAATTTATCTTCGAACTATATGGAATTGGATGTCCCTTGTGTTACGTAGGCATTTTGGCTAAATTCTGAGATATGAGTCCTCCCTTATGCTCATTTATTTTATTATTTTTACTATATCTGTATTCTTAATGGATTTCATATTCTTGCATGCTTGTGTCTTGTTCGATATATACATTCGTTCTTCTATAAAGACTTGTGATTCGAAAAACACTTACATAATATTTTGAATTATTATTTTGGAAAAACTCCTAAGGATGAACTCACTCCGTCCTTTTCCGTGACGCGGTTTGAACGATTCCATTATCCATTTATATTATGTACATAAGCAAACACTTCATAGAGTCTAACATAAGAACATTAAAACATGGCTATGAGAGATCGAAAGGGCGAGATGGAGACCCCAAACCTTTGAACTTTATGGTTTTGCAAGCATTAGTGTTGTCCTTGATGCCGTTCCCTCGGGGCGACATCATTGTTTTTTCCTGTTTTGTGCAAAATAGGTGCACGACTCTATCTCTACATATTTGTCCACATTGACGATGATCGAGTGCCCCCAAAAAGGGAGCAATTCTGTGCGTATGCCAGAGAGAGGGAGGGGTAATCCCCCTAGTCCCCTTGGGATGGCCATAGTGGCGACTCCGTTGGGAATTTTTAAGAGGACTGGACTTTGTAAGAGGGTAGTTTAGAGAAGATGGAGGCGTAACCCCTTTTGAGTACGGTAATGATAAGTTAATTAGCCAAAACCTTGGATTACTGATAGAACATGCAAACACAAACCTAATGAAGATAAGACTCAGTTTAAACTCACAAATCTCTCGTGTATAACTCAGAAGATAGTAAAGAACTTAGAAGTAACTTAGCTAAAGGGAGAGAGAAGTAAGCACCCTAGATACACCTTGGTAGGCAGGAAAACACACCAAAACCCCTCAAGAATCTCTGTCACGTATTAAAAGCTTCGTAATAAATGACAATGGTGAGTGAATAAGACCTCTGGTTTGTAATAACTCTCTCTGATGTGTATTCTCTCTAATAATAACTTCTGAATTCTCAAAAGATCATCCCTCCTCAAAGGTGGTTGGGGTCCTTAAATAGCCCTCACACCACCCCCGAGGCAACTCAGTCATTAAAGACTATGAAAGACATCCCTCATACTTTATGTCACAATATTAAATGCCTGATGCACTAGTTGTCTCCACATCATAAACATTAAATGCTAAGACATGCCTTTTGCCTAACCACTGTGTGTCAGGGGCTGTTGTCGTAGAGGTGGCTCACCAACTGCCTGACAACCCCAAATACCACGGTGGTTTACTAAAGTACAGGTCTGACATTGTTTAGCTGGCTAGTGACATCACCTACAGTAGATGTGACATTAAGTAGAGGGCTGTTTGGTTCCCGACTCAACTCCCGATGGAACTCCAAGATGCTTCGCCCGGGGTTCCATCGCAAGGGTCCTTCGGTGTTTTACCAGGTGTATCTAAGATGGTTAGGAAAAGCCCCAATGGTGCCTCACTTATCAATCCTCCAAACCAAGTCCCTCTAAAGTTCCCACGACGAGGTCATTCGATAGAGCATGAAAGCTCTCCCAGGCCCTGCCAATCCTGGTCTCTCGTGAGTACCGTTTGACCTGACACTAAAACTCGTTATTATTCTCGTTACATCATTACAACCGTTATAGCTTATAGTCAATATAAACAAAAATACAATATGACTAACACAACAAGCTAAAGTATGAGTTTCCACGCTAAGTTGCCTCGCTGAGTTGCCACGCTTGAGCTGCCTCGGTTGCTTAATCTCAAACACTATTGCTAATTAGGGAATTATCCCTAATCTCATGATTACCTTCAATTCCCCTCTACATTTACCCCTTCGTGGAGAGATTTATTATGGGAATAAGAAATTTCTGCATGAAAACTTCTCGATCCGAGGAACCCTCTCTGTGTGAAAAAATTTTGGCCTCTTTTCCTTCGTTAGAACCACAGCGTTATAATTTCCAGAAAAAAGTAAAATTCTTCCCGATGTACCTGAGCCAAAGCGCTACGACTTATTGGGGCTTTAACGAAGGGACATCGCCACTTTTTCCTTATACTGAGCCTCAACCGTTCTAGTTTTTTATTATTTGAAATTCTCCCAAAAGGCCTGCTAACTGTCTCAAATATTCGTTTGGACTCTTGACAAGTGAAATTCTCCCTTGCAATACTTCGCTATGTGCGAAAAAAAAGTAAAAATTCTCCCCGATGTAAATGAGACACAGTTTAAACAACGTTTGGACTTGTGGCAAGGGAACATCGTAGCTTTTTGAGCCGTTGGGACATCTTTTTCGTTGGGAGTTACTGGATATGTTTGACAAAAAAATTGACGCCAAAACTCGAACTTACTTAGGAAGGCAACCCTTTCTATTCCCCAGGCTTCACTTCGTGAATGATGTAGCGCTGTCTTTTCAGCTGTCAAAACACTTCCCGAAGTGCCACGTGTTCATTTGAAATGATTATAGGCGTCCTTGCACGTACGATGGTGGGTAACTCAAACGACAGGTTTAAAAGGTTTCAAACGTCGCTTTTATTTCAAACCCTTTTCTTTCCTTTTTCTTCTTCAAGCTCCTCTGTTCCTCAGAGAGAGAAAACTGTGCGAAAACCTCCATTGTTTTCCAACACCTTACCTTCCTTCTCTCATCTTCTACACCACCACCCATGGTTGTGGTTCTCCATCTTCATTCCCAACCCTTATTTTACCAAGCTTTATTTCTTGCACTTCGTTGTTGTCTGAAATGGCCTCTTCAAGCAACCCTGCCACACCTACCACCAGTGCTCCACCTGTCGCCCCCATTGTCACTGCCTCCTCTACCGCCTCATTGACTACTGCTCGTCAAGAACAGTTGTGTTTCTACCATCGGTCCCCCATTTTTGACAAGGGTGATGACTTTGCTGGGTTTTGTAAGAGTTGCATTTTTAATGCCAAGTATGATGCCATGACGCTTGGTGATGAAGATGAGAATTCTGATGACTGGGGCCTTCTACCTTCCGAGGGGACTCTCATATTTTGTCTTGAGCGAGGGGAATTCCCATGGTCTCACATCGACTTTGAAGGTCCTGAGGGCTCTCCTACTCATTTTGCTGCTTGGAACTCCTATATGCAGAGTTCCCATGATGATACCCTCACTAAGATTGGGCTTCATCGGGCCAAGTGGTTTGGTGAGTTCACCCTTTCCAAAAATAAAGCTTCCCTTCTCGTTTTGGTATCTCGCTGGAACGTTACCAGTCATATGTTCATCGCTGCATGGGGCAAATTTAAAATAACGTTGGAGGACATGTGCGAGCTCCTATACCTTGAGGTAACAGGCCATGAGCCCTACTCCGATGAAGCCCTGAATGCCCAAGATATTAGTGACCGTTTGGAGTTGGAGCGTATATGTCGAAGGTGCATTGGTACTTTAAACAAGGCTACTTTCACTCCTCTTATCAACTACTTCTTCAAGGATCCTTCTGAAGGTAGTTCCTCTGAGGCTGCCCCTGGATAAAGTACATCGCTGGAACTTCCTGCCTATATCCTTGTCATTCTTTCTCGCTTCTTTTTAACGTGAAAGCCCATTGACCAGCCCCGAAGGGATCTCATCAATATATCTCTCCGTTTGGCTCGGGGTATCAAGCTTCCTTTGGCTACAATCGCCTTGGGATCACTCTACACATGGATTGACATATTCCTTTTTGATATGGAGCGATCTCTGAGTCGTTACAACCTGACGAACTTTGACAACTTTGTCCTCCTAATAGGCTTCTTCTATGTGCGCTTCCCGGCCGTAGTAGCCAAGACCAACCGCCCTCCCTCGACGGAAGCAATCCTTTCCCCCCGCTCCTTTGTTTATCACAAGAGACAAAGCCGAAAGGAGCTGACCTCCTTTATCGATGACTTTTCAAGTTTTGTGATGAGGCCCTACGAAGAGGATATTTTTCTCTATACTTATGATTTTTTAAGCATGGGGCAAGAGTGGTCCAGGCAACTACTGTAGACCTCAATACTGAAGACACATCACTAGCCATGGTCCTTCTATTTTCGCCCGAGTACCTGCCCTCTTACACCGAGTGGGGATACACTAGCGAGCACTACAACCCCAACCAATGCAGCCGACAGTTTGGCTTTAATCAAGGGGGCCCTCGCCCAGTGTTTCAATTATCAAAACCCAAGGTCTCCTTCAACGAGGCATGTTCTATATTTTCCTCAATTACTGCGTGGGGAGTGAGTTCTACATTGGCTGGGCGAGTCACCATTCCTAGTATCACAAGGCAAGGGGACGTGACCCTTCTTTTGCAATAAAGTATTGGCTGAGACAATTGACCCAAATTTCTGAATTCATCGAGGGGGATCCCGTGTATCCTCCCATTATTTCATTTTCTGCCTTGGAGTTGGGGTTGAAGGGCAATTCTGTTCTTGGGATTGAGTTCCCTCTAAGCCAGATCCCCAAAGAACCTCCCAATTAACTTCCTCCTTACTGACCCATGATCCCTGTTGCCACGCCCAAACCCAAGTCCACTATAACCCACAAACCACTTGCCCCTTCGGCCGAAGCTGCAATGACAGGAAAAGGGCCTTCTCAGCCACCCACTAAGAAGGCTAAGAAATCCAAGTCCTCGAATCCTAAATCCCAAGCTCAGGCATAAAATCCTTTGGAGGCATTCCCTATTGCCTCCGTTCCCCCTCCTATGTCTCCAGAGGTAGCTGAAGAGATGAGGAGGTAGGTGCAAGCTGAGGTCGACAGAATACATGCTGAGTTTCAATGGCGCACTGTCGTCGTTCCTCCTTCGTCTGCTTTTCCCACGATCGTGGTTGATCCCAGTGAGCCACCAGCAAAAAGGAGAAGAAGGTCGAGGGTACCTGAAAGTGGTGGTGCAACGAGCTCATGGAGGAAAACACTGGGTACCAAGTCCCAGAAGAAACATATGCTTGAGAAACCTCCATCCCCAGCTCCTTCTGCTGCTGCCTCCTCGCCACCTTCACCAGTGGTTATACCTTCTTATTCTCCCTCTGGATCTGAGGTATATGTGCATTCTTTATTTCTTATTCCCCTTCTCTTAATGTGTGTTTCATGTGCTTATTTCTTAATAAGAAAATGTTTTGGTGCAGGGAGTTGAAGAAGAAGGGCATTGTCCCCCCAACCCCCCCGTAAGCCGTTTCATGTGTGTGTGTGTGTGTGGGGGGGGGGGGGGGGGGAGGGGGCATTGCATTATCTCTACAACAGACACTACTCCTCCCCATTCCCCCTGATAAGTCTCACTTATTATCCTCGTTCATCCTTGCACCGGGTTAGATATGCTGTCGCGGGGGCTACTTCTGTTGAATCTATCGAGGCAATGAACCCACCTCCAGCTTCTTCTGAATTAGGGCCTCAGCCCGAGGCTCTTCTTCCCCTTGTTCCATTTGCAAAAAGTTTTCCCGAGGTAACATATTATCTACTACCTATTAGGTTTGTCAAAATTTCAATACACCTCTTTTCTTTCTGTGTAATATGCTGAACCTTGATATGTTGGGGTGCCCCAGGTTGAGGTGGCGTCTATAGTAACCAGCCTTCTTCTTCCCCCTGTACTGACGATACCTCTTTAGTGCCATAACGGGGGATAAGTAACATTTATAAGTATTTCTCTCCTTTTGAGTACCCATTTGTCATTTCTAACACTTAGCTTTGTTGTTGCAACTTTCTCCAAGTCTATCTCCACCCTTTGCTCTTAGTGGCCTTTTCTTTTCCAAGGCCCATGCTGGTGCTGCTACTCCTCATGTTAGTTCTTCTACACCCACCAGCGTTGGGGCATCTCTTGAAGGTCCAACGTCTTATTCCGATGATGCACCCGTATTGGCTTTAGTACCTTATGTTGGCGAGGAAAGTTTGCCTATCGTTGAGACTTCTTCAGCCAAGGGCCATATTGAAGCTGCTGAGGAAATAAGCCCGCCTCTAACGATTTCTACCATTATGGCCCCCGTGGTGACTCCCATTCTTGCTCCTACTGCTGCTGAGGTACTTCGCTAATTACTCTGTATTTCTCAGTTTCTCAAACTTCACCTATGTAGGTGACTTAATCAATGAAAACACTTGTTATGTTTTTTTTTTCGTAAACTCCACCTATATCGGTGACTTAACAACGAAAACACTTATTAAGGTTTTCCAAAAACTCCACCTATATTGGTGACTTAACAATGAAAACACTTGTTAAATTTTTTTTCCCATAAACTCCACCTATATTAGTGACTTAACAACGAAAACACCTGTTAAGGTTTTTCATAAACTTCACCTATATCGGTGACTTAACAACGAAAACACTTGTTAGTTTTTTTCATAAACTCCACCTATATCGATGACTTAACAACGAAAATACTTGTTAAGGTTTTTCATAAACTCCACCTATATCGGTGACTTAACAACAAAAACACTTGTTAAGATTTTTCCAAAAACTCCACCTATATCGGTGACTTAACAATGAAAACACTTGTTAAGATTTTTCCAAAAACTCCACCTATATCGGTGACTTAACAACGAAAACACTTGTTAAAATTTTTCCAAAAACTCCACCTATATCGGTGACTTAACAACAAAAACACTTGTTAAGATTTTTTCATAACCTCCATATTTCCTGACTGTTCTTAGGTTGCTCGAGAGGATTCTCCACCAGCTCCTTCGCTCATTGCCTCGCCGCACTGGGAACCTTTCATTTCAGAAGATTCTGACCAAGACGACTAAGGTTCCATGACCGATGCTACTGCTGAGAGCGAGTCTGGCTGTGAGCTTCCTCTGCCCGACCTAGCTCCTCATGCGTTCTGCCTAATGGTACTTAAACGTTCTCCTTAGATGCCTACCAACCATCGTCTGGTCATTGAACAACTTGCAATTCATCATCCTTGTAAATCGTCATCCTGAGACGTTCACGATGGATTGCCTACGCTCAAACATCTCCGTTATGAGTTACAGGCTTCAAGGCATGGCCACCGTCGTTGCTGAAATTGCCAATACTCCGACCTCAAGCGTTACTCGACCACTCCTTAACTAATTTCTGGGTTATCTGAGGGAGTTAGGTCGCGAAGGCTTCCATTTTGGCTGGCTTATCACACATTTGAATACCTTAAAGAGCCAACGACTGGACAACCAGAGGGAACTCTTTTGAAAACATCAGGAGGATCAGCAGGCGAAGGAGGCTAGATTGGTCGAGCTAGCACCTCTTATTGGATCTATTGATAAGGAGGTGGAGGACCTCAAAGAAACTCTACGTCTGATAAATATAAAATAAGAAAAAACTCCTTATCGAATGCACGCAAGCACAGCTAAGGTTGGAGGTTTCCATTAATGCCCAACGGTCTTGCTTAGAAGCTTCTTCGGGTCTTCCTGGAGATTTCTTCTCCTCCCCAGATCTGTGGTTCCTCCTAGGCCAATGAGTTTTTTGTATATGTATTTTTTTTCTTCTTCTCATGTAATTCTTGGGCAATATCTCCCAACTTTGTAATGCCCCAAAGTTTATGAATGAAGAAAGATATCAATTTTCTCATGCCATTTCTTTGTGTTACAACTATTTGCATAGCTTGTGAAACTATGTATTTCTTTTACCTTTACTTAACTTATAATAAAAAGGAGTTGCATACTTATCATAAAAAGAACTTGTGTATTCATAACAATAGCCAAATACATCAGTGGCCCCAAACATAATTGCCTACACATGATAGACCTTCAACCATTTATTGTTAATCTTAAATGGTCTGTCTTCTTCTATAGTAGAAATTAAGCAATAACCTGAGTCATGAGCCTCTTTTATAATAAAGGGTCCCTCCCAATTTGCTGCAAACTTAGGTAGAGGAATCCCCCTGATATGTTTCACTCCTGCCTTCAATACAAGGTCTCCTTACACGAACTTTCTTAGTCTCACTAAGTTATCGTATGCCCTGGACAACTGTTTCGTATACATTTGAAAGTGTTGCATCACATTATCTCTGTGTTCATCCAACGCTTCCAATTGTACATGCCTATTCTGAGGGAGCATACTACTTCCAAAGCATATCGAGCAGAGGGAACCTCCAACTCCACTGGGAGAATCAGCTCGGCCCCATAAACAAGAGAGAATGGTGTATACCCTGTGGGCTTGCTCTTAGTCGTCCGATAGGCCCATAAAATAACTGGTATCTTGTCATCCCACGACCTTGGGAAATCCTCCATCATTTTAGCCAAGATATTGACCAAAATTTTATTAGTCGCCTCGGCTTGACCATTTCCCTTTGGGTATGCCACCGTCGAAGTGTGATGGACAATGAAGTATTTGTCTATGAGCATCGTTACTTCTGAATTGACGAAAGGGGTTCCATTGTCTGAAAGGATAACATTTGGGATCATAAAATGATAAATGATGTATTCTCTGATGAAGTTGCTCACCACCCCCGCTGTTGCCCTTCTCAGTGGTATCACCTCATCCCACTTTATGAAACACTCCGTTGCTACTAGTATCCATATCTTCCCCCTCGAAGAAGGGTGTATTTCCCCTACCAGGTCGAACGCCCAAGTGTGAAAAGGATAAGGCGTTGCCAGGGAGTGTAAGTCCACTGACGGGGCATGGATCATATTTCCATGAAGTTGGCAAGCCTTGCACTTTCGAACGAACTCAGCCGAATCTTTCTCCTTTATTGGCCAATAGTATCCCAAAGTCATCAACTGGTCATATAACTTGGCCCCTCCTATGTGAGCTGAATCGTGCACCAATTTGAGGACCTCGACTACTTCTTCTTTCGTGATAAAAGCAACGACCTGTTGAAGTATCCCCTTCGATAAAGATGTCACTCTTGAACGTAGAATCTTGTGGCCCTTCGCCTGAGTCCCATCGCATTAATTTTTTCTGTTTGGACAACTCCATCTTTAATGAAGTCAATATAGGGCTGTCTCCAGTCAGGTTGAGCCTCCACGAAGTGACATTCAGTTGCCTCAAAGAATAACTGGCATTTATCGCACTTTCGTTGTAGCTCTACCGCATCCTATTTTATCATAGGCAAAAAATACCCCACCCTTTGCATTCTTCAATAGAGGGGTATCTCAGATATTTTGCAGTGCTCAATCTTTGCTCTGCCTCTTCTGGATCGATGCATCTCGACAACCATCCTCCTATGTTTCTGAAGTAAAGGTTTCCCTGGTTTGTAAAGTACTGGTCAATTCTCTGAGCCCCATCATTCCTTCACCAACATCCAGTTGCCTCTTAATCTCTCCCCTCCAATATGCATTCTCCTCCATTGGTAGAATTGATCGTACTACCGAAGGAGATGTTCTTCGTTGGATCATAACGGTAGTTGTATCGTTCCTCATGACCATCTTCTGGGCAATGGTGGCATAGGCGTTTGGGTGACGATTCATCGTTCTAAGCTGTCTCTTGATCTTTATCCGATGGAACTGGCACAGGAGTCTCTGAATGATTGTTCTGTATGGTGCTAGGTTCATGTGTTTCAATGCATATTCTCCATTCACTTGCTGAACCACCAAGTTTGAATCCCCTTTGATGCAAAGTGAACGAATTCCCCTTCAGAGAGCCTCTAGCAACCCCAACACCAATGCTTCATATTCTGCCTCATTGTTAGAACAAGGGAAATCTAATTTATAGGAAAGGAAAATCTCCTCCATTCCTTTTGATAGAATAACCCCTGCTCCTTCTTTCTTTTCCATTGAGGATCCATCGAACTGCATTGTCCATTCCTCATCCATTGCATCTAGGTGATTGGCCCGCAAGTCGTCTCTTGGGATACTTTCTTTGGGTGGCTCAAACGTTCTTGAAGGGAAAGTAGCCAACAGATCAGAGTACGCCTGGATTTTGATTGCGCGAGGAACCACACACTTCAAGTCATATTCAGAGAGGATAAGAACCATCGAGCTGCCCTGCCAATCAATATAGTTCTTTCCAGTAAATACTTAATATGATCACATCTAGTTACAATATGAATTGTAAAAGACAACATATAATGTCTAAGCTTTTGCGCTATAAATACTAAGGTTAAGCAATACCTTTCCAAGCTAATATATCTGACTTCTGGCCCATGGATGATCCTGTTGAGGTAGTAGACTGGTCGTTCTTTCCCGTCAATCTCTTGTGCCAGTAAAGCTCCCACGGACCTCGTGGTGAACGTGAGGTACAGATGCAACGGTATTCCTGCCTTTGGGGGAACCATAGTCTGTGGTGAAACGAGCAGTTTCTTCAGCCCGTCAAGAGACTCCTAGTGAATCTACTCCCATTTGAACTTTATGTTCCTTTATAACAGCTGCATCAACGGATGTGTTACCTCGGATAACCCAGGCACAAATCTCCTAAGGTAGGAGACTTTATCGAGGAAGCTCTTCAGCTATTTCGTCGTTCTTGGACATGGAATTTCTAAGATCGCCCGCTGTTTGTCCTGGTCCATCTTCACCCCTTGTCGATCAACCACAAAGCCTACAAATTTCCCACTTGTTACTCCGAAAATGAAATTTAGTGGATTCATTTTTAATTTAAACTTCCTACAATGGGAAAACACCTTCCTCAAATCGCTCAGATGGGACTCCTCCTTCCTTGACTTGATGACCAAATCATCCACATAAAATTCCACAAATTTGTGAAAGAAGTTGTGGAAAATTGCCATCATTGTTCTCTGGTAAGTCGCCCCAGCATTCTTGAGTCCAAACGACATCACCCTGTACATGAATTTGTCCAACAGGGTTCTGAATGCTGTTTTCTCTGCATCTGAGGGGTCCATCTTGATCTGGTTGTACCCTACATAGCCATCCATGAAACTATACATCTCATGACCAGCCATTGCATCTATCAGGCTAATAATGGAGGGCAGAGGGAACTCATCTTTGGGACAAGCTCTATTCAAATCTCTAAAGTCCACGCAGATCCTTATTTAGTTTTTGTCCTTCTTTCCCATCGGGACAATACTGGATAAACAGAGTGGGTGTTGTATCGGCTTGATAAACCCTGCCGTTAGTAAACGTTGGACCTCTTCTTTGATCTTCAGGTCTAGCTCAGGCTTGTATGTTCTCGTTGCTTATTTTACTAGAATCGCCGAAGGCATGACGTTCAACTTGTGACAACTCACTTCCTCATCCAGCCCTTCCATCTCTGTGTACTTCCATGCAAAAATATCTATAACCTCCCGAATCTCAACCAAGGCCTTTTATTTTTCCTCACTGAGATCTTTCGAGTTGAAAATGGGCCTTGGGCCCTCCTCTTCTCTTGCCAGGTTCAACTGCTCCAGTTCTTGTGCCTGCGGTGTCGGTCGATCCGCCATATAATCTGGTTCCTCGATGACTTCCTCCATATATTCCTGTATGCTGGAATTGTCTATCACCATACATTGTCCCCGTTGATACACTAGAAAACATTCATATATCAGGTCAAACTTATCATCAGCTTCCTCGACCGCCCGCTCCCACCGTTACAATCGATACACCACCTTTCCTTCTTCAGTAATGACTTTCTTTCATTATCTACTAGTAGCGGTGACTGCCTTCCTCTTATTCTCTCTAGAAGCCTCGACCACTATTTTTCCTGAGAACCGTCTCAGCATGCTTTGACGTTGGACCTCATGCTCCATCGAATTCACTCTGGGCCTCATCCTGTCTTTGAGCTGCTTCGAGATGTTTTGGGGCTGAGGGATCACCTGATGAGCTTCTTCGATCATTGCTATTGCGCTGCTTACAACCTCTTTACCTTGCTCGTTAAAAGGCCCCATCCTTTCTCTGATCGAGGGAACCCATGCTCCCTCAATTATTCTCGTTAGAACCCGGACATCCTCTTCCAACTCAGTGTAAATTTCCGTGTCTACCAAGTGAGCTTCCTCAATGGCGAAGGGCCTTTTCATAGCCCTAATGGTCACTTCTGTCCCTTTGATATTCGCCTTAGCGCATTGGTGGTACATAGAAGGAACTAGCCTTTGGTTGTGCATCCACACCCTTCCTATTGGCAGATGATAGGAAGTTGCACTCTCTATTACGTGGAACTTGATATGGGAACTCAGATTTCCCATCACAATCCCAACATTAACATACCCAATGGATTTGGAAGATTGGTTATCATACCCTGAAATTACCAAGGGCATGGGGAACAACCTTTTTTCTGGAATATTGGCCGCATGGAAAGAGTTGATTGGCATGATATTGATGGAAGCTCCTCCATCCGTAAGAGTCCTTGCAAAGCTAACTCCGTTGACGCTGGTGATTACATACAATGGCCTGTTATAAGGGAACCTTATATCCCTATCTGTATCGCTGAAGGTTACTTCTGAGAGAAATCTCCTAACCAACCTGGCCATGGGTCCCTTCCATCTCAGCGAAGGGACTAAATTCTTCCTCGCAATGTCAAGTACTGCCTGGGTTATCTCCAGCCTACTTTATTTTGGTATCCCCACCTGGTCGAAGAACCAGGCGAATTTTGGGGATTTTAAAACTACGTAGTACTCTAGGACTGGGTCTGCTTCCTCGCCTTCAATGCTGTACACGTCTTCTACATATTTGGCGCTTGCTTCATTGTAGGCCAACACTACGTTAGCCATTCCCCTAGTACAGGTTCCCAAAGCTTCCTCGTATTCCTCTTTTTCTTCTCTCTCCGCCTCTTCGTTATAGGCCACCACGAGATTGGCCCCATGTGCTAGTAGTGGGTTATTGTTGAAGTTCTGTGGAGGGATTTGCAATGTCTCTGCCTTCACGTACTTATTAATTATTCTTCTCAGTGTGAAGCAACTTTCTGTTGGATGGTGGATCCTTCGATAAACCTGGCAGTACTTAGGATCCTCCTTCGTTGCCGCATCGGGTTCCCCAACGGGAATGTTTTTTGGTTCGTAGACCATTCCGCCTTGGACCATTGCGTTGTAGTAGCTGACAGCCTCCTCTACTGTACAAGGTAATGGTGGTGAGTCCTCCCTGTTTCTTCCGAACTTCCTCTTATTATCCTTCTTTGGTGCCTTGCCCCTATCTCCTCCCTCGGTGTACCCTACCCGTAGGGGATGAGACCTCCCCCCCGCGGGTTGCATCGGCTGCCTAAACATCATCGGCACCACCACCGGATTGGTCCGTACCACCAAGGAGATATTTCTTACCGCTTTTAAGAACACCAAAAAGTCCCCTCCCGCGTCTCATTGATAAGATGGCAGATGTACTCAGAAAGAAGCCCCTAGGCGCAGATCCGCAATAACTTGGACTCTTTGGCCTCCTCCCTCACGTCGAGGGATCTTTCCCTGAACCTTCGAACATAGTCCACCACTTCTTCCCCAGGTCTTTGCTTCTCCCTACCCGATTGGGTCAAAGTAAACTCACCTTCAGCCAGAAAAAACTTCTGGACAAACAATACGTGCATCTCCTTCCACATAGAAACACTCTTGGGAGCCAAATGGGAATACCATATGCTTTATCGATTAAGGATTTATAAAACTCCCTCAACCTGAGCTTCTTATTATTGTAATGTGATCCGAAGTGTTCAATGAAGCGCTTAATGTGCTCCTTCGGGTTCCCACCTTTCCTTGTGTATTTTTCAAAAATAGGAGGAATATAGTCCTTTGGGTAGGGCTCATCGTTGTATTCTTGGGGATAAGGTGTTCGAAAGTCATTATAAACCCGAGCTACCTTGCCAGCATATTGCGAGGAATCTTGTATAAACTTCAGTGTCTCCTTTTGCATCTCCTTCCTCATTTCCTTCATGGGTGATGCTACTGGGGAAACAACCAACGGGACTATGGGCTGAGTGTCCGTAATGGCTAGAGCATTTGTCACAGTTAGGGCCATTGATACTCCTGAGGTTCCCATTACTGGATTCATAATAGAGGGCATGCTTGCTAGGACCGTTCCCACTACACCTGCACCTGGTGGGGCCGTTGGGGCTACCCCTAGTGTTACGAAGGCATTGTCTTCCAATCCTCCCAGCACCGTTGAAGCTACCAGAGTTTGCAAAAACTCATAAAACTTACTCATGAGGAGCGCCACCTGAGTAGGTCCCAACCCTGCACTCATGGAAACCTGTGTCATCCCCGAAATACATGCCGCCACCTGAACCGGAGGTACCTCTATTCGAAGATCCCCGTCCCTTAGAGCCTCCAGTTCTCTCACAGCTTTTTCTTTATTGTGTTAGATGTCATCAAAGTTGAGCCTTCAATTAACATTATCCTGTGCCATACTCCTTACTTAGAAGAATGCCTCCCCAGCGGAGTCGCCAAATGTAAGAGGGTAGTTTAGATAAGATGGAGGTGTAACCCCTTTTGAGTACGGTAATGATAAGTTAAGTAGCCTAAACCTTGGATTAGTGATAAAACATGCAAACACAAACCTAATGAAGATAAAACTCAGTTTAAACTCACAAATCTCTCGTGTATAACTCAGAAGATAGTAAGGAACTTAGAAGTAACTTAGCTAGAGGGAGAGAGAAGTAAGCACCCTAGATACACCTTGGTAGGCAGGAAAACACACCAAAACCCCTCAAGAATCTATGTCACGTATTAAAAGCTTCGTAATAAATGACAATGGTGAGTGAATAAGACCTCTGGTTTGTAATAACTCTCTCTGATGTGTATTCTCTCTAATAATAACTTCTGAATTCTCAAAAGATCATCCCCTCCTCAAAAGTGGTTGGGGTACTTAAATAGCCCCCTATACCAACCCTGAGGCAACTCAGTCATTAAAGACTATAAAAGACACCCCTCATACTTTATGTCACAACATTAAATGCCTGATACACTAATTGTCTCCACGTCATAAACATTAAATGCCAAGACATGCCTTTTTGCCTAACCACTATGTGTCAGGGGGCTGTTATCGCAGAGGTGGCTCACCAACTGCCTGACAGTCCCAAATACCAAGGTAGTTTAATCAAGTGCAGGTCTGACATTGTTTAGCTGGCTAGTGACATCACCTGCAGTAGATGTGACATTAAGTAGAGGGCTATTTGGTTCCCGACTCAACGCCCGATGGAACTCCAAGATGCTTCGCTCGGGGTTCCACGACCAAGGTCCTTCTGTGTTTTATCAGGTGTATTTAAGATGTTCAGGACAAGCCCCAACGGTGTCTCACTTCTCAATACTCCAAACCAAGTCCCTCTAAAGTTCCCACGACGAGGTCATTCGATAGAGCATGAAAGCTCTCCCAAGCCCTGCCAAGCCTGGTCTATCGTGAGTACCGTTTGACCTCACACTAAAACTCTTTATTATTCTCGTTACATCATTACAACCGTTATAGCTTACAGTCAATATAAACAAAAATACAATATGACTAACACAACAAGCTAAAGTATGAGTTGCCAGCTAAGCTGCCTTGCTGAGTTGCCATGCAGAGTTACCACGCCTGAGCTGCCTCACTTGCTTAATCTAAAACACTATTTCTAATTAGGGAATTATCCCTAATCTCAGGATGTAAGGACATTTTTGTCCATCATCAATTTGTATGTCATACGCCGTTACACCGTTGAAGAAATTCAAGATCGCATCTACATCAACGAATCCGAATATCAAAGCATCTTCAACATCATAGCCTCTACGAGTATGAACTTGGTAAAATTTTGTTTTTACGTTCCTTAAAGTTCATATTTAGTATTGGGAAATTTTTATAAAATATTTTTTTATAAAAATAAGAAGTAAGTTTTTTCAAGCAAAATGAGGCTTTTTAAAGTTTTTTATTTTTCTGGGAAAACCGGACCGGTCCGCCCTCTACCCGGACCGATCCGCCTTGCTCAAGGTCCAGTAGACCCCAGATCGAATGCAAACCGATGGAGCCATATTTTAAAAGAATCGATCCGAGGTCGGACCGATTCGCCTCCAAGCCGGACCGATCCGCCTGGGATAAACTCGATCAGATCCGTGTGATATTTTTCCACCTATTCATATTTCCTATATATAACTATTTCGGTGGTATATTTTTTCAAGTCTTTGAGAAAACGTTTTTAAGAGTTCAAACACAACAAGACTTCGTTTTTTGATGTGTCAAACATCTTTTTGATTCACACACAAAAATCCCAATTACTTTTGTGAATCTTTTGGAACCCTAGAACACAAACTTTGTTGTTGTTCATCTTTGTGGAGAGATCTTTGCAACCGAGGGCTGCGTGTCATTGCTGAGGGAGTCTCTACAAAGTTTTATGACTGCGAGTCATTGAGGAGAGCTGCGGTTCTTCCTTCGTTGTTTGGGCTGCGAGTCCTTGGAGGGTGCTGCGTGTATTCTCTTGCTGAGTTCAAGACTGCGTGTCTTTGTGGGTTGGCTGCGCGTTGATCCATTGCAGATTTCTCTATGTAATTGTAAGTTGCGGCTTGTGTATTCATAGTGAAATAAAGGTTTTACCCGAAAGGGGTTTTTTCCTGAATTCTGTGTCTCAGCATATTTTTTGTGTCACATGCTTTATTTATTTATGGGTTGACACACGCACCTTAGATGCATGTTTAGGGACTCTAATTAAATAAGGGTTACTTGGAAACTTGCGAATCTAGTTTAATCAATTATCACACAGTCTTGCGTTTTCACAGGATTACCTTCAAGCCCCCTCTACAGACTTTATTTTTGTATGGGTGTTATTCGTTTTTGCATGTGTGTGTATGCACCTGCCTCCATGTTCTCCTTACTACTCTATTTATATTTTGTGTATATCTGCCTCATGCTTATATCCATCACGCTCCCTCTCCATGCGTATATCACTTTTCACTTATACACTTCACACACTTTTAAGTACTCTCCCTGTTCACTTCACACATTTACACTTAGTTTCACTTGTACTCACATGTTCCACACACCACTTAGATTATCCATGCTTAGGCTTCATTAGCACATGCCCACACTTCTCACACTTGCATATATCCATGCTCACTTACACATATCACCCACTATTTGTAGTTGATCCATGTATATGCTCACTACCACACACACTCACTCACTTGTAAATATTCACATGTCACTCACTCACATGTATGTATCCCCTATCACCTTGCTTAGTATAGTCTTTAGGATCTATGATGGATCTAGTTTTCATGACAATAGTTTATTCTCCCTCATTAGTGTAGTATTACCTTTACTCACCATGCAAATAAAAAAAAAGATACCCTCTTTCCATAATATGCTAATTAAGGCTCATGCATTTTTGCACACTACATCACCAAGAGCATGGAAATATTGACCAAAATTTTGTCCCATACTGGGGGTCACTTTGTGATGGGCTCTGGTTCTATGGGGAACAATTAGCCTAAGTAATATGAATCTCACCTTCCATTGGCCTCTTATTTTTAACGTATATCGAATGGTTTCTCTCGCATCGTACCGCTTAACCAAACTCACGACGAGAGGTATATAAAAGGGAACTTGTTCATGTACGTCGAGTATATTGAATTCGCTATCACACGTACTGTCCCCACGGGGTATATAGTGATTCAATTCATGTACACTCAGGTATATCAAATGGATTGTCCACATGTACCGATGAATGATTGCCCTTATAAGTAAGAGGTATATCGTGGAAGTCCTGCCAAAAGGGGGAACCCTTTCACTAGCTGAACAATTACATAAACCTCATTTAGGTGTCAAGACTAGGGAACTTATATTTAGTTTGTCAGTTACCATGCGAAACTCTACCAAAATTTCGGGTCGGCGTACCGCCCGAATTTTTGTGCTATTTCGCATTTTTTCAAAATAGGACCTGTCCATGAGTCTGGAAACAAGTCAAATCGTGTCTTATATATCTTCAAACCCTATTTTCCCAGGCTCGGGTCTTGTCCAACATTTTTTTACATTTCGACAAACTTAATACAATTGAAAACCTAATAATAACATTAATAATAATCATGTTGAGATTCTTTTTCTTTTTCCCTCATTTTTCAAAAAAATAAAAATACAAAAAATATTCTCCTTCCAAAATACCAAAAGTTTTCCTCCTCTTTCTTTCGAAAATAAATTTGAATTGTTTTCTCTCTCATGTCGATCACATACTCAATTTTGGCCTGGCTCCTTATTGGATTCAGTCTTTTGTCAAACCACCCTGAAGCACCGTCGATTCTTTAGCTACTTCATCCGATCTTGGGATCTACCTTCACGAGCTCTTCATAGAGAACACCGATAAGGAATCGAATGTGCAGACTGATATGATTGCCATCTTAGTATAACTCAGTGTTAAGATGGATAACCTTCAAATCGAGGTCCAGTGTCACCGGGTTCAAGTTCCCAAAGAACCTGAGGTTTTTTTCCCCTGCCATGGATCCACCCACTCCTGATCCTGTTTGGCTCCCAAATGGGTTTCAATATGATCTGCGTGCTCCATCTGCCAATGGACCGCTACCAACTCAACTCCTTATTTCTGACCTTACCCAACCAAGGGATAATCTTCCAGTATCCACGAATCCCCAAAAGGAGGAGATGAACAAGGTTAAGGGAAACCTCAAACTGTTGTCAAAGAAGTTTGACCAAGTCAAGATCTCCTAAAATTACACGAACTACACCAATATTTCTCCTTATCCCAAAGATAGACTACTAGAGAAGTTCAAAATGCTATATATCGAGAAATTTAGGGTAAAGGGACCCCCAATTGTTTACTTTCGAAGCTATCACTGATCCATGACCCTCCTTAGTGCCTCCGAAGAGATAATGGCCCATATATTTCAGTAGATCTTAAAAGATAGTGCCCTCTGGTCATTTTTATCTTTCGAATAATCCAAAATCCGTAGTTGGGAGGATGTTGCCTGATAATTCATGATTCAGTACAAGTATAATGAGGAGCTATAGGTTACTCTCCAAGATCTAGAGCTTCTTAAGAAAAACCCTAGGGAAGCAGTCAGTAGCTTCATAGGAAGGTAGAGCGAGAAGGTTGCTACCATAGCCAACAGAATCTTTGAGGAGAAACAAGTCAATATAGCGAATAAAAACTTCTTCCCTCATATTCGAGTGTCCATGTGAGGATAATATTACCCACACTTACGAGCCCTTCGAGAAGTTAGAGTAGAAATTGAGAAATGGATTACCAAAGCGAAATCTGAACCAAAGAAAGTGACAGGAGAGTTCACTCCTCGAAACTATGAAAAGCTTGCCAGTGCTACATTCTCAATTATCAATAACATTTCATAACCCGCAACCTCTCGGGCATTGGAAAGTCTCCCTAATCCTGCCAAAAAAGAACACACCGAGCTCCATACTCCCCTATACAAACTCTACCAAGCCCTGTTAATCTAAATCTCATCAAACCCTTGGACCCCCGTCCATTACCAAATCCACACCTTAAAAAATTCAAACTCGATGCCTGTTGTGATTTCCACCAATCTGTTGGGTATTCCACCGACCAATGCTTTCATATTAGAAATGTGACCCAAGGCGTAATTGACTGGGGTATCATCGCCCCATCGGCTAATCATAAATCTAATACCACTCATAACCCACTTCCAGCATACACAAATATCATATTTTTAGAAAGTGATCCATAATTTGACTCATCTACTCAAATTGTGACCAACAAAACATCTATTATCCTTATAATCTCACCCAAATCGCTCAAGGTTTACCCATATTTTCTTCTACACCCTACTTATTTCACCGATCAAGCTTTGTCACATCTTACAAGGGCCAACAGTATTGTTTGCACCTGATCTGAGGGGAGATATAAGGAGTTACCAGATGTGTTAAACCAACTCTTAGAGTTTGGGCTGAAATCTCCCGCTGAGATGATCGTTGATTGTTAAAAAATCAGTGAATTATTCATGAAAGCTCGAAAATGGGCTTAGGAATCAGATGAATGGGTGGTACCTATTGAATAAGTCAGTTTAGATGATATGGTATAGATCATGTCCAATATGTTTCAATAGAAAAATTAAATTTGTAGCATTTTTGAGTTACTCGTCACTTTGAAGCTTCAAGGATAGTTAGTCCCTTCACTCCCGCACCTTCCTGTTGATTAGGAAGATTTGTATGACGAAGCCATTGAAGTCGTCGAGTGTATTGATTACTCTTGTCAAGAATACATAGTCTCCATCGGATGGGGGGATAATTTTGATAGCTCAGATGATGAACTAAGTCAAGAAGAAGTCAGTCAAGTGGCCAACTTGTATGGAATGATATCCTTCGAAGATCTATTAGGGGAAATTAATAAAGTATCCATTCAACTTGATAACGCCATGGGTTTCTTATTCTTTCCCACTTTTGTAAACCACATGACCATGTCTTGGAGACACTACAAAGATTTGATTCCTCATGTAACCAAAATAAATAAGGGAAAGGGAGTTACCGAAGAATTCCCATGCCAAAAATGACCATTGAAGAGAGTAAAATCCTTAATCAACTCAAGTAAACTTAAGCCAATATCACCCTATGAGGGCTTTTAATATCCTCTCAATTACATCAGAAGGCCTTGATAAAGCTCCTCACCGGACCCACAATCCCTCCTTCCACTACTCCCAAAGAAGTGTAAATATAGTTGAGTCTCTGACCTCTTCTAGACTCCTTTCTTTTTTGAAGAAGAGATACCAAAGTTTGGCCCTGGTCACAATTATGCCCTAAATATCTCTATTGAAGTCTTGGGAAAGAAATTCCCACTTTCACTTGTTGACAACGGAACTGCTCTTAATGTCTGTTCTCTCAAAACCTTCAACTTTGGGATAAAAAGTTAGTGATCTCACTCTTACTTTCACTACCGTACGTGCTTATGAAAATACCCACCGAGAAGTAATAGGGGCCATAAAACTCACACTAGGTACTGGCCCAATCAAACCTATCACCGAGATCCAAGTCATTGACATAACTGCATGCTTCAATATTCTCTTTGGCTATCCATGGCTCCACAAAAAATTAGGGGTATCCTCTTCTTCATCCAAAACCAATGTTCTTTACCAAAGGCTAGGTTATCACTATTTTGGGATGATTACAGTATAGACAATACCATCACCAGCAATCTAGTATTGAAAATCCATCATGGGACGAATGACATGTTCCTAGATGGTTTCAGAATTGATCCACTTCCCCTCATAACAGAAGATAATTTCAAAGATCGAGTCTATCCAGAACACAACCCTCATGATAATGTTATAGTGATTCAGATGTTCAATAACATTCACTTCATGTCTAGAATAAGGTTAGGGTAATGCTATCAAGGGATCTTGGAGCCTATAGTACTGAAAAAGGCCTTTCCCATATGACCTAGGTTACCAACCCTCACCAGATGAACTCACAGAACTCCATCGACTGAGATAAAAAAGAAGTTTGGAAGATTAAAAGACTATTTCAAGAGATTCTTTGTATGGAAGATTTATCAATGAGGGTGAATACTTCCCATTCTGTGGCTTTCCTGAATGGTGGTGCAATCACATTCAAAAGAAGATGAAACTAGGGCTATAAATCTTCTTTCAAGATAGTAACTCTTGGGCCAAAGACTGCAAACATGAAGTGAAACCTCTCATAGAGAAAGTCGTGATAAGTACTAAGTACTTTGAGGAAAGTGATTTCGAAGACTCATTCGACCTGCAGACACTGAGGTTGAGTCTATGTATGATTCGCTCAGATGTCACGCTGTCGTATCCATCCACACAAATAAAAAGTTTTGACATGCCTATCCTCAACTGGAATGCTATACTAGTCCAACCTGCTCAGATTCAACCTAACCCTGTTATTCCCCCTATTTAAGTCTCTTCATTTGTTGTTATTTTTCTTATTTTTGATATCAATGTAATTGAAACCTCTTTTGATGAGGTTCTCAATGCTGTTTTTTTCTCAAAAATGAAATGAACGAAGATTTTAAGTATCTTGTTGTGCATTACATTAATTCTCTTGATTCTTATCAAACATTTGATAATGATGATTTTGCAATTGAACAATTCTTAACTGATCTTATTAAGGAGAATAACAAACAACATAATCGCGTTCAAGTTGATAATGATGAGACCGTTGTTATTAATCTTGGCTCTAGTAGCCACTAACACGAGATTATAATACGGTCCACCTTTAATGAGCATGAGCATGTGTAACTTGAAGAACTCTTGAATGAATTCATGGAAATTTTTGTATGGTCCTACAATGAAATGCCGTGCATTTACCCAAAAATATCTTAGCATGAGATCCCAACATTCCCAGTATGCAAGCCGATTAAACAGAAGCTAAGGAAACTCCATATCGAATGATCGCTCAAAGTTAAAGATGAAGTGGTCAAACAGTTGAACGTGAGTTTAATTCGTTTAGTCTTACAACCAACATGGCTCGCCAATATCGTCCCCGTGCTAAAGTTGGGAGGAAAAGTTAGCTTCAGCGATTGAGATTTAAATAAATTAGCTAAAAAGGACAAATACCCGTTACCCAACATCGACATGATTCTGGATAACATAACTAACCACACCCTCAAATCGTTTATTGATGGATTCACCGGATATAACCAAATAAGGATGCACCCTGACCACAAGGATAAAACTGCCTTCATCACCCCATGGGGGACTTTCTGCTATAATGTCATGCCATTCAAACTCAAGAACGTCGGGGCTGCCTACCAAAGGGCTGCCACAATAATCCTTCACAACCTTATTCTAAATAAGGTGAAAGTATATGTAGATAACATGATCCTTAAAACTCAGGAAGGTCATATTCCCATCCTCTGATAGTTTTTCTAGTGACTACGATAATATTAGATGCGGTTAAATCCACAAAAGTGCATTTTTGACGTTATGAAAGGAAAACTCTTGGGATTTATATCCAATGAGAAGATAATCGAAGAAGACCCTACAAAGACGAAAGCCATACTTGAGATGCCACCACCACGGATGGAGAAGGAAGTCTGAGGATTCCTGGGTAAACTACAATACATCAGTCGGTTCATGAGCCAACTGACCTCCATCAGTGAACCCATTTTCAAACTTCTTCGAAAGGATTCAAATAAAATATGGAATAAGGCCTGCTAAAAAGCCTTTGACCAGATAAAATTATCCCTCACTCGACCTCCGATGCTCATGCATCCACAATCAGGTCTCCCCCTTCTCTTATACTTGACCGTCACAGATACTACAGCAGGGGCTTTTCTAGACCAATACATAGAAGAATTTCGTAAGGAAAGAGCCATTTACTATACTAGTCGAAAACTGGTCAGGTACAAAGTCAACTACACTACTTTAGAGAAAGCACGTATCTTCCTTGTTTGGGTCACACATAAATTATGACACTAGATGCTTGCTTTTCCCATCAGACTAATATCCTGAATGGATCCTAACAAATACTTGCTAGAGAAGCCTACTCTATCCAAACGAATGGCCCGTTGCTTAATATTGTTAGTCGAATTCGATATTATGTATGTCATACAGAAATCTATGAAAGGAAGAGCCATCTATGACTACCTTGCTGATTACCCTATGGAAGGAACTAATGTTTGGGTTCTTGAATTCCTAAATAAAGATATTCTCCGCACCTCTCAAGAGGACCTTAGGTGACAAATGTTCTTTGATCTAGTTGCCAACAAGAAAGGATACAACAGTAGGATACTCCTAATCACCACTCATGACTCCCACACCCCGATTGCCATTAAATTAGACATCCTTAATCGAACAACATGACTGAGCACGAAGCATGCACTATAGGCCTCAAGATCATCCTTAAGAAGGAATCCAACATCTAGACGTTTATGGGGACTCTGCCTTCATTGTCGGCGAAATCCTTAGTAAGAAATGGAAAGTCAAAGACGAGAAGCTCCTACCCTTCCATGCCCACCTAGAAGAGATGACCTATATGACACCCTGCCTATTTTAACCACAAGTGATCACTCCTTTATTAAAACAAACCAAAATCTCATTTGGTTCATTCTTAGCATCACTTGAGAAAACCTTTTTAATTTACTAACCGCCTATGTTAAATTAAGCCAGTGTCAAATTTTATCTCTTATTACATGATAGCATGCGAAAAATAGACAAGTAACAAACCATCCACAATATAAATATCTGAGGCCATAACACGATAAATAACTAAATCAATAATATCGAATAAACCATCGGTTCCCATAAAAAAATCAAATACAAGTCTGAAATAATAAACTGAATCCACAAAGTCTAATAAATAAACTGAAGTACTAAATAGTCTGAAGAGGCAACACGTCGAAATAAAATACTGAATGAAAATCCTAAACTAGGAATGAATAACTGAAGAATTTACATTAACTCTGGTAAGCCTCCACAAGTGCTGTAGCTATACATCCCCAAAAAGAACCATAAAGCTTGGCATCCCTATGGTTGTACACCTAAAAGGTTTTGGAAATTAGATTTGACATGGGTCAGAGCCCAAGAAAACCATTTGAAAATATTTTGCAAGTGTTTAAATTAGTTATTGGATACACACGTTAGTTCACCGTACACTCCTTTGAGTTCCTCACCTCTCAACTGAAGTGCACACCTAACGTTTCCTACCTAGCTATACTACCCAGCCTAACTAGATAATGTATCTAACTAACTACAACAGGTCTAGATCCCTCGCATTACACATACATCATGCTCCCATAATATTAATAATTAATATTACCCATGTATTATTATTTAATTATTTATTTAAGTCTCTCTACTTAAATTACTTTTAAATATGCATAATTTATCGATTCTACGCTCACACACAAGTATATAAATCACACTTGTATATATTTATCATGAATATAATATATAAAACTATGTTGGCATACTTTGCTATCATGTTCATGTACCTCTCGTACCAAATCAGGGACTACCGATTCAGAATGTCTCCTCAAACCCAAAATCAGACAACACGCAATGGAGGCAAACATAGTTCTAAGCCTTTGGGATATATACATACCTAATGTACTCAAATGACCTGCCAGTCCAACTAATATACAACATATAGTGAACCACCCTAAGTTCAATATTCTGGGGAATAAATCCAGACCTCGCTGGAATCACTAAGGTGGGATCGCCCTCTGTGCGGAACCTCCCGTGATAGCAGGCAGCATAGCGATTTTTTTCTTTTATTTTTATATGTTTTATTCATCTTTTGTACTTTTCACTTTTTCAACAAAATTGTGTTCTTTATTTTTTTCATCTTTGGTACTAGTGCATAAACATTAGTTTTTTAAATCCTAGAACTTTGTTTTTAAGAATTTAATGGTTACATTTAAACCACCCCCATTAAGTGGGGTGGGTAAATAGGAAATCAACCCAATAATTGGGGTGGTTAGATAAAATTGTGGGGTTGAACCTCCCTTGTGTTCATCATCTGAGTCACCCATCATCAATTTACCATCTTATTTCGAACATGACCCACACGTGCATCTCAAATAAGACATTATCAACTCGTCAATTTTACTCACTACGATGTAATATAAAATAATGCAATTTTATTCACTTATCACACAAGTAAATGTAATAATACATAAATATTAATCCATTTCTCGCTAATTAACATTTATTGAAATTAACTTTATTTTTGCAATTTAATTAAATTATTGTGACACATGTAATTTAAGTATTCTAAAAAATACGGGGTGTTACATACTTCCCCCTGCAAAGGAATTTCATCCCCAAAATTCAAATATGTCTGGTACTCAAAACGTCGGATCTTTACCTGCGTGTTCGAACGTACCTATAATCAAATAATGATAACCTTAAGGTGACTCTGCTATACACCGCTAGTGGTACCATTCTAACTTAAGCTCTACTCGCTACGACCCAATATTAGATACAAGTATAGTCAAATCATTTTATACTCCATCATTTTTAAGGTTTCACTTACACAATGTTACAAAAAAACCATAGTCAAATCTCTAATAATGCTCCGGTAATATGAGCCTATGCTCCACTGGCTCTATCATTTCAATGTTAGGGGAGGCCCCCACTTATGTAACAACTTCCCTTATAGCCCAAAACACATAACTCCCTTCATGGGAGACACCCGCAATAATTTATGACCCCTCATGTCAGTCTTTAATTCTTCGGTTCATGACGACGTAACTCTTACGACGTTCCTGAACTATGCAAAAATAACTTCGATTAACTCAATCGATGATGATGGACTCTAAATTACGTCCAGTCCGCAAAGCTTTTAACCAACTGAGGGTGTGTAATACCCCATAATTTTAATGACTTTTAATATGAGATAAATTAAAAGTTAATGGGCCAAATTAATGGGATTAATTGGAATTAATTATGTGAGAAAAATTAATTGGGATTAATCCGGATTGAATATTACTAGAGATTAAAGTAATATATGATTTAGAATATATGATTTTGAATATTACTTAGTGATATAAAAGTAATATGTGAATATAATAATTATTGTTGGGAGCTACAAATACGACAAGAATGGAAATTAAGTTGGGATGCACTTATGAGTCATATCGGGACTAAAGTTGGAAAATAAAATGAGATTTATTTTTAAGTCATTCATATGATCATTTAGAGTGCGCCGTTGAGTTCAAAAGGGTCTAAATAGGCAGAAAAGTCTACCCGGGGGGTTTAATTTGGGTCTCGAATCAATTGGAAGATGAAAGGACACCCCGAAGGGGCATTTTAGTCATTTTGATTGTGAGATGAATAGTACCTACATTTTTTGTCTTTTAGATAACCTTGGAAACTTGTTATATATGTGAGTTGAGTTTGTACATAAGGTTCATTTCGTCTAAACACAAAGTGAGGTCTTTTGAGAGAGTGAAAAGATATAGAGAGAGAGTGAAAGGTTATCTAAAGGAGATGAAGAGTTTCTTGGAAAGGAAGAGTCACCTAGGGCAAACTAAGGGGACAACCACCATCTCTACACCTTGCACCACCACTGGATAGTCGCCGAAAAAAGGAAGAGGAGGTGACAAACACTTGTCTTCTCCAAAGGTTCAGACCTACACATAAGGCAAATGTAATTCTTGCTCTATTTTGGTGCTTATATTATCCATGTTAGAATATGATCTTCTCTTGGATTGATGAAATTATGAATTTGGGATTAAAATGATTGATAAATCAAGTTTAATGGATAGGCAAATTCATGTAGTCAGAGATTTATACATGTAGAGGCTATGAATATGAAAATGGATAGGTTTTACATGTAGAGGATATTTTATATATATATGTTTATTGAAGATATGAAAATGATGATAGGTATTACTTGTAGATGAATCCTACTCATGTTGAATATAGAAATTTGATGATTTATTTATGAAATGATAAATTCTAAATTTTGGGTTTTTAAAGGTATAAAAATGGAGAATTTAGATAAATTGAATTTTTAAGTATTTATTGGGTTGATGATGATACCCTTATGAACATATAGATTTGATGTTGCTCTTATGTGAAAATCACCTTGAACATGTTAGAACATCTGGGATTCTGGGTAGAATATAAACTATGAGGGTTTGGGTGTAAGAACATGAGGAAAAACACAGGAAACTGAGGTTGAAGGCGAACTGGAATGATGCTGACCTCGTTCGAATGAGACATGCTGTCATTCAAATGAGATACCATCTCGTTTGAATGAGAATTTTGGGTTTCTGCCGAGATTATAGAAATTCCGTTTCATCCCAGAAAAGTTTGGATAATTGTATTTTATCCCACAGTAGGTTCTGAATAATTTTGGTACATTAACAAAGAGCGAGTGACTTAGGTTAATGTTGGAAAATTATATGGAAATTGAGGAGTAAAATTATGTGATAGATATCTACATAATAATAAGACGATTAAGAGATGAATAATCGTCATGGTCAAGTGCGGGTTAATATTGGTGATATATATATATATATATATATATATATATATATATACACATACGGGTACTTGGGATTATGAGAGTGAAAACTATATAATAAATATACGATGATAATCGTGATTAACAAGTATGGGTTGTATTCGAGAAATACGACGGGTACTTGGGGTAGGATGAAATCCTAATATGATATTGGTCGAGTGCGTACCAAAATTTTATATAGGTTGATGTGTATACCTATTGGTTGTTGATTTATGTGTATGACATACCTAGCCCACTTGCTATCGACGGGAGGTTTGCACGGAGAGGACAATCATATCCTGATGAGCCCTATGGGATATTTTTGACTTGTTGCCATAGAATATAGAACTTAGGGATTGAGCACCACTTTTATGATTAAGGGTGTGACCGGTCATTTGGGTGTGTAGGTATGTGCGTAGCCCAAAGGCTTAGGACTACGTTCACCTCCAATATGTGTATTTTGATATTTATGGTTCGAGGGATACATCGAACCAGTAGTCCATTGTACAGTGATGAGATGTACCCGGACATAATAGCAGAGTATGTGAATGCACTGTAGCTGAGTCTCGGGGTGCAGTATTATATATATATATGTTAAATCGTGTTTCCTATTATACCCTCAAAACTACCCCCCACACTTTCATCACCTCTCCCACATGCACACTAGTGTGCATTACCAAAATTACCCTATCACACCCACCACCACCATGGCACCAACACCCAAACCCCATACCCCCTCAATGAAATCGGACCTTGTATACCTATTCGGACCCATTCCAACTCAGTACGAACCTGCTGCCTCCTTTACTAGCGCAGACCCGAACCCATTTCAAACATACCTGACCCACGATCTCCTAAAACCTCATACCCGATAGCCCTCACCTATTTAACTCGACTTGGTACCTACCTCTGACCACAACCTAATCAACCTGTGATCATAACCCGGTTGCTAAAACCTTTAACCTAACAATCAATAACCATTTCTTATTTGACCCATTTAACCCATACATGTCTTATACGAATCTGCTAAATAAAATTCCACCACATGTGTAAATGCCCATTTTATCTAAAATACCCTCCAACTCACCCCACACTTTCATCTCCTCACACTTACTTCCCACATGCATACTTAACAATTCCTAAACTACCCTCACCCTTATCACCTCACACCTCTCATGCACCACTTCCCAAATTGCCCCTAGCCCCTAGCCCCATTGCACCTATAAATTGAAGATTTGGTGCCATTGAAGGAGAATTCTCATTTTAGTTTATAACTTTGTGTGATAAATTCTACTCCACCCCTCTATAGAGATTTTTTGCATTTTTAGCAAATATCTCAATATAGAGCGGTGTGGTAGAATTTATCTCTTGGATGAATTCCACTCCACCCCTCTATATTGAATTTTTGCATTTTTAGCAACTATCTCAATGTAGAGTGATGTGGTTGAATTCATCCCTTTTTGGAAGTAAATTTTTCTCCACTCCTTTATGGTGAGTATTTGCATTTTTAGCAAATATCTCAACATAAAGTGATGATGTAGAATTTATTTCCTTGGTTGAATTCTAGTGTACAATTTTATAATTTGAGTATTTGCATTTTTATCAAATCCCTCTCATTATTTAAAAGTCCATTATGAATTCATCCATTGGGTATTGTAATTTATTTTTATTTTTTTATTTTTTATTTTTCATTTTAGAATAAAATATATTAGTGAGGGATTGTAATTGAGAGAATTTTGGAATGTAATTGAAGAGTTGCTCCAATTCAAGAACAAATGGGTTTGAGCTATTCCTCTTTAATTACTCTTGATTTAATCCTTGTATGCTTTTATTTGTTTATCTTATATCTTGGATGATGATTAATGAGGGAAAATCTCCCATTCATGGGATGAATTTTGAAGCCCTCATGAGTCCAACTAGTTAGTTTACTTATTAGCACAATTTTTGTTTATCTCCTTTTTCTCTTATTAGAAATTACATCTTAGTTAGAACTTTAAAAAATTAGTATAGTTAGTTAATTAATATTCCCTTGTAAAATCATAAAAAATAATAATATGAAAATGAATTTTACACGTTTGTCTCCACATATTTGGTTCTTCACTCCTTAGATTTGGATTGACTTCCCCCCTCCTTACCCTATGCATATTTTGAGTTTATTTGGAGGTTGAAGGGAATTTTGATGGAAAAGGAGTTGCAACATCGACATACATTTTTTCTATCAAGTTTCCTTCGAGAACTCTTGAATTTTCTTCTATCTTCTCTGTATCTTTTGATATAACTCAATGAAAACCTTTGGTATTGTAAAATTAATAACCAAATAACCCTAACCCTTCATTATATAAGTCTAATCCCGAATTTGCCTTTTCATATTCCTTTAAAATGACTAAAATGCTTCTATACGAGTCCCGACAAGTCTAAAAAGCCCCCCAAACCCAATCACTACCCCGGGTACTTAATTTGGAGTATTTGAGCAATTTTGGATCAACCGTGCACTCAAAATCATCATCCACGTCATCCATAATTAATTTACCATCTTATTCTCAACACGACCCACATGCTTGCTCTGAATATAATATTATTAACCAGTTAATTTTACTCACTGACGATGTAATATAAAATAATGCAATCTCATTTACTTATTATGCAACTAAATATAATAACATATAAATATTAATCCATTGCTCGATGATTAACATTAATTTAAATTCACTTTATTTTTTCATTTAATTAAATTACCGCGACACGTGAAATTTAAGTATTCCCAAAAATACGAGGTGTTACATGTTTCTCCTTTCTCTCTCTTACAATTTTTCCAAAACATATACAAATGGGACCCTATCACTTAATACTGAAACCACCATGCTAATTGAGGTAGAAATCCTGAAAACATAGGCTAAAGTCGGGGGGTGGGGGGTAGATACCTTAAGCTCCCCAATCATTCAAAAAGTTTTATAGTTAGAAAAATGGCAATTCGATGGATCCGAATCGATTCGGCCCTAGCTGAATGGATTCTCCCATGATAGGTCCGATGTTTTTTTGAATTCCTTATACATCTGAATGATTTTATAACATAAATATACATATAACTTGTTATGTATAATTTTCTTAATTCGATTTAAAATGCCTAACTTAATTTAACATGCGTAGCACGGTACGCGATAATTTTAGATTTTTCTTCTTAATTTTAGTTACAAGATTATTCTATTTAAATTAATCTCATAATTTTTTGTAACGCGAATTTATTAATTTATGCAAATCCAAGTGTTACAATATATATATATATATATATATATATATATATATATATATATATATATATATGTGTGTGTGTGTGTGGGGGGGGGGGGGGTCTCTCATAACAATTAAAAATAAAGTTGACTCAACCATTTGTCTCTCATCTCTCACATGCACGACACTCAACCTTTATATAAAAGCCATTTTCACTCAACACACCTAACCCTCTTAAATATGGTGTCTCTCTCCTCTCTCAAAGCAGTATCTCACAACTTCTCTATTCTCACCTGGTAGGAAAAGGAGGACGCTCTTAAATAAAATTTTCCCGGCTTTTCTATTTTTTAAAACAAACCAGCACAACCCTAAAATGCCCTCAATGACTTTTGATTCTTCAAATGAAAAGATGGTTGTAATTGGTTCAGCTACATCATATAAAACCATTCCCAAGTAGGGTTTTTTGTAGCACACCTGTTTAAAAACACACATGTTTAACCATATGAGTTTATTCAAAAATAACATGTGATATTGTTGGGAGGAAACCCCTAATACATTCATCAACACTTATTTATATGTTTTCATTTTTAATTTTGTAAAACAGCTGTTTAATTTTGTAAAACTCCTATTTTAATTTTGAATTTATTAAAACACTTGTTTAATTATGTATTGTTCAATTTTTTTTAATTTTGTAAAACAAGTGTTTAATTTTTCAAATTGACATCTTTTTAATTTTGTAAAAGACATGTTTAATTTTGTAATACACCTGTTTAGTTTTGTAACACATCTTTTTAACCTGTTTAGTTTTTCAAATGAACACCTTTTTAATTTTTTTAATTTTGTAAAACACAGTTCAGTTTATATTACTATCCTTGTAACAATATTGTTATTTTATTTCATAAATGATATCTATCTTTGGATCGAGAAAAAAACACATTTTTCGTGCTACTGTGAGCACGAAACACCGATCAAGTTTTCAACCACCGTGAAAAATCCAGAGATGCATTTCGTGGAATGTCCCCATTACAAAGCACATTCATATGTTTTTTTAAATGGATCGACATAGAAATGACAATATCGGAACACTTTCGAGACCTTCATAACAAAGTTGATATACTGTCAGAAATGAATAATATCAAAAAGGAAAAAAATGAAAAATTCCAAATGTTGATTGCAATAAAAAAAAGAGGAATGCATATTTACTTGGATTGTTGATTGAGAAGGAAACAAATAATGAGAAGTAAAGGGATTTTGAAGAAAAAGTTATGTTTTAATGTCGTTGTTGTCGCAGTTATTGTAACATTTTTTTATTTAGTATAATTGTTGTAATGTCATTGTCATAGTTGTTGTTTTATTATCGCCATTGTTGTTTTATTATCGTTGTCGTCGCCATTGTTGTTGTTGTTGTTGTTGTTGTTTATCGTTATAACCAATTTTAACTAGTAAAATGTCTAGCTTATGGTATTGTCCAGGATTATGGTAATATCCACTATATTTGAAAATCCTACATTTCATGTTGCATATTTGAAAGTCATGGCCATTATAATCACTTATATGTTTTGAATTGAGGAAGTAAACCATATAATTGACCATATAGAAGTAATATAAAGTTAGAAGTGAGATAATCAACCATATATATTGGGTTGAGGTAATGTAAACCATCAATATAAAACAGAATTCAAACATAATATAAGTGATACAAAAGAGAGTATTCAACTAATAAAAAAAAGAACGACTAAAATGCCAATTTAAGCCACTCTAGACAGTTTTCATCCGAGTCTTTTGTGATGACAAATCTGAAATAAAAACAAATTTTTTTTTCTCACGTTAGATATTTATGTTTAACATTAAAAAATTAACAAAACTGATTTCATTCCAACCTTATGTCACGTAGTCATCGTCTTCCAAACTCATGAATGTCTTTGTGTCTATATTTACATGTGAGCTGCATATAAGATCGAAACATAATTTAATAAAAAAATATAAATCATGTATTATTCAAATGGAGAATTTAAATAAAATAAAAATATAATGCATACTCATTTGCAATGGGGCAATTCCTCTTGTCGTGCGATTGACCAATTAACCCACACCATTACAACGATAAGATTTGTTTTGTTTTGCCTTTCGAAGTGCCTTTTCCTTTCCCCCCTTAAGTATTTTTCCACAACCCTTTGCTGGTACATGATTTCGTTCATTGTAACTATGTGCATTATTAGAAGTTATTCGCATACTCAACCCAACTCTCAATTGGTTGGTTCTCACATCACTAATGCAACATCTAAAAAAACCAACAATTTGATTGATTTTATCATTTGCAACATCTAAAGCATCCATATAAGCTCTCATCATGTATTTGTTTGTGAGAGACTTATTAACCACATTCAAAACAAGTTGAATCAATCGATATCGGTTTGAAAAATATGATTTCTCATCACTTATAGTTACAACTCCCTAAAAAAAAACACCCCAACTTTTGTTTTTTTTGTCCACATCTTCAAATATAAGGGCTCCTTAATTCAAATTATGAAACTTTTCCAAGTATGATAAAACATGTCTACATGGGATTCGAAAGCTTTCAAACTTTTGACAAGTACATTGTAACAACCCAGGCTTTTGAGCGACTATTTTATATTATTTTGCCTGATGGGCTAATTTTATAAAATAGGGGATGTTGGAGTAAATATTATTTCTTGTGATATTAATGGATAATATTTACTACATTTTGTCTATTTACCGTTATGAGAAGGTAAATAGCATTATATTGTGCTTTATTGCGTCGTTATATGTAAAACGACGGTTATGACCTATATTTAAAGTTGGGTATAATTAATGAAATAAAATGAAATTGGAACATAAAAATAGTCCACGTTATTTCAAACGCCAAAATAGGGGGTGCAGTTGTTTTTAGAATAGTCGAGATAGTCGAAATAAGTGCCAAGTTGTATTTTGAGTTTCGGGAACTTTTAACAGGTTATGACTCAATTATGTGGTTACGAGTCATTTTAATGGTGTATTAGCAATTAAAAGAGGGGCATTTATGTTTATAACCCGGTTAAGTCTCCCCACCCCTTTTATTTCCCTTATCTTGTGTTAGAAGCCAAGAGAGAGAGAGAGAAGAGAGAGTTGGGAGAAATGGAGAGAAAGAGAGAAAAATGGAGATTTGAGGCCGGAATCCGTTGCTACCGGAGGTGAATCCGAGACTACAACCTCGAGGTAAGTTTCTTACTTGCTAGATATTGATTTAATGTGATAATTTGCATGTATATTTAGGTTTTTGGAGATTTAAATCTTAAAGGGGTTTTTGTTGATTTTGGTGATTAAACCCTTAAATCTTAGTTTTAATTTGATATGAGGAAGATAAATTAGTTAACGATTGTGTAGGAATCATTTGGTAGTATTTGTTGTTGTTGATGTTGGAAGAAATCAAGGATTTGAGGGTTTTGGGATTTTAGGGTTCTTCAACCCGTAGCCCAAATTGGGCCTTTCTGCAGGGCCGAATCGATTCGGCCTTAGGGAGAATCGATTCGGATAAGGGGATGGATACAGGTCTGGGAAAACCGAATCGATTTGGGTTGGGGCCGAATCAATTCGGCTGAGGTAGAATGCCAGTTATACTCACCAAATCGATTCACTTTTAGAGCGAATCGATTCGCAACCAGGGGCGAATCGATTCGGCCCTAGGGCGAATCAATTCGGTTGCCCTATTTTGTGAGATTTTTCCTAGTTTGATTTTAGACCTTTTTCTTTTAGGTCCAAGGTTTAGGGACCTTCCTTTGGGAAGCAATTAAAAGTCCTAGAGGGTTGTTGTGGGTAGATATTGTCCTAGGCTAAAGTGGGGACATTTGGGCTTACCCCGAGGGCTAGTTTGTGTAGGTTAATATCCGAATGATATGGGAAGTTAACCTAAAGATAAATTGGGGATAACATGTTAATGTTGAGATTTTTGGGAGTCAATTATTGAGGGAGACTCGTTTTGACGATTATGGTTTTGTGTTGGGCTCTTGGAGACTAGTGTGAGTCTATGGCACTTCGGATTTTAGGTCATTAATAAAATATGACACTAAGAATAAGAAATGTATATTAGAAAATGTGGTACTAAATGAATAAGTAAAAATGAATGATTTTTGAGAATATAAAAGTGAATGATTTCAAAATGGAAAAATGATTTTCATAAATGTTAATTTATGATTACACACCTCCCTAAATCGCTATCATAAGGGAAGTTGCGTGCGTATGGTGATGCCCCCTGGCTAATGAATGCAGGGTGGATATAGTCCTAGGCCGTATGAGCGATTATATATTTTACTGCGCTGGTGAGGTGATTCTGGGTGTGGTCATGACTCTCCCGCAGGCATATGGTCGCTTCCCGACGGTTGGTAGGTTCCCAGGTTGTCTTATTTGATAGGCCTTGGGAGATGATAGCCATTTAGGGGCGCGTCTAGTGGGGAAACCCGGATGGACGGTCTTAGATATGTTAAAGCAATTCATGATAATGAATTGGCTTTAAATACATTTCCCGGATGGAAGAAGGGAAATGAGTTAAATGAATTGGCTTCGGATACATTTCCAGGATGGAAGAAGGGAAATGGAAGCATATGGTTTGGAAAGGCATTTTTATGATAATAAAAAGGGATTTTGAATACACTTCCCGGATGGAAGAAGGGAAGTGGGATTTTATGAAAAAAAAAGTAAAGCATTTTTATGATAATAAAACTTGCTTTAAATATGTATTTTTCCTGGATGGAAGAAAGGAAATAAAATTGGTAAAGAAAGTTTTGAAAAGAGACTGAATTGGTAAATATTTGATAAAATGAATTTACCATATATGTATTTCCTAAAGAAATTAGGAACTGTGCCTTTAGATGGTGAATGGATTTATTTATGTATCCTTGAGTAGTGGTAGATGAGACCTCTCATACATATATATATACATTGATTACGTGCTGAGGGTCTAATGGATCTCAACGATCAACCTTGCCTAAGTAGTAGTGTATGGGGGGGGGGTTCCTTATTTGGATTTCATTTTTGCGAGACACCTCATGCACGAATAGGGCATAGTGTTGAGACTGGGGAGAAGTTAGCCCTTAGTACTTGGGTTAAATAGAGCATCATCATTGATATTGCGCTAGGTTGTGCTTTTAGATTGAGAGGTGAGAAATATTATTGTTAATTGCGAGAGAATTACGCACTTAACTGTCATGCATTTTAGTCACATGGTAATCATATCAAACCAGGCCCTGACTCGTCTATATTTCTTTGTTTTTGCATGCAACTCTTTGTCCATTCAGGTGCTTTACCGCAAGGACACCCGTATTGACATTCCCTTTCCAGTTGTCATGGAGCTACAGCATATTGCAAATGTTGTAAGTTATTTGTGTTAGACGCTTCTTTTCATTGTACTCTAGTTATGTTCAGTTTATTTATTCGGGCGTGTTTCCCAAGCATTTCACACATTTTTTTATAATGTAATATTTAATGTGTAATACGCAGTGTAACTATTTGTATTGGTCTGTTCACCGACAGCTTATTCGGTGATTATATATTATATTGTCATTCTTTATCTGTTGATTTTTGATACCCACCATTTTTGCGAATTGGATTGTCTAAGTGTTTTTCTTTTACTTACAAATTTTTAAATTTGACAGTCCGTTTTCTAAAATGATTGGTGGTTATCTCGTACTATTATTTTAATCGACAGTGATGTTGAGAATGGACCATCTATGATTCCTGTGATTATTAGAGTATTGGGTTAGCCACCTATTATTTTAGTAGGATGGTTGTCATATACATGAAGTAAGGTTGGACACCTTGTCATATCTAATAGTTTGATATCTGTATGACTCTACTTTTTTCCTAGTAACCTTATTCACACTTTTATTACACTCATTATCCACTTATTCAAATTTATAATTCAAAAAATAACACATCTCATCTTGAAATTTATCAAACTCTTCACGTGTATATAAGTCAATCATTTGCAACAAGACTTCATCTTTTAAAATCAATTTCGATTTCTTCGTTAGATCCTTGTGGTCCAAAAATTTTTCTTCATGACATTGCCATAGAAGGATCATACCAAATTGAATCATAAATTTTACTACTGAATTTTTTTGGACACATACCCTTCGAAAAATGAATAAGCACTTTTTGCCCATTGGCTAGTCGACACGCCGACAGAGAAAACATGATTCACGTAAGGGATGCCAAACATATTGCTTAGCCATCTGTTATCATTCAAGTCACTCCTCTCAATAGGATCAAACCACTTAAAATCAAACTCTTCCTTAAACTTCGTATTCCAAATGCAATCCTAAAACTCGTTATAATAAGCACTTTATGCCATGGAGTCACTCTTTTTAGAAAAAGTTTGTCAATATATGGAAACTACAATATTTATGAAATATATTAGGACTGGCATGTGATATTTCTTTGATCTTGATCAGTGATAATCATTTTAGGGGCTTCATCCGACATAGTATCAAGAAAATGGATGAATAACTATATGAATCAATCATCTCATCATTCAAAAATGCATAACCAAGTACAATATTCTGACCATGATTATTAACACCTAACAATGGCGCAAATATCAAACTCTACCGACTAGTGTTGTATGTTATATCAAATATTACAACATCACCATAAACTTGTACGAACATCTTGAATTGGCACCAACCCAAAAGCAATGTGTTTTTTTTAATTGGAAAAGTTGTGGGCTTCTTTTAAGGATTGAAACTCCTAGCCTAGTTTGGGGGTGATATCCTCCGGGACTTGAGGATAATATTGAAAAGACGATGCCTCCAAATTCGAAACGACTTGGACATCCCCACTTTCATCCGCTACAGCTATTTCTAATTTATGTTGTCTTTCTAAATCAATCATTCTCTATTTATTTGTAAAACAAATTACATAACAATTTTTTTTCACAAATACAAATTTAACTGAAGTAACACTATAAATTTTTTCAACAGCTATATACATCATTTTTGTGTAGAAAAAATATTATTCTGTTTTAAAAAAAAGAGGATAAATTTTTTGTTCAGTTTAAGGTCACAAAAATGATGGGTCTTTGAACAACTATATCTAGTTTTTTCCAACTATATTGAACAATTATATACACAATTTTGTGTAGAAAAAAATGGTATTCAATTTTAAAAAAAGGAGGACCAAATTCTTATTCTGTTTCAAGGTACAAAAAAATATGGGTCTTTGAATAATACCTTTTAACGATCTGAGAGTATATCAACATATAAGGGATTGTATGCATTTCTAATTGTACAAATGAGGGGTTGTCTGTGTGAGGTTGTAAAATAGGTGAGGTGAGGGAGAGAAAAGGATATATAGGACTCATAACATGTGTGAGAGGAGAGAGAAATGGTTTAGTGTCATTTGTGTGACAAAGGAGAGAGAAATGGTTGGGCCAACTTATTTTTTAATTGTTAACAACATGTGTGTGTTTTATTTTTAAGACCGCATGGAGTAATGTATAATAAGGGGTCCAAATAAGAGAGCCCCTTAAATATATAGACAAACAGACACACACTCAGACATTGATTTTCAAGTGATGATTTGTGTTTAAAAAAATAGGGACTTTTACTATCGAGTCCTTGAACTAACAGTTTTGGACTCTAAATCTATCCCAACAAATTTTAAACGATCAGGTCCAACATATAAGTACCCCCGAATTGAAAAACAAAAACACTTCACAGCTATTCAAGTGCCAAAATGATTATTTGGTCTCTTTGATCAAAACCCTAACCGTATTGTCTCTTCAATTAAAAACCCAAAATGATTCTCATTCTTAATCAAATTTTGGTCCAACAACAATATATAAATACCCTTGAATTACAAAATAAACACAGTTCACACAAATTCAAGTGCTCAAAACCCTACTCGTGGAAGTTCTAACAAACGATTCACATTCTCAAATCAAATTCTTCCGAACAACACTAACAGGTATAAATACATGCTCATATATATGTATTTGATGTAATTTATTGTGAGTTAAATATAATATTATTTTCTAGAAGTTTTGTTCTTAAGATTATACCATACACTATGTACATGTTATATTCTTAGCATTATAATTCAGATATCTGTCCTTGTATTTTAAGTGTTATGTTGTGTATTCCGAGTACTATTTTTGTCTCCTTAGGTTTTATATAACTTTTTACTTATTTTATTACATATTTTGTGTTCTCATATGTATAATTTTGTAGACATTATACATGGACTGATGAAACACTTTGTGATTGTTCATGATTGAAAAAATACAATATGGGTCTAGCTTGTACATTTGTTGCCTTGATTTTAAATGCAAAACACACTTTTTGCATGTTGAGGACTGCACATTTATGTATTTAATCACTATACATTTCCTCCTATATACATCATTATTGAGGACTGGGAGTATATGCATGATTGGAATATGTGCATACTCTTTGAATTTGTATAGGTTTTATATTAATTGTGGTCCTCGCCAGTCGCATTTATTGAGGAATACGAATATACACATGATCTGTGTATTATCGTACCTCCTATATTAATTGTGGTCCGTGCCAACATAATTTTTTAAGGACTGGGGAGTATATACAAGCTCTGGGTATTTTCATACGTCATATTAACTGTGGTCTGAGCCAACGACATTTACTAGTTCGTATATTATTGTGGTAATATTGGATTGAACCAAATTAATTATAATGTGTGTGTACTTTATTAATTTACGTGTACTTTCTAACAATACACGCAAATTGATAAAGTACACGCACATTGAAATTGATTTGGTCCAAGCGAATGTGCGTGTACTTTATATATTATGGGTGTACTTTCATAAAATACATGCATAATACATAAAGTACAGGCACATTGAAATTGATTTTGTTCATCCATTATACGTTTACTTTCATAAAATACACTGAATTACATAAAGTACATGCACATTGAGATTGATTTGGTTCAATCCAATGTGCATGACCTTTATGTTATTATTCTTGTACTTTATGGAATATATATGTCCTTTCCATATTTAATAGATCCTATATTATTATGGTCCGCGCCAGCGGCATTTGAATGGTATTCCACTATTTGTAAGAACTATTTGGATTGTGTTATTATTTAGAAATCATACCATCAAGCATGTTCAACTACAAAACTTGTGGGTGCACCTTTGAAGACCTTAACAATACAAAACATGTAACATTGACAATCAATACTACTTATGACTACATAATTCATTTTTTGCTTCACATCAATGACAGGGAAAAAATGTTACTTGGTTTTTACTACTACTTTGAAAACATTAAGTGCACTTTTGATGTACAAAATCTTCAAGTAACTGAATCGAAAGCGAAGGATTTAGCCAAATGAATTGAGAAGTATTGCTTAAGAGGTTATGAAAAGGCTATCACGTTTAGCATGGATCTATTGTATCACTTGTTTTGTGAATACGTAACAAACAGAGAATCTTGGTTTATAACTTGTCAAACAACAGGTATTAGGTATTAACATGTAACACACGATAGGGAATTTGTTTTTTGAAATTTTATATTACGTATTTCTTGTATTTTATTGAGAATTGTATGAAGTGTTAATAGAATATTGCATGTGCTTTTGCTAAACATTCATGTACTCTATTCAAATATATTTGTTCACCAATGCAAAATTCATGTACTTTCTATTTTACGTGTGTAGTTTATTTCTTTATGCATGTAATTTAATCTATATGCATTTACTTTAAATTTTGTGAGTTTTCTGTATAAAAATGACTTTAAAGACAAGGGCGTAGAAGGGAAAGAATTCCGAAACGGAAATTGTTGATAAGAGTGGTCCGAAGAGGCTAACAAAAAGAGTACAAAGAAATCAACAAGGGAAGTTCATAAATATGACCAATATAGGTCAAATGTCCCGAGCTTCTATATTGATTTTCTTGATATTCGCAGCAAAATCAACGAGAAGCACATTGAGATTCTTAAGAAAATGCCTTTCTGAAACTTATTCAATGCCTACTACAGCAGTAATGTAGTATAGGGAGATCATAAAAAGAGTGATAAAACCATTCTCACCATTTTCAAGCTCTACAAAAAAAAAACACAAAGTTTTTTAAGATGATTAGTGATGCCTAAATAAGCCCCAATGATATAAGTCAAATTATTGGTATCCGAATAACAAAGGGGCAAAACAAAATTGAATTGAACAAGAGAGATCAATATGCCCCCAAACTGTAATTTCGTAGCCACTACTTTAAGCACGACAAAAATATTGGAAAATTAGGTATTACAAAGGTATTGACGATGTATGTTGAGCTTGATACCGACGAGGGCTGGAATGATTTTGTTAAGCTTGTTTCCCTCCACTTCATGATAATGCTCCTGTTCTCCAACTTTAACTTTACAATAGGAGAATTTTTCACTTAATACATCGATGACATTGATGATATGATTGACTACGATTAGGCTTCTTCCCTTCACGAATTTTTGATCCACTCTCTCAATAAAACGATCGAATCTAAGCCCACCACAACCAGTGGACGCGTCATATCATTATTGGTGAGGAAAAGTCATTCTACACATTTCAATGTTAAAGTACATGCATGTTTCATAAAGTACACACACATTGAAGTCAATACAAATCATCTTTAATGTGCGTGTACTTTATAAAACATGCGTGTATTTTGTTAAAGCACGCGCATATTTCATAAAGTACACACACATTGCATTGAACCAAACCATTAGAATGTGAGTGTACTTTATAAATAATGCGTGTATTTTGCTAAAGCACATGCATAGTACATAAAGTACACATAAATTGAAAATGAAATATCATTGCAATTTGCCTGTACTTTATGTCTTATGCATGTACTTTAACAATATTTACATTGTTACTCATATTAATTAGTTTAAATGGTATAACTTATAATTTTTATTTCAATTTTCACAGTATTGGGTATGCGAGAAGTATATTGTTACCAACCCTATCGAGGGGAAGGAGGACAACGAACTAAGATTTCTTCGGTGGAGCTTGGGAACATTAAAAGAATGGATGAATGAGAATAAGATCAGTAAACCTGCTTTGAAGAAGGAATTCTCAAAATAAGGAAAAAAAGTGAAAAATGATGACATGCCTAATTTTGATTTGGAGATATCATAACCAGAATCAGAAATAGAACCAGCACGAGCTAAGAGTTCTTCTTTGGAATCCAATTGGGAAATTTCATTAAATGAAGAAGTGGCAAAGTCTAAGAAGAAAGTTGAATTAGTCAAATTGGCTAAAGATGTAAGAAAATTAACTGAAGAGAATTCTGGGATGAATTGATGCTGGAGGAGAGAGATACCCAACTCAAGGGAAGTAATGAAGTAAGCTGTCGAGCTGATGATAATCTTAAGAAGTTGGGGCAGGATAAGGAACAATAGTTTCTTTTCATTACACTATTAAAACTTCACCTTCAAGAGTTAAAGATAAAATCACTGAACAAATAAAAAAGTTGGCGGAGGATAATACCCAGTAAATTTATTTAAATAATGAGTTGAAAAATAAACTTGAAGAGTCGAAGAAGAACGACTGTGACCGAATAAAAAAGTTCGAGGAAGATAATGCACAACTCAAAATTAAAAATTCAAATTTAAATAATAGTCTAAATGCTGCTAGAGATTCATCAGAAACTCAAAGGATCACAACACATCATCTTCAACAAAGTATTAACAACTTCTCTGAAGCCAACTAAAGGTTCTTAAATGATAAAGATGCAGCTATTACGAAACTTAATGAGTAGGTAATTTTGTGCTATTACAAATATATTTGTAATCATTTGTCCATATTTATGTTAAATTACACGCATTGTCGATTGGTTAATTAAGTACACATAGTACTTAAAAAGTATTTAGTAAATTTGCATGTACTTTATAATGTTATGTGTACTTTAGGATTTCTTATTTGTTCTTTGGTCAGAATATAAAGTACACGCATATCACTACAAAGTACATGTGAAATTATTTTTACTTTTACATGTACTTAGGTATACTTTGTTGATATTGGCAAATAATGGAGAGTTCACGCATATGTTATAAAGCACACGCCGCTACAAGAAAATGAGTATTAGGGATGGTAAAAATCCGTCCCTAAAAGTACAAAAACCGTCCCCAAAGAGTATTAGGGACGGATTTTGCAATGAAAAAATCCGTCCCTTATACTAGGCGTCGCAAATAGTTTAGGGATGGATCTTACCGTCCGAAATGTTAATTCATGGACGCTCTACATTTGGCATTAGGGACGGATTTTTTCGTCCCTAATTGTGTTCCCGCGAAAAAATTCCTTCTCCCGCCAATAGTATTAGGGACGGATAAACCGTCCCTAATACTACTCAGATTCTGGCAACCCAATTAGGACGGTAAAAATCGTCTCAAAAGGTAATTTCAATTGATTAAAAAATGGGTATTAGGGATGGTAAAAACCGTCCCAAAAGGTATTCTCAATTAATACAAATAAGTATTAGGGACGGCTTATAACTGTCCTAATTGATAGATAAAATATATTATAAATAGTTATATTATTATATGTTTTATGTTGCAATAATAAATGACGTCTAATTTTCATTATAAATCAAATCATCCGATCATAAACGCAATATATCAACCACATTCATTGAAGCACGTATCTAATAACAATTTATTCCATTAAAATACATTCAAGTCGAAATATTTAAATGAGTACATAATCATACTAATTAATCAAATATACAATTGTAAAAAAAATATCATCCCTAAATTAAGATGATAAATATGGTTGTCACGCTTCAAAAACTTCTCTTAGTGTCACATATAGTAGACACACTAAAAAACATGTCTCTTCAACTTCTTGTGCACAACCTGCAATCAATAAACAATCATTTTATCAAAATAATATTATAGTAAAATAAAATATCCAAATATATTAGTTAATCGTATCATCAACTTTTTACAATTTTTAGAAAAATTTGACGGAGTCTCCTTCGTTTATACATGAAAACCAACTTGTTTAATCAATACAAAAGCCCGCACAGCCGCACAAAAAATTGAAAATAAGAATCTCGCACAACAACAATTATTTACAATTTAAAAAAAATTCGACAGAGTCTCCTTTGTTTATACATGAAAACCAACCTGTTTAATAAACACAAAAGCCCACACGGCCATAAAAAAATTGAAAAATCTCCTATATCAACAATTCTTCACAATTTTTTAAAAAATTTGACAGAATCTCCTTTGTTTATACATGAAAACCAACCTGTTTAATCAACACAAAAGCCCGCACAGCTAGAAAAAAATTAAAACAACAATCTTTCATATCAACAACAATAATAAATAGACAATCTACCTGTCGCAAACCATTGCTTTGTTCATGTGTTCCACGCGAATAAAATATAACCCTAAAATGTTATCCTGCAAAAAAATATAAGAAACAAAACAAAAAAGATATCAGTAATCAAATAATGTTTAAACCTAAAAGTATAAATGTTGCAAATTCTCGTTGTATATTCAAACCGCGAGTCCCTTGACTACGTGGTCGATTCATACGAGTTACATTTCTCCCGTACGAAGTTCTTGAGCCTCTCCCTGGACCGTTTTTGGGATGTTTTACATTTTCATCCCTTGATGCCATGTTTTTAATCCTAAGTCTAAATTTTTGCAAATTCTAGCCGTATACTCAAATCGGGAGGCCGGTCACTACGCGATCAGTTCGTACGAATTACATTGGTCCCGTGCGAGGTGATTGTGCCTATAACGGGACCATTTTGTTATTGTTTTACGTTTTCACCCTTTGACGTCATGTTTTCAAGCCTAAGTCTAAATTTTACAAATTCTCGTCTTATACTCAAATTGAGAGGCCAAAAACTACGCGATCAGTTCGTACGAGTTACATTGGTCCCGTCCGAGGTGATCGTGCCTCTTACAGGACCGTTTTGTGACTGTTTTACGTTTTTACACTTTTATGTCATGTTTTTAAGCCTAAGTCAAATTTTTTGTAAATTATCGTCATATACTCAAACCGGGAGGCCGATGACTACGGGGTCAGTTCGTACGATTTACATTGGTCCCGTGCAAGGTGGTCGTGCCTCTAACAGGACCATTTTGTGGTTGTTTTAGGTTTTCACCCTTTAACGCCATGTTTTTAACCCTAAGTCTAAATTTTGCAAATTCTCGTAGTATACTCAAATCGGGAGGGCGGGGACTACGCGGTCGGTTCGTACGAGTTACATTGGTCCCGTGCCGAGGGGATCGTGCCTCTCACGGGATCATTTTCTGGTGGTTTTAACTTTTCACCCATTGATGCCATGTTTTTAAGCCTAAAAGTCTAAATTTTACAAATTCTCGTCGTATACTCAAACCGTGAGGTCGGGGACTACGCGGTCGGTTCGTACGAGTTATATTAGCCCTGTGCGAGGTGTTAGTTCCTATCACGGGACTATTTTGTGGTGGTTTTGGGTTTTCACCCTTTGACCCCATACTTTTAAGCCTAAGTCTAAATTTTGCAAATTCTCGTCGTATACTCAAACAGGGAGGCTGAGGACTATGCGGTCGGTTTGTACTAGTTACACTGGTCTCGTATGAGGTGATTGTGCCTCTAATGAGACCGTTTTGTGGTTGTTTTACATTTTCACCCTTTGACGTCATGTTTTCAAGCCTAAGTCTAAATTTTACAAATTCTCGTCGTATACTCAAACCGAGAGGCCGGGGATTACGCGGTCAATTCGTACGAGTTACATTGGTCCTGTTCGAGGTGATCGTGCCTCTTACTGGACCGTTTTGTGACCATTTGACATTTTTACACTTTTATGTCATGTTTTTAAGCCTAAGTTTATATTTTTGCAAATTCTCATCGTATACTCGAACTAGGAGGCCGATGACTACGGGGTCAGTTCGTATGAGTTACATTGGTCCCGTGCGAGGTGATCAAGCCTCTAACATGACCATTTTGTGGTTATTTTAGGTTTTCACCCTCTAACGCCATGTTTTTAACCCTAAGTCTAAATTTTATAAATTCTCATCGTATACTCAAATCGGGAGGTCGGGGATTACGTGGTTAGTTCGTACGAGTTACATTGGTCCCGTGCGAGGTGCTCGCGCCTCTCACAGGACCGTTTTGCAGTTGTTTTACATTAATACCCGTTGACGCCATGCTTTTAGGCCTAATAGTCTAAATGTTACAAATTCTCGTCATATACTCAAACCGGGAGGTCGGGGACTACGCGGTCGGTTCGTATAAGTTACATTGGTAACGTGCGAGGTGCTCGTGCCTCTCATGGGACCATTTTGTGGTGGTTTTAGGTATTCACCCTTTGACGCCATATTTTTAAGCCTAAGTCTAAATTTTCGAAAATTCTCATTATATACTCAAATCAGGAGGCCGATGACTACGGGGTCGGTTCGTACGAGTTACATTGGTCCCGTACGAGGTGATCGTGCCTTTAACGGGACCATTTCGTGATTGTTTTAAGTTTTCACCTTTTAATGCCATGTTTTTAACCCTAAGTCTAAATTTTACAAATTCTCGTTGTATACTCAAACCGGGAGGCCGGGGACTATGCGGTCAGTTCGTACGAGTTACATTGGTCCTATGCAAGGTGCTCATGCCTCTCACGGGACCATTTTGACTTTGTTTTACGTTTTCACCCGTTGACGCCGTGTTTTTAAGCCCAAGTCTAAATTTTTGCAAATTCTCATCTTGTACTCAAACCAGGAGTCCCATTGGTCCCATGCGAGGTAATGGTGACTGATCGAGTGGAAAAACCGAGCGTCCGTGTAATACGTTAGTCGTTGTTATCGTCTTCCAACCTCAATACAAAAAACCTAAACTTGTAACTACACTCTTAAGGACTATAGTGGTGAGTCTGAGTATCGAATCCAAAGGGAATGTTTGATAGAATTTAATTGATTTATTACTTCTAAAATAAAAGTGAAAAAGATGGTGATGGTTGAAAAGGGAAAAAATAAAAAAGTTAACTATGCATGCATGAGCAAACTAATTAGGATGAATGAGAAAGGAAAGTAGGTTGGAATACAATCCCCTAACCCTAGTAATTTACCGTGTATAATACTAGAATTGTAAATTATAAATTTGAATGAATCCAGTCTTTATTGATCCTAAGCATTACATATATGAGGTTCAAGACCGCACCATACGAAATCAAAGGTAAATATAAAGCGGTGCTAAATAATTATACGCACATCGTATTCTTAAACATCCCAAGTACCTAGGGAAAGAGAGATTAAAAGATCTACAATGGTTGTAAAATTGCCTCGCACGACTCTTTCAAATTTAAAATTTAAATTCTATTTTCTACATATGTAATTCACATTGGGATGGGTTAATGCATCCCAACCCTAAAAAACTTAGCTAGGCATGATTTTACTAAATGAAAACAAAATTCTAGATGTGCAGGAATTCATAGGTTTATTATGCATTGAAAAGGAACTTGAATTGAGAAACAAAATTAAACTACAAGAGTAATTTAAACTTACAATATGAAAGAAATTGAAAGTATTACTTAGAAATACTTTAATGGAAGAAGGAGATCTGAATTTGAAACTTGAATCTTGAATAACTCTTGTTGAACTTACAAACTAGGGTTTCTAAATCCTAAGGAAAGAAAAATATGAAATTATATGCCAAAAGGAACTTTCTCTCTTCCTCCCTTTTATTAATCTAGGGCTTGGCTTTTTATATACCCAAATATGACTTTTCCCATGCCTATCCACATTTTACAACTAATAAAAAGGAATAATACAAGAAATTTCAAAAGTTGAAACTCTTCAGCTTCCAGAATTAATTTCAACTTTGGCTTTCTATCTCCAACGTCAAATGGGCATAACTTCTTCACTGGAGCTCGGATTGGGGTGCCGTTTTTCCAGTGTTCTTGTAATTTAGAGCTCTTAAACTTTCTAGATTTCCCCACCTCTAGAATATATATGTAAAATTACGAAAATGCCCTTCAACTCCTCATTTCTTGGTTTCTTTCACTGTTTTGCATTCCCTTTCGCATTAATTTGCATGAAATACCTGTAAAACACATAAGAGATACACAAAATAGGACATACTTGCCAAAAAGGGTTAGTAGAATAAATATAAGATAAATTCAAGCTATTTACAATGCACGTGATCGTAAAAATACCGAAATTAAGGGGATAAATGTGAAGAATTTATGCCTAATCAAATCCCCCTAACTTAGAACTTTGCGCGTCCCGAGCAATGTAAGAGAAATGAGTTGACTTTTGAAATTCCTTTTACTAAAATAAAATTCCACTTTCGCAGGCAAGCGATTGCATTGAGCATATGCAATAAGCCTTTAAACCCCTAGGTTATTTTAGTAGGACGAGTTTTGTCTCATGAGGGTTTGCAGTGAATACACCCACAAAATTCTTTATTGACTCAAATAAATATCAAAATACTTAAAAATTGTACAATTTAAACTCTTCGAAAAATAATCACCATAAATTCATATTCAAATATCTCATACCATTGTGTGTGTGTGCGTGCAAAGCCAGAAATTAAACCTCAAATTTTCACTGATTGAGCATTACGTTACTTTTCGAAAATTCATTTTGATTCAAATTCTTACTGATGCACTCACAAACGAATCACTCGGATTGTGGTTGTTTTCTCTCGGTATGCATGATATAAAGAGTAAATATAATGGACACAAATTCACGCATACAAAATTGAAAAGAAGGAAATATATGGTGAAAAGATCTCATCATCGGAATACAGTTATTAGGAAACGGGAAACATCATCTCTTAATCACACCATTTTAATTTCTTTTATTATCTTTTCATGTCTTAGATCTCCATGCACTAATTAATTTCGCCATTCGGACTCAGTTAGGACTTTTCGGGTTAAAAACTGTAAAGGGTAAAAATGGGAATGGACGAAATGTTCAGAATTGGAAAATGTCCTTATGACGAGCATTAGTGCTTTTTCGGGCATTTGCTCATTTTTCTCTTTCTTTTTCGATTTTCATTTTTTTCATTTTTTTTCTTGCTATTTTTCTTTTCTTGCCCTTTTTTTATTACACAGTTTGGACTTACATGATGAATTTCTAATTTTTTACAATTCCGGGCTATTTGGGTTTTTCGGGTTATCAAACGAAAGGGAAATATTTTATTAGGCTCAAAGTGGGTTGTAAAGGGATAATTTTTTCAAAACTTTATTATGGCAAATATTTTTGGGTTAAACAAAAGATGCCCTACGTCATTGTTCAAATTGCTAATCACATCACCATATGCATCTCGAGATTAGTTAAGTTTAGAGATATATTTAGCGCGAATTTCGAGACAACATTTCACACATTTTCCATAACCGATCAAAATAAAGTATTGAGATCATCAACGACTTATTAAAATGCTGAAAAGAACTTTGAGTTAATCATAAACTCGGATTGATTTAAAAACTCATAAAAAATTGAAAGGCTCGAAATCTCACCGGGTTTTATTAATCTCCACACTTATTCGTAAAGTCGTCAATTTTCTTTCAATTTCCATCTTCGGTCAATTTTGGCTTAGTGAATTTTGATTGTTAACAATTTGAGAATTTAAATAGAATAAAGGTGACATTTTTGATAAATTTAAATTCCAATTTTTATTTATTTTGAAGAAAAATATTTTTGGCTTTTTTGAAATTTTTGAAATTTTCTAGAAAACATACTTGGAACGAACATGTGATCGAGTCAATGAAACTAAACAACAAATGGAAAGAATATACCCCTAACTTAAATGTTGCGTGGTCCTCAATGCGAATCAAGAACACAACATAAAGATAGAAAAAAAAAAGATATTACCCAAATGGAGCGATCCCCGATGAGTGCGAGTTCATTGAATCTACAAAACATCTTAGAACCAAGAATAGCAAAAAGAATAACTAAGACTGTACCATCGAAACTAGATCATAATAAAATAGAAAAAGTAATAATAAAAAAACTAATTATTTACAACCTAAAATTTGAGCGGCTAATAAATCATACACTAGAAGTCGAAAAATTTGAGGGTCCACCCAAAATACAATTTGACTTTGAGGGATTAATGGTTTGCCCCCATTAGAAAGCATGCCATCCGGAAAATAAGAATTCTGTTTGAACAATGGAAGGTATGTGCAAAGCGAAAGAAATGAACCATCACCAATTAAAATTTTTAGGGGGATAATGAGGGATTTGAGTGCACAGGAGGACAAGTACCATTGGGATCCAAGAAAAATAGAATCACGTTCCAAATATTTTTCAAGTAGTATGGGAAGTGGATCACACAAAAGAAAGATTTCATATTAGAAAACAATTCAAGCATTGAGTCCTTGTCCTCAAAATCATCTCCCCCAAAATTTTCAGTTGGATCTGGTGGAGTGATACGTCTAAGTGTATGGCCTGTAAGAATTGGGTCAACGTCATCAAGACTTTCATCCGACTCTTGTGATAACTCTAATTGTTTGATAATAGTGAATGAGAATTGTGAGGTCATAAATTCAATCTCAAGAGATTCGTCATTGGATTCCTCATTTGGTTGAAAACATTCTTTATTCTCAAAAATATCGGAAGAAAAATCGTTATTGGATTCGAATAATGCATCAAACTCTTGCTCCCCAAAATGATTTTTTCCCTATATTCTTTTTCACTCGTTTCTTATTCAAGCCTTTCATTTTCATAAATTTGAATGGCCTTAGCACTGGGCTTGTATTTATGAGACTCATCTTTAGTGATATTGATCCAATGTTCATAAATCGTGAGTTAATTCTCCTCCTCACTATTAGCATAAAAATTAAGGTCACCAAAAGAGTTAAAATAAGACATTTCAAAGTGGGCAATTAAAAAACGTGACACACATATTTTTTTTATGTGTATTTTTTTTTGAAATAGTAAGTCAATTATAATCTATAACAAACAGTCCCCGGCAACGGCGCCATTTTGATCGAGTGGAAAAACCGAGCGTCCGTGTAATACGTTAGTCGTTGTTATCGGCTTCCAACCTAAATAAAAAAAACCTAAACTTGTAACTACACTCTTAAGGAGTATAGTGGTGAGTCTGAGCACCGAGTCCATAGGGAATGTTTGATAGAATTTAATTGATTTATTGCTTCTAAAATAAAAGTGAAAAAGATGATGATGGTTGAAAAGGGAAAAAATAAAAAAGTTAACTATGCATGAATGAGAAAACTAATTAAGATGAATGAGAAAGGAAAGTAGGTTGGAATACAATCCCCTAACCCTAGTAATTTATCGTGTAGAATACTAGAATTGTAAATTATAAATTTGAATGAATCCAGTCTTTATAGATCCTAAGCATTACATATATGAGGTTTAAGCCCGCACCATATGAAATCAAAGGTAAATATAAAGCGGTGCTAAATAATTATACACACATCATATTCTTAAACATCCCAAGTACCTAGGTCAAGAGAGATTAAAATAACTACAATGGTTGTAAAATTGTCTCGCATGACTCTTTCAAAATTTTAATTTAAATTCTATTTTCTACATATGTAATTTACATTGGGATGGGTTCATGCATCCCAACCGTAAAAAACTTAGCTAGGCATGATTTTATTAAATGAAAACAAAATTCTAGATGTGGAGGAAGTCATAGGTCTATTATGCATTGAGAAGAAACTTGAATTGAGAAACAAAATTAAACTACAAGAGTAATTTAAACTTACAATATGAAAGAAATTGAAAGTATAACTTAGCAATACTTGAATGGAAGGAGGAGATCTGAACTTGAAATTTGAATCTTGAATAACTCTTGTTCAACTTACAAACTAGGGTTTCTAAATCCTAAGGAAAGAGAAATATGAAATCATATGCCAAAAGGAACTCTCTCTCTTCCTCCATTTTATTACTCTAGGGCTTGGCTTTTTATATACCCAAATATGACTTATCCCATGCCCCTCCACGTTTTACAACTAATAAAAAGGAATTATACAAGAATTTCAAAAGTTTAAATTCTTCAGCTTCCAGAATTAATTTCAACTTTGGCTTTCTGTCTCCAACTTCAAATGGCAATAACTTCTTCACCATAGCTCGGACCGGGGTGCCATTTTTTCCAATGTTCTTGTAATTTAGAGATCTTAAACTTTATAGCTTTCCTAACTCCGGAATATATATGTAAAATTACAAAAATACCCTTCAACTCCTCATTTCTTGGTTTCTTTCATTGTTTTGCATTCTCTTTCGCACTAATTTGCATGAAATACCTATAAAACACATACGAGATACACAAAATACGAAATACTTGCCAAAAAGGGTTAGTAGCATAAATATAAGACAAATTCAATCTATTTACAATGCACGGAATCATAAAAATAGCGAAATTAAGGGGATAAATGTGAAGAATTTATGCCTAATCAGTGACTCTAACGAGACCGTTTTGTTGTTGTTTTACATTTTCATCCTTTGACGTCATGTTTTCATGCCTAAGTCTAAATTTTACAAATTCTTGTTGTATACTCGAACCGAGAGGCCGGGGACTACGCGGTCGGTTCCTACGAGTTACATTGGTCCCGTGCGAGGTGATCGTGCCTCTTACAGGACCGTTTTGTTATTCTTTTACATTTTCACCATTTGATGTCATGTTTTTAGGCCTAAAAGTCTAAATGTTGCAAATTCGCATCATATACTCAAACTGGGAGGTCGGGGACTACGCGATCGGTTCGTACGAGTTATATTTCTCCCGTGCGGGGTGCTCGAGCCTCTCACTGGACCGTTTTGTGACTGTTTTACGTTTTTACACTTTTATGTCATGTTTTTAATCCTAAGTCTAAATTTTTGTAAATTCTCGTCATATACTCAAACCGGGAGGCCGATGGCTATGGGGTCGGTTCCTACGAGTTACAGTGGTCCCGTGCGAGGTGATCGTGCCTCTAACGGGACCATTTTGTGGTTGTTTTAGGTTTTCACCTTTTAATGCCATATTTTTAACCCTAAGTCTAAATTTTGCAAATTTTCATCTTATACTCAAATCGGGAGGTCGGGGACTATGCGGTCAGTTCGTACGAGTTACATTGGTCCCATGCGAGCTCACGGGATCGTTTTGAGGCTATTTTACATTTTCACCCGTTGACGTCGTATTTTTAAGCCCAAGTCTAAATTTTTGCAAATCCTCATCGTATACTCAAACTAGGAGTTCTGTGAGTATGCGGTCGGTTCGTACGAGTTACATTGGTCCCGTGCGAGGTGATGGTGACTCTAATGAGACCGTTTTGTTGTTGTTTTACATTTTCATCCTTTGACATCATGTTTTCATGACTAAGTCTAAATTTTACAAATTCTCGTCGTATACTCAAACCGAGAGGTCGGAGACTACGCGGTCGGTCCCTACGAGTTACATTGGTCCCGTGCGAGGTGATCGTGCCTCTTACAGGACCATTATGTTATTGTTTTATATTTTCACCATTTGATGCCATGTTTTTAGGCCTAAAAGTCTAAATGTTTCAATTTCTCATCGTATACTCAAACTGGGAGGCCGGGGAGTACGCGATCGGTTCGTACGAGTTATATTTCTCCCGTGCGAGGTGCTCGAGCCTCTCACTGGACCGTTTTGTGATTGTTTTACATTTTTACACTTTTATGTCATGTTTTTAATCCTAAGTCTAAATTTTTGCAAATTCTCGTCGTATACTCAAACTGGGAGGCCGATGACTACGGGGTCGGTTCATACGAGTTGCATTGGTCCCGTGCGAGGTGATGGTACCTCTAATAGGACCGTTTTGTTGTTGTTTTATGTTTTCATCCTTTAACGTCATGTTTTCAAGCCTAAGTCTAAATTTCACAAATTCTCATCGTATACTCCAATCAAGAGGCCGAGGACTACGCGGTCGGTACCTATGAGTTACATTGGTCCCGTGCGAGGTGATCGTGCCTCTTATAGGACCATTTCGTGGCTGTTATAGGTTTTCACCCTTTAACGCCATTTTTAGGCCTAAAAGTCTAAATTTTGCAAATTCTCATCGTATACTCAAACAGGGAGGCCGGGGACTATGCGATCGGTTAGTACGGGTTACATTGGTCCCGTTCGAGGTGCTCGTACCTTTCACGGGACTATTTCATGGATGCTTTATGTTTTCACGCCTTGACGCCATGTTTTTAAACCCAAGTCTGAATTTTACAAATTCTCATCGTATACTCAAACGGACGGCTAGGACTACGCAATCAGTCCCTATGAGTTACATTGGTCCCGTACGAGGTGCTCGTACCTCTTACGGGACTATTTTGTGGCTAAATTACATTTTCACCATTCGACGCCATAATTTTTGGCCTAAGAGTCTAAATTTTGCAAATTCTCATCGTATATGCAAACTGGGAGATCGGGGACAACGTGGTCAATTCGTACGAGTTACATTGGTCCCGTACGAGGTGCTCGGGCCTCTCACGGGGCCATTTCATGGTTGTTTTATATTTTCACCCCTTGACGCCATGTCTTTAAGCCTAAATCTGAATTTTACAACTTCTCGTCGTATGCTCAAATCGGGAGGTTGGGGACTACGCGATCAGTCCCTACGAGTTATATTGGTCCCGTGCGAGGTGCTTGTACCTCTTACAGGACCGTTTTATAGCTATTTTACATTTTCACCATTCGACGTCATTTTTTAGGCCTAAAAGTCTAAATTTTGCAAATTCTGATCGTATACTCAAACCGCGAGGCCCACGCGATCGGTTCGTACGGGTTACATTGGTCCCATGCGAGGTGCTCGTTCCTCTCACGGAACCATTTCATAGATGCTTTACATTTTCACCCTTTAACGCCATATTTTTATGCCCAAGTATGAATTTGATAAATTCTCGTCGTATACTCAAAATGGGCGTCCGGTAACTATGCGGTCGGTTCTTACGAGTTACATTGCTCCGGTGCGAGATGCTCGTGCATCTTACGGGACCGTTTTTGGCTTTTTTATGTTTTCACCCTTTGACGGCATGTTTTTAAGCCTAAGTCTAACCGTTTGCTAATTCTCATCGTATACTCAAACTGGGAGTCCGGTAACTATGCGATTGGTTCCTACGAGTTATATTGGTCCTGTGGGAGGTACTCGTGTCTCTTACGGGACCATTTTGTGGTTATTTTACATTTTCACCATTTGACGATATGTTTTTATGCCTAAGTCTAACCTTTTGCTAATTCTCATTGTATACTCAAACTGGGAGTCCGGTAACTACGCGATCGGTTCCTACGAGTTACATTGGTCCCGTGCGAGGTGCTCATGGATCTTACGGGACCATTTTTTTGACTGTTTTACTTTTCACCCTTTGACGGCATATTTTAAAGCCTAAGTCTAACCGTTTGCAAATTCTCATCGTATACTGAAACAGGGAGTCCGATTACTACACGAATTTTTTCCACGAGTTATATTGGTCCCGTGTGAGGTGCTCGTGCATCTTACGAGACCGTTTTGTTGCTATTTTAAGTTTCACCCTTTGACGTCATGTTTTTAAGCATAAGTCTAAATTTATGCAAATTCTCATTATATATACTCAAATCGGGAGTTCGATTACTACGCGGTCGATTCGTACGAGTTTTATTGGTCTCGTGTGAGGTGCTCGTACCTCTTACAGGACCATTTTGTGGTTATTTTATATTTTCACCCCTTGATGCCATGTTTTAAGCCTAAGTCTGAATTTTACAAACTCTCATCGTATACTCAAACTGGGAGGCCGGGGACTACGCGGTCGGTCCCTATGAGTTACACTGGTCCCGTGTGAGGTACTTGTGCCTCTTACGGGTCCGTTTTTGTGGCTGTTTTACATTTTCACCCCTTGACACCATGTTTTTAAGCTTAAGTCTAAATTTTGCAAATTCTTGTCGTATACTCAAACCGGGAGGTTAATGACTATGCTTTCAGTTCCTATGGGTTATATTGGTCCTGTGCGAGGTACTCGTGCCTCTTACGGGATCGTTTTATGTCTGTTTTATATTTTCACCATTAGACGACTTGTTTTTATGCCTAAGTTAAACTTTTTGCTAATTCTCATTATATACTCAAACTGGGAGTCCGGTAACTATGCAATCGGTTCCTACGAGTTATATTAGTCCCGTGCGAGGTAGTCGTGCCTTTTACGGGACTGTTTTGTGACTTTTTTACATTTTCACCTTTTGCCGGCATGTTTTTATGCCTAAGTCTAAGTTTTTGCTAATTCTCATCGTATACTCAAACCAAGAGTCCGGTAACTACACAGTCGGTTCCTACGAGTTACATTGGTCCCGTGCGAGGTGCTCGTGCATCTTACGGGACCATTTTTTGACTATTTTACGTTTTCACCTTTTGACGGCATGTTTTTAAGCCTAAGTTTAACGGTTTGCAAATTCTCATCGTATACTCAAACGGGGAGTTCGGTGACTACACGATCGTCTTCCAAGAGTTACATTGGTCCTGTGTGAGGTGCTCGTGCATCTTATGAGACCGTTTTGTGGTTGTTTTATGTTTTCACCCTTTAACGTCATGTTTTTAAGCATAAGTCTAAATTTTTGCAAATTCTCATTGTATATACTCAAACCGGGAGTCCGGTGACTACGCGGCCGATTCGTAGGAGTTACATTGGTCTCGTACGAGGTGCTTATGCCTCTTACTGGACCATTTTGTGATTGTTTTATGTTTTCACCTTTTGACGAAAAAATATACCATAACTCATCCAATTACAAGTAGATTCTATAATAAATAACACGTGAATTTATTATTTATAGATCTCTAAAGATCTTGAAGAGCTTGAATTGCATTAATTAATCTAAAAGATTATTCTGTGAGTGATGTGATAAAAACAAATATGTAAAAACTTCGAAATTGTACGAATCATATTATATGTGTGTGGTAGTGATACAGATTACTTACCTTTTCAGCCCTTCATCACATTTTTGCCTAAATCACTTGTTATCCCGTGCCAAAAACCATGAAAAATAAGAAAAGAGATTAATAGGTGATAGATTATGCCTAAAACAATCAGGGAATGAGAAATTATCACACATTAAGGGCTAAATATCATAGTACTTCTAAGAAAATGGATGTGTGAACTATAAACAGAACTGAGAAAAATGAAGAACTCCATGAAAGCATCATTTTCATCCCATTTGTCATGCTTACTATGTATTCTAATGTGTGTCCTACTTACCACCACATTAAAACTCACCATAATTGTAAATATTTTCAAAGAACACACTTACTATATGTGACATCAATTATACTAACAAAGTGTTCAACTTAAAAAATGATTCAGCAGTATGCATATTTAAAAGTCCTATAGCAATGTGTGGCAGCTAACTTATACTTAAGTTTTAGCAGAACACAATAATTAGCAAAACTATAACCAATATAATCTAGTAGTTGCCCTTAATTATAGAATAGATCATATGGGGGTGGGAAATTCCACTGCGCATGAGCAACCGCTAGGTGTAAACACGATAAAAAAATTATGCCTCAAAACTATTGATGAATTTTATTATAAACAAATTTGACCCGCATAAGCTGAAAGAGATTATAAAAAAATTCATGGAGCTGTCAAATGAGATTACCACGATCCATCAATGAGGTAATCACTAGGGATTTTCTTTAGACTGCGGATTAACCTCCAAATAATATTGAACAAGAAACAATATAGAGAAATTGAAGTACCATTATTCTTCTTATTTTTCATCTACAAATCTTACCTAGATCCAAATGGTATGAAAAAGGTGAGATGCAATTTAGGGTCACTTTCTCAAGGTAAATTCAAAGGTGATTGTTTGACATTTGAACTAATATATGACTAAAATGAGGTAAATCATCTACGGATTCAACCTTTAAAAGTTGTAATCAACTGGTATCATTCAAATGTGGTCATTGGTATTTGCAATATCCAACAAATCAAACAACTAAAGATCAATTCTAAGGCAAATCATACACATAACCAGTAAAAATAATTTAAAGCCACATAAATTATAACATAATATTTTCATTAGAAAAAAATGTTTAGAACAATAGTAGGTTGCTTTCACTTCCACATCATAATCAACTAGAAACAAAGAGGCATCGGGAGAGAAGGTATTAACATATTTACCATATTAGTCATTCAATTGAATCAAAAAATAACTTCAAAAGAGAGATTTTAGAACATGAAATATTTAATCCAGAAGATTACTATGTATAAATATTTTTAATTTCTATGTAAATCAACACTTACAGAGTTCTTAAGTGAGTGAGTTTCGCAAGATCTGGTGCGAGTACTCGCAAAGAATGCTCATTAAGATTAGTACATCTTCAAGAACAAAGCATTTCATATCAATTTCAAACTTACCCAACTATAGAATAGTACAAAAAAAAGTTTACATACGAAATAAGACACTAAAATAAATGGGATTTTATATAAATTGGAGAAGAAATATAACAGGGACTTACAACAATTGCACTTCACCGTCGAGACAATGAAAAGCGGACCACATGCATGGACCAGAATTATCAAAGTTCCAAGAGGCTATACGAAATCTCTAGCTTTCTTGCCCACCCCCTCCAAGTGTGTGTTGCCTATATTGTGAATCGTTGCCTTATTAAGGTAGTATTTGTATCAATTTTGCTCTATGTAGGAGATGTTGAGCAAGTTGGAGAAACAAAAATTAGGCAAACAAAATATGACTCAAAACTGTTGATATTTTCTTTCATGTATATAAGGATTACTATTGAGAAAAAAAATAAGATGCACACATATTGAGAAGATTACAATTGATTTTGATTACATTTCAAAATCCAATACTTATTCAATTACAATAACAATATAAAATGGCATAACAGGTATATCATAATATAACCAACACTAATCTAATTGAACCAGGTATATATCTATTCCTTTTATTTCACAAGGAAAAATCTAAAACCAAATTGAAAATACCAAGGCCAAGAACAAAATTAACATTTACAGAATTCTTAAGTGACTATTCATTGCTTCTAACCCCCAACCCGGTCTCCACCGCAACTCCTGTCGACCTCCATAGCAGCTCCTGCTATAACCAAATCCGATACAAACCAACCTCCAAACCCACACCGGATTAAACCGCAAATAACAAATCCCATACCCACAATGACCCAAACTAGATTTCCAGCAAACCATAAACGACTGTGACCCGGAACCTCTATCCTACTCCTACCTCCGACCAGTCCCACTCATACCTCCAGCCTACGAACCCAAACCCCTGCCATACCCGAATGTCCGAACCCACCTCTCATGCCTCACCACCCTCTGGCTAGCCTTGCTTGTAACATGCGTATACCAAACCCGCAAACTAAGAACCCATATTACTCCTTAACTTTCTTTCTAACCCACGACCTGAACCTATAAACCCATTTTTGGCGATTTCCTATCTCCACAGATCCGATCCTGCCTAAATCTGACCCAAGCTCCGATCGTAACCCATCTCCGGTCATACCTACCCCAGGGCCAGGGTGGGGCAGCGCAGGGACCACGATGGAGATATAGATGGTTGTAATAGTTAGAGGGAGAGGGAGAGGAGGCAACGCAGTGGGTGAAGGCGGTGGAGAGAGTGGGAGGTAAGAGAGATCGCGAGAGATAGAGAGAGGGCCCTGAGACCTAGGTCACGCGCAAATGATAGAGAGTCCGACTTCAATTTCATAAGGGTTGGAAAAATGAATGGGAAAATGAGGGAAAATACCAAAAGGGTTGAAAAAAATCGTCCCTTTTAGTATATTAAAAAGGACAAATTTTAAAACTGTTCCCTTTTCTATACCAAAAGGGACGGTTTTTAATTCGTCCCTTATATTTGTTTCAAAAAAAGCTAAAAGTTCGAGATATACCAAAAGGGAAGGATTTTTAAACCGTCTCTTTTACTATACTAAATGGGACGAATTTTTAAAATCCGTCCCATTTGGTATAGTAAAAGCGACGGTTTAAAAACCAATCCCTTATATTAGCACGGGAAAAATCAACGCTAAAATTCTCATATACTTTAAAGGATGGTTTTAATTACCGTCCTTTTTTATACATACCATAAAGGACGATTTTTAAAAACCGTACCTTTTGCTACTATAAAAAAGGACGGTAATTAAAACCGTCCCTTTTGGTATTGCATAAGGGACAAAATGACACAGCCGTCCCAAATACCCCCATTCCTAATATTCATTTTTCTTGTAGTGCGCATTTTCCAACGATGATCATCCATTGTTTTATAAACTACACACATAGTTTAATAAAGTACACACATTATCAATATAGTAAATCCACAAATTCTTTTGTTGTTTGACATCTGTTTCATTTTCATTGAGGTTTATGGCATGTTTATGGAATAATCCATAAGTTAAACATAATGTTTTGTTTTCTTCAGAAAACAACAAATAAAATTCTCAATCAAAAGATAAAAGATTTGACGTCCTCCTTTTATAAAAATAATGAATAAATAAATCATCAGAGCTCAATGTATGCGAGAATCCAAGAAAGGGAAGACCCAAAACAAAAGATTGATGATAATTTTGTATATTTACATCATATTTAATAAATCCAAGTATAACATCGTCCCAAGCTGGGACAAACTCGGCCAAGGCTGACCTTTTGGAAACCATCATAATTGATATATTAAGACTCGACCGGGGGTCCCATCATAAAGGGCCTCATCCTTAGCCTAAACACTCTTCCATATTCCCCTGGCCTCAACATACACAACATCCATAGAATTAGTAAATTAAAATCTCTTCCATGTTCCCTCGGCCTCGTCCACGATAAGGAGGCTGAGAATCCTATGCAGATCCAGTTCAACACACTGACAACCATTCCATCAGAGGATTGACTTGACAAACCAGCCTCGACTTAGACCGGTATGGCCGATAGTTGACACCTGAAAGAGCACGTGGGATTGAGCATGCATGGTAGTGTGCACGTGGGTTATAGCTTACCGACCCACGTGGATAAATCATTATAACAATATCTCTCCCTCACGTGCGGGAATATTGCATCATCATTACATATTTGTGCCTGGGACAGGAGTCCACACCCCAGTGGAAGCTTCTTCATGCTCATTATTTATACCTACCTCTAGGTACAATGCACACCCCCAGCACTATATAAACCCATATTCTTCCCTAGAAGAAAGGATCTAGAAATTGTAAAACCCTAGCCAAACTCTGTCTCACTTACAATAGAGAGAGAAGGCTTGAGTGTTATAGGCCATTAGAACCCATTTTATATAGTGGAAACCACACTCACTCGCACAGTGGAGTAGGTTGATACGGTCGAACAACTTAAATCCTGGTGTTATTCCTCTTTTCCTCATATCATTCTCCTGTTTACATTATTATCCTGTTATAAATCTCCATTGTTGTGTTGTGCTTGTGCTAGATTTGCTTATATAAATTTGAATGATGACTTCTTATCATCATCATCATTTTGGTGCCGTTTATGGGAACGAATGTTCAGCATCTTCTTCCTCTTCATTTTCAGCTTATTTCTCACTTGATTCTCTGGTGGTGATCCAGTTCCACACCTGGTTGGATCTGTATCACCATTGAAAGGGCTCTTGTTAGGTTGTTTAAGATTATTTCTAGCTTACTTTGCTCATCTAGCTCACCCTTTTTTTTATTCACCGGAGGGAATGGCCTTCGATTTGCCTCATGATACTGGCCCCAGCTCCATCCAAGCACCTCCTTAGTCAGAAATGGCTGAGGTGGACGCGACGCTCCACTCCCTAGCGGTCAACAAATAAAAAATTCAATAATAACTTGCTATCTGTAGCACCCCGCCCGCCCGGGGAGAGCGAACAGAGCGCCACTATCGATAAAATAAATCCAAATCCACAATAACAAGGTATAGAGCATCTAAAAAATCCCACAATATAAACGAAACCACTAACCTCAATTATTCAAATTCAATACAACAAAGTCTCTCGAAAAATAAAATACAAATCTTCGATGCTCTATACAACAAAATAAATAATACAAATCTTTCCCAAACAATTATCGCTAAAATCAATCTCCATAGCGCCCCAAAATCCGCGCTAACCTGTCACTAAAAGAAAATATGGGGAAGTACACAATACGACAGGAAAGATGCCCAATAAATATATATTAGCGATGAATAAAACGTAACAACACGAGTACGAATATTCATATCAAAATGCAAATCTCAAAGCATTTATCAATATAGTTTCTCAACAACACTTTAACCGGGTCACCAGGCCTCACTACATCCGTATATGCTTTATCAAGCCATATCCCGAAAAACAAAAATTTTGGCGGGTGCCCAACATCCGTGCCATATTAAAATCTCATGACAACGTGCTCAATAACAATATAATGATACCACATGAATCAAAATAATTTCAACAATTATTTTCCAGATTTCAATGAATTTATCAATTTAAATATGGGTTCAATTAACAAGAATTCAAAGAGAATGACACTCGCGAGATTTAAGGAGCATATTGTGTAAAACCCCATACCTCAAACCATGATGAGAAACCAATGATCACATCCTCAAGATCAACTCAAAAGATCTACAAAAGATCCTCCAAGAACCTCCAACAAAATAGCCCCAAGAACACCTCTAATCTAAGGTTGGAACTCACAAATCTCAAGGGCCAATGTGCATATAAAAAGAAGAGGAATATAAAATATATTTGCTGCCAAAATTTGTGCCAAAAGTATGTTAAAAAGGGTTTCCCACGACTTCCTTTTATAATGCAAAGAAATGAAGAGTTGGAATCCAAAAGACTCCTTTAAATAAGGCAAAGAAATGAAGAGTTGGAAGTCAAAACAACTCCAAGAGTTAAAAATATTTAAAAATCATTTTAAAATCTGTTTTAACTCTGATTTCGAAACCGTTTGAAATTATCGCCTTTAAAAATAATATTCAACATATTTGAGCAATAAAAATAATTTTATCAAAAACTTTATTTTCCTTCATTTTCCAAAAATTAATTAAAATAGCCCAAAATTACGCCGGTTGGTACACTTCCCCACTAACAATGGAATTTCGCCCTCGAAATTCCCCGAATGCCTAACTCTCAAAATCAGGCCACTACACTAACTCCAAAAATAAATCACGTCTCCAAAAATCATTCCTCACCTTTAATCTCGAAACTTATCACGAATATCACCTAAAATTTGCTATCTCCAAAAATTGCTAACCACGCAATGAATCCAAAACCCAAGCCCCGAGGGTTGCCATATACCTAAGCTCTGATACCATTTGTAACACCCCGTCCGCCCGGGGAGAGCGAACGGAGCGCCACTCATCGATAAAATTAAACTAATCCACAATCACAAGGTATAGATCATCTAAATCCCACAACAACAAGAGAGGAAATCACTAATCTCAAATCTCTTCAAATAAATACAACAAATCTCTCGAATTAAATACAACATCTAACTCGAAATAAAATAAGTTCCAATGCTCTATACATCAAAATAAATAAATACAAGTCTTCTCAAATGTATTAAAAATTCTTCCCAAAATATCCAAGATAAAATCAATCTCCAATAATCCATAGCGCCCAAATCCACGCTAACCTGCCACTAAAAGAAAATATGGGGAAGTACACAATACGACAGGAAAGATGCTCAACAAATATATTAGCGGTGAATAAAACGTAACAACACGAGTACGAATATTCAAATCAAATGCAAATATCAATAGCATTTTATCAATATAATTTCTCAACAACACATAAATCAGGTCACCAGGCCTCACCCCATCCGCATATGCTTTATCAAGACATAGCCCGGGAGGCAGGAATTTTGGCGGGTGCCCAATCTCCGTGCCATATTAAAATCTCATGACAACGTGCTCAATTACAACATGAATAATTCCACATGAATCGAAATAATTTCAACAATTATTTTTCTAGATTTCCAAGAATTTATCAATTCAAACATGAGTTCAATTAACAAGTATTCAACGGAATAGCACTCACGAGATTAAGGAGCATATTGTGTAAAACCCCATACCTTAAAATTATTGCATGAATCGTCACATAAAAATCATCCTTAAAATCTGATCGCACCATCACGTTCCTCTCGCGAAAATAATCAAATCATATTCTAACCCCAACACGAGATAACCCCAAATAGTCCTATTTTAAAAACTCAGAAAAATCATCTCCAAAAATTATTCGAATGCTGATCCGACTTCAGATTTGAATTCTACGCGAAAAATTGAGTCAGGTACAACAAGTAATTTTCAAGAGTGGTTTTGGCTTCCAACTCTTCATTTCTTTGCTTAAATGAGTCTTTTGGCTTCCAACTCTTCATTTCTTTGCATTATAAAAGGAGTCATGGGCAACCCTTTTTAACCTACTTTTGGCATAAATTTTGACAGCAAATATATTTTATATTCCTCTTCTTTTTATATACACATTGGCCCTTGAGATTTGTCAGTTCCAACCATAGATTAGAGGTGTTCTTGAGGCTATTTTGTTGGAGGTTCTTGGAGGAGTTTTTGTAGATCTTTTGGGTTGATCTTGAGGATGTGATCATTGGTTTCTCATCATGGTTTGAGGTAGGGGTGGCCATAGGCCCGAGGCCCGCCAAGCCCGCCCAACCCGCCCAATAAAAAAATAGGGCTTGGGTAAGGTGAATAGGCCCGCAAAGCGGGCTTGGCAAAATTTTATAGGCCCGATTTTTTTTTGGGCGGGCTTGGGCATGAGTTCTTAAGCCCGATGAGGCTCGGCCCGGCCCGAGGCCCGAAAAATATATATATATAATATTAATATATATATATATATATGGGGGGGGGGGAACTTTTATAAATATAAAACGTATATCAAGTCTTTTCATGTAGAGTGGGAAACTTTATATATTGGTCTTTAAATAAAAAAATAGGTATATTAATTTTTTTTAAAAATCTTTTAATTAACATAATAAGGCCCGATCGGGCGGGCCTGGGTAAAGAGCTTTCAAATCTGGGCGGGCTTGGGATTACATAATAAGGCCCGATTTGGGCCCGAGCGGGCTTGGGATAGCCGTTAATTTTTCAAGCCCGGCCCGGCCCACGGCCACCCCTAGTTTGAGGTATGGGGTTTTACACAATATGCTCCTGAAATCTCGCGAGTGTCATTCTCTTTGAATTCTTGTTTAATTGAACTCATATTTGAATTGATAAATTCATTGAAATCTGGAAAATAATTGTTGAAATTATTTTTATTCATGTGGTATCATTATATTGTTGATGAGCATGTTGTCATGAGATTTTAATATGGCATGGATGTTGGGCACCCGCCAAAATTCCTGCTTCCAAGGGCTATGACTTGATAAAGCATATACGGATGTGGTGAGGCCTGGTGACCCGATTAAAGTGTTGTTGAGAAATTATATTGATAAATTCTTTGAGATTTGCATTTTGATTTGAATATTCGTACTCGTGTTGTTATGTTTTATTCATCGCTAATATATACTTGTGAATTAATTGAGAATTAATCCGGATATAAATACTAACGAGATGTGAGTTGGTATTTGATTATGATGTGTATATATGACAATATATGAATACTGAAAATATATAAAAAAAATTGTCGTGAGACTTATATACGATAATTTGGGAAATTTAGTTGGGACGCGCGTGAGTCGCGTCAGGAATGTAATTATTTGAATTACAAATTTAATTTAATTTTTATCAACCGAATGGTCATTTTGAGTGCGCCAACGAGTCCGGAAGGGTCGAAATAGTCAGAAAACACTAGCCGGGGGTTTAATTTGGGTCCCGGGACATTTTTGGGCCATACCGGCAACTTAAAAGGGTATTTTGGTAATTTTAAAAATGAGGGAATTAAAACCCACGAAAATTGGAGTTTATATTTATAATTTTAAAGGGGTCACTAAGGCCATTACCAGCAAAAGTTTAGAGAGTGGGCTACGGGAGTTTTGAGAGAAGTTGGAAAGAAGTTACAAGAGCCAAAACCAAGCCATCTTCAACCTTGGGAGAAAATCTATAGAGAAAAGAGAGAATCAACCTTCATTCACCAACATCAATTCTGAAGAACAATCTAAGGCAAGTGATTTGATATTTTTAGTGCATTGAATATGTCTTCCATGTTTAGTGTAGGAATTATCTTATATTGAAATTTTTGAAGAAAACCCATGAAATTGTTGGAGAAACTTTGAATTTGGGTTAGGATTTGCATGTAGAATGATGATGGACTGATTTAATATTCGAAGAGTTATATATGATGATTTAAAAATGTATTTATGATGAGTAATTGGGCATAAGAAAATTATGAGTTCATGTTCATAGGGTTTGGGAAAATATTTGGAGATTTATATTAATTCCTTGATGATTTATAAGATTTGACCCCTAAAATATGTTAAGGGATGAACTAGGATGATTAGAAATGGTTTAAAAACGTTGAAACATAAATTGGATGGTCTTAGGGTGGATTTAGAGAAGAGAAGAATTGAGAAAAACGGACTTGGGAATTTCTGGACTAAAACTGCCATCTCGTTAGAAGACCTGCCCAGGTCGTTCGAATGACCTCGTTGGAACGAACTTCTAACGAGATGACAGTATCACTTCTAACGAGTTGGTAGTTTATTCGAAACCTTTCGTTCGAACGACACTCGTTCGAACGACCTCGTTCGAACGAGATTTCTAACAAGTTGACAGAAAGGCCTTTTAGGCCTGAATTTATTTCTAGTATCCCGTAGACTTATTTAAATTGTGAGATAACCTTCCCTTATTAACTAATGGATATAGTTGGGAGATTGGGGTACATTGAGGAGTAAAAATTAAAATCGTGTAGTAAACCGAATGACAATTGTGGATTGGGAAGCGAGTAAATAATCACGACGTAAGAAGAATTGATAACTTAAATATATATAAATCGGGGGCTTGTGAGTTGTATAACACTAAATGTTGGTACAAGAACGAGAAGTATACCACTAATGAAATATTGTGATATCTAAGATGTGTGAATGCTTAGTATATATAATTATCTGTGTATAACATACCTACCGTACTTGCTATCATGGGAGGTCGGCGTTCGATCAGGGCCATCTAATCTTGTGTGCCTACGGGGGGATTTAGATTGGTACCTCGAGGACATAAGTCAGAGAAGGACTTATTGAGAAGTTAATAAGTCTGCTGATCATGGGAGTGTAGGTATGTGCGTGACCCATGTGATGTGAACTATGTTCGCCTCCATTGTTTGTGGTTGTTGTTTAATGAAACGATTCCTGAGAGATTCGGAATAAGTGGTCCTTATGTACGTGATGTACCGAGATTGGATAGCAGAGTATGTGTGCACCGCAGCTTAGTCTTGGGGTGCTAGTATTGTATATTTATGATGAGTATAATATACGGTTAATTGAAATGAATTGTCATGAATAGATATGTGAGTATAAATAATAGCAACGGTGTAAAGTGAAAATGGAAGATCACTAATAATTCGTAGTACTAACATGGGAAATTGTGTAGCAAGTTATAACACTCTGTTAATTAAACGGTTTTTGGGAATTGAATTGGTGATCGTATAGTAATGTAAAATTTGGTATCGGACTAGTTAGATATGGGAACAACTAGAATGGGTACGGGTACGATAGGAGTGCACAATTAGTTGAGAGGTGAGGAACTCATGTGAATGCACACACTATCATGTACTTTATATTCACTGTTTAACTATATTAAACACTTGCAAAGTTTTTAAGTTATTTTCACAATTAGGCTCTGGCCCGTTTGCTTTCATATCTATTTTTGTAAAAACCTTTTAGGTGCCCAGCCACAAGGACACCATGCATAGGATTTCTATTCAGGTGACGTGCTGTAGCTGTTGTGGAAGTTACAGGACCTTGACAGTAGACGCCTCCATTCTCGACCTTGACTCCATTATCAGATTTCCTCATTTGTTGGGCATGTTGCCCCATTTTTCATAGACATTTTATCTATTCAGTTATTTCAGATTTGGGTTGTAGTTAATTTAGTGATGCGGACTTGGTACTTATTTATTTCAGTATTCGGATTGTTGTGAGGAGTATTCCTTCAGACTCATTATTATTTGTTGGTTATTCTATTGTGACTATGTTGTGGTGGTTACGTTAGCATTTCATAATTCACTTATTGTATGTTAATCGGATTTAATTAAAATTGACAACTCACTTTTTAAATATTAGGTGGCTAGTAATTGTTAAAACGTTTTTGACAGTGATGCTATGAACTGAACCAACTTGGCATTTTGTATTAATTTAATAAAGGATTAGCTACCCGGTATTTAATTAGTCGGGGTGTCACAGGAGCGCCACTATCGATAAAATAAATTCAAACCCACAATAACAAGGTATAGAGCATCTAAAAAATCCCACAATATAAACGAAACCACTAACCTCAATTATTCAAATTCAATACAACAAAGTCTCTCGAAAAATAAAATAAAAATCTCCAATGCTCTATACAACAAAATAAATAATACAAATCTTTCCCAAACAGTTCTCGCTAAAATCAATCTCCATAGCGCCCCAAAATCCGCGCTAATCTGCCACTAAAAGAAAATATGGGGAAGTACACAATACGACAGGAAAGATGCTCAACAAATATATATTAGCGATGAATAAAATGTAACAACACGAGTACGAATATTCAAATCAAAATGAAAATCTCAAAGCATTTATCAATATAATTTCTCAAAAACACTTTAACCGGGTCACCAGGCCTCACCACATCCGTATATGCCTTATCAAGCCATAGCTCGGGAAACAGGAATTTTGGCGGGTGCCCAACATCCGTGCCATATTAAAATCTCATGAAAATGTGATCAATAACAATATAATGATACCACATGAATCAAAATAATTTCAACAATTATTTTCCAGATTTCAATGAATTTATCAATTCAAATATGAGTTCAATTGACAAGAATTCAAAGAGAATGACACTCGCGAGTTTTAATGAGCATATTGTGTAAAACCCCATACCTCAAACCATGATGAGAAACCAATGATCACATCCTCAAAATCAACTCAAAAGATCTACAAAAGCTCCTCCAAGAACCTCCAACATAATAACCCCAAGAACACCTTTAATCTAAGGTTGGAACTCACAAATCTCAAGGGCCAATGTGTAAATAAAAAGAAGAGGAATATAAAATATACTTACTGCCAAAATTTGTGCCAAAAGTATGTTAAAAAGGGTTTCCCACGACTTCCTTTTATAATGTAAAGAAATGAAGAGTTGGAATCCAAAAGACTCCTTTAAATAAGGCAAAGAAATGAAGAGTTGGAAGTCAAAACAACTCCAAGAGTTAAAAACATTTAAAAATCATTTTAAAATCCGTTTTAACTCCGAGTTCGAAACCGTTTGAAATTCTCGCCTTTAAAAATAATATTTAACATATTTGAGCAATAAAAATAATTTTATCAAAAACTTTATTTTTCTTCATTTTCCAAAAATTAATTAAAATAGCCCAAAATTACGCGGGTTGTTACACTATCTTTATTCAAACTATGATGGCTAGACCTATTAGCACTGTAGCGGAAACAATAACTCTAGACGCCAGAAATGGTGTGGATGGGGTGTCAGAGTGATTACCCCTGCCCCCCACAAGGAAACACAACATCATCATATCCTGAGATATGGTAGATCCCAGGAGACTCAGCCTGGGAAAGCAGGTGCAAGAAAGTCCAAATGACCTTGAAGGTGGTGATGATTATTGTTGGGAGCCGTATGATATCTAAGGTGATATAGTTCGACTAGCTCCAACTTATATGGGGAAAAGTGTTAAGTTGACCCCAGAAGGTAGACCTAGGGCTTCAGTATTGGACATATTAAGAAGAGGGTCAGCTTTTGACCATCTCATCCCGATTAGAGACCTATGAGATCGACTTTCTAGATCACGTAGCATTATGGTCTCTAGAGGGAATGGAGGATGTGCCAACCACTGGCCTCATCAAGGCCGAGAAAGGGAATAAAGGGAAGTAAATAACCATTAGAGGAGTGCTGGTTGAGAGCCTTCACCAAACCCAGTAAATAGAGAAGGGGAGAAGACAATACCATGGTGGACGAAAAGCCGTGAAATAGTTCAATCCAACAATTGGAGGATAAGATCGATGACCTTTTGAAAAGTCAAGACCTCATTAAGAGGGGGTATGTTAAGGGATATCCTTTAATGATGAGGATTGTGAGCTATCCAATTCCATTCAAGTTTAAACCTCCAACTATCACACTCAAGTATAATGGTGGCATGAACCCGATACATCATGTCGAGCGTATTAGTATATGGCCGACATCTACTATGTCTCAGATAAGATCAGATGTCGACCATTCTCCAGTACTCTCACTGGCGCAACTGATGTATGGCACACTTCTCTCCCCCAATAACTCCATAGAGAACTTTAAACAGCTGGATGAGAAGTTCATCCACAACTTCTTCTTCGACATGAACCCACGAAAAAAGGCTACTCATCTCTTGTAATTTAAGCAAGGGAAGAATGAATCTCTCAAAGACTACATTGCATTATTCAATAAGGAGAAACTTGAGGTTGAAGACTATGAGGAGAATATTGCCATGACCGCCCTCATGGGGGGATTGCAGAAGGAAAATTACTTTGTAAGTTGGCCGAGGATCCTCTAAAATCCATGGAAGAACTTCTGGCTACGTCCAGGAGAGTCGTGAATGCGGAGAAGGCTATGGAATCCAAGGGAGAGGACAAAAATGAAGCCGATGGGAGTAAATCTCAAAAGGCAAAGGGTAAATATGGGAAGAAGAGGTCGACTGATGACAAATTTGTTAATTACACTCCACTCACAGCAAGTCCTGATTTAATTTTAAATGAGATTAAAGATGATAGATCTTTGGGATGCCTTGAAAAACTTAAATCCCTCCTCACAAGAGGGATAAAAGCAAACGGTGTGATTTCCACCAAGATCACGACCACATTACTGACAAGTATTTTTCTTTAGAAGACGAGATTGAGAAAATGTTGAAATAAGGGAAGCTTACAAAGTACATTAACCAGAGTGGTTCCAAGGATGATGGTCGAAAGAAACATGGTACATTAAGCGATGGGAGGTCGAGACGACAGACTCAGGCCGAGAAGAAGGGTGATCAGTCTGACAATGATGAGGATGACCCAGACCTCCCTCCAAAAATCCTTTAGATGAAGAGATATTACAATATAATTTCATTTGATGTGAAAATAATCAGTGGGGGATGGCTAGAGGAAGGAAGAGTTGGCCGATCGAAAGGCGCACGTCATAGAATCCAGGCCAGTGCCCAACAGGGTGGAAGTAAACTCGGTTATGGACACTATAATTGTGGGATGGTCGGAGAAGAGAAAGAAGGTAGATATGGACACTATAATTGTGGAATTCTCAAGGTTGGATTTCAAGGGCATCTTGGCGCCACATGACGACCCTATGGTTATTAGCTCCAGGGTCCATAGGTATAATATGAAGAGAATATTGGTAAACGAAGGTATCTCAGTTGACATTACGTTTCATACATACTTTGAAAGTTTAAAGCTTGGTAATAAGAGGGGTTAAGTGGATAAAAGGTGAACTCATTGGGGTTGTTCGAAATAGATGTTTGCATGGGCACCTGGGCAAAGTGCCTAACAAAGAAAGCTAACTTCTTCGTGATGGATGAAAATGTCTTGTCATCTTATAACATCATCCTCAGTTGAGTTTCCCTCAAAGAGTTTAAAGAAGTACCCTCTACTGTTCACCAAATAATAAAATTTCCTACTTCTTATGGAGTAGGGGAAGCCCATAGTGACCAGGAAGAGGCTAAAGAGTGTTACTTCAGCTCGGACGAACAGAAAGAGGCCCATAAAAAACTCTCAACCTCCTACAACATTGATACTTTGGATGAGGACGAGAGGAAATTAAAGAAAGGCGAGGCCGTGAAGGAAAATTTGATAGAGTTATTGAATAAGAGGCAAAGCATTTTTGCGAGGAGCCTCAAGGACATGCCGGGGATAGACCCTAAGTTCATCTGCCATAAGTTAAATATTAATGAGGATGTTAAGCCAATGAAGCAGATGAGGAGGACCTATGCAAAAGAGAAGTACGAGGTTATTCAAGAAGAAGTTAAGAAGCTTCAGTCGGCTGAATTCATCAGGGAAGTGCATTATCCTGATTGGCTGTTTAATGTTATGATAGTCCTAAAGGCTAATGGAAAATGGGGAATGTGCATGGACTTCACTGGCCTGAACAAAGTCTTCTCACTACCTCGCATAGAGCAGATAATTGATGCCACATCTATCCATGAATTAATGAGTTTTACGGATGCATACTCAAGATACAATAAGATATTCATGGATGAAGCCGACGTAAAAAAACTACCTTTATCACTGATAAATGAACTTACTGCTACAAGGTTATACCTTTTGGTATTAAAAATACAGGGGAAACCAACTAAAGGTTGGTCGATAAGATATTTTAAGAGCAGATCGGCAAGACTATGGAGGTCTACGTAGATGACATGCTGACAAAGAGCCTCAAGGCTAAGGACTATGTGGCCGATATTGAGAGGACATTTAATAGAATCGATCTTTACCAGATAAAGATAAATCCATCCAAGTGTGAATTCAGCGTGGGTGCAGGAAAGTTCCTCAGCCTCATAGTTAATCAAAGAGGTATAGAGGTGAACTCGGAGAAAATTAAGGAGTTGATAGAGATGAATACGCCCAAAATGACAAAAGATGTGAAGAGACTAACATGAAGGGTTTAAGCTCTCAACAGATTGGTCTCCAGGGCAACTGATAAGTGTTTACCTTTCTTTAAAATTATGAGAAAAGAATTTGAGTGGGATAAGGAATGTGAGAGAGCCTTTAGGGAGCTTAAGGCTTACATGGGTTCTCCAATTCTCTTATCACGTCCCATTCAGGGAGAAAACTATTTTTGTACTTAGCAGTATCTGAGTCGACAAATAGTGCATCTATCGTCCAAGACAATGAAGGGGTGGTAAAATTCTTCAGGGGGCCGAGTTGAGATATCCAAAGATAGAGAAACTAGTGTATTCCCTAGAAATATGAAGCCTTATTTTCAAGCCCATACTATGGTGGTACTCACTGATACCCCTCTGAGACAAGTCATCCATTAACTCAAGAAATTGAGTAGGCTGATGGCTTGGTCCATTCAGTTGGGAGAATTTGATATTATATACCAACCAAGAACTGCAATTAAAGGGCAGACGTTAGCTAAATTTTTGACTGAGTTCACTTGGGATGAGATCGATACCAAGGAAGGCGAGATTGCAGTTTTTTCAAAAAAAATAAACTATGGGTCTAGCCATAGTTGAGGATATATGATCCAAACTTACAAATAAGGATATTTTATTTAAAAAAAGGTACAACAGATGAAGGGCCTCTCTTAGACGATAGCCTCGTCTAGAGTTTATTTAAAGATGGCTCCTCATGTGAAAGCGGTAGTGGGGCAGGGCTCATACTGTCGGCTCCAAACGGGACGGACATTGAACATGCATTGAGGTCTAACTTTAAGGCATCAAACAACAAAGCTGAGTACGAAGCTTTACTGGAAAGTTTATCCCTGGCCAAGGTATAAAATTTCGACCATATGATAGTTCACAGTGACTGCCAATTGGTGGTGAACCAAATTTTAGGGATCTATGGAGCCAAAGACGAGACGATGGCCAAGTACCTGGAAAGGGTGAAGAAGGTCTTAGTCAAATTCAAAGAGGTGAAGATAAAAAGAGTACCCCGATATAAAAATAGTCGAGTTGACACGTTAGAAAGGTTAGCTTCGACCACTAGAACAGAAATCAGGAGAACCATCCCAGTTGAGATCCTACAAAGATCGAGCATTAATAAAGACAACGGTAAACTTGAGTTTTATTTGAATTTGAATCTTGAAGATATTTGGATGGACCCTCTTGTCAGATATATCAGAGATGAGGAGCTCCCGGAATCAAAGGCCAGTAGGAAGAAATTATAGTACAAGGCAGCAAAATTCACTACCATAGGAGATATCCTATATAAGAAGGGTTTTCTGCTCCCCCTACTATGATGTGTCCACCCTCAGAGATGGAGTATGTCTTGTCTAAAAGTGCCATGTGTGATAACGATTAAACCAATTTCGCAAATTCCTAATTTAAACTTATTTACATAGAGTCAATTTTAAACTAAATTAAATCAGCCCCTAAAACATGCAACTACGTGTGCGTGTATGTGTGTGTCAAACCATCACAAATAAAATTGCTAACTCACAGATTTCAGGAAAAAAACCCTTTCAGGTAAAACCTTTTTATTTCACAATGTAAAATAAATCGCAACTTACATACACAATAAAATCTGCAATGATCACTCAGCAGAACAATCACATAAACCGCAGCCTAGAGTCAGTTAGAATCGTAGCTCCAATTCAGCCCAGGAATACCACGAGCACTCCTTATTGTAACATAGTAGTCTTCATCCCAGTACTCCCATTAAGAGCACCTAGATCAGCAGTAGACACTAGAAAAAAACTCACTTTTAGGGACGGGTAAATACCGTCCCTAAAGACTATATATCCGTCCCTAAAGACTTTTAGGGACGGTAAGGGATGGTCACATTTGATGGGAGTCCCAAATGTATTAGGGATGGATTTTTCCATCCCTAATAATATTATTAGGGACGGTTCATGCCGTCCCTTAAAAGTTTGGCGCCAAAATTGCCGCTAACAAATTTATTGTGCAACTGCATTTTTAGGGACGGATCTAACCGTCCCTAAAGTTATAATATTATTTGGGACGGTGGCTTGGCCGTCCCTAATAATATTATTAGAGATGGTGACTGACCGTCCCTAATAATATTATTTGGGACACTAATAATCATCCCTTAAAAAGTTTCCCCCATAATTGCCACCAAAATTTCTATTGTTATAATGAGAGAGGATCAAGTGAGGTCTCCTAGTTTGAGGACTCTGAATGAGGTCCATTTTTTTAGAATAGTAAAAAAAAATATTTTGGGGCTGATTTTTTTTCTATGGTTTTTAAGCATTTCAGTAGGACCATAAATAAATAATCAGCTCAAAATGATTTTTTTACTATTTTAAAAAAATCGGTCAAACTTTGTGAGTTTTTAATAGCTTAAAAACAACTTAAAAACTGACATAGTTTGACTGATTTTTTTAAAATAGCAAAAAAAATCATTTTGAGCTGAATAGTTTTTTATGGTCCTACTGAAATGTTTAAAAACCATAAAAAAAATCAGGCTAAAAATATTTTTTTTACTATTTTAAAAAAATGGACCTCATTGAGGGTCCTCAAACTGGGACCTCACTTGATCCTTTCCCTTGTTATAATTATCAACAAATGTACAAGTTATGATAAATAAATATCGAAAATAAAAGATCAACGAAGCTCCGAAAATTCATTTATTCATATTTGAAGGTTTCCAAATAACATCTCCAAAAAGTAAAACAACCAACTTAAAACATAAGTTATATGATTCGGACTACAATCATCCCCAAAAATATCAAATAACAAATTCGAAGATATAGGAAACCCAAAAAATAAAGATGGCCAACACCTATTCCAAATGATGTCCAGACCTGTGAAAGAGAAAATAAACATAAATTAATACAATATTCAACTATGGTAATCCGTATGTTATCGTCTTAACTATTTTTAAATCATTTGTTATTTTTTTTAAAAATCGTCAGAGTTTCTTTCGTTTATTCATGAAAACCAACCTGTTTTAACATTAAAACGCAACTCAACAACAACAACAAAAGCCCAAATGAGCACATAAATTAATTTCATCATCATAAATATTCACTAGCCCACACGACCTAGCTTAATCTCAAATTATTAGTAAAATAATTCTAATTGTTAAGAAAATACCTAAGAAAGTGCATTATTTGGTACGGGAAAGCCATCTTGCTGCATCAAATTGAGAAAAAAACTCTTTAGTCTTGTTGATTTTGTCATCTGTCTCGGCACGATCCTCGTCCTGAACATGATCAAGATCTTCTTGATGGCGAATTTCACGTTCCTCGGCCTTCGAATATCTCTGGCTCGTAATGTGAAGATGATGGCATTGTGTTTGACCTTTTAGGTGCCGGTCGAAAATCTACTCCCATGCACAAGACATGATCATGCTCGTCGGACCCTATCAACTCATCGAATATCTTATTTCGCGCTTCGATGTCATTGTCCAAGGACTTCTTTGAGACATCAAGCAACATTTTAGATCTGTAAACATCGAATATTTTTGCAGTTATTCTTCTAGTGGATAACCTACACAAGGTAAATGCCTCACTTCTTCAAATCATTTTTTAACTACTCTTTCTAAACCGCAAACACATGAAATCTTGACACCAATCTGGAACATGTGAAATAAAGACTACTATTTACAATGGCAAAACAAAGTTTGAGAGTTGAAACTTCTCATAAAAACTTGTATAATCGATCGATGATAAGTGGAAATGGGCCTTTATTATCAACATCTTTTTGTGGGGGTGAGGGGAAATTGAACTCTCAAACTCTATATGATGGTGAGAGTTCTAGAAACATTTATATGACATGTTGATTATAAGAAACAAAGGCCACTTGCGCCTCCTATATTTAATTGCCCATGTGCAATTTTCTAAGGGAGAAACCAAATTCAGAAGTGGTGTAAGTAAGTGTTATTTTGAATTCACCTCCCCAAATTTAGGGTCTATTTCAACTTACACCCCCAAATGTAAAAAAAGCTCAATAAGTATCACAAAAGATCCTTATAAAATATCGCTAAGTCCCTTAGTGGGGGTGAAACTCAAATTTTGATATTATTTTGAAAGTAATTCACACTTGACCTGAAAAGTGGGAATCAAACAAAAGATATACCTATTAATAAGAACATAAAGTTTCTATGAAGAAGCTACTGGGTTACTTCCTTACATGATAAAGCAATTACCTTTTAAAGTGCATACCTTTGATAATAATTTGGAATCCAAATATCAGGAGAAGCATGATATCCTTCGTGTGTTCCATACACATCTAAGAAATTTAGTCAATAATGTTAAAGACCAAAATAGTTGCCAAGTGACTTTGTAATAAGACCAAAATTCAATCATACCAAACTACAGAAAATGACTCAAAATAATGACTGCCAATTATAATACACATGCACATGCACCCCAGAATGACGACGAACCTGTTCAACCATACATGGATCAAATTACCATCCTATGTTGGAAAAGGTATAGTCAATATGCAATAATGCATCAACTTACCCTTTCATTTCAGTCTTGGCCTATTCTGTACATAGTGGGAGTGTCACTGATCATTTAACATCTGATTTGTCTTGGGTTCTAAATATGTAATGGATTTTTTAATCAGAAAAAAGAAACTAACATGACTTATTTGTTAACTCATTTCATTCGTTGACAGAATTTGGTATAAGCCAAAGATCTCTTAAATAAGGAAATTATATCCATTGGTCAGAATTTACATTTGTGGTTTATAAAAACTTTAACTTAAAATGTAAATTACTACTTTTAAAAACTCTAATTTACTTTGATTTAAATTGACCTGGAAATTTTTATTTAGTGTGTGTATTTCTTATTTCTCTTTTCAGTGTTTAAAGTCTTACTGCAGCTACACTATTAGAATTCAGAGGCTAGAAACTCGTCTACTAGAGGTGGACTTGATAGTCTTTGCAACTATCACATATGTGAGGAACTAAAAGGTGTTCTTTGAATTCAGAGGAACTAAATACTCTTGAGATTTTTTTCTTTATGAAATGTATTTGGTTCCATACCTCAATCATGTAATGTCCAACAGCTTCAATTTTCGTTTGATCCTTCCCGATATTATTATTTAAGAAAGCAAACCAATCGGCAATCAAAATCTTGACTCTGCAGCCAGCAGAGATTAATTTGTTCACATTAATTGTCTTCATAATTCCCCGTTGAGCAACAAAATGGAAAGTAGCCTCTCTAGATGTGAGAATTAGTGGTTAAGGCAACGATAAAATAAACTAAAAGAACTGTAGTAGGAAAGGTGTTTGGAAAACATATCCTTACAGTGATAGCCAAAGTTAAAGATCACTACAAGGATGTGTTTTTTATATAAGCAATCCACCGAATTACTCAACTCAACAAAGCCTTAATCCACTGAGTTATTTCAGATAAATTCAATACCATGTTATTTTGAACCGAAACAAGTATTTAAAATCAGTATGGAGGACGAATAAAACACAATTAGGTGATGTTTTATATATATGTCGCTGGAAATATTAAAAAGAAAACAAAAGAATAGTTGAATTGAAGACTTGGGCGATATGCATTCAGCCAGAGGGTTGAAGCCATCGTAGCATATAAGTTGATGGTTGTTGGCCAGAAGAGTCAATAACTCTTGGTCTTTTATGCACTCTTTACCTACACTCCTTATGATCCTGAATTTTTCCTCCATGGTCATCCCATTTTCACGTCTGAATTTTTCGCCCGGAGTCATCCAATTTTCACATCTGAAATTTTTCCCCACGGTCATCCTAGTTTCATTTCCACATGAAAAAATCAGATATCAACAAAAATAAACATGATTGAGCAGGTAATGACAAAGGTAAAGATCCAAGGGTACCAACACTATCAGTTTTTTCTAAAAAATGTACACCCGAGGTGTGGTGCCAAATAATAATAAAAAACTTCAAATATATATGTTCAATAGGGTAATAGAAGTGTGTACACTCAATCAATGTACATAACTAAAAGGCAGGGAAAACATGAAAACATGGAGATAATGGATACAAGGATGTTGCAGTGGGAGAATATTAGTGAAAACCCAGCACTACGCACCCACCCACGCACCGTCGGTACCCCAAAAATTAAAAGATATCAGTCAATAAAGATCTAAGCACCCCTATAAACCCCCGTTAAACAAAAAAAATAGTAAACCAAAACATATACAAAAAATACAGCATATAGTTTGGGTACGTTAAACCAATACATATAAAAAAATCCAATCAGAAGTAAAGCTCCAAATCAGATTAAAATCAATAATGATGAGAAATTATATGTGTGTGTGGCCATTGGCGATCCAACTTTGTGAGAACTAAATCAAACTTAGGGTTTTGTCTATAGATTCACATTAATTTATAAAAAATAATGAATCGTTTGGCACAAACCGCATGTGAGCTCTTAATGTATTACTCTTTCAGAGTCGTCACTTCCTCTTCTAGGGTTATTGGGGGAAACAATCCAATATTAGTTTTTAAGGACATCATAATAAATTTCTTCTCAAGTTGGAGAAGAATTTTGTGAGGCTTTCTCTGTGAGTCCAAGTTCATTAATTTCATTCCAACTGGATCCCAAACCCCACTAAACAAAATGAAATGAAAAGAAAAATGACCTCCGATACCCTCTTTCATCTTTTAAATGGTAAGGATTTTCTCATGGTAAGTTGCTTCAAGTAAACACAAACATAACAATAACAATATTTAACAGTAACCTTGGAAATAGTAAGGGCAAGGCTCCACTGTTCCTTTAGAATATCAAGACAAATGCTACCATTACTATTGATATTTGCATGGAAAACCTTTGTCCTGCAAGCAACCTACAAAAAAACATCCACAAACTAAATTAGAAATAGGAGTTACTAAAAAAGATTTAATTTGTAGTTTTATCCTTACCAAAGCTTCTATAATAGTTATATTTATGGGGTTTTACCTTGCCTCATTGAATCAAAACAAATTCAACAAAATTTGACATTACAAGTGTTCTGCCTATCTAACCTATTAAAATATAATACAAACTAATAAAAGAACTAATCAGAGGCACATGACACATACCTGCAGATAAATTTCTGAAAATTAAATCTCCTCCCAGTGCTAAGTAAGTATACAGAACAACAACATCAATCATGTGTTAAGTGAAATAAGAATATATACCTGCAACTAATCACTAAATAAATACCAATTGTAGAAATGATGTTGTAGATTTAATCCATGCCAACATCTGTTGTGAAATAGTATTGAAATGCAACAAACCCTGAAATAGGAGGAACTAAATACCATCTGAGTGTTCTAGCTACCGTGAAATTAATCGGATTGAGTGCTCTAGCTACCATGAAATTAATCATCCAATTAATTAGATACTTTCGAGATATCATGACACTAACTTGTAGGGGCCCAATCGGTATCCAATGTGCATCTGAATAGACTCTTATGTTATGAAATAATAATGGTTTTAGGAAATTAACTTTTAAATGTAAATCTTTTAAATGTTTGAGGTTATGAACTAATAATAGTTTTAGGAAATTAACTTTTAAATGTAAATCTTTTAAATCTTTTAAATCGCACAATAAACAAATTTTATTGGTCTAGCTGACTTGCAAAATTTTGAGACACATGTATTACAAACATGTATTCACACATTCCTGAAATTGGGTATGCATTCGCTGTGTACATAACACTGATAAATTACAGATCATGGATTAAAGCCCAAAAAAATGCGGTTACTTAAAAGTATCTCAGATTTTTAAAAACAAAAAAATAAGCAAATCAACTGAAATCACATGAATAACCATGGAAAGAGAGAAAAGTTAATGTAGCAAACAAGTAAACAAAACTTATATGAGAAAGTCAATGAAAAATATAAATATTCTCGTGGATTTGAAGCAAGTAAGTTTTGTTTGTTCTGGTGGATTTCTCCATTATTTAAAAAAAAAATTGGAATCTTGATTTATGAATGGGTGAGATACTAGGCAATCCAAAATCTCTTTGAATATTATTCAAAAAACTTGGATTCTAGAAATGTCCAAATCCTCTTCAACTTCGATTCTTACTCCTTCCCTAAATTCTTCATCTCCCTTATCTCTGAACCCACTAAACAATTCTCATCATCTCATTTTCATTACACTCACCAATTAAAATGACTTATATTCGAAAACCCAATTTTCATCCTTTCTGACAAACACTAATGTCATCAATTCATGCCCTTCCTTCTCCACATTCAAAAAAAGTTGTGGGTCACAAACATAGCGGACTGATCAACTTCATCTCATAACCTCAAACATTTAAAATATTTACATTAAAATCGTGTGGATTAGACTCTTATGTTACTTAACATCCACTGATGTTGTAAATTAAAAGATCCTACAATGACTTGAAAGAACAAAAGCTCTTGGATGACACCGGAACTAGAGACAAAGATTTTACCACTGGAACAAGAGAGACAGAGAACCGCCGGCTGGGGAAGAGAAAGAACCACCAGTGGCCGGCGCCGCTTATGGATGGAGGAGCAGACCGCGAAAATTGGTCGTGAATGAGGATAAATGAGAGGGTTTCAGGTTTAAGGGGGAAACATCCGAATAAGGGTTTCGTGAAAATGAGAGAGAAGTGACTTTTGGTAATGGGAATTAATTTGGGGTAATGAAAATAATAACTGTCCCATCAAATTTTACAGGACCAAAGTTTTAGGAACGGATTAAAAAATAGTCCTATATAATTCCATTTTAATGTATTATTTGGGACGGATGACTCAGCCGTCCCTAATAAGTATTTATATAGGACGGGTATTATTGTCGTCCCAAATAACTAGTTTTTAGGGACGGTTGTGATTGTCGTCCCCAATATATCAGTCCTAATAGAGCATTTTTTTTGCAGTGAGAGATCTTCTCTACAAGAGAAACTTGACGCAAAGATGTGTTTTTGGGTTCCAAAACAACTCACATAAATTATTGGGATGATGTGAATTGAAAACAAAATGGATTAAAGCCCTAAAAGAGCAGACAAACGTTTCTACAGTAGCAGTTTTCATAAAACAAAAATGTCAGGTCTTCTGAACAAAAATGAAAATAGAAAAACCAATTTATAGAAAATCTAAGGTGGCGGCTTGCTTGAATAAAAAGGCAATCTCTCTCAAATGAGGACACGCATCGCTCAAACGAGCTTCGCGCAAGATGGGATGTCGCTCGAACCAAAAAACTAAAAAATAATATTTTTCCTTTCACTAGTAAATGTTATGCCTTAAAACTTTGAAAAATATTTTTTGACGAAAAAACTTAAAAAGTCCGCTTCAACACTTAGAAAAAAATTGATAAGAAATATCCCAACACTCTAAGTGAAATGCTAAGGAATTAAAACACAACATTCACCAAATTTATCTCATGGAGGCTTGAATGTTAAAGAACTTTGATATTCAGATCCGTCTTGATGCATTAATGATCTTGAACAATTCTTTGACGGTTGTAACGGTATACAACAAACTCAACAAAGTACAAACTATATAACATATGTCTTTACATCTTGAAATAAATGCATGAGGGATCATGCCCCAGTTATATTAGGGAATGGTATTTGGCAAAGCGGATAGTGATGCAGGGCTATTGGTGGCCTACCCTTACTAAGGATGCGGGTGACCATATAGAATAGTGTGACAAGTGCCAAAGATATGCTTGTATTCCCCATCAACCCTATCAACTTCTATCATCAATTATAGCTCATTGGCCATTCTTGATATGGGGGATAGACTTGGTGGGCCCTTTGCCTAGAGTTTCGTGCAACTACAGATGCTTGATAGTGGCGATCGACTACTTTTCAAAATAGGTGGAGGTTGAGGCCATGGTTCCAATCACAAAGAAGAAGATTTTCAAATTCATTTGAACGAATATTATCTGTAGATATGGTCTACCTCATACTCTAATTTCAGACAATGGAAAATAGTTCAAGAATAAAACCTTTGAGGCTTACTATGGAAGGGTTTGCATTTAGCAGTTCTACTCAACGTCAGTCCAACCCCAAGTAAATGACTAAACATAGGTCACTAACAGAACAATTATAGATGGGATAAAGAAACATTCAGAATATGCCAAACTTTTATGACCAGAAGAAGTGCATGTCATCCTGTGGGCATACAGGATGATAGAAATGACGTCGATAGGGGATACCCCCTTTATGCTAGCTTATGGTTCAGAAGTTATGATCCCAACTGAACTTGGCCTGCCCAGCCACAGAGTCTAGACCTATAATCCAGAGGAAAATAACAAAGAGAAAAGACTGGACTTAGATATGATTATTTATAGAAGGGAAGATGCTAAGGTTAGACAAGCAGCGTATCAGTAGAGAAAGACTAAGTTATATAATAATAGAATCAAACCTAGGCCAATAGCTATGGGGAATAGAGTTTTAAAGAAGGTTTGGTAGAAGCCTAAGAAGCTACACCCGAATTATCATGGCCTATATAGGGTCACGGAAGAGGTCTTCTCTGGGATATATCGGCTCGAGAACTTAAAGGGAGAACCATTCTCCAATCCATGGAATGTCGACCATTTGAAAAAGTATTATCATTAGAATTGTGAATACATTTTATATAAATTTCTCTTTGTATTTAAAAGCTTAAAAGTAATGAATGAAAACATTTCCCAAGTTTTTCCTCATATTTTCCTTGTACGAATTGTCCAAATGCATGGTTTGAATTGACTTAAGCTAAACAACACCATTCGTTTGGTGAATGAGCATTGACTCACTCCCAAGAATACAAGAATCCATGCGAGACTTGTCTCATTCATGGGTTCTCAATAACACCGAGAGTGGGGAATGGTGTGATAAGATAACTAAGGTAGTGAAAAACAGAAAAATCTCTATTCAAAATTATTAAGTTGGTTATTTATCTATCGGCTAAGGAGGAGAGTAGAGTTGAGATTAACATCATTAATTTGGGGTCTCCAATTTAAAATCATTACGTTGGCTATTTATATCTCGGCTAAAGACGAGAATAGACTTGAGATTAACATCATTAATTTGGTGGTCTTCAATTTAAAAATCATTAAGTTGGTTATTCATATCGTATAAGGACGAAATTTACATCATTAATGGGTATATAAAAATCATTTATCGGTTATGTAATATCCCGCCCTAGTAAATTAACTAAATTATATATTGAATATAATTGATTAGGAGTTAATTATAAATATGGAGGAATTAGGGGTGAAATTTGATAAAAATAAAAATAAAAATATATATGGTCGTTCAAACGACAATGGAAGTCATTCGAACGACAGTGAACACGTCGTTAGAAGGGTCGTTAGAAGCAGAGCTTCTAACAATAGGCTACTGGTTTACAGTAACAAGTCGTGCAAAAGGTCGCGCGATCCAAATTTCAAAACGACGTAACTTAAGTTGTTCGAACGACCAGGTTAAGTCATTCGAATGACATTGATTGAGTTTTTAGATCATATTGCCCTTGTATGCTGTCAGAATTTGGATCTTTGATTTGGTGTGTTGTCGAGTCCAAATCAGTTCAGCAAGGATAAAATGGGATTTTAGGTCTTAAATGGTATTTTATAAGGTATTTTTTCCGGTTATTTTAGGTTTATTATTATTGGGAGAAATGGAAGAAAGAGAGAGAGTGAGAGTGAAAGGAATATGTGGGTGGTCTTCCACTACCACCCACCACCAAGCCACGACTCCACCACCATAGACCACCCACAAACCACTAATTTCAAGATGTCTTTCTCCATATTTGAACCAAATATACCCATTTCTACCGTGGACAAGGAAGAGCTATGAATTTTGGTAGTTATATTTGGAGGATTTTGGAGAATAAGAAGGTGGGTTTTAATATAGTTGAATTGAGTCTTGCTTTAGAGCTTAGGAGGATGCATTTGGTAACCCCTTGAGGCCACCTTTAGAGCTGGGGGTTGCTCCTACTACACAAACACCACTACTGAAGCCATTAGAGGTGGGTAAACATTACTCCTAGTGTAAGAATGTTATTTTTGCATTGTAGTCTTGCATTTAGACTATTTGAGTAGGGTGTAATTAGTTAAATAGTAGAATTATTGTATAATACACAACAAACATTTGTATGGAATAAAAATGTCAGAAAATATTATTTTTGTTAAAAATAAAGAATGGATAATTATTTCAAGGTGTTGAAATAGCAAAAAAGGGTGTTTATGAAAACGTGTATTTTCTAGTAATTTTAATGAAAAATAGTTTATGAAATAATATATTTTCAAATAATGTGATTTTATTGGAAACTGATATTTTTGTTGAAATTAAAGAATAAGTAAATAATTCAAGGTTTTGGAATATCGAAAGATGTTATTTTTATGAAATGGGCATTTCTAGGAATATTCGTGTTAAACATTTTATGAAATAAAATGTTTGGAAATAATGATTTGCTTGGTAAATATTTGGTTTAAACCATGTAGTAAAATTTTGAGGTTTCAAATCCATCTTCTCATGCATATAAACTTGTAGTATTTTGATATAGAATGTATAAACAAGTTTAAAGAATATTTGTTGGGTTTAAAGATGAAATAATAAAGGTTTAAATTTTAGTCTTTAAAGTGTGAAATTGGGACTAAAAGTTATGATGTCTATAAGGTTAAAAGACTACATGTTAAATAAAAAGAAATGGCAATTTTCTTACAAAAGTAGTCTTAAGTGTGGATGTATTTTTTGAATGAAGAAGTAAAGAAATGTGTACTTGAAAAATATTGATAAAAAGTATTAATTAAGTGTTAATGGGTAAACATGGAATGGTTAGTGAGTGTAACTTACTAATATTGTGAAATATTAACACTTATGGAATTAAAAGGGGATTAAAGGCGTAAAAGTATTTCCAATTAGGTAAAAGATATTACTCTAAGTGTAAAGGGTGCCAAAGTGTTAAAACGCGTAAGAAGTTGGTATGAATAACGTAATAGTTTTTTGGTAAAATTAACACTTGTGAAAATGGAGTAAAGGGTGGTTTTGGAAACAAATGGGTAAAATGGTAATTTTACTTAAATTGAAACATTTTTATGAAATTAAAATATTGGAAATGGTGTTACACAAAGTGGTTCTAAAATAATGTGACTTTTGAAATAAAAATTAAGGATAAAGTGTCAAGGACATGAAATGGTAATTTTTCAAAGGGTAACACAAGTTGGGACAATAAAGTCCCCGGTTCTGACTTTGGTCAGGTAAAAAGGATAAGTTTAATAATGTGGACAGTTGTAAGATGTTAAAACACATAAAAGGAACTCGGATGACACTAGGATAAAGCAAGAATGGCCCGAAGCCCTTAGGTGAAAATCCCTAAATCATTGGCCAGAGCATATAGTGCACATAGCCGGTGGTGTGGAGTGTGTGGAAGTATGCGGTATATGAAGATTTTGAGAAAACATAAAGGAAATTTGGAAACATGTCAAGTAATGGGTTATGTGGTAAAATGTGTTAATATAGCCTAACTTGAATGAATGTAATAAATATTCCGGTAAAGGTGAAATGGATAAGTAAATGCATAAATTTATTAATGTCCATAAGATAAGGTAAAAGGGGTGAAGTAATTGGGTAAAAGGGTGATTAAGAAACCAAGTTCTTAAACCCATAATTTGCACAAGTATGTATTGAAAAGGGTTTTCTAATGATAAATAAGTACTTTGAAACATGGTTAATGCGTGTGTTGAAATGGTGCTTTTCAATGAAATTACTAAAGTATATCTAATTGAATAGAAAGAGTTAATTCCGGTAAAAGGAATGGATTTGGACAAATCAAGTGTAATGGTTTCAAACGTTGAATCGGGTATGTTAAATAAAGTGAGAATGTTAAGTATGAATAAAGAAAGCTTTTAATAAGATTAAGGTCAATTAATCTGGGCAATGAAGGTTTTCGAAAATAAAATGGTGAATGCATTGGAATATGTATTTTTCAAAGGTATACGTATGTAGACATATACATTTTTTTGCGTACATGTGGTTGTAGCGTGTGAGTATTCCTTATTGTCGTTCGTTTCTATATTACTTGTATAAATCCCACTGAACATAAGGTCACATCCCCACTTTGTTATGGCAGGTTGGGAGCAGTTCCGTATTTTGAGGGCATTATACTGGTAAGTATATTATATTTATGTTTATGTTAGTAGCTCTGTTTACTTGGACTTTGGGGTGCTCCCCATGGTTTCCTTACGTATTTTATCTAAAAAATGGAATCTCATGCAAACAAGTGGAATGGTAACTAAAATAAAATTGGATTAGCAACATTATATAGGTTGTTCCATTGCACTTCACATCTAACGCTCAGGTCGGATCGAGTTGACCCACGAGTAACCCATAAATTCGGTTTGGGGCGTTGCAAATGGTATTAGAGCTCTAGGTCCAAGGTTCCTTTTGGGTGTGACATGGTGAGGTCGGTATTAGATCTTTCGACGTCGTTATTGGGTAGGGTCGGTCATGCTAGTTTGATGACGGTTGGTTCGTGTCCCCGACGGTAAAATCAAAGAGGTTAGAACTACATGTAAGCTAGTGCCAAGTGGCACACGATTAGATCGATGGTTATTAATCTCTTTCGTATTTCTGATTGGAATTATAGTAATTTACGGGTCTCCATGCAAGCCTATAGTGGTGACACTGTAGTTGTTAGTGTGAGGTGCTTACGTTAAAATTTAATGTCATAAAATCATGAGATATGTCAATAGAATGAAATGACGCCCATTGGGCAAGTGGCACGAGTTGCATATAGTCAACGGTAGATGTTGATGGCTAGGGTGTCTCGACTTGGCACAATTGGTAGGTGATTGAAAAGTTATGACCATTAAGTACGGAGCTTATGGATAGTTAACGTCGTTGATGTAATTAGACAAGTTTCTATGAGGTGATACTACAATTGATAGAATTTCGGTGAACACATAAAGTTGTGTGGGCAAATAGTAGTAATGCAGAATCTTTGTGTGAGAGGTGTTGTCAGATGACTTTAGTGATGAGAGTCCCGGGGGGAAATATTTAAAATATTGGGTCAGAGACCTAGATTTTCAAGGATTCTTCACTAATAAATATTCAAAATATAACTAACTCGTACTGCACGTCTCTCTATCCACACTCGCATATATCGAGTACCCCACCTCTCATCTAGAAGTAATCCTACTTGCATCCTCACAAAAATATCAACTTTGAATTCCAATGTTCATTCCTACATGTAATAATAAATCAATCTAGACATACATCGACTAAAAATGGATGTTACATCTAATACTACAATCCCCAGATTAGCTTCATATTGTTGTCCACTAAGTTCTATATAAATTCAGTGTATATTTATGTGTCATAAAATATTCCTTATCTTTAGTTAATCTCGTCATACTATTGAACTATTAGTTCGCACCAATTACTGCCACCACCATTTAGACTATAGGTTTCATTCTTTATAATTACCGTCTACATCCTTAGACTACCCCATTTATCATTCTCATTAATAATTGTCTACCATATTAGACCATTAGGACATTTTCGTCACTAATTATCAATGTCACTATAATAATCCCACTTTATTATCATTAAGTATTGTCTACATTTATAGACTATGAGAATTCATTCTCATACCAGGCACTCCACAATGTATATATAAATAAATACATATGTCCCCCATATATATATATATATATATATGACACATGAAGACATATATCTTCAGCATCTTGTTCGTGCTCTATCAGTAGTACTCAAGGAGTCCCTCATCCTAAAGATGGTAACAACAAAACATAAGCAAGTGGGGCGGAATCTACACGGTACACCAGTTCACGACCCATACCCAGCGGTGACAAAGGATCCCAACATCAATACCTACCTCTCGTAAGTGACGCTTCTACATAGTACCTATAATAGGAACTAACACTACGCCTAACTCACCTGTGCTGACGTGTGCTCTAGTCCTGAACACGCGCGACCAAAACCAATAGGACGGTCCGCGAACCCAAGTATGTCCGCAAAAAAATAATGTAATACATATTATGATCCAATATGTATAGGAAATTACTTTATAACTATTTTACCCCAGAAGTATCCATCCATATAATTATAACCTTCTTGGCTTAATCATAACATTTTAGTAAGTTATTACATAACCCCTATTAAGTCAACATCCTACGGCTATTTCCTAATTAAAGATTAAGTCCCATCTACTGCCCCCCTAAGCTGAATAATCACACTAATTTCAATGTTTATTTCTCTATAAATATTTAGGTATAGTTATCCCAAACTACCCTTCCCAAAACCATTATAGGTATACTTATCCCCAACTACCCTTACCAACACAATTCTAGGTATAGTTATTCACAAACTACCCTTACCAATACTATTAATTATTTTAGAATGTTGCCTTCTCGATTTAGACTTAAATTATTCTAGATTATTAATAATCATCCGCTTCATGTTACCTTTTCGATAAGGTTTATATGTACATATATAAGGAATCCACTAATATGTACAAGTAGTTTCACCCTAACTACTGCCATGGACTATATCCATTTTAACTTAGCCCACTAGGCTTACGGTGCACTTTTAATTAGTATCTTCATACAGTCATGATGTGAGGGAACAAACTATTAGTTAAATTCTCAAGCATTCGACTTATCTCTAATAATTATTTCTTTTATTCAAACCTATCTTGAATTAATCATAATATCCTCATCGTATATTTTAGGTTCATATCATCTATGTTCCCCTACAAAAATTTCCAAATCATCTAGGCATATCCCTAGCTTTTAATATATTTATTCGGTATTACGTTATTCCAGAGTTCTACATCAATCATTTCCTTTCTATAGTTACTTGTTTTTTAAGTCATCACGCGTGCACTACCATAACATCAACCCATCCCGGTTTAATGATGTATATAAGTTCATAACATTATCATTAATATCTTAGAATAGGTCTCTATCCCTCACTTAGACAAAAATGGTCTGGCACACCCTTTCGTAGAAAAATCATAACTAATTCAAACAAATCAGAAAATATGTGGTCTGCGCCCACACGATCGTAGCAAAAAAATCTTCAAGCAGGTGCATCGAATCGATTCGGTACGAGGCCAAATCGATTTGATTTTCCCAATAAGCTGAGAATTGATTTCTTTCAAGATGAGATTTTTCCAAAAAAATCAATATTTGTATCGAATCTTCAAAAGGCTTCAAAAACTTAAAGTATAGGATGGTATGACCTTCAAAACAACATGGGATCATTCTAAACATGATTGAACATCTAAATCATTTTTAAACCAATATTAAGTATTCAAGAATTCTTAAGAATTTCTGAGCATGCAAGTTCTAAAGTTTCATCTTAAATCTGAACAATTCCTTTCTTCTTGAATATGATATAAATCTGACAACATGATTTATCCAATCAAATCAATAGATTACATAACATCAATGTATATCTAACATGGAATTTATGGATCTACATATGGATCATCAAATATATATCAATTCTTGAACAATTTAAAGAACCTCTAGATATGCAGCCCTAGATCGTGATTAAAATTCTATTCTATATGGATTGAACATTAATACAAGAAAGAACATTTTGAATAAGAATGTCAAGATAATCCTTGCCTGAAAATAGTAGAGGAGCCTTTATTTGCTTCCTCTTAGGGTGGTTATTCCTCTTCTTTTTGGGTGGGGGTGCTTAGGGTTCTTTGATATCACTCCTAAGGAGTGGGTTAACTCTAAATAAATATTATTAGTCCTCAAATCCCGAGTTAGGCCTTAGGCCATAACTTTGGACCCCCAAATGAGCCCAAACACATTATTTACTTAGCTCGATAACTACCCGACCCATATATATACCCCAAGACCATTCCTAAGGGTCTAAAGTGCCCTAACAAGCCCGTAATGCCTCCCAAAGTGTGTCTCGAATATTTTTTATCCAAAAATATATTTTAATGGCAATGTGACACTTGTAATTCTTCTTGTTTACAAATAAAAATCCAACTTAGAACTATTCAAACCATTGAAGTCAAATTCCAAAATTTATAAATAATAATGAGTCTAATCATTCGCAACCTTCATTAATTTTTTCCACCGAATTAAGTTAATTCCCACTTAGTTTTTTTTATTCCAAGAAAAATACAGGGTACTACATTATCTCCCCCTTATAATCGAATTTCGTCACCGGGATTCACTATAGCATGGAGTCACATTTATATTTCGCACCGTTATTTTATGTTTATACCCAACTAGTCCATACTCATATCCCATGAGATAAATTAAAAGGCTCATCTATGCCTATTATAACATTACTAAGGTGCCCGTACATTCCACATTATATGTACACACACACGTACCATTACCAATTATGAATGGCACATATACATCCAATCTGTACCATTCTCACGAAGCATCTCCTCATAATTATCATGAGTCAATACTATTATGGTTCATACTCGTATCCCAGGAGATTAGTGGACATGCTCACATATGCTTATAATAGTGTACCATCACTAGGACAATAACACGTCACAATCACAACCATCTATACACAATTATCAAACATGACTAGCAAACCCATATCAAGCCAAAGGACCCTCAATTCTCAACACTTGCTAAGTTTCGTGCGTGGTATGTCTCGCGAGCGAAATCTAAACAAGGAACCCTCCTGATACACTACTACGTAGTTTTGTCAATCACCGAGACCCATTTAGCCTAAAACCGAACATGAACCAATACGCTAACCATAAAATTCAAAAATTTGCCAATTTCCAAAAAAATCACTTATCCTTCACAAGAGTTATACTACACTCCTTTAGAGTTAACCAACCCTACCATGCCTAATACCTCAATCACCACAACCTAGGTAGGAAATTCTTCTCCCGTATTTAATATGTAGAGCACTTAGTCATTTCTAAGTCTCCAAAGGCATACCCATGTTAATCAGGTCTACCATTGCAACTTCAATGACAATGTCATAATAAAAATATTAACATGATCATATACAATTTCAACAATCAGAGTTATCACTAGCCTTACTTCTACTTTGTTGCCTACCCTTGATAAGGCATTACTTCCCCAAATCATACTATTAAGTGATCTTACAACTTCTTTCCCCCCACATTTAAGGGCATTGCCCCAACCTGTGCATAACCTGATTTATCCCATAATTACAAGTGTATTCACACGCATCTACCACCTTGAGTTATTCAAAATTTTGAATCACACTCATATATTGCTTCCCTAAGCATACTTAAATTTCTAAAGGTTCTTGAACGATTTAAGTTCCCATTGATATTCATTATTTCAAAACAAGGCTCGCCCATAAAAAATTCTCATGATAATCCTCACGACTATGGTGAACACCAATTTCTAACCAATCTTGTCTTTTAGATATGACCAAAACTCATAGCAGTCCACATAGAATTAACATATTCCAAGTAACTATAAGTCCATTCTGAGGAAAAATATCATACTCCAACATATCTAACAAATAGGCCTAAGATAGACATAAGCCTCCCAATATGCATTTTTGTACCTTTACACACCACAGTGATAATGTCCCTTCTCACCACGGTGCTCCAATATAAAACGTTATCCCAAATAAGAAGTCCATCTTCTCTAGTGTACTAACAAAATCCGAATGAACACTAAGTCCAAATACCCAACAAATCATATCCTACATAAAGTAGGGAAAACCATATCCTTTATCACTCATATTATCATAAGTTCCTTTTTTTCCAAAATAAATTCATCTGTAACCCGATGCCCCTCTCACTATGGGTCCTGGCCTTGCCGATCCTACGTATTCCGATCATCGAAACCTTTATGTCCTCTACATAGACTACTCGCTTGGAACCCCTCAAATTGTTAGGTCCTTTAACAAATGCTATCGTCAATCGAGCTATGATGGCACATTGTCGAAAAGGTTATTTTTGATATAGAGAAAAAAGTGTGGGAAAAATTCCCTTTGGACTTCACCCGGAGAAAAATAACTAACTAGTTGGTCTCGCCCTTCCATCGTGGTGATGGACCTCTACTTTCATAACGTTGCTCCTAATATTTTTAATGAACTAACCTCTACTTGTGTACTATCCCGCGATATCACATTCCTCGATCTCTCTAAATGTTTTCATTTCAATTATTAGGCATGAAATTACCCGAACTTCTCGCAACATTAGCAAGTGACCCACATTAAGGTCTCTATGGATCTCTCCCCAAAATTGACCCATTCCCGAAAAAGTAGTAATGACTCGCAAAGAATATAATGATTCCTAAATCATAGGACTCTACATCAAAGGATGCAACGTAAAATGTAACGAACTGAAACACATATTCGAAGGACACTAGAACTATGCTCTGATATTAACTGTAAACCCCCCATTTTCTCACGTAAAGTTTGGCCAGACACGATACGCCGAAGATGGGTCTTATCCACAATTTATACCTTTCTCAGCACTAAAAGAATATAGACATTGCCTTTATTGCTCACCAAATTTCACAATTAAATAACAATGTATGAACAACTGATTTAATGCAATAATGCAAACTGAATCATTACCCAATGCTCACAAAGTAAATACAAGTATAAACTGATATAAATAAACTCTCAGTCTTAAGCCCATACGATTTCTATATGAAATAAAATAACCAAATGAAAAATTACAACCTATACTAGAATCAATGGAATGGAATTTGCTAGGTCAAATGCAACTGCAAGTCTGATCCATTGTTATACCTGTTGTCCATATTTATACGTAAACCTGGGGGGAAAAACATTTAAAATTTTGGGTCAGAGCCCTAGATTTGCAAGGTTTTTTCACTAATAAATATGAAAAATGTATCTAACTTGTACTTCACGTCTCTCCATTAACGCTCCATGTATTTAGTATCTCACCTCTTATCTATAAGCAATCCTACTCGCATTCTCAAAAAAATATCAATTATGAATTCCAATTTTTATTCCGACATGTAACAATGAAGCTATCTAGGAATACATCGACTAAAAGTGGGTGTTACATCTGACATTACAGTCCCCAAATTAACTTCATATTATTGTCCACTAAGTTCTATATAAATTCAGTGTATATTTATGTGTCATATAATATGCCTTATCTTTAGTTTATCTTTTCAGACTATTGAGCTTTCAGTTCACACCAATTACCATTGCCACTATTTAGACTATAGGTTTCATTCTTTTTAATTACCGTCAACATCCTCAGACTGTCCCATTTATCATTCTCATAACTGTCACCGTATTAAACTATTAGAACATTTTTGTCACTAATTATCCATGTCACTATGATAATCCAACTTTATTATCATTAAGTATTGTCTACATGTATAGACTATGAGAAACCATTCTCATTCTAGGAACACCACAATATGTATATAAATAAATACATATGTCCACATATATATGTACCACTCACAAAGACATCTATCTTCGATGTCTTGTTCGTGATCTATCAGTAGTACCCGGAGGAGTCCCTCATCCAAAAGCGGGTAATAATAAAATACAAATAAGTGGGGCGGTACCTACGCATTACACCAGTTCACGGCCCATACCCAGCGGTGGTAAAGGATACCAATATCACCACCTTCCTCTCATAAGTGGCACTGCTACGTAGTACCTATAATATGACCTAACACGACGCCTAGCCCACATGTGCCGACGTGTGATCTGGTCCCGAACGCGTGCAACCCCAACCAATTGAAAGTTCCACGAACCCAAGTATGCCCACACAAAAATTATGTAGTACATATTATCATCCAATATGTATAAGCAGTTAATCTATAACTATTTTGACCCAGAAGTATCCATCCATATAATTATAGCCTTCTTTACTTAATCATAACATTATAGTAAGTTATTATATAACCCCTATTAAGTCACCATCCTACAAATATTTCCCAATTAAAGATTAAGTCCCATATACTGCCTCCTAAGCTGAATAATCATATTTATTTCATCGTTTATTTATCCATAAATATCTAGGTATAGGTATACCAAACTACCCTTCCCAAAACCATTATAGGTATACTTATACCCAACTACCCTTACGAACACAATTGTAGGTATAGTTATTCACAAACTACCCTTACCAATACTATTAATGATTTTAGCATGTTGCCTTCTCGATTTAGACTTAAATTATTCTAAATTACTAATAATGATTCGCTTCCTGTTACCTTTTCGATAAGGTTTATATGTACATATATAAGGAATCCACTAATATGTATAAGTAGTTTCACCCGAACTACTGTCATGACCAATACTAACCATTTAAAGTTAGCCCACTAGGCTTAGGGTGCACTTCTACTTAGTATCTTCATACGGTAATAATTTGAGGGAACTAACCATTAGTTAAATTCTTAGCATTCCATTTATCTCTAATAAGTATTTATTTCATTAAACATATCTTGAATTAATCATAATAGACTCATCGTATTTTTTAAGGTCTTATCATCTATGTGCCCCTGCCAAAATTTCCAAATCATAAAGGCATATCCCTGCCTTTCAATATATTTATTGCGTATTACGTTATTCAAGAGTTCTCCATAAATCATTTCCTTTATACAGTTACCTGTATTTTAAGTCATCACGCGCAACAACCCACATGGTTTAACGATGTATATAAGTTCATAACATTATCATTAATATCTTGGAATAAGTCTCTATCCCTCACGATGTATATATGTGATTGGTGCCCACGCAATCGTAACGAAAAAATCTACAAGCTGGTACATCGAATCGATTCAGTAGGGAGACCAAATCGATTCAATTTTCCCAGTAAGTCAAGAACAGGTTTCTTCCAAGATGGGATTTTTCCAACAAAATTGATATGTACCTCTAATCTTCAAAAGGCTTCAAAAACTTAATATACAGGATGGATATGATCTTCAAAACATGGGATTATTCTAAACATGATTCAACATCGAAATCATTTTTAAACCAATATTAAATATTCTAGAATTCTTAAGAATTTCTAGGCCTGCAAGTTCTAAAGTTTCATCTTAAATCCCAACAATTTCTTTCTTCCAGAATATGATATCAATATTACAACATGATTTCTCTAATCAAATCAATAGATTACATAACATCTATTCATATCTAACATGGGATTTTTCGATCTACATATGGAGCATCTAATTTTTATCAATTCTTGCACAAATTAAAGAACCTCTAGATAGGCAGCCCTAGATCATGTATCAAATCCTATTCTATATGGATTGGACATTCATACAAGAAAGAACATTTTGAATAAGAATGGCAAGAGAATCCTTGCCTGAAAATAGTAGAGGACCTTCTCTTTTCTTGCACTTAGGGTGGTTATTCCTCTTCTTCTTGGGTGTGGGTTCTTAAGGTCCTTGGATATCACTTCTAAGGAGGGGGTTAACTCTAAATAAATATTATTAGTCTTTAAATCTCTATTTGGGCCTTATGCCACAACTTTGGACCCCCAAATGAGCCCAAATACAGTATTTACTAAGCTCAATAATTGCTCAACCCATATATAAATACGCTGAGACCATTCCTATGGGTCTAAAATGCCCTAATGAGCCCGTAATGCCTTCCAGAGTGTGTCCCGAATATTTTTTATCCAAAAATATATTTTAATGGTGACATGACACATGTAATTCTTCTTGTTTACAAATAAAAATCCAGCTTAGATTTATTCAAACCATTAAAGTCAAATTCTAAAATTTATAAATAATAATGAGTCTAATAATTCACATCCTTCATTAATTTATCCCACTGAATTAAATTAATTCCTAATAAGTTTTATTTTATTGCAAAAAAATATGGGGCTCAGCGGCTGGGGGCCCAATTGGGAACCTTTAATGAAACTCTCCCCCGGTCATGGATGATAATGGACCAATCATAAAAGGGAGAGGCTACAGTCACACTGGGGTCTTCAGAGGAATGAGAAGAGGGAAATTGGTGAATTTATGAGCTCTCGGCTGCATCTGACCCAGTACGAGATACTAGAAATATGAGTTCCTTGTCAAATGAATCAGCTGGCGACGCAACCTAAGTGGATGATGGACTATATCCCTTAGATGATGAGGATGAGCTGGCAGACATCTCATCCTCAGAGACTTCAACCACAAAAGGGGGTATGATAGCTAATGGGATTGGGAAATTGGGCGTGTACGGTCAGGCCTGACTTTTCTTTTTTCCATGGCCTCGATTTTAATCCATAAGGAATATTTCTCTAAGTGTTGGGTATTTGTGAACTAGTTCATATAAAGTTTTTAACATTCACACTAGTTCAAGTATGACTAAGTTTAACTTGAGGATCAAAAAGAGAATTTGAATCTTTTTGGCCAAGAACAGTTCAAGAATAGTGGGTTAAAGATCAGCAAAAAAGATGACTGGAGTAACTCCGGTGACTCTCATAGGGGGTAAAGACGATCGAAAGTGGTTTGGAAAGCCAACAACAACCACCATAAACCCTAAAACTCTCAAAACAACCCTAAAAGGTGCC